>CM073473.1:31362500-31975000 GCA_037074535.1 Gleditsia sinensis | reverse complement strand
GCGTTAGAGACATAATTTTTCTTATTTAGAGATGGAAAAATTCCGTCTCTAAATACGATTTTCCTAGTAGTGTGGGTGTTAAACATAAACCAAAGCATAAGGAATCTTTCTTTACTTAAAATAGTTTCCTTGCACTTCGAAATATGTCTATAGTTTAATTGCTACGTAAGATTAATAAAATAGTATAAAAAAAATATTCTTATCTTATTTTTTTGAAACTCTTATTATATATATATATATATATATATATATATATATATATATATATTTTATATTCGTATCAGATACAACATAACACTTTAAATAACACTTAAATAATATTTATTTTGTCATGTCATATCTAATATCTATGTTAGCATCAGATTTGAGTATATTTGTAAAGCAAATTCTTTCCATGTCGTGTATAATATCCATGTTAACAAGGGAACCAAGTTAATTATCTTATTTCGGCAGCTAGTTAACCTGGAAATCTGATGCGGACTGGATAGGACTTGTTGATTATGCTTGGAGCCATGCTGTTATATCCAAAGAAATTCACGAAACAATGAGAAAAAGTTGTGACTTCAAGAGCAGTGATCCACAGAGTAATTAACCAAAATGGCAGTGAAGCAGTGGATGAAGTGCTCAATCATTACGATAACATTGATATCTATAGCCTCTACACCTCTGTCTGCTTTGCCACCACAACACGTTTAAATGATTAATCAATGCAAGCCCTCATAAGGCATTCATCTTGATAGAGATAACCTTCATGTAATCGCCTCTTAGATTCTTGTATACATTCCAATATTTAAACACTTAGGGTTTGTATATATATACTCATGTACTCAGTTAATATTATATACGATCACATTATTCTTTACATGGTATCAGAGCCCAATTGCTTCACAGCACCTCAAATGGCCTCCTCAACCTCTTCCTCATCTACTCCCAACGTGAACTCCCTTAATTCTTCCCTTATCCCTCATCATCCTGGTTTTACACTGATCTCTTTCACTGCTCAACATATTCTCATCAAACTAAATCAGTCAAATTATCACTCCTGGCGTTCTCTAGTGGATGGGTTATTCAAAGGGCATGATCTCATGTCATTTGTTGATGGAACTAAACCGTGCCCATCCCCAACCACTCTTTCCAATGATATTACACTTCCTAATCCAGATTTTGCATTTTGGATTCGTCAAGACAAGCTCATTTTGCATGCCATCATGTCATCGTTAGAGTCTGACATTTTTACTCTTCTAGGTCATCCCACCACGTCAAAACAAGCTTGGGATCATCTTCAAACACTTTTTGCAAACCAATCTCGATCACGTCTAATGGTTCTTAAGCACAAACTTGCAACTGTAACCCATGGCAATCTCTCTATGACAGTTTATCTTCAATCTCTGAAACACCTGGCTTATGAAATCCCACTCATTTCTCAACAAAAGGTTGATGATCTCGATCTAGTCATCTATGCATTAAACGGATTGGGTCTTGAGTTTAAAGATATTTTTGGACCTTTACGTGCTTGTGACACACCAATCTCCTTCCTAGAACTCAGAGACAAGCTCGTTGATTTTGAAAACTACACAAAAAAAGATGAACCTATAAGTTTCTCCATGCCCATTACAGCCAACGTTACAAATCGTTTTAACCCTCACAAACGTAGATCATCATCCATTCTATTCTCTCACTCTAGAGGACCTCTTTTCCTGACCCCTTTGAACAATTCAACCTTCTCACCCATTGTGTATCAATTATGTTCTAAACCTGGTCATTTGGCTTCTAGATGTTTTAAATATTTCCCTCACCATCGACAGTCAAAACCTTAGGCTCACTGAACTACACCACTTTCTTTTTACACCTCTGACACTTATTCCCTTCCCCTTAACTCTTCTCCTTGGCTTCTTGACTCCGGAGCATCTCATCACGTCACTAATGATCCCAACACCCTTTCCCATAAAAGAACCTATCTTGGTCACGATCAAATGCTTGTAGGTTTGTTTATTTTACATCTCAGTTCTTTTCACCTCCCCGCTTCCTCTTCTCTTTTTCATCTTCATAATGTTTTCTGTGTTCCTTCAATGACTCATAATTTAATTTCTGTAAATCAATTCTGCAAAACAAATAGTCTCTATTGAATTCTCACCCTTTTCTTTTACTATGAAGGATCTGATCATGGGGGCGTGTCTTCTTCAAGGCCCGAGTAATGGCAACACTTATCCCTTTCCATCAGCCTTGCCACACATCACTACCCCACGAGCTCTTGTTGCTCAACCTGCATCCTCCACCCTTCTTTGGCATCACAAATTTGGTAACCCTCATGCTCGCATACTTCATCATCTGGCTTACAAGTTTAAAGTTCATCTGGATCCTTCATTTAATTGCGTTTCTTGCTTATGTAATAAAAGCCATCGGCTTCCTTTTACACAATCTCATGTTTCTTCATCTCAACCTTTAGATATTATTTATGCTGATGTATGGGGTCCTGCTCCTGTTCTTTATATCAATAAATTCAAGTATTATGTAATTTTCATCGATCATTTCACGCGTTATACATGGATCTACCCTTTACATAAAAAATCCGACATTTATGATACGTTCATCAGGTTTCGTACTCTAATTGAGAAATATTTTAAAACTCCCATCAGATGCTTTCATTCAGATAATGGGGAAGAATTTCTTAAGCTTAAACAATATTTTAATACTAATGGCATCTCGTTCTTCACCTCCCCTTCGTATACTCTTGAAAGAAATAGACTCGCCGAACGCAAGCATCGCCATATTGTTGCAACCAGACTTCCACTACTCCATCATACATCCTTACCTTCTTCATTCTGGTCCTTTGCTTTTCAAACTGCTACTTACTTGATCAATAGATTACCCACGCCCCTCCTCTCCATGTCATCCCCCAACATGCGACTCTTTGGACATGATCCTCATCTTCAAAATTTAAAATCCTTCGGTTGCCTATGCTATCCTTGGTTACGTTTGTATTCCTCTAACAAACTTAGCCCTTGATCTTCCCCGTGTGTTTTCTTAGGTTATTCCACTGATCAACATGCATATATTTGTTTTGATTTCATTCACTCAAAATTCTTCGTTTCTCGCCACATGAAATTTATTAAAACCACTTATCCTTATCACAACCTATCTTTGTATTGCCCTACCTCAGCCTTATCCACTCCATCTCTTGAATCCATTCCTATCTCCTATTTTCATGTTATCCCTCCTACTTCCACTCCTTCTTTCTCTGTGTCATTCTCTCCTCCTTCCATATCTATAACTTCTGATTTTCCTCTTCATTCTCTCTCTTCCTCTCCACCCACTCTTTCCTCAAGTTCTCTCTCCCTTAAGCCTATTTCTTCTCAATCTCCTCCCTCTTCATCCTCATCTTCTTCCTCCTCTTCATCTCCACCAACCTTTTCTGCTCCTCCCTCTTCATCATTGCCTTCTAACACTACCCTTCCTGTATCCAGTTCCTCCATTCCTGACCTAACCTCACTTTCACCCTCTGCCTTCTCTTCTCCCTCTCCCAGACAAATCATCACTTGCTCAAAGAACAACATCTTTAAACCCAAAGTTCCTTTCAAACTTTGCACAACTAAACATCCCATCCCACCCACCATCGAACCTGTTTCTTATAAACAAGCTCTTTGTAGTCTTGAATGGAAACTTGCAATGTCCAATGAATTTCATGCTCTTACCCGCAACTGCACCTGGACCTTAGTCCCTCCTCTAGCTAATGCAAACATTGTTGGGTGCAAGTGGGTCTTCTGCATCAAACGTTTTCCCTCTGATAAGATCGACCGGTTTAAAGCACGTCTTGTCGCCAAAGGGTTCTCCCAATGACCAGGCATCGACTATAGAGACACCTTCAGCCCCGTCATTAAACCCCAAATAGTTAAAGCCATCCTTACCTGGCCTTACACAACAATCGGCCTCTCAAACACATGGACGTAAACAATGCCTTTCTCCAAGGAACGCTACATGATGAAGTCTATATGTCTCAACCACCTGGCCATAAAGATTTAACTCAGCCTACCTATGTTTGCAAATTACATAAAGCGATCTATGGACTCAAGCAAGCCCCTCGTGCTTGGTACCTTGAGCTTGTCAGATTTCTTTTATCTCTTGGGTTCAAAAACTTACTCACTGATGGCTCTCTTTTCATCTATAATAATGATTCTGTCACGGCCTATTTTTTGGTCTACGTTGATGACCTTCTGCTTACAAGGAATAATGCTTCCTTCTTGGCTCAGTTCTGTGCATCTCTTGCATCCTGTTTTTCCCTCATAGATCTTGGTGCTCCATCTTATTTCTTGGGCGTGGAATTCATTCCTCACTCTGTTGGTTTATTTCTTTCCCAACACAAATACATCAGCGACCTTCTAATCAAGACAAATATGACTAGTGCTAAGGGTGCTTCCACATCAATGTCTTCCTCTGTTTCTCTTCAACTAGCCGATGGCTCTCCCCTCACTGATGCTATAGAATATCGCAGCCTCATTGGAGCACTTCAATATCTCTGCATGACCCGTCCAGACATTGGCTATGCTGTCAACAAATTATCTCAGTTTATGCATCGTCCTACCATCATTCATCTTCAAGCAGACAAGCATGTTCTTAGGTATCTCAAGTCTACAATTCACTTTGGTCTTTCTCTTACTTCAGCTTCCCCTTTGCATCTCTATGCTTTCTCTGATGTGGACAGGGCTGGTAGCAAAGATGATCGCACTTCCACCTTAGACTACATAGTCCTTATAGGCTCAAATGCTATCTCTTGGTCTTCAAAGAAGCAACGTTCGGTTGCACATTCTTCTACAGAAGTTGAGTATCGAGCAGTTGCCTCAACCACTGCAAAAATCTCATGGCTGTTAAATCTCCTTACTGAACTCGGGCTTTCACCATCTGCCATCCCCACTATCTACTGTGACAACATTGGTGTTTCACTCTCGCATGAAGCACATAGCACTTGATTATCATTTCGTCTTAGAACATGTTTCTTCCAATCAACTATGCATTCAACATGTCTCCTCTAGATCTTAGCTAGCTGACATCCTCACTAAACCACTACCTTCGTCATTGTTTCATGAACTTACAGTCAAGATTAGTGTTCTTGATGGAACCTCAATCTTGCGGGGGCGTGATAGAGATAACCCTCATGTAACTGCCTCCTAGATTCTTGTATACATTCAAATATTTAAACACTTAGGGTTTGTATATATATACTCATGTACTCAGTTAATATTATATACGATCACATTATTCTTTACACATCTAAGATGGTGAGTGAAGAATATACACTAGCATTTTTCTTCTTCTTTTTTCTTGAATTGAACAGATAAAAATCCATGGCCAATATGTTAGCTTTGTATTGTGGATTTGTGACATAAGCTATTCTGGAAATTTTTAAGATCCATATAGCATCCACTGTATAAGGATTCAATGAAAATCCATTAAAATAGATGTTGTAAATAGTGGAAGCGACTAGCAAATCTATCTTAATGAGTTTTTATTGATTTCTAACATTTATTGTGCAAGTAGTGTATATAAGGAAAAATTTAAGTCATATATATATTAGTTGAATGTGCAGTAAGCCAATAAAAACTAACTAAAATTCATGTTTTAGTGCGTCTCACCATTTGAAACACCTAATTTAGGAAATTATTGTAGGCTTTTTATGTACACCACTTGACTCTACAAGGAAGTATATAAGAATTTCTTGCTGTTCTAACGTATTCTTATGAACTCGGTCGATCAGATGCCTAGGATGCGTGATTACGACCCATACTTGGATGACTATGCTACTACTTTTTATAATAGACTAGATGTTCAGAAGGCCCTCCACATCAGTGGATGGCCTGAGTCTTAAGAGTTGGAGTGTTTGCAACTAACATACTTTCCCTCTTATAATTCACTTTCTTTTGGAAATGTCATAACTTCGAAGTGTACTTATTCAATAAACTTGTTTGGTATGTAACCATTGCATATGCAACAAAAAGATACTCCATACTTGGGTAGATTCAAAGCCATCCGTTATCAATCCTCAAGAGGTTTATTTTAATAGGACTTGGGATTTGGGTTGACAGGTGAAATCTATATTTCCCTAAGCTTCTACATTAATTTTCTCATATTTTCCTTTTTCCTTTTTTTTTATGGTTCAGTGGAGACACAGATAGTAGAGTGCAAGTATTGTCCGCACAATACAGCCTAAGTTAACTCGGTTTGACTAAGCCATGGAGGCCTTGTCACCATAAGGAGGAGGTATGAGATTATAGAAGCTAAAGATGGCAATAGGGCGACGATGTGGTGACCAAAATAGTGTAATTTTATATTCAAATACATTAATTGCTAAAATACACACACACACACATATATTTTTATTATTATAAATTATAAATGTAAAAGATTTAATAAATCCATCCTTTTATTCTAGGCGGAAGAAAATTTACTCCCAGCTTTGGCCTTACCAAAATTTTTGTTGAAAAATCATCATTTATAATTAAGGCATGATGGTGTATTTCAAAAACTAAAGTCCTATAAATTACTAAGTTCAATTTAACTTAAAAAGTTAACAAAGCATGTAATGAAGAAACAAGTATTTGGTATTGCTATATTACATACTAATTAAAGTGGTATTCTTTTCTCATTAATTCGAACAGGTTAGTAGGTGATTTCAAGAGTACGAGGGGCTAATATTTGCAACATTTAGAGAAGTTGGGCATGTAGTGCCCTGTTTCAAACTAGGCAACTCACTGGCTTTCTTATCTTTCTTTCTGCTTGGACAATCTCCACTTTCTACTAAATAACTAAGACTCAATCAATAAAGATTGAGCATAATAGTAAGTGAGCTACGCTCTTAAGATGATAACACAAGTTTGATCTTTAAAACAAATATTTATTGAAAAAATTTCTTTGTCGCAACAGAATTCAAAAAAAGAGTCTATGGAGAAATCGTGAAAACACAAAAAAAAACTCAAGACTCAATGCTTTCATAATTATCGACAGTCTTTGTAACTTTGTGGGAAAATTTTACCCTTACATATATAGCACTTGCTGGTCGCAGCCCTGTAAGACCCCCAGTTTTACAACACGTGAAACAAACATTTTTTTTCCTGCAATCAGATATTTTTCTTAACATGCATAACACTATTTTTTGTCATAAAAATATATACATATATGTTCTCTCATATATATACATTATACATACCAAGTTATAAATGTCAAAGTAACAACATAAGTAGGGATCCTGCTTGTGGCATTTCAGAGTATACTCTAAAGTACAAGTACAATATAAATCAAAATCTATGAGCCATGGAAACAAAGTAGGCTCATCTAGAGATCATGTCATCTTGCTAGTCATCTATCTGAAGAATCAGACTCTGTATTCTTCTTTGAAAAATGTGAAAATATCGTGTAGTGAGTTTGACAACTCAGTGAGCAGATAATACCTCCTATGACCTCTTAGGTCAGCATATGGATGTACTCATGTTTTAAAATTTGTCACATAGAAAATACAGTTCAGAAGTATATCCATATGGGACCCGTATTTTAAATATTCTCAAATAAAAGGATATTCAAATATCCAAAACCATATTTAGCATAGTTTGATCATTAAAAAAATGTTGTTATGCTCAACTGTATAAATTATAGTAAAATACTAAATTTTTTAGATAAAGTTATAATTTTTAAAATGACCTGCCTCATTTGACGACCTGATCAACCCAATTTAAAATGACATGTCTCATTCGGCGATCTGATCAACCCACACACTTATTTGCTATATGCATAGTGACCGATCGACTACAGTCATAATAGTGATTAGGGAATGTGAGTCCATCACCCATCTACCTCCTCACATTACCACTATCACTCAGTTGGACTGGCTCTCCCTCGACTCACTCAAGCTAATAGGGTGTCCCTTATTCGGTACCGTCACAAGCTATACAACCCATCGATATTCATCCATACATATAAATACATATAAATATATATTCATATTCATCAAATGTAATGTATAATTATCAAGCAACTCGCCATGAGCTTTACGCTTTCCATTCAATCATAATCAATAACTTTATAGTTTTACAAATCAATGCCTCATGCACATAATATTTACGTTGCCAAATAATGATAAATACATTTAGAATCACATATTCATGCCCTTTCTCAAGGTAATCATATAGCTTTATAAATCAATATCACGTGTATAAATATTCATTTCACCATTTAATGAGAAATACATGTGAAATCAGATATACCATGAGTTCAGAAATTTATTTCTCAAAACTATACTCTTCTTAAACTATAATCAAAATTGTAAGAAATTTAGATAATTTTAATGCATTTCAAAAACATATAAAAGTGTAAATATCTTATAAACATAATCAAATACACGTTTAAAGATCAAGAAAAGTACATGGCAAGTCATAGAAAGAATTATCCACGCACAGGATAAGGGCTCCAGATTGGACAGCTCCAAAATACACTTTTTCAATTCACATTTGATTAAACAGACTTCAAAAATGTGTCCGGAAGGTTCAAAATCAAGGAAATGACTCTGAGAGCTTGGTCATTATTCATGGCCAAAAAATACTATTCACCAAGAATAAAAAATTGTCAAATAGCTGAAAAATTTCATATCCTAAGGTTTATCTAGCTCCTGAATCTATCTACGGTATTAGATTTCCAATTTGAAGTCTCTAAGTAAAAGTTTTAGAGTTTACCTTTTTCTAAAAAAATTTACTTCCAATCTATGGCGATTCTATGGTTGATTTGTGAAATTGTTCGGTCAAAATCGTAGTATTCTCTTTTCTCAATCCAGTGGTACCTTTAGTTTTGAGATCAGAGGCATGTAAATACTCCAGATCTAGAGAAAAAATATGGAGGTACTATTCACACTATTCACTATTCATTATCTTCCTCTACTTTCATCTTTCTGCATTCCGTCTCCCCTTCCCCCTTTTTCTCTTTCTCATTTATAATAATAATAATAATAATAATTATTTAATAATTAAATATTTAGATTTATTTTTATTTTATTTCATATATATTTATATAAATACCGTTTTTCATCTTAAGACATCTCAAAAATTTCTAAAAATTTACATTATCATAAACCTTTAGTTAAACTCTTAAATCATGATTTTCTTGATAAAAATATTAATAAAAAAAACACAAAATAAATATCTTTATGTATAATAAAAGAAATAATATTTCTAAAAATAAAACAAAAATTTATTAAAGGCCAATATAATTATTTTAAGCAAAACAATAATTATTTTAATTAAAAGTATACTTGCTTTTAGCAGAACATAATCATTTTTAAACAAACAAAAATACATTTATTTATAGGAAAACACTATTATTTAAAAATAAAAATTATAAGATGTTACATTATTCTCTCCTTAAGAAATTCGGTCCTCGAATTTAACCCATCCTACCACATGTAAGGAATCAAATCAAGGCATAATTCAGAGTTACTAATCTTATTACTCAAATAATTAGGGATATCCTTTATGTATATCATCTTTATTTTTTAATATGTCTCTTCACTTGAGTGATTTTTCTATATAACTTAACCATAAGAATTTCTTTCATCTATAAGTTCTTCACTTGTCGATCAACAATAAACATTGATTGTACCTATAATTAAGCCAAATTTTTGTCCAATTGAATTTCTTGAAATTAGGTAACATAAGAAGAATCTAATAGGTACTTCCTTAGCATTGATGCAAGAAAGTCTGTATCCAAATTACTCAATCCTAATGGCAAGGCTAGGCAATGTATTACTATGCCTACTTTGTTCAAGTTTTCAAAAGAATCTATATACTAGAGCTTAACTTTTTTTTTCTTTCCAAACCTCATTACCTCTTTCATTGGTAAGTTCTTCAAGAATATGTGGTCACCAACTGATAATTTCTAGTGCTCAACATTCATGGTCCTTATAGACTTTTGACCAGTATTGAGTTGCTTGTATTTCTTTTCTAATCAATTTCACTTTATGCAAAATACTCAAAAGATTATATATATACATTTAAGGAGCTCTTAAACCATTGTGTATCTCATTCCTTTATATCCTCAAGCTCGCGTGCATATATCTATAGGTTGATATTGGAAAACGCACACATAAAATATCATATTCACATCCATATTGGGAACTATATTTTCTTATTCCACACTTCTATCAAGTCATCTTTGATTCTCACATGTCAACATCATTCCATGAATATCATCATCTTAATCTATCATATATTTTTATCCTAAAATCTATTAATCAATATGTTAAATATACGTAGCAATAAATTCACCAATCATTTTTAACGTTTATGTATCATTGGCACATGTCTAACAATTCTAACTTACTTCATCACAGTAACTCTATATCCTCTTATTAACACCAATAAATTCATTATCAAAAATATCAAGCCTTTCTTCTATCATATCTAAAAGTACCTCATTCTAAGTTTTATCAATCCTGTTTAATTCACCCAATCATTTCAAGAAGATTTTTTCAACAATTACTCATACATGAATTCTCAATTTCAACATAATTCACATCCTAGATGCTAGACTCAATTTAGCATAATATAAACTTTTAACACAAATATCTTAATCACTTACATTATTTTCGAACATGATTCTCATAGTATTCTCCATATTTCCAAATTAAGAGTTCAAAGATTAATTTAAATCCTACTTCCCATATTTTATTTCTCGAGAACTTCAATACCACTAATTCTTTTGATTACATTCGTCAAAACACCATAAGGCCATCATCCGTCCATTCCTTTCAAACTTTTCATTAATTTAACCTACTAAAAGCTTGGACACCATAATAATTGAGTTTCAAAGAAAATAAATTAAAGTTTCTTGTAATGAGGAAAAATAACTTTTCATTTAATGCTAAACATTAATAAGGGAGAATGCAGTAGAACAGACAAAAAGTATAATAGAAAATGGTGCCAAAATAGAAAGTCAAAAATTTGAACAAAGCATTGAAAGAAAATTAATATCGGTGGCCGTAATTCTTGAAAATCTGTAAACAAAATCTAGCTATTATTTCGGCAAAAATCGGTGGCCACAAATTTTGAATATATGTGCCAAAATCTACTTTAAAGCTATTGATATTCGGTGGAAAAGAAACATTTCTGAACTTATAAAAGTCTGTGATAATAAAAATATATGCAATTAACTGGTAGGATGCAGTTAATTGCTTTAAAATAGATATAATCAATCAATTGTAAAATAACCAGTCCAAATTAAAATTTCTCAAAATAGTTAGTCGACTTAATAATACCAATAGTCAACTAACAAAAACATTGAAAAAACAAAATAAATCATTTGATTGTCCCTCTTCAACAACTAACTTGTTTACATTTTCACTCTTTTTTTTTGCAATTACGCTTATCACTTTCAACTTCTCTACAAGAATCAAGACATCAATGATTCATCAAGGACAACAAGGGAAAGACAAATTTCTGGTGATATCTTAACCTTATTATCTTTATATGCCTAATATGAGCTACTATCACAACTATTGTACATATGCATGCTTGCCGTCATTTTTGAAAATTTCACCTTCAATTTAGCTTATATCCACCAATCACTCACATAGTTGTTCTATAAATGTACATGTTAATATCTTTACTTTCATACTCAAAGTTTAAGTGTATGCAGCTATGGAGGGAATCACATTTTGTCAGTTTTGAAATATTTGTGTCTTTTGTGGCTCTAGTCCTGGGAAAAATGGAGAGTATGTGAAAACAACACAAAACTTAGGTATGGTGCTGGCCAGAAGAAAACTTCATTTAGTGTATGGTGGAGGTAACCGTGGATTAATGGGGTGTGTTTCTATAGCTGTACATGTAGGAGGATGTCAAGTTCTACATATTATTTCTACAGCTCTAGCTGCATCCAACATCACAAGAAAAATAATTGAGAAAGAATTTAGGGTTGCTTCCATGCATGAGCGCATGGCTAGAATGACGAGCAATGTTGATGCCTTCATTGCCTTACCAGAAGGTTTTGGTACTTTAGATGAGATTTTTCAAATAGTCTCTTAGGCATAACTGAATATGCATCACAAACCAATAGGTTTGTTAAATGTTAATCACTTCTTTGATGGTATGTTATTTTTTCTATATCAAACTGTGGAACAAAGGTTTATCCCACATTCAGCACAATAAATTCTCATCTCAGCATCAAATGCTGAGGAGTTGATTGATGCTTTACAAGCATTTATTCATGTACTTGATCCAACTATGGTTCAAATAGAATAGACGGCAGACAACCACAGAAAGCGCAAATTGGATTTGGATGTTCATATTTAAATGTAGTAAAACGTAGCCATTGTTGTACCACTTTTACTTTCTTAAGATCTACTTGGATACTGTAATAACCCTCAACTAATAAAACCTTTGAAGGTTAAGTATAAATCATTTGAAACAAAGAAAGTTGAGAACAATGTAAAATTTTAGAGCGTTTTCGACCTTTTCTTCTGACCTTTCGTCACTCATATAATCATAACTCTCTCATATGAAATCTAAATTAAGTAATTCCAATTTCTAATGAAAGATAAGACATATATCTACAACTTTGATGTTGGGCACGTTTTCAAATTCCGTGAATATCATAGTGAGACGAGGCAAAAACCGAAGTGTAGTGTGGTCTGGACCTTTGCTCACTATTTTATGCATAACTCCTTCATATGAACTCCAACTTAGGTGATTCAAGTGGCTATGGAAAGCTAAGGGAAAGGGCTACAACTTTCATGTTGGACATTTTGTCAAATTCGGTGAAATGGAGTTCGTAGCGGCGAGAATAAGTTCACCGCGGCGAGAATGATGCGGTATTTTTCCCGAGAGCATGAGTTTTCTGATTTTCGCATCTGGCCGTGGCGAAAATAAGTTCGCCGCGGCGAAAATCGCGGCTCGCCGCGGCGAGAATGAGTTCGCTGCGGCGAGATTCGTCTGATAGCTTCTTCTTTTTTGCGGACCCCCCCTTTTTTCTTCACTTCTCTTTCATCTGAACCCTAACTCTCTCTCTCTAAAATTTTCCTCAAACTTCTCTCTAAGATATCTCATCATCCGGACGTCCGATTTGAGCAAGTAAGGTATCGTTGGACTCGTGGGAAGAAGAGCTATAAATCCCACCGATCAATTTCGCTGGAAAGTCGCCGGAAGGTCGCCGGAAAATCGCGTGAATAGTACCTCCAAAGGTAAAACTCTGTTTAATCGCGTTTTAGGCTTCGTTTTACCGAATTTCTTTCCATAGATAGTCTTAGAATTAGTTTCTATACAGAATATAGGATTTTAGGTTTCGGCATGAATAGTGTTCCGGCGAGTGAATAGTGTTTTCCGGCGTGAATAGTGACTTTTAGAGTTTTCTAATTTTCATGTTATGGCTATGTTTTCTAGGTTGTTAAGCTATCACGAGGTGAAATTCTCGTTGTTGGACTCCTAGTAAGGTGAGTGGGTTTTTCATACTATAGCGCATGTTTTAGGAATTTGATTTATAACTCTCTCGTATGATTTTAACTAGTTGGAATGTATGTTAAATTGTTTTACCGCTTTGAAAACCAATATGTTCCAACCATGTTAGAAATTGTAAATTTCAATCCTAGTTGAACCCTAGGTATGCAGGGCAAGCATCTAGGCTGATAATTCTCCATTTGAGCTAGATTTATAGAAATGCGAACTTAGTCATAGAAATGAACTAAGTTAGCCATGAAATGATTTGATGCATGATAAGCATCTATGTGACGTCTACGGACGCTCTATGTTTAAAAAGGGAAAATTTATGATTGTAAAGGTCTCCATGGGAATTCATGGATGAGATTTATTTTAGAACGAAATTTTATGTATGAAAAGAGCTAGATGGAGAATTATAGCTTTATTGTAAAGTTATTGAAATGTTTTACTTTAAACTCTTTGAATAGCATATTTCACATGTTTTCTATTGGAGGGACCCTTTTAGATCACTGTTAGCTAGCCGCAGGTAGTGCTAGCCCTGGTGCACCATGATCATGTTAAGGCTTCGGCCTAGGATACTGTGACGGGCATATGACTGCCTAAGACACAGGGATTTAGGGTAGACTTATGTCTATGCCTACAGTGATTACCATACCCATTGCTATGTGCTTGGGAAATTTAAGGTAGACTTATGTCTATGCCTACAGTGATTGCCATACCCATTGCTATGTGCTTTGGGAAAATTTAGGGTAGACTTATGTCTATGCCTACAGTGATTGCCATACCCATTGCTATGTGCTTGGGGAAAATTTAGGGTGGACTTATGTCTACGCCTACAGTGATTGCCATACCCATTGCTATGTGCTTGGGGAAGATGATAGATCTGCTAGGAAAGACCTCCAATAAATTAGTGCATTTTCTTAAAAAGATTAAATATTTCTAAGATACCTCATTCATCATTGTTATTGTATAAGTATCTTCATTTATTACTTACCATGCATAATTGATTTGCTTACAGTTATTGCTTTAATCTTGTTTTATCATTTGAACTGTTTAGCATTCTTTCAATAAATTACGATTAAATGTTTAATGTTTTCTATACTTTGATTTCAATTATTTAATTCATTGCGAAACACTCGTGCTTAGTTTGCCCTGTTTCTGTTATAGTATGATTTATCCATTCACTGAGATGTGGTAATCTCACCCCTCTTCTGTTTTCTCCCCACAGATAGTCAAAGAAACACTGATCCAGCTACAGCTCCATAGGAGGCTATCTATAACATTGGTGAGCTCCAGTTTGGGCAAGACTCCATTATAATGGTTGTATAGTTTAAGTTTATGTCTAGTGTATCTCCATGAACATACAGGCAGGATCCTCGCTTCTTGTGTTGTTTGAAAAATGGTTTTAAGTTTTGCAACAATGTTTGTACTCTGAGGCCATGGGCCAAGTTGAATCAAGGATGTTGGATTCATAAGATATATATATATATATATATATACAGTATTTTTTTGATATTGGATGTGGCGTATGTGGCCAGTTATATTTATTATGTACTGGATTGTGTGCTGAATGGTTGTGCATGCTATGTGTTAGGCTTACGGCTAGGGGGAAACCCTTATGCCGTGCCGGTCATGTGTTCCATCATTTGGGGCCGTGACAGATACTATCTTTACCAACCATACTCCCTTAGAGTTGGTAAAATTATATTTAAATGTTTCTTATGATCCTCTGTACTCTCGAAACATATTAGTATTTTGTTAATAAAGATAATAATAAATTTTTCCAAGAATAGTTTAAATACTCTATTTATTAAGTCCATGAATGCAGCTGGGGCATTTTTCAAACTAAATGACATCACCAGAAACTCATAATGTCCATAATGAGTCCTAAAAGAAATTTTCCGAATATCCTCTTCCCTTATCTTCAATTAATGATACTCATATCTCAAATCAATTTTTGGAAAAATATTGAGCACCTTGTAACTAGTCAAACAGATCATCTATACAAGGTAATGGTTTTTTATTCCACACTGTCACCTTATTCAAATGTCTATAATCTATGCATAGTCATAATGATCCATCATTCTTTTTCACAAATAGGTCTAGAGCACTTCAAGGAGAGTACTAAGGCATATAAATCACTTGTCTAACAAGTCTTACAACTAATTCTTCAATTCCTTGAGTTCAGTTGTTACCATTCTATATAAAGGTAAAGACACTGGTTGGGTTTCAGGATATAAATCAATACCAAATTCTATTTTATGTTTCGAGGTAATCTTGACAATTTCTCAAGAATTACATCAGAAAATTCTCTAACAACTGGAACTTAATTTACACTAGTATATTTTATATCAATATCTCCCATCACTGCCAAATATCCTTAGCACTTTTTTGTAGTAACTTATAGGCTGCTAAAACAGAGATTAGATTTTTGGGTACCTCACTACGGTTTCCTTATATCAAGAAAGAAGATTCTCCAGAAATATTGAATTTAATCATCTTCGGATGACATTCTAAAATGGCCTGACATGTTGCTAACTAATCCATGTCTAATATCACATCAAAGTCTACCATATCTAGACATTCAGGTAAAACAGATATTATATTCAGAAATGATCATATTTGATATTTGTCTCAATTCTTTAAATTCTCTAGGACACCTATCCCTTTCACTTTCAGGCAGTAATTGACCCATAGATACGTTTTAAGATGTCACAATACTCAATCAACTTTATGCTAGGAAATTTAATAACTTGGAATAGAAAGGAAATTGAAACCCTATAGAATCCCTCGACAACACCTGAAGTATAAATATGTCCGGCTCATACCCATACTAAAGGTTTTACTAAAGAATCCTTTGCTCCGATAGCCATAAGGAAACCTAATGCTTTGATACCAACTTATAATGCCCCCAATTTTATAGCACGTGAAACAAATATTTTTTTTCCCGCAATCAAATATTTTTCTTAACATGCATAACACTATTCTTTGTCATAAAAATATATACATATATGTTCTCTCATGTATATACATTATACAAACCAAGTTATAACTGGCAAAGTAACAACAGAAGTAGAGATCCTACTTGTGGCATTTCAGAGCATACTCTAAAATACAAGTACAATATAAATCAAAATCTATGAGCCATGAAAATAAAGTAGGCTCACCTAGAGATCATGTCGTATAGCTGGTCAACTATCTGAAGAATCAGACTCTGTATTCTTAATTGAAAAATGTGAAAATATCGTGTAGTGAGTTTGACAATTTAGTGAGCAGATAATACTTCATATGACCTCTTAGGTTAGCATATGGATGTACTCGTGTTTTAAAATTTGTCATATAGAAAATACATTTCAGAAGTACATCCATATGGGATCCGTATTTCAAATATTCTCAAATAAAAAGATATTCAGGTATCTAAAACCATATCCAGCATGGTATGATCATTAAAAAAATATTGTTATGCTTAGCTGTATAAATTATAGCAAAATACTAAGTTTTTGAGATAAAGTTATAACTTTTAAAATGACCTGCTTCATTCGGCGATCTGGTCAACCCAATTTAAAATGACCTATCTCATTTGGCGATCTGGTCAACCCACACACTCATTTGATATACGCATAGTGATCGATCGACTATAGTCACAATAATGATCAGAGAATGTGTGTCCATCACCCATCTGCCTCTTCACATTACCACTGTCACTCGATTGGAGCGGCCCTCCCTCGGCTCACTCAGGCTTTTAAGGCGTCTCCTATTCAGTACCGTCACAAGCCATACAACCTGTCAATATTTATCCATACATATAAATACATATAAATATATATGCATATTCATCAAATGTAATGTATCATTATCAAGCAACTCGCCATGAGTTTTACACTTTCCATTCAATCATAATCAATAACTTTATAGTTTTACAAATAAATGCCTCATGCACATAATATTTATTTTTCCAAATAATGATAAATACATTTAGAATCACATATGTATGCCCTTTCTTAAGGCAATCATATAGCCTTATAAATCACTATCACATGCATAAATATTCATTTCACCATTTAATGAGAAATACATGTGAAATTAGATATACCATGAGTTCATAAATCTATTTCTCAAAACTATACTCTTCTTGAACTATAATCAAAATTGTAAACAATTTAGATAATTTTAATGCATTTCAGAAACATATAAAAGTGTAAATATCTTATAAACATAATCAAATACACGTTTAAAGATTAATAAGAGTATAGGGCAAGACATAGAAAGAATTATCCACTCACAGGATAAGGGCTCCAGATTGGACAGCCTTAAAATACACTTTTCCAATTCACATTTGACTAAACAGACTTAAAAAACGTGTCTGGAAGGTCCAAAAATCAAGAAAATGATCCCAGGAACTTGGTCACTATTTATCGCCAGAAAATGCTATTCACCAAGCATAAAAAAATTGTCAGATAGTTGAAAAAATTCATATTCTAAGGTTTATTTAACTCCTGAATCCATCTTCGGTGTCAGATTTCTAATTTGAAGTCTCTAAGTAAAAGTTTCAGAGTTTACATTTTTCTGAGATTTTTTACTTCCAATCTACGGCGATTCTACGACTGATTTGAGAAATTTTTCAGTCAAAATTATATTATTTTCTGTCTTGAATCTAGTGGTACCCTTAGTTTTAAGATCAGAGGCCTGTAAGTACTCCAAATCTAGAGATAAAATATGAAGGTACTATTCACTATTCATTCTCTTCTTCTGTTTTCATCTTTCTGCATTCTGTCTCCCCCTCCCCCTTTTTCTCTTTTTCATTTATAATAATAATTATTATTATTTAATAATTAAATATTTAGATTTATTTTTTTATTTTATATATATTCATATAAATACCGTTTTTCATCCTAAAATATTTCAAAATTTTCTAAAAATTTACATTCTCATAAACATTTAGTTAAACTCTTAAATCATGATTTTTCTTGATAAAAATTTTAATAAAACAAAGCACAAAATAAATATCTTTATGTATAATAAAAGAAAGAATATTTCTAAAAATAAAACAAAAATTTATTAAAGGCCAATATAATTATTTTAAGTTAAACAATAATTACTTTAATTAAAAGTATACTTACTTTTAGCAGAACATAATCATTTTTAAATAAATAAAAATATATTTATTTATAATAAAATATTATTATTTAAAAATAAAAAATACGATATGTTACAAGCCCACCTTGTCATCATGTGGAGCAACAAAAACAAATATAATAAATAAGAGTCTATTACCCCAAAAGCAACATATCTTTCCTTTATTTTTATTATTTCCTTGAAGAAACTTTCAGGTAAATATGACCTATTCTATTTTAGATAAGTCTATCAGAATAATGAAATATAAGCGCTGCATATAGATATACTAAAGGTAAGCTCACAAGTGTCTAACTAAAATACTTTTTTTTAATGATTAAATTTTTTTATATATTAGAATAAAACAACAATCATTAACATTGCTATGATGAAAGTTAACCTCTGTATGACAAATTAAATATGCAAGAATTTTAGTTAGTTAGCTAGCTAGGCCAATATTACGAACTAGAAATAATTAACAATGTATACCATATTAGTTTCTTTATGAAAATTAGAGGTGGTCTCATAGCTATTCTTGGAAAATGACAAATACAAATTAATATATGCTTTTCTCATGAATGAATGGAAACATATCCACAATACTGCAAATACAAAGTTAAAATGTTAGAGAAAATAATTTGAAAATTAAGAGTGTTGTGAAAGTATTTATTAAAGTCTCATATGAAATGGTTATAAAGGCTTTTAAGCTTTATAAGTTAACTTTCAATCCATGCATCAGATAGAAATTTGGAAGAAAATATTTAGAGATAAAATGTTAATAAATAAATATAAATAGTTATTTATGTTTAAAATACACTTAGCACTTGATGCGTATGTGTGCGTTGCATTGAAATAGATTCAATAGCTCTAAGTTTTTTTAATTTGATTTAAATTTATTTTTTATTTATAAATTATTTTGAAATTAAATTCTAAAATATACAAATTTTCAAAAATTTCATAACTCTAGAAAAGAGTTGTATCTGAACAAATTCTTAGTATAAATAAGAATTTTATAAATTGAAAAACTATCAAGAAAAACTTATTAATCCTCTTCCTCCATTATTATCTCTAAAATTTCAAATTCGGTCAATCTTTGAGTGAGTGGGTTAACTCTTATAGATAATTTATCATATATCCTACAACAAATATAGTGGGAGACAAATATCACATTAAAAATAGTGTGATTACACACATTTTTTGACACAACTTCATATTCAATCTTTTCATTACTTTTAAGAAGCTAAAATTCATAAAATAAATCCAAGATGAAATAGTATGTTACTAAGAAAACATGGCTAACATACATTTCATTAATACACATAGCATCAAGCTATCTTTTTTATCTGGTACAAGAGAAGGATATCGAGCTATTGACCCCTTACCTAAATATTCACATCTTCCAACCACCTGAACTTGCCGAGATAATATTTTAGGATATATAATATAGCATAAGAGCTACTACATATATTTATTTATTTATTTATTTACATGTCATTGGACTTTCTTCATTTGGTTTAAAGGAAGCCACACAACTTTTGCGGCCATAGATAGTATCCCATATCCATTTCTTAAGGTGTGCTTAGGAACTTGGTTTGCAGCAACACTTATCAGGCAATTTGTTTAAAACGCCGATTGAAGTTGGGGTTTATTCTTGCATATTTCTTGTTTAACCCTGAATGAAGAGCAACAAGCTTGAGGGGCTCCAAATTGCTACACACAGGAAGATAGATTGCTTTGTCAATGACTTCCAACATGGTTGTGTTGGAGTTAAAAGTGATTGCTAGAGTTGAAGAACATCTGAAAAGCTTTCAAGCATGAAAGATGCAACTGCTTGCTAGGCTTGGGCAATCACAGACTTCATCCATTAGAACATGTTCAAGAAATTCTTTTTTCTTCTTACCAATTATCTCTCCCACTAAGGCTATTGAATCTTCCATATCTATCTCTGGGTTCGTTATCAAGTTGATCAAAACAGAGTTCATAATTCCCCTCTCCTTTTTCCTTATACACCAATGAAATATTAGTTCCAAAATAAATAAATAAATAATATATATAATATTATGAGTTTTGACTTTTTTTTAGACATAAAAACGAGCAAGACTTGTTTATATTTGAACCGTGCTTTTTGAAGAAAAAACATTAGGTCCAACCCAAAGTAAATTTTTATTTTTCAATTATTATTATAATTAGGTCACATTAAACGTTGAGGTAACATCTATTATAAAGAAGATGATAGAATTTTACTTAAGGTAATTTGGTCATGTGTAGAAAAGACTTGTAGAAATTTCGGTAAAAAAAGTATATTAGATGGAGAATAGTCGATAATTAGAGACAGAGAAAAGTTAAAGAAAACAATAAGTAAAATCATTAAAAATGATTTAACAATTAACAATCTCTCTATTAATTCTATTTATAATAGGTCACTTCATTTGACGTTATCTGATCTATGTAGTCAACCCAACTCAATAAAAAAATGTTTTATTGTTGTTGTATTCTTATAATTAAGTCAATTTTCTTAATAAATTGAACTAGTTAATTACCTCGTAGGTCTTTAAATCAATATTTAATAGACAAGAAATAACCAGTTTTGTGATGCTTTCATATTGGGGTGGCCTGAGTTTGTGATTTGGCAAGCTTGGCTTGAGAAAACAGCAAGCAGGAAGAACCATGGCGTGTGTGGAAATGGAGATCATGCCAGTCTTAAGGTACTCATCAATGGATGGTGTGTGCCCATTTCTACTCCACTTTGCCTTTATGAGCCACGAAACTTCATACCACTTCTCAAATGTAACGGCAAGTTATTTTTCTGCTAAAAAATGCAGTGAGAATTAATTTAAAATACCACATAAAATTTTATAAATAGTTAGCTAAGAAGATCTCGTAGACTATTTGTTATATCAGTTCTTTCTTTTTGGAGATATCTGCCAGCAGCTTCACTCACAAGATTATCAAGAGCATCAATCATAAGTTTGCTGTGGCTGCTTAAACCCTTACAATTCCATCTATAAACAGAGAATACAGCTACGTCAAAACTTATTACCAGATGGAAGAGAGATATTCTAAATATTAGACCAATGATCAACCAAC
Source organism: Gleditsia sinensis (assembly GCA_037074535.1). NCBI lineage: Eukaryota > Viridiplantae > Streptophyta > Magnoliopsida > Fabales > Fabaceae > Gleditsia > Gleditsia sinensis. Next base: position 31,953,341 of record CM073473.1, on the reverse strand, counting down.
ACAAAAGCTTAACTTTGGGTCAATTAAGGTCTAGCCCTTAACAGGCTAAGCAGGGCAAGTCCCTTTTGCAAATGAGCGATTAAAATTTAACTCAATTCAACCTTTCATGGGTGCAGGCTGACTTAAAATTTATAATATAAATTATATAGTCTAACAAGAAATAAATCATAATTATTATACTTGTCAAAAATTCAAATAACACACTAAAATACTAATGACAATTTTTTTAAAATACTGTTGTTCATCCTCCGGCCTAGCCTCGTTCAATGCTTAATATAAGGTTGAACGTCGATGAGCCAAAAAAACCTTTTTATTTTCTTTAAAAAATGGGATGCCAATTTATTTGCTGGACTAAAAAAAAGAGAAGGGGGCAGATTGACCCTAAAGCCTGATTCATGAAGAATTAGGAATGGTTTTTGTCTTAAACAATTGATTTTCATCCCCCCCCCCCCCCGCCCTCCCCAACTTTGTTGAGAGAGAGAGAGATTGTGTTACCTTCTCATTGCATCTGCGAGACCTTCCAGTTGAGGAAGAGACGCTTTCATGTCAAAGAAATCCTCAGCAACTGTAATCATGATTGCGCTTTTAGCTACTACCATTCTTGTATAAGAGTCACGAGGAAGGGAAATGCCAGCAGCAACGGCATAATAGCAACAGCTGGTTTTTTTCTCTTCCAAATCCCATATTACTCAGGCCCCACTCTTCCCACTACCTATAATAAGTTACAATTATTTGCTATGTGAATCCAAAATATTATTGCTGATCATGAAACTCGTTCATTCTGTCAAATCAAAATAAAAATAATAATTTAATTATCAGAAATATTTTAGACCTCTTCAGTTCCCCCAATTCATTTTTGTATAGTGATTGCCTTAACTCATAATTTTGCATAGCAAGTTGTAGCAGTTCATCGTTATAAAGGTATTATATCCTACACAAGAATTGCCAGTGACCATTATTATTCGTATATAATCCAATTTTTCATCTCTATAAATAAAATAAATAAATAATTTAATTAGGCAAAATAGAACTAGAAATGGAAACATGTACCTATTGTATGAGGTCTTTCCCTGCCAAAGAGCATTGGCTTCATTTTCTTCTATCCACATTCGGTGTTCCAAATTATCCATTCTAGCAAGGCATGGAAGATTCAACTCATGCTCAATCTAGAACACATACAAAAAGCGTTATATATTATTAAGATGTATTAGATCGAGAAGAGTAAAAATTTCCTATTAATATTTCTTTTGCTGGGATAAAAGAGAAGAGGCAGAGATCAAAATCTAAAAACTTACTCAATTTTATGGATTGGGACTGATAGTATATGGACTGTCAATTCATTGCCTCTTATGATTATATCAAATATATTGTAAAAAATGATTAAGAGAAAAAATTCTTTTAATATTAAAGATCAGATTTAGATGTGACTATGTGACATGAATAAGCATTTTTCTCAGTTTATATAAATTTACCAATTAGTGTTTGTTATACAATTATTTTAGAGAGGCTTCACCATATTAAAATTATAATTTTTTTAATTTAATTATTTATAAGTGGAATAGATAAATAAAGTGATAGACTTTGTCGGACATATATATAAAAATGTAATTGCTTCAATATTTAAAATTTTAATTAAGAAAATAATCAAATTCTAATAAGTAATCAAGTACTAAATGATTTTATAATTCTTCCTAATAATTTCGTTTTAACTTTTTAAAATAGAAACAAAGTACAATACTAGTCAAAGTGGCAACAAAATAATTAGTGTCATGGCTGGGGACAAGGAGGCCCATTATCGAACCATGAGTTCTATTTCTTAATAAAATTTCTGGTACTACTATATTTGTCTTTATTGAGAAATAGGTTTATCATTTTGTGAAATTTTACTACAAGAAATTGGAGTTTTAATAATGACTATAGAAAGTTGCCACTGAAAAACATTTTTAGTGGCGACCTTCATGGGTCAACACTAAACATATATTTTTAGTGGCGACTATTTATAGTCACCACTGAAAGGCGAACTTTCAGTAACAATATTCTATAGTCACCACTAAAGATACATTTTTAGTAGCGACTTAAAAAATGTCGCCACTAAAAGTAAAAAATTTATCTAGTTAAATTTTTAGTGACGACTTAAGGTCACCACAAAAAGTAAAAAAATCACTTTTTTTTTATCTTTTTTTTCTCTTTTCACATTTAACAAAACTAAATTTTTATTTAAAATATATAAAATTTTAGTTATAAGATAAAAAAAATTAAATATTTACTAATAAAATAAATTCAAATTTTTTTTAACTTGAGTTAATTTTTTATTAAATACTAAATTAATAAGGTAAAATTTTAAAAATCAAGTTAATAATGTATATATCTTTGAAAATTCAAAATAACTATTTAATTTAAGAAAATGATAAAGGAAAAAAATTATTGTATTAAAATAAATTAAAGACAAATTTAAAAAAAAATTTAAATATATTTCCTCGAAACCCCTGAGCATATATCTCTTTAAGTATGAAAATTGTACTTAAATAATTCTCAAAATTATTGTATGTCTAAATAAAATCACCGAAAAGAGAAGCAGTTTTAAAATTTAAATTAAATAATTTACAAAGTCATTATACAATTAATGAAAGGATGATGAAATAATTAATTAAATTTAATGATTTCAAGCTTAAATTATTCTTTGTGATTGTGCCTTTTTTGTTTTTGTTAGAAATTGACTTCGTAATTTTCTTTACATTTAAAGTTTTAAACCATAATATAATTAATTATTTTAAATAATCAAATATAAAGAAGGATATCAAAATTGATGGTGGCGACACGTGCAAAAAAAGTATTAAGATTACTAATGTTATCTTAATCTCCTTTTTGTTCTTATCACTGGATCGTTTTATCTTTATTGAATTTTGTCTAATTTTATCCTTTTATTGTTAGAAAGTGTAATTGTTATTAATTTCTTTATGCTAGATATTACCACATGATTTTCCTCAAAATTGGAAATTGAAATCAATTAAAAACTTCTCTACAGTAATATAAAAAATAAACAAAATAATTATACTTCTTTGGCTAATTGAAATTAAACTGTTGGTAGAAATTAATAGTGAAAATTCATTTTTTGACTAGAAAAATAAATTGAGCCTCTAACAAAATGAAATAAGCATATCAGAACTTACTAGATAATTTTAATAAATAAATATATAATAAAGAAGTGACTTTACAATAATCTATAATCAAAGTTCATGCACTTTACAAAATTGACGAAGTACTTTAGTTGAAAGAAATAAACTATTAAGAAAATTTAGAAAAATAATTGTTCTACTTATTTAAATATAACTAATTATGCTTAAATTTATAATAAGTTCATAAAAATAATTCATATCGTGATTTTCTTAAAAATAAAAAAATAAAAAAATAGTAATAAAAAAATTACCACAAAAATAAAATGTTTAATTGATTTCAAATAATATTTTTTAAAATTTTAATATAATATTAATAATATAAATATATAAAATTATATTAAAACTAATTCAAATTAATGTCTTAATTGAATGTATAAAATTTCAACAGCATTTAATAACAATATTTCTTTTGCATCTATTTTTTCTATCTTTTTAATTCTTTTGAAACATCTATCTTTAAGTCTTTATCTGTCTCCATGTGATTATTATTATATCTCTATTTTCAAGTATTTCTCTAAAGTACTTTCTTTTCTTTTTGTCTCTCAATTTCTTTTCTTATCATTTTTAAAATTTTTTCTTTAAAATAAAAACAATAAAGAAAAGTAATATCGTGAGCATAAAAGGAGAGAGTAAGAAATTAACAAAAATATTTTGACTTGTGAAAGAAAATCTGAGTGATGAATAAGACATACTTGAACAACTTAGTGTTGAATGTAATGTGATATTACTTTCATTTATTTTCAAATTACCAATTTTTTTTATTTTTCAAATTAATTTTGTTATTTTGTATCGAAATAATTTGAAATAAAAGTATTTCTATCGAAACATCTCATAATATAATAATTTTAATTGAAATGGTATAATTTCATAATATAATAATTTTAATTGAAATGATATAATTTCTTAATAAATACTCTACTTCGTTTCGATAACTTTGTTTTGTTTCGGTGACTTCAAAAACGAAAATCTTTCGATCGTTTTGATGGAAAAGAAAAGAAATTTAATTTCTATCTAATCTAAGGTGGCTCACTTTTATTTTACTATGTTAATTATCGCTACACTTAAAATTTATTTTAAATGTATTTAGTTTTTTTTATGTATCTCTTCATCAGTTATTGTATTTTACAATAGATATATAATTTTTTTTATAGCACAAAAATTTAAATCCACATTTATAAAATATTCAAACTATTTATCACTTGATCGTACAAGATATTTTCGCCTTCATTTTGAAACATCATTTAGATATTACCTACACAAATTTGTATACAATTATTTACAAATGTGAACCCAAACTAACAATTTTGGTTTATAGATTTATATATTCAATTAATTTTATTTTGTCTATTTTTTTAAATTCACAATTTAAATCATGTTTAAATTAACTTTATTTTTTTGTTTTTTAAATTCTCGCATTTTATATTTCTTTCATTAAAAAATTCAAAAGAAATTTGAAAAACTTTATCCTTCAACCCATTTTTTTTTCATTTATTCCTTGAATTAGAATTAATTGTTTTATAACATCATAAAATACCTAAATAAATAAAAACTACTAACAAGTCAATAAGAGAGAAACACTATATTAATTTATTAATAAAAGCAAATAAAAATACTAAAAAAATTATTAAACCCATCTAAAAACAAATAGATTATTAAAAGATTAAAAATTATTAAATTTATTTAAAAAAGATATAATGAAAGAGTTATTTGAACACACAAAATAAAGAGAGAGAGAAAATGCTAAAATTCTTTTTTTCTTCAAACTCATCCCATTTTATTAATGACATTGTAATCTTAAAACAATGAAAATAAATTATCATCCTTTTTTAATTAAATTTTCCAACGATCACCAGGCTATCCAGCTTAATTTGCTATAGGCACATACCCCATACAAGCCTTAAAACCATCAAAATTCAAAAGGAGCAGGATTTTTAGTCCCGCAGACGGAAGCAACAATATTTATGTTTTTATTAAAAATATCTTTAAAAAACAGTGCCCCTGAAAATCTCCTTCCCCCGTCGTTTTCCCTCTCCCGTTGTTTTCATTTTCCCTCTCAGCTTCTCCCATTTTGGCATCGAAAATCTCTTGTACCTTGACAAAAATCTCCAGATCTTTCAGAGCTTTCCATCTCAGTCTACTCCTTTCCTCTCATCCTCTCCCATTTTGGCACGGAAAGACTTGCACCCCAGTGTTCTTTCCCTTCATTTGAAGCTCTCACATCGGCTCTTGCTGCTCCCAAGTTTTGGTCATGGCTGTGAGCTTCATAGCTCCCAAAAGAGGTTAGTAGTCACTCTTCTTAGCACCATTGTTGCTTCCTTTAATTTCACTGCTAGTATTACAATAAATTTTCCATGTTCTATTCTTCGAGAATGCATCTATAGATCTCTTCTTTTGTGTTATGTCTTTCTCTGATTATGAGACTAGCAACGATACTAGGTTAGAATATGGAACATCATTATTTTTTGTGCAGCTTCATCACATTTAGATTCATCATCATGGGTTTGGGTAACACTTTTGGTCAAGTTATCTTGATTCACCTTAGAAGGAACATCGGAGATGGATACTTGGGCTTCAATGATGCATGCGTTGTTCACAAGATACCCTTTCGTAGTATTATAAAAGTCACTGAGACTCACGAATGATGCACCCCACCCACTAGATCTTGCATTGAACTTCTGTTGGGTCTCTGGAAAATGGAGAACTCAGATTAGTCATTGTCTTATTTAGTTGCATGTTTGCAAGTCTCGAGTGAGAGTTGAAATATTTATAATATACTTCTATATGATTCAGTGATCGTCCCCTATGTCTTAGCTATCTATTTGTTTGTGAGATTCATAATTATATAGAAATTGGATAATATATTTTATGTTGGATGTAGGTTGAGCTTGATAGATTCCATAAGTCATATCCTGCATGCATATTTTTACTGTAACTTATACTAATACTATTTTCTTAAACTTTATATTGGACAAACCTGGTCTTTTTTTATTTGAAAGGGAAAAAATAAAGAACGAGCCATTTATGGGAGCTCTTCTTGTGTTGTAGAATACTATACTGGCTAAGGAGTTTGCTTGTATTTTTAAATTCATGTCTAAAGCGTGTTCTCTTGATGAACAAAATCACTCCCTTGAGAATTGAGTCTACAATCAATATAATTTGTTCAAAGTACTACTATTGTACAATGTTATTCACTCTAAACCTTGTGACCTGCCATTTTTGTTGTGGGGCTTGAGTTTTACAGGGCTATCTTACTTCTTGTGCTACCTGTCTTCTTGGGTAGTTGCTTGAGGCAGTGTTTCTGTGGAAGCATGTTTAATTGGCTTGTCAAGTACTCACTTTTCCTCTTTCCATTTTGAAGTATGGTGTTATTTATGTCTTCTGGATCATGATAATCAACTTTATTTCTTGCATTTTCGCAGATCAAAAGCTTACAAGCCAGGTACATGAAATTTTTTGTTGCATTAATGGCAAATTTGGATCATTGACTGCTGTTCCTATACATCACCTGGTGAGGTCTTAACACTGATGATCTGGTAGACACAAGTTTAATGATGTCACATGATCACATGATTATTCCCTACTTTTATGTGAAGTTTACCTAAAATCTTATTGGATGATCTAATTCAGTTGGACTGCTTGTATAACATCCCCGATTTTTTTCTTATGTTACTAATTGGAATTTTTCTTCAGAGAGGAGAAAGCGTTTTAGATCTCACAGGAGGATTAAATTATTTTACAATTTTACTCAAGTCAAACAAGATTGTAGGATGGTTAAAATGTCATTTATGTAATTTTATTGAAATATCATTTATGTAATTTCATTGAGATGGCAATTTTGTAAATACTTTATGATGGCCTTTTTGTAATTAATGGAGGATGAAATTTTTGTAATTAATGGAGGATGGATTTTTTTTAATTTAGAGGTGGTAGGTAGGAAAATAATGATTTTAAAAGGCAGAAGGGGGAAGTGTCGGTAGGATTTTCGGCAAAGGAAAGAGGAAGAAAAGAAAGAGAAGGAAAAGAAAGAAGAAGAAAAGAGGAGAAATAGGAAGAAGAATGAAAAGGAAAAGGAAGAGAAAAGAGGATCAAGGTAAGTTTATTTATCGTCTCTTTAATTTCATCATCATTTCTTAAGGAATATTCTAATTCACGGTATGGATGTAGGATTTTATTTTGTGTGGAAAGAATCAAGCACCCAAGTTTAAGGATTTATCTGAGGTAGGCTTAACATCCACTCATGAATTTTGTATAAAATTATATATATACTTTTTAGATGTGATTTTAGATAACATGTGGTCTGGATATTTATATGGAATTGTTTGGATGTTTGGACATGCATATGGGTGCATGGGATTATATAAAAGAAAATCAAAGGAAAAGTTAAAATTAAGCTGAATTTCGGAATAATTGGGAAGTCTCTGTTTTTGAAATTCTGGGAAAATTCAGAAAATATTTTAAAGAAATGGTCAACATATGAATTGTAGATATATTTCTTATGGATCTATAGGCTTTATAATTACTTAATTTGGAGTCCATATGAAGGAGATATGGCTGATTAATTGAGCAGAGGTCGGAATCCAAGATAGTAAAAATAAGCATTTTTGTTTTTAATTTTCTGGGAATCATCTGTAAAGCATTTGAAGAAATAATAAACATGAAAGTTTTAGATAATTGTCTTAGGTTTTTATAGGCTTTAAAATCACCTCAATCGGAATTCGTATGAGAGAGATATGGTTGAATAAGTGAGAAAAGGTCACAGAACACATCAAGGCTGTGGTATGGGTTATTTTAGCACGGGTAGGCCGTGTTAGGGGCTGAATTATCATATTTTTTTTACTGTTTTTTTACCTAAAAATAGTTTAATTTGTTGAAAGAATTTTAGGAAACAAATGTCCAAGAAAAATATCTTTATAATGATGATTATGGTATCATAAATTACCCTTTTTTTTCATTTGATTAAAAATTAATTATATTGGACATTTGGTATGTGATGAATGATTATTAATTATTGGATATGAAAATGATGCATGTCATATTGTAAATGAGATTGAATGATAAGCGTAAAGCTCATGGCGAGTTGCTTGATATTTATATATATTGCATTTGATGAATATGAATTTATATATATATATATATATATATATATATATATATATATATATATATGTATATATATGTATATATGTATATACATATATATACATATATATATATATATATATATATATATATATTATTGAATATCGAGAGGTTGTATGATTTGAGACGGTACCGAGTAGGAGACGCCCTATTAGTCTGAATGAGCCAAGGGAAGGCCATTCCAACCGGGTGACAGTGGTAATGTGAGGGGCAGGAGGGTGATGTACTCACATTTCTTGATCACTTATTGTGACTGTAGTCGATCAGTCACTATGCATATAGTAAATTGCATTGACCAGACATTGAGTGAGGCAAGTCATTTTACATTGAGTGTGTGGGTTAACTAGATCGCCGAGTGAGGCATGTCATTTTAAATTAAGTGTACCAGATCGCCGAGTGAGGCAAGTCATTTTAAATTAAGTATACCAGATCGCCGAGTGAGGCAGTGAGGCAGATACATTAAAAGTGATATTTTTATCTCCAGATCTTAATATTTTTTGTAGCTTATACAGCTAAACATAACTCTTGTTTTTCTCATTATATTTTATTTATGTTAAGTCTACTAGGAACCTTTGTTCTTACTATTATTGTGGTGTTATGTTTAGATAAAAAGAAATGATATGCAACACAGAATGACGTTACTGATGAAGATCTCAATGTCAGCACCACCTCTTCACCCTTTGTGTTTCAAGGGTGGAGTGCTGTATAGGGACTCTTGTTTGTGTACTGAAATGTTGTAATGTATAATTGTTACATATGTGAGGTTTATATTATATATATATATATACATATATATATATTAATAAATCGAATCTTATAAAGTTGCTATAATAATAATAAAAATAGACGTTACAGCTTGCATATGATATTGTTATCTTTTATCGTGATATCTATTTATTCTTACACTTGGTTTGGAATGGTGAAATGGGGAAAATGATTCTGGGAAGAGTGAAAATTAGAAATGAAATTTATATTACCTTGTTTGCGAAATTAAGGATAATAATATGGGAGGAAGGAAAATAAGGAAAATTTTTGACCCATGGTGTTTCCCACTTTGTAGAGATTTTACTATTGTTCTGGGTATTATTTAATACAATTTATTCTCCTAAATGGCATACCATTTATATTGACAAGTTGCTAATGGTATTATGAAATTTTAATTATTATTTTTCTTCTAGGATAATAAAAATTCAAATTAGGAGTTAGAATGCCTACTTAAATTCTCATTCGCAATTCTTACCTTCAGATTATCTTGTTACATATAAGTGTGGTTTCACTGATAATTAAGCCAAACACTATTAAAAAATGTTGCCTCTCTTACTTCACGATCAATATATAGAGGGTGGCTGATAACTAAGAGGAACGCGGTTTGAATTGGACATCACCTTGAAAGATTCAATAATCTTGTAAGAATATATTTGTCTGTGTCTTCAAATTAAAGTAGCTTATTTGAAAATAATACACCATAAAAGTACAAAATATAAATAATTAGTTCACAATTCTTTTTGGTTGTATTGTCGGCGTGAACACATTCTCAAAAAGCTCAGCTGCAAAGCTAGTCTTAAACTCTAAGTCATTTTAAAGCTAAATGTTCTTTTTCTTCATAGAATGGTTTATTTGTCTCATGGGATGAATGTTTCCTATAATGGTCATCAGAGACAAAATTTGAGCTCTTTTCTTAATTAGTGGCTGATTCACTTAATTGGTGATACCTTATCAAGCATAGGTGTTTCTACATTCAAGTAGTACTTATATCACATATGTATTTGGTATGAGTACTCTTTGAGTACTCTTGAATATTTTAGAATACATATCATGTACTATTATTTTTTTAAAATTTGGTTTGGACATATATTGAGTAAATTGTAGATAATTTTACAAATCGAGGATAATTAAAAAAATATAGTACATACAGAGTTGCATGTTCAACTTTGATATCTTATATTACTTTGATATTATTCAAATAGAGTTATATAAACTTTGATATTATATTAAAAATTTTATAATACTATTTTGATTAATTATATGTTTATAAAAAGTTCAGTGTCTATTTTTAATGTCACTCTATTGTTATTTTAAATGCTAGTTTGTAGATTTTAAATAGTATGTTCGCACACTTTTTTTAAATATAACTTGCTTTTGATATGATTTACTGAATGTAAATTTTGTAATTTAAATGTAGCTAACAATTTGTTTGAGCAAGAACTTCCTAAAACTAGTGTTTTAAAAGGGGGAAAACAAATTTCAATTCTTTCAATTATAGTCTATTCATAGCTAGGTAAAAAAATACATCAATAAGTGTTGAGTATAGTGATACACAAATTACGTGATAACTTCAATTTATTGCAGTTTTTATATACTTTCCGAGTGTGTTTACTATGCTGTTTTGATTTATTAAGCACTCTTATTCCCAAATTTAATTGAATGTGATGACTCCCTTAGATACAATATCATCCACCTTGTTTTCTGTAACAATTTAGTATGCATATGCAGAAATCATGGCAGCAAACCGAGTGATATTGAGTGAGCTGGGCCCTTTTTAATACGATGCACTGATTCTGTTTGATATGGTGCAAGTGGCAGGGGAGTAGAGCTACGCAGCAGGTGCAGCCACCACCTAGCAAGATAAAGTAGTAACCAACTCACACTGTAGGCTGATGGTTGGTACAGAACGGCCTCCACTACTGAAAGTGGAGAAAAAGGTTGCACGCAGAGATGCTGGCTACAGAGCAGGGAAAATGTCAGCAAAACCAGGCCACTTTACTGGGACCACAAGGCCTGACTATAAAAAGGACAGAAAGCAAAGGCACGGGGAGAGGATACTATGGTGGGGAGAAGAAAAATACAAAGAGAGAACCAAAAAATCCCTAACAGGAGAGGGTTGTGAGAAACACCTCAGCCTAGGGTGCACTGATACTGCATGGTGAAGCATTAGAGCACGAAAGAGTCTGCAGTTCTAGAATTTCCTTGATCCCTGTTGTGATTTTTACTGTTTAGCAAGAAACTGCATCTGTTGTTTTATTGTTAGTTGTATCACTTGGGATGCATACCAGTACTTTTTTGATATCTGTAACTAGTGTAGCTATGAGGCTGGGCTAGTTTCCAGCTAGGATTGTAGAAGGGTTGTAATGAACACATGCACATTTTTAGTATCAATGAATTGCTGTAGCATTGCTGTAACATTCAACTGTGTGTATATTTTAATTTCCCCTGATAACGTAAGTTTGATAGAGGAAGATTAAGCCCAATATTCTCCTGGAAGGGTAGTGGAGGCTGGAAAAAGAGTTGAATGTGTGGGGTCAGCCAATATAGGGATATATGGTACCCCATTAGCCCAATAGTTGGACTTCATGCACAATTCGGGGGTTAGGATTGACGCAGGGATGTGTGTCTGAACCCCAGAATTGCAGGGAATGGAAGTTTGGAAAGACCCCATTCAAGAATAAACTTGGCACTGAGAAAATTGCTGCAGCAATCCCTAGAGAAAATATGAGTGCAGTAGTTCATGGCAACCCTGAAGCAACCCTAGACCACCTAATATCATCTTCTTTTACTCCTTAGTACCCCTCATCTTAATTATAGTCATATTCAGTTGTTCTACCTCTATATAAATCTTGTGAACCAGCTTATTTTTGCTACAACATTTCACACGGCAAAATTCTCTATAACAGTTTTAGTTCACTCCTCGTGGAATGATACTCACTCATCATTTTATTACTTGGTCACGACACGTGCACTTGCGTTCTGACACTGCATTCATTCTTGCAATACCACCAAGGTTTTGGCGCCGTTGCTGGGGAGTGTCAACTTGAAAATTATTATTAGTTACTTGTCTGTGTGAAGTATTTTTAGTCACATCTATTAGTCACTCTGGTGTCTTGTTGAACAAGTAACACAGTGCATGAGCTGGGTTGACAGGGTGCTTCTGCCTCTAGATCTAGAGATAGAAAGAACGCTTTTAAGAAGAAGGATAGGACAGTTAGGACCTCAGTAGCAGGCAGAAATGGCCAATCAAAATGGTGCTGACAACATGGACGATAGAGATAGGGTCTTAAATGCTTATGTCCAACCAAACCTAAATGGGTTGAACCCGAGCATTGTGACACCAGAAATTGAGGCTCTTCATTTTGAGCTCAAGCCAGTAATGTTCTAGATGCTACAGACTACAGGGCAGTTCAGTGGAATGCTTACAAAGGACCCTCACCTTCACCTGAGAGTATTCCTGGAATTCACGGATGCTTTCAAAATGAATGGGGTAACGGAAGAAGTGCTCAGGCTAAAACTGTTCCCTTACTCGTTAAGAGATCGAGCTAGAGCGTGGTTAAACTCTCTGCCACCCGACTCTATTGCTAACTGGATCGATTTGGCAGAGAAATTTCTGCTAAAATACTTCCCGACCACCAAGAATGCCAGATTGAGGAATGACATCACATCTTTCCAGTAATTGGAAGGTGAATCATTGTATGAGACTTGGGAGAGGTATAAAGAGCTGTTACGGAGATGCCCCCATCATGGAATCCCTTACTGCATTCAGATGGAGACTTTTTACAATGGCCTTAATGCTCAAACCCGCACCATAGTGGATGCAACAGCTAATGGGGTACTATTGTCCAAAACATATAATGAAGCGCACGAGCTGCTCGAAAGAATGGCCAGCAACAACTATCAATGGCCAATGGACAGAGTTTCAACTGGAAAGAAAACAACGGGCATGCATGAAGTGAGTGAAGTTACTTCTCTCACAGCCCAGTTAGTTTCACTAGTTAATGTCTTAAAAAACCAGCAATTGATCCGCCCTTAAGCAACTAATGCAGCCCAGGAGAATGGACCATCTTTTGCATTGTGCAACGGACCCCATCTATTTGAAACTTGTCGCTTAAACCCAGAATCAGTGTGCTATGTGGTAAATATGAATCGCAATAACAATCCCTACTCCAACACGTATAACCTAGGATGGAGGCAACACCCCAATTTTTCCTAGAGTAACTATGGTACGGGACAGAGGAGCAACTCTGCTCCACAAAGACCATAGGCCCCCTGGCTTTCAGCGGTAAAGACAGCAGCCTAGTGAAACCCCCACTTCACTGGAATCCTTGCTAAAGGAATATATGGCAAGAAATGATGCTCTGATCCAGAGTCAAGCGGCCTCATTATGGAATCTGGAAACCCAAGTAGGATAGCTTGCCAACGAACTAAAAAGCAGACCTCCAGGGACACTTCCAAGTAATACTGAAGTCCCTAGGAGAAAAGGGAAAGAGCACTGCAAGGCTATAGCCCTGAGAAGTAGAAAGGTGGTGGAAGCACCAAAAGTAAGAGGGCAGGACCAGAAAGACCCCACTGTACCCCTGGAGAAGAAGAAAGACAAGCAGAAGCAAGAGGAGGAGGTAAGTGAGGAAGCAGTCATCTCTAGAGAAAATGCTGCAGCTATGCCACAACAAAATTTGACAATTTTACCACAACCATAAGCTGCAGCTATGCCACAGCAAAACATGCAGCAAACTAAGTTACCTCCCTCCTTTCCTCAGAGATTTTAGAAATAGCAGAATGACTAGCAGTTTAAAAGATTCCTGGATATCCTGAAACAACTGCACATCAACATCCCTTTGGTGGAAGCATTAGAGCAGATGCCAAATTATGTAAAGTTCATGAATGACATCCTGACCAAGAAGAGAAGATTTGGGGAGTTTGAGACTGTTGCTTTCACATGAGAATGCAGTGTTGTGCTGCAGAATAAGCTGCCACCCAAACTTAAGGATCTAGGCAGTTTCACCATACCTTGTTCTATCGGGAACTAGTATTTTGGCAAGGCACTTTGTGACTTGGGAGCAAGCATCAACCTCATGCCAATGGCCATATTTAAAAAGCTAGGAATTGGAGAAGCAAGGCCTACCACAGTCTCACTGCAACTGGCAGACAGATCCATAGCATATCCAGAAGGAAAAATCGAGGATGTCCTGGTTAAGGTGGACAAATTCATCTTTCCAGTAGACTTTATAATACTGGACTATGAAGCTGATGCAGAGGTACCAATTATTTTGGGTAGACTATTCCTAGCAACTGGCCGGACATTAATTGATTTTCAAAAAGGGGAATTAACCATGAGAGTCCAGGATGAGCAGGTTACATTCAATGTACTCCAAACCATAAAGTTTCCCAGTGAAGAAGAAGAATGTGCAGTTGTGTCTATGATAGACACATTAGCATTAGAGTAGTTAGAAAAATGCTGCAAGGGCCCATCACCAGTAGCATGGACAGATAACTCATATTCAGAAGGGGAAGACGAGAAAGAATGGGCCTGGATTGATGTTAGGCATGGCATTAGGAAGTAGGGGCCAATGAAGGAGCCATTAGACGTGAGTGGAGGAACCACCAGTTTTAGAACTGAAGCCACTGCCAGCACACCTCAAGTATGCGTATCTAGGAGAGACAACCACTCTTCCTGTGGTTATCTCAGCACTTTTAACAGGAGAACAAGAGGAGAAACTAGTCCTGACATTGAAGAAATTCAGAAAGGCTATTAGTTGGACACTTGCTGATATTAAGGGAATCAGCCCCTCATTCTGCATGCACAAGATCCTTTTGGAGAGCAATGAAAAAGGGTCCATAGAACCCCAACAAAGGCTCAACCCAATAATGAAGGAGGTGGTAAAGAAGGAAATCATCAAGTGGCTAGATGCTGGAATTATCTACCCCATATCAGACAACTCCTGGGTGAGTCCAGTCCAATGTGTTCCTAAGAAAGGGGGTATGACTGTGGTGGAAAACGAAAACAATGAGCTCATCCCCACCAAGGTTGTGACTGGTTGGAGGATTTGCATAGACTATTGGAGACTGAACAAAAGCACGAGGAAAGATCATTTCCCTCTGCCATTCATCGACCAAATGCTAGATAGACTTGCGGGAAAGGAATACTATTGCTTCCTAGACGGGTATTTAGGGTACAACCAGATTGCTATAGCACATGAAGATCAGCATAAGACCACATTCACATGTTCCTATGGTACCTTTGCATTTCGAAGAATGCCATTCAAACTTTGCAATGCTCCAGCAACGTTTCAGCAATGCATGATGGCAATTTTCACAGAAATGGCTGAGCAATTTGTGGAAATTTTCATGGATGACTTCTCAGTCTTTGGGGACTCCTTCGAACTATGCTTGGGAAACCTTGTTAAAGTCTTACAACGGTGTGAGGAAACAAACTTGGTGCTGAACTGGGAGAAGTGCCAGTTTATGGTAAAAGAGGGGATTGTGCTAGGACATAAAGTTTCTCAAGAAGGACTTGAGGTTGACAAGGCCAAGGTGGAAATCATAGAGAAACTGCCTCCTCCCACCTCTGTCAAGGGCATTCGAAGCTTCCTTGGCCATGCAGGATTTTATAGAAGGTTCATTAAAGACTTCTCCAAGTTTGCCAAACCTCTATGTAGTTTGCTAGAGAAAGACAGAATTTTCTGTTTTGATGAAAGCTGCATGACAGCATTTTGTGATCTCAAGAAGTTGAGTACAGCCCCAGTTATCGTGGCACCAGACTGGACCTCTCCATTTGAGCTAATGTGTGATGCTAGTGAAGCAGCATTGGGAGCTGTCCTCAGGCAGCGTAGGAATAAGCTGTTTCATTCTATATATTATGCAAGCAAAACACTGCAAGGGGCCCAGCTGAACTACACAGTGACAGAGAAGGAGTTGCTTGCAGTAGTTTTTGCCTTTGAAAAATTCAGATCATATCTGGTAGGAGCAAAAGTGATAATGCCCATAGACCATTCTGCCATCAAACACTTGGTTAAGAAAAAGGATTCCAAGCCCAGGCTCATTCGGTGGGTGCTTTTGCTTCAGGAATTCGACCTGGAGATCAGGGATAGAAAGGGAACTAAAAATCAAGTGGCAGACCATCTCTCCAGACTAGAAGGGGACAGCTCAGGAGCAAATGAAATTAACGAGAGATTCCCAAATGAATAACTCTACCTCCTCTCCCAAGATAGTGTGCCATAGTATGCTGATTATGTAAATTACCTTGTGAGTGGCATGCTCCCACCAGACTTGACGTTACAACAAAAGAAGAAATTTCTGCATGAGGTGAACTCATATTACTGAGATGAACCGTACCTTTTCAAGTAATGCGCAGATCAGATGATAAGAAGATGCATCCCCAGCGAAGAGATGGAGCAAATCTTGCAGCAATGCCATGCTTCCCCCTATGGAGGCCACTTTGAAGGAGTGTGGACTGCGAACAAGGTACTACAGGCCGGGTTCTACTGGCCTTCTCTATTCAAGGACTCCCACTCCTTCGTGAAGTAATGCGACCGGTGCCAGAGGATAGAGAATATATCTAGAAGACATGAAATGCCACTGAACAACATCCTAGAGGTAGAATTATTTGATGTGTGGGGAATAGATTTCATGGGCCCATTCCCTTTGAGTTTTGGGAATCAATACATCCTAGTAGCCATAGACTATGTCTCAAAATGGGTGGAAGCAAGTGCATCTCAAACTAATGAGGCAAGGGTGGTGACCAGATTTCTGAAGAAAAATATCTTTACAAGGTTTGGAACTCCCAAAGCCATCATCAGTTATGGAGGGACCCATTTCTGCAATAGGCAGTTCAGAGCACTACTAACTAAATATGGAGTAAGGCACAAGGTGGCAACACCCTATCACCCACAAACGAGTGGGTAGGCTAAAGTCTCCAACAGAGAGATCAAGAGAATCTTGGAGAAAACAATAGGCCCCACGAGGAAGGATTGGTCCTCGAGGTTGGATGATACATTATGGGCCTATAGAATAGCCTATAAAACACCACTGGGCATGTCACGATACAAGTTGGTGTTCGGGAAGGCTTGTTATCTATCAGTAGAGCTAGAGCATCGAGTATATTGGGCAGTCAAGAAGCTAAACCTGAATTTGGAAGCTGCTGGTGAGAAAAGGATGCTGCAGCTAAATGAGTTAGATGAATTTCGTGGTCAGGCTTATGAGAATGCCAAACTATACAAGCAGAAGGCAAAGCAATAACATGACAAGAAGATACAACCAAGGAACTTCGAAGTGGGACAGAGAGTACTGCTGTACAACTCCAGGCTGACCTTGTTTCCTGGGAAATTGAAATCTCATTGGTCTGGTCCCTTTCGCATTAGCAAGGTTTTCCCCTTTGGAACTGTTGAACTGGAAGAAGAAAAGGAAGGGAGGACATTTAGGGTTAACGGACAAAGAGTTAAGCACTATTTGGGAGGTGATGTGGATAGACAACACACCTCAATCCATCTACAAGAGGGATAAATAGGGAAGAAGTTAGGCTGTTGACTCTAAAACAAGCGCTCATGGGAGGCAACCCATGTTTAAATTTGTTGTTGATTAATTTGACAGTTTTTAGATAGCTTAAATCGTGAATCTAATAGAATTTGTGTTGGTTACACAGGTTGGGAAACATAGTAGTCTGTAAACCAGTTCTTACTGTGCTGCAGCAAAACTGTGTGAAAGTTAGTCTTTGCTTTGCTGTAGCAAGATTTTGAGCAAGCTACTTCTGCTACAGCAAAATCATAGGCAAGCCAGTTTTTGCTGTAAAAATTGCTGCAGCAAATGTGTTCAGCCCTAAATAAAGGAGTCCTCCTCTTTAAAAAAAACAGAGTTGTCAAAAGCAAAAAGGGGGGCGGGAAAAATTGGCAGAAACTCATAAGTCACGAACCCACGTCCCTACCCCCCTCATTACACCTCTGCAACTCCCTCAACCCCTTCACCTTCCAAGACCTCTCTCGTTCTCTCAACCCCTGTAGTTACCGGAGCCCCTTTTGCACCAGAAGACCTACATTTCCCAGCCCCACAACCAACAATGCTGAGGATTAAGACGGTGGCAAGGAAGGCGAGCAAGGTGAAGAAATTCACCTCCGAGGATAGAAAGCAGAGACACGATGAAGAAATCCTACTGTGAAGTTTCTGCACAGAGAAGCGTTTCACCTTCACCACAATTAAGGATTCGGGACTACCAATGTATGTTGCAACTGTGGTCAAGCAGAGGGGATGGGAAACTTTTGCCAGTCACCCGCGAACTGCCCTTATCCCTCTGGTAAGGGAGTTCTACGCTAACTTTTCGCAAGACAATGAGAAGTGGGTAAGAGTCAGGGAGACTAGGGTTCGGTTCGACCAAGCCTCCATTAACAAGGGTTATAATCTGCCAGATGAGGAAGACGAGTACGAAGAACATCTAGAGGCTCTGAAGGACCAAGACTGGGACGCAATGTTCACCCAGGTGTGCATCCCAGGCACCACCTGGGATAGATCTCCACAAGGTGCCACCACCATCAATCGAGTCTCCCTGGTACCTGCAACGAAGGTGTGGTACCACTTTCTCAAAACTCGCCTTTTGCCCTCCACACATGGGCAAACGGTGAGCAAGGACTGGGTAACAATGGTCGATGCTATCATCTCGGGTCGACCTATTAATGTGGGCAGAGTTATCAGTGAACAAATCAAAGTGTGTGCCAACCAGAGAAAGGGAAGCTTACTCTTCTCTTCCCTCATTACTCTGCTGTGCCAGAATAATCGAGTGCCAATCTTAATTGACAAGGAGGCACTCAAGGGGAGTAGCCCTATTAGCAGCGTCATCATTGCTCGGATTGTCCAAGAGAAAGCTGTTCCAAACCCACCAGATGCCCCACAAGCACCTCAACCCTCAGCAGAACAAGCTACATCCACTTCGGCCCCTCACCTAGCAAATCAGACTTTACAACTCTTACTTCAGCAGCAAAACACAATCTTGAGGCAGCAATCTCTACTCCTCAAGAACCAGCACATCTTCTGGTAGTATCAACAATAGAAGGACATTGCTCTCCAGAGAACACTTGAGCAAATTTTTTGGCAATTCTACCCATTCCCAGACTTCCCCTCTAAAATACTGTGCTACACGACTGGGGAAGAGCAGAAAACCCCAGAACCTCATTCTAAAGGGGGCCAAGAGTCTCAAGACTCTTCCCATAGCCAGGAGCAACAGCATTTCCCACCATAGCCTCATGAGGCCATGGAGTCTTCGGGGGATGATGAGCCTCTAGCAAAGAGGGCAGCTATCATTAAGAAGGGGAAGAGCAAACTCCAAAGCCCACAAAGATCAACACAACGAAGGAGTGGACTCTGAAGCTCCTCAAAGTCTTCTGGGGGTCAATGCCCCTAGGGTGCTGCAGCATCCCTACAAGCACCCTCAGGAAGTTCCCTTATCTCTTATTCCCTCTCTGTTGCGTTTAGAATTTCTTTTACTCTGCTCCTGTTTTTGATTGGTGTCTCTTATGGTTTTGACAATTTAATCAGCAGTGGGGACACTGCTCATCATTAAGTTTGGGGGGGGTGTGATATAGATCACCTAAATATTTGCTGTGGCATCTGCTGGGGAATTAAATTAGTATTGTTTTAGTTATTGCTGTAGTGTTTGCTGAAGCATATGTTGAACTTGGACTTGTTTGATTTGGGTTTCTGTTTATTCGTGCTTTGGCTTATTTGTGCTTCTGCCTAACTGTGTTGGAGAAGACTGTACTATTACTTGCTATTGTCTGTCTTACTGTCTGTTTTAGATATATATGAAAAAAAATAAGGGAATGTAGAGAGAGATGAGTCTGCACATTTCATAACCTACTGTAGTTTTGGGATACTCCATGAAGAGGATTGGGAATTTCACTAAAAACCAGAATAGGAGATCTGCACACTTACTCAATCACACGCAGAACCTTCTTCTAATGAGCACAGGACCATGGGCAGTTTGTCAAGAGAAATTTGGTGATTTTTTAGAAATTGGACTTATGTTTTTAGAGCTAATATTGAGAGTCTTCTACGGAATTATGAAAGAGGCATAAGCTTATTGTCAGAAAGGCTTAAGTTTGGGGGAAAGTGGAAGAAAATAGAGAAATTTGGACACTTCAATGCCTCTGTAGTTCCTTAGTAACCAGGGGTATGCATGAGCCCTATGTGTACCCTTACATAAAACAGGGATATAGAGTATGAGTGGGATGCTACTTAAGGGTGATAAGGCTGAGTAACCGGGTGCCTGCACCTTACATGTTGGCACTCGCGTCAAAAGGCACTAATGACCTCTGCTAGAATAATATCGATGTAAAAAAAAGAGAGAGAAGAAGAAGGAAGAGAGAAAGGAAATCAGTGAGCCACCCCCATATTTGTTGCCTTAGCTGTGCTTATAAAGTATACCAACTTGTCCTAAGTAAGGAGGCTCGATATGTTAGCATAAAAATCTTAGGAACTCTGGCTGAGCTTGACCCAAGTGGCTCTTGGAGAAACTGTCCATGTCACACACACAACTTCAAAGAAGGTTTTGGTTGTGATTGGGAAGAAGGCTTGTGGTGTTCCTTATATGGAAACAATATTGAGAGTTGAGAGCTAGCAGCAGGACCATATGGAATTATGTAGGAGAGAAGGGCTGGAATTAATTAGAAGAGGTGTGGTGAACAGAGCAAATTGCTTGGCGACAAGCAACCCTTTAAGTTTAGGGAGATTTGATAACTTCAATTTATTGCATTTTTTATGTGCTTTCCGAGTGTGTTTACTGTGCTGTTTTGATTTATTAAGCACTCTTATTCCCGGATTTAATTGAATGTGATGACTCCCTTAGATACAATATCATCCACCTTGTTTGTTGTAACAATTTAGTATGCATATGCAGCAATCATGGCAGCAAACCAAGTGATATTGAGTGAGCTGGGCGCTTTTTAATATGTTGCACTGATTTTTGTTTGATATGGTGCAGGTGGTAGGGGAGCAGAGCTACGCAGCAGGTGCAGCCACCACCTAGCAGGAGAAAGTAGCAACCAACTGACACTGCAGGCTGATGGTTGGTACAGAATGGCCTCCACTACTGAAAGTGGAGAAAAAGGCTGCACGCAGAGATGCTGGCTGTAGAGTAGGGAGAATGTCAGCAAAACCAGGCCACTTTATTAGGACCACAAGGCCTGACTATAAAAAGGGCAGAAAGCAGAGGCACGGGGAGAGGATACTACAGTGGGGAAAAGAAAAATACAGAGAGAGAGAGAGAACCTAAAAATCCTTGACGGGAGAGGGTTGTGAGAAACACCTTAGCCTAGGGTGCACTGATACTGCATGGTGAAGCATTGGAGCACGAAAGAGTCTGTAGTTCCAGAATTTCCTTGATCCCTGTTGTGATTTTTACTGTTTAGCTAGAAACTGCATCTGTTGTTTTATTGTTAGTTGTATCACTTGGGATGCATACCAGTACTTTTCCGATAGCTATAACCAGTGTAGCTATGAGGCTGGGCTAGTTTCTAGCTAAGGTTGTAGAAGGGTTGTAATGAACACATGCACATTTTTAGTATCAATGAATTGCTGTAGCATTGCTGTAACATTCAACTGTGTGTATATTTTAATTTCCCCTGATAACGGAAGTTTGATAGAGGAAGATTAAGGCCAATATTCTCTTGGAAGGGTAGTGGAGGCTGGAAAAAGAGTTGAATGTGTGGGGTCAGCTAATATAGGGATATATGGTACCCCATTAGCCCAATAGTTGGACTTCATCCACAATTCAGGGGTTAGGATTGACGCAAGGATGTGTGTCTGAATCCCAGAATTGCAGGGAATAGAAGTCTGAAAAGACCCCATTTAAGAATAAACTTGGCACTGAGAAAATTGCTGCAGCAATCCCTAGAGCAAATATGAGTGCAGTAGTTCATGGCAACCCTGAAGCAACCCTAGACCACCTAATATCATCTTCTTTTACTCCCTAGTACCCCTCATCTTAAGTATAGTCGCATTCAGTTGTTCTACCTCTATATAAGTCTTGTGAACCAACTTATTTTTACTACAGCATTTCACACAGAAAAATTCTCTATAATAGTTTTATTTCACTTCTCGTGGGACAATACTCACTCATCATTTTATTACTTGGTCACGACACGTGCACTTGCATTTTGACATTGCATTCATTCTTGCAATACCACCATTACGCTCCCAATGTGAGGACACAATTTTGATCTTCGAAGGAGATAATTGTTGTGTGAGCCTATTTGTCGCAATAAAGTATGAGAAGTATTAGTTCTATAGTTTAATAGCGGTGAAAATGCCTTGAAAAACTAAACAAAAAAAGAAGAAACAAATGCTTTCTCAACCAGTCAACCTTTTCATGAAAAGTGAAAATATTAAACCCATGTATCATTCAACACTCAATTATATGAAAAGAACAAATAGTCTATTGCCTTAACATATGCATGTGATTTTGGCCTTAATTTGTTTTGCCCCTAAAATAGTAACCGCATTCAACCACATTAATTCAGTCTTTAGAAAAAATTGTTCAAGTTTTATAAAAATTCTTTGAATTTATTTTTTGGTAGGTAAAAATGAAAAACTTGAAGGCAAAACTTGCACATAAATATTAAGTTGGGACTACTTAGTACTCACCCCATTGAAAGGAGTAAAAACTTCTGGAATGATATCATTATACTCCTTTGAATTTTTTTTCTTAGTTATTTTATCAACACAATCTGATTTCTCATACATTTGGCAACATTGTCATCATTTTCATTCAAGCACCATCCATACACTTTATTTTGGCCAAAATTTTCTTGAATATTATTTTCCAATTGTTTACTTTGACTCAAACCTGTAGGTAGTATAATGGACAAGAATTGGTTGAAGGTTCTAAATAGAGCAGATCCAATATACATGAAAGGGGTTGCTATTTTTCTTGAGTGGACATATAGTCAACCAAGGGCAGGCACTAGAATTAAGTGCCCATGTAAAAAATGAAAAAACATAGTATTCAAGGTTAGGCATGAAGTAAGATATGATCAGTTGAAAAATAGATTTTGGCACTCTTACAAAGTTTGGGATCTTCATGGAGAAGTTGTAAGGACAACTTCTTTTCCCATACATGAAGACAATAATCAGTTAGAAGACAATGGTGAGGAGGATGACATAACTAGGATGATACATGATGCATATGGAGTTATAAACACAGATATTATGAATACTAATGTAGAAAACAGTGAAGATCCAAACTTGCCTACAAAGAAGTTTTACCAATTATTAGAATATGCCGAAACAAATTTATATCCAAGTTGTTCCAAGATGATGAAGTTATCATTTATCGTTAGGCTCCTTAATTTGAGGTGCCTTAATCATTGAAGTAATAAGTCCGTAGACATGTTATTGGACTTATTTAAAGAAGTACTTCCAGAGTGGGATCAAGTACCTAATTTCTACTATGAAGCTAAAAAAGTTATTCAAGACCTTAGGTTAGACTACACAAAAATAGATGCATGTAAGAATGACTGCATTCTATATAGAAAAGAACATGCCAATGCACAATCATGCCCTAAGTGCAAGTTGTCCAAATGGAAATCAAATAGGCAGAAAGGCAAGAAAGAAGCACATAAATTTTTGCAATATTTTCCAATAAATCGTAAGTTGCAAAGACTATTTATGGCAAGGCACGCTGCTAAAGATATGAGGTGGCATAAGGAGAAACGTGTTGAAGATGGTAAGTTAAGGCACCCAATTGACTCCATTGCTTGAAAATCCTTCGATGAGTATCATCCTACTTTCTCAATTGATCTCAGAAATGTTAGGATGGGCTTAGCAAGCAATGACTTCCAACGATATGGAAACATGAGTTCTAATCATAGTATCTGGCCAATTGTTCTTGTACCATATAACTTGCCCCCTTGGAAATACATGAAACAACCATACTTCATGATGACACTTCTTATTCCAGGCCTTAAGTCTCCGGGTGATGATATAGATGTCTATTTAGAACCAATGATTGAGGATTTAAAAGAATTATGGGAGGTAGGGGCAGAGACATATGATGCTCATTCACAATCAAACTTCAATATGCGGGCTGCTATCATGTGGACAATAAATGATTTTCTTGCATATGGCAATCTTTTTGGGTGATCAACCAAAGGGAAGTTGGCATGTCCTTGTTGCCACAAATATACCCATTCTATATCTCTGAGAAGTAAATTATGTTACATGAGCCATTGTCACTTCTTGTCAGGTAATCATCTATGGCGTCGGAATAGAAGGGTATTTTATGGTAAAATAGAAAACAATGATGCACCTACATATTTGATTAGTGAGGAAGTGCTTGAACAACTAGAATATTTACCAAATGTGTCATTTGGAAAGGGTCAAAAGCGAATACGTGACCAAACTTGTGTTGTATATAATTGGAAGAAGAAGAGCATTTTCTTTCAGCTGCCTTATTGGAAATCACTTTTGTTGCGGCATAATCTTGATGTCATGCACATTGAAATAAATATTTTAGACAACATTGTGTCCACAGTGATGGATATAGCAGGGAAGACAAAAGGCACAGTTAAGAGTAAGTATGATTTGGTTGACTTAGGAATCAGACCAGATTTGCATCCTATTAATTATGGGAATAATATTTTTCTACCGACAGCATGTTATATGCTATCGCCACAAGAGAAGTTAAAAGTTTATAAATTTTTGGCCCAATTAAAGGTTCCTGATGCATTCTTGTTAAATATTTCAAGGTGTGTTAATGTCGCTAAAAAGAAGATTTTTGGGTTAAAGTGTCATGACCATCACATATTATTGCAAGAATTATTTCCAGTTGCAATTTGTGGGGTGTTTCCTAAGGAAGTGAATGATCCTATTATAGAGTTGGCACAATTTTTCAAGATCTTGTGCTCAAAATGTTTAACCACAGAAGATTTGGATTCCATTGAAAATCAGATTGCCATCACCTTGTGTAAATTGGAAACTATATTCCCTCCAGCATTCTTTGATATTATGGTTCATCTACCAATCCACTTGGCAAGAGAGGCAAAGATTGTTGGGCATGTTCAATATTGATGGATGTATCCAATTGAGAGGTAAAATTATCATATTTATACTTAATCTATTGAATTCTATTTGTTATTAAAAACTAATGCATTAGGAATAACTTTCATTTTTAGGTATCTACATACACTAAAATCTTATGTCCGCAATAAAGCCCGTCCTGAAGGTTCTATCACCGAATGTTATTTAGCTGAAGAAAGCCTAACATTCTACTTAAGATATTTGAACAATGTCCCCACAAGGCTAAATAGAGCACCTAGGAATGACGATGGAAACATATTAGCTTGTGGGATGTCATTTTTTGATAAAGGTGGGCAACCAAAAGGGCTACCAAATCCTGTGTTCTATTTAATGAAGAGTTTGATCAAGATCATCTATACGTGCTACAAAATTTTGAAAAAGTTTGGCCCTTCATAGAGTAAGTATATGATAGTTTGCTAGAAATTAAATATTTATTAACTAAACTCACATCAATGGATTGTCATAATTTTGTAGAGACCACAAAAAGGAGCTTGAGGCACAAATGTTAAGTGTAGATTCGAGACACATAATAGAGTTCCCTCAATGGTTTAATCGTCAAGTAAGTATCTACCAATTACGACTAAAGAAAATTATATTATAAGTTATGTCATAACTTATTTATGGTGTTTATTTGATAATAGGTTATGAAATCATGATCACAATGGCAAGGAAATGATCAATTAATTAGCTTAGCCCTTGATCTTGAAAGAGTGGTATATAGATATTCAACAATTCTGATTAACGGATATAGATTTCATACAAGAGAACGTGAATCTCAAAGAAAGACCCAAAATAGCAGAGTTCTTGTAAGGGGAGATGACTCAGATTTTGAGAAAGAATATTATGGTGTTATCGAGGACATCTATAAGTTGTGTTACGTGGGGGGTAGAAAAATACATTTATTGAAGTGTCATTGATGGGATGTTGCTCGTTTGGGAAGAGGATATAAAATTGATAGATATAGATACATAAGTATCAATACTCGTTGTTCATTGAATACGAATGAGCCATTTGTCTTGGCATCTCAAGCAGAACAAGTATTCTACTTAGATGATATCATAAATAAAGATTGGCTTATTGTTGTCAAAACACAGCCTCGGGACCTTTTCAACATGCCACATAAGGATAGTGGGGGTGAATTATTATTTGTTGAAGATGCCTACCAACAAGAGGAGGTTGAACATACTTCGTTCTTTAATAGTGATGCTCAAAACAACATTAATGTTGTGTTGTATAGAGATGACATTTAACCTCAATGTGTTAACCATTAGGGTAAGGAGAGAAGTGTTATAGAGGTTGATTTCATCAATGATGATGACTAAGACGAGACTATGGACGAAGAAAGTGAAAAAAGGGATTTTTTATCTGAAGATTCTACGTGAAATGCCAGAGTATACATACTTAGTCAATGTAATGTAATTTAATGTTCATACAATGCTTGATATAATTTAATGAACTGCAATTCATTATTTTTTTATAGCTAAATTATGCATGTATTTATTATTTGTAATGTTTGGCGATATTAAAGCATTTATCATATAATCTGATGAATTGATGTGATCTTATCATTTGCAACAGGTAAGTTGGAAGATGGTAGGAAGAGGAAGAGGAGTGCGAGGTGGTTGTGGATCTAGAGGTGCTGCACAAGGTAGTCGTAGTGAAGCAATTCCACAGCTACGTATGAAATCGGTAGGAAATAATGAAGAGACCCAAGCACAGCCCACTACACCTACTTCTCAGCTTCAAATTAGTAGTGCACGTATGTAAATAATTAATTTACATGAGCTTAGTTAAGATTTATTGTCATTTGACTAATACATTAGCATTATATTCTTGGTAGCTTCCTGCAGCACATTAAAGAAAGTAAGGGGAACGTACAAATGTCTTATGGTGGACACAAAAACAAAGAATGGAAAAATGAAAGTTGTCATTATAGATGATATCCTTCGAGCTGTGGGAGAAGGATCGAGGGATTTCGTAAATTATATTAGATACGTGACATGATACACTGCTCCTGTAATAGTAAGAGAATGGAAAGAAATCTGGGAACAATTTGTTTCACATATCTTGTTGAAAGTTAAGGTAATGAGACATATTATTGTTTAACACACTTATTATATTTAAGTAATGTTTGAATTTTTAATATAAATATTTATTATTGTTGAAGAAAAAATTTGACGTTGGTGCAAATTCAGAGTTACAATTTGATGCCTTCGTTAATGCCACTGCACAAAGGTTGTATAGGAATTGGAGGAGTCGCATGCACAAAATATATAAGCAATACAACACTAATGAGGCAAGATTAGCGAATTTACCTACCGAACTTAATGATGATTATTGGAGATATTTGGTGACGTATTTTGGCTCAGAGAATTTTAAGGTATTATGTAATAACATGTATAAATAGTGTTTTTCATATAAATTGTGTAACGTTACTAATTATGAAGTAACTTACAGGGTCAAAGTTTAAAAAATGCACAGAATAGAACAAAACAAACAACAAAACATGCATGTGGTTCTCAGTCATTTGTCGAAGTTGAAGAATTAACGGTGTGATTTTACAAGTAGCTATTATTATATATAAACTTGTGTGCATGGTTTCTTTAAAATTGAAATGGTTTATTGTAGAGAAATCCTGAAACGGTTGAGAAGGCATCAATTGACCGGATTTGGGAGCTACAACATAGTCGTAAAGGTAAAAATGGGGAGATTATATGGTCTGATGCAAAATCTCAAGAAGTTTTTATATACTTTAATTTTATTAACTTTTTACAAATTAAGATTTATATAATTACTTTTACTCTAAATCCCACTCTAAATTTTTGCTTTTTAAATATGTAGGGCCAACTGCAAGAGATTGTGGTTAAGCAATCTTAGGAAGACAATCTCAGTCTAAGCAACAACGAGATCTTAACCCAAGTTCTAGGTCAGAGGACAGGGTATTTTCATGGCAAAGGATATGGAGTTAGACCTCCCACTAAGAGACCCACTGATCAAATGACTTCCAAACACCTTTAGAAGCAAAAGAAGAAAATACGTGAAAAGGTTACTGCAGAACTACGTGAGGAGATGAAGCTATGAGAAGAAGCAATACGGGAAGAGGCAAGATTATGAGAAGAAAGAATGAAAGCAATGTTGCAAGAGACTTTGCATGCACAATTAGAGGAAAGACTACAGTCACATATGGCTTCTCTAATCACATCTCTTTAACAGGTATTTTCCTTGATCAAGTTGAGAATATAGTTGGAGTGACTAGTTCTTAAGGTCTTGAAAATGATTATCCTTGACTGATTTTAGAAGTGGAACGGGCTGCTTTGTTTAGATTGCTAATCTTATTAACTTACATAATACTAATGTAATTTTTGGAAGAGATAATTAATTTTGGCATTACTTTGTACATAATGGAGTAGTACGAAAACTTAGAAGTGGATTGGTTAAACTTATTGGATCTAAAATAAGGAGGTGAACCAATATCTAGAATGTATTACCGGAATTAAATTTTTTTGGCCCGTTGAACCTGTCTATTGATGCTCTTCATAGCTTCTGTCATTTAATGTGTAAAAGAAAAAACTGAGTTAAGTTGTAAATTTTTTTGAATTCCTCTCCTCTAGACTACAAACAGGATTGGTTTGTAGGATATGTAGAAGGATTGGCCCAATTCTTATTAGTTGATATATTATGCTTTATGTTCTCTGTTTTTATTTTCTGAGTCCTAGGAGGACAATTTTTTTTTTTTTTCTGAAATTCCTTTTCTTTCTACTGGATTCTTCTTTTATAAAGGAAAAATGCTATTTTCTTGGTTGATATGATACATTCGGTGTTAGTAGGAATGCAGAGTTAATAAAGGCTTCCATAAATACAGTCTTAAATGTGTTGTCTTATTCTATAATCTCTTTCCTTTCTAATGTATTGTTCTTCTATTGGAAAAAGAAATTAAAAAGAATAAATTGGCTATTCTTCTTGCTTGATATAATACTTTTTGAGTTGAGAATGAAATAAATTTGTTTATTTCAATGTTTTGTAATCTTCTTTGTTGTTAGTGTTACTTATTTTCCTTGTATTGTACTTCTTCTTTTTCTTTAATGAAAATTCTTTTACTGTAAAAAAAATATATTTAACTGAGTTATCATTCAATCATCTAATAACTTGTCTCATTTGATCTAATACACCACATATCTAATAGACATTATTTACATAAATTTGATTCAAATTACTAGTAAATGGTGGTAATTGAATATTATAGATGCAGGAGGATTAATATTTAAACCAATAAAAAAAAATCCATATGTGGTTCTTGCATTGTCTTGATGTATTTAGCTTATTCCTAGACATGTAGATTGTTGATGTTATAAGAGGAAAACTAATTTTGATACAAACCCAAAATGCAAGGCGTTAGTCCAACATAATAAATAATAGCAAGTTGATAATTGTTTGTGTTTCAAATAATGTCTATTATTTGTGAGAATTTTGAGAGGCAATGACTTAAAGATGTTTTTAACATAATTAATTTGAAATGATCATACAAAATTATTGCTTTTCAATTTTGAATTGTTTTATATGGCTTATAGCCTTATCTAATAGACATCATTTACATAAATTTGATTCAAATTACTAAAAAATGGTGGTAATTGAATATTATAGATGTAGGAGGATTAATATTTGAACCAATAAAAAAATCCATATGTGGTTCTTGCATTATCTTGATGTATTTAGCTTATTCCTAGACATGTAGATTGTTGATGTTATAGGAGGAAAACTAATTTTGATACAAACCCAAAATGTAAGGCATTAGTCCAGCATAATAAATAATAGCAAGTTAATAATTGTTTGTGTTTCAAATGATGTCTATTATTTGTGAGAATTTTGAGAGGCAATGACTTGAAGACATTTTTAGCATAATTGATTTGAAATGATCATACAAAATTATTGCTTTGCAATTTTGAATTGTTTTATATGGCTTATAGCCTTATTGACAGTATATGCAAATTCTGATATTTCGAAGGATAATAGATCATATGACTAGTTATGATATATTTCATGATCACTATACAGGAAGTTTACTTTGAAGTTTTGGCTAAATTTTAATTTGTGTCTAATGTAAGAATATAGAAACTCCTTGGACTGCACTCATTATGCAGATTGTTTTTGGGGAATATATCCAGTGTTTTAGAGTTTGGGGTCATTCTCTGTGTATTATAAACATGGATAAAATGCACTATTATATGTATTTTTGTAAATATATTGCACTGCATTGCATTGCATATAACCTAACTACTCTCTGCATGACTGCATGTAGTGTGTAATCTCTTTGATTTATTATGGTAAGTTATACTGTTGTTACAACTGCACAAGGCTGTCAAAAAAAATTTCGATAGATATATTTCTATCGAGTTTTATACTGTAGTGTCAATGGTGTGTTTATCCTTCTAACATATTTTGTTTTGTTACATTCTTTGAATAACTTCTGTTTAATTTTTGTGATTTTTTTCTCATTTCTAGTAGAATATCATATCATCAAAAATATGCAGCTAAATTATTATTTAATTAAAACCAAATAAATGAAAAAGACGTTAAAAAGAGTATATAAATTGAAGCTTTTATGATAAATTAATCTCATGTGCCAAAAAACTACGGATGAAGTATGACTTGGCCACTGTATACTTTGTGTCTATAAACTACGAATGAAGTATTATTTAATATGCTTTATGTTTATTAGATTAAATATTGAAATAGTTTTGCTTGAAAAATTATTGGGATAAATTAATGTTGGCCAGTTTAACTTATTTCCTATTCAATATGATGGTACAATTGTGTATTTATAGTTATAATATTCTTGGCTATTGCATAATGTTTTTCAATTGTGTTTGGCTATAGAAAGTTTTTTACATGATATTTATTTGTTTGTATTAATTTTCAAGTTATATTAATTTCTTACATTTGATTAAACAGGGACAACTTCCAATACTTCCGAGTAGTGCTCCTCTAACTATTGTAGCTAATACTGTAACGCCACCAATTTACGTTACGTAAAATAAACATTTTGTTTCCTACAATTACTTCTGCAATCAGATATTTTCCATAAAGATACATAAATCAATTTTTTATCATGGGAACAGATACATATAGGATCTCTCATGTATACACAATATACAAACCAAGTCTATAAACATCAAAGTACAGCAGAAACGAGGATCTGCCTGTAGCGTTTAGATCACTCTAGAATACAAACACAATATAATTCAAAGACCGTGAGTCTTGCAAACAACGTAGATTCACCTAGAGAATATATCAGCTATCTGCCAAATCAAACTCTGATATTCTTATCTGAAAAATGTGAAAATATCGTGTAGTGAGTTTGACAACTCAGTGAGCAAATAATTCTTCCTATGACCTCTTAGGTCAGCATATGGATGTACTTATATTTTAAAATATGTCACATAGAAAATACAGTTCAGAAGTACATTCATATAGGACCCGTATTTCAAATATTCTCAAATCAAAGGATATTCAGATATCCAAAATCATATGCTGCACGGTACGATCATTAAACAAATGTTGTTATGCTCAGCTGTATAAGCTATAGTAAAATATTAATATTTGGAGATAAAATCATTACTTTTAATGCACCTGCCTCACTCGGCAATCTAGTCAATGCAATGAAAATATAACTCATTTGCTATACGCATAGTGACCTCGACCCTAGTCACAATAAGTGATCAGGGAATGTGAGTACATCACCCTCCTGCCCCCTCACATTACCACTGTCACCCAGTTGGAGCGGCCTTCCCTCGGCTCACTCAGGCTAATAGGGCGTCCTCTATTTGGTACCGTCACAAGCCATACAACCAGCCGATATTAAAATTATCAAGCAACTCGCCATGAGCTTTACGCTTGCCATTCAATCTCATTTATAATATGACATGCATCATTTTCACAAGTATATAGCTTTACAAATCAATGCATCGTGCACATAATGTTCACTTTATCAAATAATGATAAATACATTTAGAACCACATATTCAATGAGTTCCAAAATTTATTTCTAAAACCATACTCTTCTTGAACTATGTGCCAGTTTGTAAATATAACAAATATTTTAACACATTTAATAAACTTATAATAGTATAAAGAATTTATAAACAGAAACAATAATACGTTTATAGTTCAAGAAGAGTATGGGACAAGTCATAGAAAGAATTATCTACTCACAGGGTAGGGCTCCTGGTTGGACAGCTCTAAAATGTACTTTTTCAATCTCTATTTAATCACATAGACTTCAAAAACATATCCGGAGGGTCCAAAAGTCAAGAAAATAATTTCGGGAACTTGGTTACTATTCACCACCGGAAACACTATTCATTCGCCGGAAAAAATACTATTCACCCGCGCTGAAAACACTATTCACCAAGAACAAAAAGTTGTCAGATCGCTGAAAAATTTCATATCCTAAGGTTTATCTAACTCCTGAATCCATCTACGGTGTCAAAATTTCAATTAGAGGTCTCTAAGTAAGAGTTTTAGAATTTACCTTTTTCTGAGATTTTCTACTTCAAATCTACGGCGATTCAACGACTGATTTGAAAAATTAATCAATTAAAATTGTAGTATTCTTCGTCCTGAATCCAGTAACACCTTCAGTTTTGAGATTGGAAGCCAATAGGCACTCCAGATATAGAGAGAAAGTTGAAGGTTACTATTCACTCACTATTCACTCACTATTTATCCATTTTTTTTCGTTTTGTATCCGCCCTCCGTCCTCCCCGTTCCCCTTTTTATTTTTATTATATTTAATAATAATTATTTTTATTTAATAATTGAATAATAAGATTTTCTTTATATAAATTCATATAAATTTCGTTTTTCATCCTAAAATATCCTAAAAAATTCTAAAAATTTACATTCTCATAAACCTTTAGTTAAACTCTTAAATCATGATTTTTCTTTATACAAATTATAATAAAACAAATCTCAAAATAAATATCTTTATACATATTAAAAGAAAGAATATTTCTAAAAATACAATAAAAATTCATTAAAGACCAATATAATTATTTCAAGCAAAACAATAATTATTTTAATTAAAAATAGATTTATTTTTAGTAGAATATAATCATTTTTAAACAAATAAAAATATATTTGTTTATAACAAAACATTATTATTTAAAAATAAAAATTATGGGATGTTACAAATACGACCAGTACTGCAACACCAACATTGCCTAATCAAGCACCGAGTTGATTGTTTTTGTTAATATTTAGCTATGTATTGCTTTCTTTTCAGTTGACATGATGTTTTTTTTTTTGGGACATGGATTTGACATGATATTAATGTATAATATTTGCTACATTTGATATATGTTAATATTATCAATAATTTTATTTATCTTAATTTTTATTAAGGTTTTAATTATTATAATATAAAATGATAAATTTATTAAAAAAACTTTTTTGCACTGGACCTACGGTGGTGACCTCTTTAGGTCGCCACTAAATCTCAAAGGAAAAAATTTTAATATTGAGACCTTTGGTGGCGATAAAGTCGCCACTGAAACCTTTGGTGGCGACTTATGGTCGCCACGAAAAGTTATTGTTAGTGGTGACCTCTTTTGGTCGCCACTAAAACTCAAAAAATGAAAAATAATTATTTAAATCTTTGGTGGCGAAAAAATCGCCACTGAAATCTTTAGAGTCGACTCATGGTCACCGCGAAAAATAATTTTTAGTGGTGACCTATATTAGTCGCCACTAAAACCCAAAGATTAAAAATGAATATTGAACCTTTGGGTGGCAACTAAGTCGTCACAAAATGTTATTTTTAGTGGCAATTATGTAAAGTCGCCACTAAAAGTATCCCTCCTTTCGTGGCCACTTGAGCATTTAATGCGGCAATAAACATTAGATTCGGTGGCGACTCCGTTAGTCGCTTTTGAAAACCTTCAGCAACAACATTATTAGCAACGACTAGGGAGCAACTAAAAGTTGCCGCTAAAGCCTTTTAGCGGCGACTTTGCAAAAGTCGCCACTAAAAGCTAGTTTTTTGTAGTGCTTGGATAATTTGACCAGTGGTTGGTTTGTGTTTCTTGCTAAAACCATTTTCTGTAGCAATTTCCGTGTGAAGGACCTTACTTCCTCAAGTTTATATTCTCCGCAGAACATAAAGTTTGAGGCTCTATAAACATTAATCATTTTCACTAATTGTGAAGTATTAGAGTTTTCTTTGATATGACCTTGAATCTCTTCGTGATATAAAAACCAATAAAAGCTTACTGCATGCTGAAAGCTTTGAACATTAATTAAGTTTAGGAGAAATTACACTTTCTTATTGTGATTTTTGTTTCTAATTACAATTTATTTTAAAATTATTAATTTTTGTAATTGACCCCAGTTTATTAATGTTATTGCATTTAATCTTCTACTATCCAAATTAAACATTTATTTTAACTATAATTATGTGAAATTATTCAAATATTTTTCTATTTGCTTAATATTCTATTTTGTCATCTTCTTTATGAAAAGAATATTTTGATAATTTCACATAGCTATTATTAGAGTTAATGACTAATTTGAATGGCAACGGGCCATTTGCAATAGAATAGACAAATTTGAAGGTTAACGGTAAAAATTAATAAATTAAGGAAGAAATTGCAATTGGGAATAAATATCAAAGTAAAAAAAAATTAATTTTCTATTAATTTTATTTACCAATAAAATTAATGTAGAGAATTAGAAATCATGAATCATAATATAGTTTCTTAAAATCTTACATTGTGATACTTTATATCTATGCATCCGCCGCAGTTGAAATGCTAAAGGGTCTTTGTGAAGCTGCGCTGCAATCATACTGGATGGCTTTACCCATGATTTTACTTCTATGTGATTCCTGCAATTAAGTATCAATATCATAGATTAATTTAATTAATATTTTTTTACATGATTGGTAGACTCCCGATCAGGATGCTAGTGCTATGTCTAGGATCTTACTTGAACAGAGTTGACTACCGAGCTAGTCAACACTATCCCTAACTTCTTTGAATTTGAAAGAAAAAGTTAAGATAATAGAAAAAAGCAAAAATAAACCTTTTCAATTTTCAAAATAAGACCTTCATTATAAAGGGAGAGACGTAAAAAAAAAAGTAAAATGAGTAATACTTTATGAGATAGGTTTTTACCTGTAAATTTGTGCCTAAATTTCCTCGATCTCTTCTACGAAATGCTCAGCCAGCCCTAACTTTTCCAAGTGATTGACTATGCAAAGCTTTATAAGGTCCTCATCCATGGGATATGTTTGTGGAACTGCACCAAGGTGAAGAAAAAATCGTTCATTTTTAGAGCACGTTGGTTTCAATATTAATTAAGAACTTTAGATATAAAATATAGGTACGAATCTCCTTTCGGGCATCTTTGAGCTAGACGCGATTTAGAATCCAGTAGTTTTAGCACTGTGATAGTGAGAAGTCATTACTGCGATGTCAGAAAGACGAGTAAAAACCTTAGAAATCCAATCATAGCAATATCGTAATAACAACTAACCTAGAGTTGTAATGCTAGCACAGCAAAATTGTTTTTAAATAGAGTAACTAAGGTCTAGTTTAGATATCATGCAAAACAACTTAGATAGATTTTTTCCCTTCTTCAATTTTTTGTTTATGGCCCTACGTGGCTAAGTTACTTTGATTGGTCATAAGATATAGAAATTGCATATATTATGACCTTGTGGATTAGATTTATGTTTTAATTCTTTAATTTATATTTGAGTATAAATTCTTCCTCTGTTCTTCATCTTATGATTCTCTTAATTGATTGTTAGAAAAGATCTGTTAGTTAATTAGTTGATTTAATCTACTACTAAGTTAGATATCAAATTCGGAATTGTTTGATCTCTCTAACTTACGAAACAACTAGGCTTAATGATTTGCTACGACAGGAATTGTTAGATCTATGAAGAATAATTGAATGAATCAAATACAACCACTTGTGCTAGTGTTGTTTAGTTTTACTGATTCCTTTGTTTTTTTATGCAATCGATAGATTAAATCTTAGGCGTTTGAATGAGGTTGTTTAATGACTAGGGTAAGTTAAATCTCTTGTTTCTAATGAATTAAAAATAAGAAAGGATAGGAATTTAATTTTAATGGTAAATATTTGAATTTGAATTGAATTATATAGATCAATGATCATGGATATAATTTTGATGGTAGAAGTCGACTCTAACCAATGCTTATCTCATTACTTAAATCTCTTGTTACTCATTTGATTTATTATCAGTTGTTACTATCTGTTTTTACATTCAATTGCCTTTATTTATATCTCGCAAAAGTATAAATCCCAATTAATCAGTTCAACATTTACTCCCACTATTGCATTTATTTATTTCCAAAGGAAAAGTTTATTGGTTTTAGGTGCTTACGACAACATTACTAAATTTTGGCACCGTTGTCAAGGAATGTTTGAAGTTGAATTTGTGTTTTTTTATTCTAAAATTTGTTTTATTACAAACATGGCCAATAGATTTTAATAAATTGACACTAAGTTTTCCATCCCTTTAAGGCATACTATTGAGTTAATTACATCATCCCCTGAATAACAAATTGCAAATCTAACTACTATTGTTTATCAATTAGCTGTAGAAACTATGTAAAAAGAGAAGGATTATGGAAATTATTTGGTAATAGGAATCTTACTGATAGGTATCTAACTTTCCAAGAAAATTCATTTGAGCAAGTAAGTTAGGCAAGTGGTTTTCTTAGACAATCACGAGTGAGGTATGATCCCTATTCATACATATATAATTTTGTATAAAGGAATCACCCTTGCCCTAACTATAGGAATCCTCTAGAATATTAAGCTCAAAGCTACCTCTACTTCCAACAATATATGTAGCCAAATTTAGATATGTCCTTCAAAGAACTTGTTGATATTCTCACTACTAATATTGAGCAATTTTGACAAGGGAGGAGAGCCAATGCATAGATTTTGGACAATAAGATAAGCCAAATGATGGCTACATTTATCCTATCAAAAACTTCAAATTTAGATAAGTTACCTTCTCAAATGATTACAAATCTAATAGAAAATATAAATGCAATTAGTTTGAAAAGTGGTAAGGCAATTGAGACTCCAATAAAGGAGGCACCTACACTAACTAAGTAAAAGAAAAGAGGACTAACATTCCCAATAGTGATCACATACCAAAATGTAAGAACATTGGTTCATATTTAGTTTATTTTATTAATGTACCTATTTACTTAGCGCAAGAAAATTCTACACTTAGTGAAAAGAAAATAAGGGGAAGTAACCACAAGTGAACCTATTGAGAAAGAGGCTGATAATCAACCTTGAATACTGAATTTTAGGATAAATTGCAGCAGTGGAAGAAACCCCAAAAGTATAGAAAATAGGTAAGGATCTTCTTATTTTATTACCAATTTATAATGAGACAACTATATCTGTTGTTTTATAAGATCTTGATCCAAACTTAAAGCCTTTGCCCAGCTATCTCAAGACCATGATAGCTGGAGAATCACTCCCAATTGTCATGACCCCAGGTTGGGATTCATAACCAGCACAGATGTAGGGGTCAATCCCGAACCATAAGCTTCAAAACGGAATATATCAAATTACAATTTCTAGAACGAATCATTTAAAAACCTTTCATAGATTAACATTCAAATATAACTTCATAATCACACATTCATAATATAAATAATTAATAGCTTACAAAATTGAATTCATATTCAATCTCAGTAAGTATTATCAAAATACATAACATTTTTCTATTTATAAACCCAAAATGCAACTGAAATAGGGATCTTACCAGTGACTCTCAGAACACATCTAAGTTATAAAATACAGACAAAACATCAAACAATAGAGGAGCCCTCTGAAACAAATAATGATCATCACATATGTTTCTACTCAAGCTCATGCCTTGAGGGAGATGGATCGGATTCTTTATTGTAATATGAAAACATGGAAACATAAAATGGTGAGTTTTACAATTCTGTGAATAGATAAAAAATAATATAACATAAATAGAATATGTCATATACATGAGTTTTTCCACAATAAATATGCAATGAAATTTTAAAGTAATAAAGTTAAACTGTGAACATCCTTAAAAGAAAGTATTATAAACATTAGGGTTGGGATAATAGAAAACTTGAAACCTCAAAATAAAAATTGTTGAAAATTTTATGAAAAATCAAGAAAGTTATCTTTAGAAACATAAACATTGGACTTAAAATAAATAGTTCAAGGAAACAAGCACAAAATAGAAGGACTCAATTAAAACCATTCAAAGATTCCCAATGACACAACAAGGAAAGGGAAATCACCATAAGAATCAGAGGTAACCAGGCATCTCGTCACTAGTTACTAGAGGATGAAATCCTCAACTCCTTAAACATAATATTTCCTTAATTAGAGTTTCAATCCTCGTGTGTTGTTCAACACATGAGGTTAGCAACACCCCTGCTAACTAGGTTTTCAAGGTGTATTAAGACTAGAATCACTGTTGTTAGCTGATAGTGTTTCTGACTAAAATTTCTCTCAAGAAAAAGAAAATTTATGAAAATAAAATAAATTTTCTACATCGAGAAAAGAAAAGAAAGTGAAGTAACATTTGGCATGGCCATGATCCCTTCAACCACTTGCTTAGACCAAAAATAGACATCCAATTAGTTTCATAATCCATATGAAAATTTTCTAAGTCACAATTCATTTGCCACCATGGCTCTTGCAGAGACATACTTATCTAATGCCAAAACTCAAAATATTTAATCGTGATTACAAAGTTGGTGCGCACTGTCGCAGGCACGCCCAAATTAAAACCTTACCTCAACACTAACCTGTAGTAGTGGGAGTAAGGGTCGATCCCACAGAGACTGGAATTACCTTATGTGATTCAGAAAGGGGGGATTGAGAGTCGCAATTAAAATTAAGTAAACAATAGCAAAAATAATTGAGAGAAAGTGATTAACGAGAAAAGCGTTGGTTTCGGTCGATATTCACCATCAAGGGATTGCATTGATCATTGACAAAATTATCAATCTTAAACCAAATATCTATCATTGGGATTCTATCCCAGTTCCTCCTTAAGCCTAGTAAATTAATGACAATCGCACTAATTATACTCTAATTAACGAGCAATCCTTTAGCACATCGGTAAAGCATAACTTATTAACCGCATGAAGAACAAGAGAAACTAATAGAGCTAAACGAATACAAGCACATCGGTTATATTCAATTTAGTTGATATTCATCATAGGGTTAACGATTTATAATCCAAAATCCTTAATCCTATTTGCTTCACGAATCAAGTAATAAAAGCTTTGTTCAAAACCTAATTCAGCAGCTACACATACAAT
This sequence comes from Gleditsia sinensis, assembly GCA_037074535.1. Taxonomy (NCBI): domain Eukaryota; kingdom Viridiplantae; phylum Streptophyta; class Magnoliopsida; order Fabales; family Fabaceae; genus Gleditsia; species Gleditsia sinensis. The sequence goes on along the minus strand of CM073473.1, from coordinate 31,913,836 downwards.
ATACTAGTAGGCCTCCTAGCAATCACATGCATAATATTAAGAAAACAAGAACAGATGAATAAACAATACCCGGTTAAGATTGAATGCAATGAAATCAAATCCGTATCTCACAATGACATCAAATCCCTTGAGGTTTCAATCTCCCTTAACCAACTAAAGAAAATTAGCCGCGCAGGGCCATAGAAAACTAAACAAGAAGTAAAGAAAAGAGTTCAGAACTTGAATGAATTCTTTGCTGAATGAAATAGATCCCCTTCTCTGCTTACTTTCCTTCCTCTTTATAGATTAAACCCTCCTAGTCGAAGTAGGAAAGTTTTTAGGTCAAATCTCCATCAATTAGGCTTCAAATCAGGCGAAAAAACTCTAAAATCGCGACTTCCGGAGCGGCGGCGCCGCGGCGCTGCGAAGCTTCATCCACGGGGTGTCGCGGCGCACCCATGCAGCGCCGCGGCGCTCGTGGTTCTGGGGCAAGGACGCCGCGGCGCTACGAGACATCCATGACGGGCCGTCGCGGCGCTGTATTGTGAGCACCGCGGCGCCTAGAAAACGCCGGATTTTGCCAAAGTGCCGAACACAAAAGTTGTAGCTCTATGTTTCTTCTTTCCATAGCCGCTGGAATCAGCTCAATCGGAGCTCAAATGAGTGAGATATGCTTCCATTAGTGACGAAAGGTCAGAAATCAGCATTTTTCATGATTTTCTTATCTTTTTCTTCCATTTTCTTCTTCCTTTGTTCCTACAACACAAAACACAAAACTAAGCTAATTCCTAATTATATTTTACTTAAATCAAACAAAAGGTAAGCATAAAGGTATTAAAATCATGCTTAATTAAGATCACATCAAAAGTCATAAGACTTCTTATTTTAAGCAAGATACCTACAAATACTTAACATTCCACCTTTATGTTTCAATACTAATTCACAAGTAACTTTTGAACTTCATCTCACAAAATGGAGGGATTCATTTTTAGAGGCCTTACTACAAGAAAATAAAAATCGCTACTAAAGGATTTTAGTCGTGACTTTTAGTTGCCACCATGTCATAGCTGATAAACCCGTCGCTAAATGTTTTTGGTGGCAACTTTTGAAGGTCGCCACTCAAAGTCTACTTTTAGTGGCAACTAAAGTCGTCACTAAAGACTATAAAAATCACCATTAAAACTATAAAAGCCGCCACTGAATATCTATTTTTATTGGTGACTTCACATGTTGCCACTAAAAGCCTACTTCCAATGGCAATTAAAGTAGCCATTGAATCACCTTTCGATGCCTATTTTCAATGGTCACCATCGAAAGTCTAATGTGCAATTCTTTCGTATTAATTTCTTTATTATTAAAATTTTTATATATTAATTGCTAAAAAAAATAATCAAAAAATAAAAAATTTAATTAACAAATTAGTTATCTTGCTAAAATCATAATAAAAAGAACAAATATTTTTATTTAGAATTACATTCAACTACAATTAGTTCAAATACAAATATTTGATATAATGTAACTAATTACATTTCAAGAAAAAAAAGAGAGTTACTATTTACAAACAAATTAGTTAATCCTAACACAATGAAAATTCACCATAATGCTTCTATCACTAGTTATAAAATTTTATTAGAAGAATTAAATTTGCGAATTTGGTTAAGACGAATGTATATTTAGGTTTTCCTTGCTGTATTCTTAGCCATATTAGGCAATTCTATCAAGCCATCAGCATCCCCATTATACATGTAAACTATGAGTAGCATCCTACAAAAAAGGCCTCCTATTAATCCAGCATAAAAAAAATGTGTATCAAGGTAAAATTACTTACTTATAAGATATGCATATTGGATAAAAATCTCCTGATGTAGACCAAAATAATCTTTCTAAGTTTAGAATATAGTTGTAATCTACGTGCAGAATAATTCTCTAGTAGTAATTCACGACAGATGCATTGATAACAAGATCACATAATATTATCTCGAAAATATTGTGATGAAGTACTTCTTGACTACTTATTTTCATACCTTTATTTTATTTTTTTGAATCTTGTTAAGATAGTTTGAATCACCAAAATAAATAAAAATTAGCAATAAAAAAAATAGACACTACGGGATAGCTAAATCTCCATAGGATATCAGTGTAAAAGAAAAATAATATCAAAATGGACGTGTGATCATAATTGGGACCACAGGACTTAGTTCAAATATAAGTAAAATATTTTAATATCCCATCATTCACAGAGATTATTTATATTAAGCTAGCATAATTATAAAAATATCAAGAATCTAAGCAGAACAACATACATGCATGAGAAACCTCCTTGCAAATAAATATGGCCATCCTAGCACCCATCCTTTTGGTACCTCAATTGCTTCCTAATAGTTGCAAAAGACATTGACCATTGTTTAATACCAAAAAATGGACAACAATAACTCTAATCACATATATGGATAAGTGAAGTTAACTAAGGCAGTGAATGAAGAGACAATGCAATTAACTAACCTCAACATTATCAGGTTCCAAACTAATAGAAAACTCACACAAAAAAGGCAAAACATAATTAACATTGCATATAGCACCAAACACAATTCTTCAAATAAAAAATAATAGTCAAATTGGCCAGTATATGCGCCTTTAGATAAACAAATATAAAACCAAAATGTGCCAAGAATTAATAGATACAATAAAAAAAAAGATACATGATTATAAGTAAAGCATTGCGGAGAAATTACTTACCTTTACAGACTCCTAAACCCTACCATTCTGTATATTCACAATTCATTTGCAAACCTTTTGTAAAAAAATAAAATAAACAAGGTGGGAAAAATCAGATATGTCAATAAGTATGCTATAGAGAGAAAAATATACTATTAATAAAGATTCAATTTTTTATTTCAAATGAACTTTAATGTACTTCCACAACATATCCATTGTCTATTAATTTCATTCTTTCCTTCATAAGTTAACCATAATGTGATTTATAGTTATTTAGATCTATTTAGATGGACATTTCCACTCGTGTCACAAGGTACACATCTCCTTTCTTTTAGAAGGAAAAAAATTGATAGAAAAAGATATTATTATGAAAAAGAAAGTAGTACGAGATAGGAAAATTAGATATCCTCCAATAGAGAGAAGGGAAAGAACAAAACAGAAAACCAAAAAATTCAAACATGAAACAAAGAACACCAATTACAATGTAAATATGAAAGGAATACCAACTTAAAGAGAAGATGAGTATAACACCAAAAAGAAGCCAAAATGAAATACTAGCTCACAACAACTAACTCAATAAAGATTCTCCCTTGAAAATGCAGGCTTTCCCTAACCAGTGCACAAAATCATGAAAAATACTGCATAGCTATACACTTTTAGCCTCCTTGTTCTTACCAAACTACTCCAATGTTTGTTAGCATATCCAACGCTCACCAAAGATTCCAAATAGCTTATTCCCCAAATAGCGACTAGAATAGTGCTCTAAATATACATAGCAACGTGTATCATTAGAAAGTGTGACATAGCAGAAACAGAAAAAAAAATGGAAGGCTAAAGCATGAGATGAACATACATGTATAAGGGTAGGGAACACCCCACGACGCTACTTCTCATCATGAATAACATAAATATCTTTATCCTATCCATATTTTGTGAAAATTTGATGCAAGAGACATCATCTTTTAGTTCCATGCTTTGAAATAAGGGATGAAGAAGAGGGGTGGGCTTTAAGAAGAGGGAAGAGAAAAAGGAATGAAGTAGTGAGAGGAATTGATGGTGGGACAGTAAGCGACTATCATGAAGTGGCACAAAAGGACAGCAATACGGTGGTGGAGAGGGATGATAGCACGATGATAGAGAAGAGGGTAACAGGGGTTAAGGGGGGAACTCTTGTGAAAGGGAAAAAGTTTGGGAAAAAATTCCACCATATTCAGTTTTTGTTTTCTTACATTCAATGGCGACTTGAAAGTACATTTATACTAGAATATGAGATATACTTTTAGTAGTGACTAGTTTAGGTCGTCGCTGAAAGTATTAGAATAAAATGACCTTGGGACATTTAGTGGCAATTTTTTGGGTCGCTGCTAAAAATGTGGCTTTCACTGGCAACTTTATGGGTTCGCCACTGAAAGTCTGACTTTTAGTGGCAACCAAAAAAAGTCGCCACTAAGTATGGTTTTTAGTGGCAACTCTAAAGGTCACTGTCAAAAAGTAGCCACCGAATGTATATTTTTTTGTAGTGCCTTCTTTGCATACCTAGGGCCTTAAGAATAAAAATTTAAATGATAAATGCATGCATTTGTGATTTAAACAACATGCTCTAAAAGTAAAAGGGGCATGGTTTTCATGATCAATGTCACATAAGAAAATTATCAAGTTTATAACAAATAGCCTATCTCAATCTTAATAGGGAAAATATAAACTACATGCAAATTTGAAATAGTTCAAAAAGATGGCATTACAAAAAAAAATATTTATTCACAAACTTAGGGATTCAAGGTTAGTAAATCCTCTTTCACAAATGTCCAAGATCAAACTGACCAAATAGGCCTCAAATATGATCACGGTTAAACTTAAAACCTAGAAAATAACATTAGAAGATTAGTTTTTATACAAAAAAAATGTATTGTTCATGCTGGCCAAAAACACTATTCATGTTGGTTAAAAAGTTATTCTATGCTCATAAGAATCTCAACCCTAGCTATTTGACTACTCCTAGAGCTACCTATGGTGTTACTTTTTGAATTAGAGGTGCCTAAGCATACCTATTTGAAACTAACTTCCTAAAGGTTTACTATTCACATTCTTTGACTAGATTCTGGTAATTGTTTGATGAAATCAATCAACAAATATTAATGTCCTTGTCGTCTCGAACCTAATGGAACTACTTTGGTATTGCAAACAAAAGCCTAAAGGGTGAGATACTTTTGAGAGAGAAAGAGAAATGGTAGAGAGATAAGAAGATGTGTAAAAGGGAAGAGGAAGGGAGAAGTGTCGAGAGAAAATGAGGGAAAAATCCAAGAAAAGCAAGTTAAAAATGATGGAGATATTTTAGGGATTCTGCTCACTGTCACGACGACAACCCTTTCATGTTGCAAACGAGAGGCCTTCTAGGAACAAGGTTATGAAAACTTAGGGGACTCACATTGTAGTGTCACAATGGTGAAACTTTTAGAAAATAAAATGAGATTCCTAAGCATTTATTGTCACGACTTAAGATGAGGAGCATTGCGGTAGTGAAGCTTTTATTTGCAAATTGATTTTTTTTTGGTTTATTGGCGTGGCAAATTTGTGTGCATTTATTATTGCAACATGAGATAAGGAGCATCGTGACTGATGAGTGAGTTTTATACTCATAAATTAAAAAAATTCATCTTATCTTTTTGCCATAATTAAGCATAAATCTCCCTTACTTATCTTTAGTTTGTGTATTTCTTACAGATGGAGAGAAGAGTAGAAAATGGACTTAATTGGAGGAATCAGAGCTAAATTGTGGTTCTTTGGGAATGATGTTTATAAATCAAGCAGATAAAACAAATTCATTAAGGATGGCTGAGTAAGGAGCATTATCATATTGACTCTTGAGACGCATCCTAATGGAGATATGCACAAATTTATTCTTGATTTATGATCACATTTTTAAAAGAACTAAAACATAAAGATTCATGGCAAAGTACCCAATGTTGAGAATATGTTTGCTATTTGCAGTCTAGTCCAACCTTGCTGTAGTACTTAAGCCATATCTCCGCAAATACATATCCAATATGTATGCAATTTGGTAGGTGTGTCGCTGACACAATTGGGTACAACTTTCATGTTCAAGTGGTCAGAAAATTCGGACATTAAAAAGGCCAAAAGTGGGCTAGAACAGAATCTGACTACTGCTGTAGTCTAGCCCGACTTTGCTCTAGTAGTTTGACCATAACTCACATATTACGTATCTAATTTGTCCATAATTTGTCTTTACAGAAAGCTAATGAAATTTTCTACAACTTTCATGTTGATGAAGTTAGCAAATTCCGCGGATTTCAAGACGATATTCAAAGATCAATTTTGGTGCACATGATGGAATCCAAATTGTCAACTTTGTACAACTTCCTACCTAACAATTTTGACAATTATCACACCTACCACACTTAATTGTATCTATAAATGGAGGGCTTGAGGGGTGAGTAAGGGAGTTTTTTGGAAGGCTTTTGAGAGTTTTTTTGGAGAGAGATTAGGAAAGCTTTGTTGGAATTCTACGTACTTGTAATGTTATTCTCTCTTTAGACATTTTGTATTTTTCATTTTCTTCCGTAATATTATCATGGTTCTTCATCTTTCATTTCACTTTCTTGCCTTGATTATGGAGAACTAATTTCCTAATGCTAAGGTGAAAAGGTGAAACTCTTGGTATGAGAATAATAATTTATCTAACTCTTAATTTTAATGTTTATCTTTGATATTGTATTTACCTTCTTATTTCTTTTCTCATGATTATTTCTTAATAGCTGGTTTTATCATACCGCCGATTTCTTGTTATTTTATTGGCTGGTTTTATCATACCGCCTATCTCTTATTATTTTTATGGTTGACTTCGTCACCTATCTCTTGTTATGTTTCTTCTTCGTACCTCTTTTCATTTTAATCTTGTAAACTTTGAATCTTGATACATTGTAGACATTCTTTGGCACAATAAATGTTTGAATCAATCTTGATTTATTGTAGACAATATAATGATTGGCACAATGTACGCTTGAATTTAGTTACAAGTTATTTTTTGCATCTTTGTATTTTTAATCTTGTGAAATGTGAATTTTGATATATTGTAGACAATCTTTGGCACAATAAATTCTTGAATCAATCTTGATTTATTGTAGACAATATAATGATTGGCACAATTTATGCTTGAATCCATCTTACAAGAATGTTTTAATTATTAAAAAGGAGGTAAATATAATTCATGTATAAACAAAGTTGAGCTTAAATTAACATATCATCCGATTAGAACTTTATTCATGTAAAGATTCTAATTGAGTAATAAAAGAGTTAAATTTATTTTTATTCGATATACCAAGAGTGGATCCCCTAACCTTAGCATGCTTCTTTACTTTGAATACATCTTCATTTAATTTCAATATATTAGTTCTTTGCATACTTTGTCCAATATTCTTCTCACAAAACAAGACATTGGTAACTAGGTTAGAAGTATTTATTTCGGATCTAAATTAGAATTTTCTCCCAATTGGCAATCCCTGTGGGATCGACCTTGCATACCACTAAATCTATACTCCAATAGATTCGTGCACTTGCGAGTATTAATTAAAACAACAACAGTGACAATAGAGCTTCTATTTGCAAATTAAATTTTGTTGGTTTATTGGTGTCGCGAATATGAGGCTTCTATCCAAATTCCTACAATTTATCTTCGTTTAAACCAAAACCCTTCAATTTTACTTCCAAAACAAGAATACAACACAACCAACTATCAATATTCATTTAAGACATGAAAGACAAACAATAATTTGTGGAATAATGACTAGGGTTATCACACCAGTGATCATCTCCAATAAATTTAGTACCCAACAAATTCAAAAGTTGGTGCAGGTTCTCAAAAAGCAAAAACCAGTTACAAGCCTAATGATTCAAATATTGAAGGACTTGTCACATCTCCTTGCATATATCATCCTTACTCAAAGAAAGAGGAAAGCTACTTCCTATTTTGGTAAAGGCTCAAAATGATGAAATTAAAAATGATGCCAAAAAATATTCAAGGTTTCGTTTATTTTCGGGTAAGTCGACTTCTCACTTAATTGAACTTTTAATTATTATTGATATTTTGCCTCATGGAGCAGAAGAACTTCAAAGTATTACAAACTCTAAGGCACCACAAATCAAAGTGGATATCAAGGATCATCCCTAATTGAAATAGAGAGCATTAGGTCCAGCTGAATATGTTAAACAAATAAGTTGTTTGAGAGGCAATCTAATGGAGTTTAATCTTTTCTTTAATATTTATGCATTTACAAAGTTGCTAGTTTAGTTAGCTGTTCCTTTTTCTACATTTAGTTAGCTGTTCCTTTTTCTACATTTTACTTTCCATTGGACATAATGTAAGTTTTAAATGTGGGGGAGGGATTTTGGTGTTTTTAAAAGTCTCAAAGTTTTGAAGAGTTTTTGGTAAAGTAAAATAAAATTTTGCTTCTTTGTTTTTAAGGATTAGTTGTTTATGCCATAAGAAAAGTCAATTAAAATGACAAAAAAACATACTATACATATGAAATGTGTAAAGATATGATTTAGGAATTAAAATGACAATAAAACATGTTATAGCAAGCGTTAACTACTCACAATATAGTAGATTTAGAATTGGTTCTCTCATTATGCCATTTTTAGGCTAGTTTTGACTAAACAAACTCCAAAATCATGTTTGAAAGCTTCGAAAACTCAAAAAACATATACAGAAGGTCAGTTATTATTCATAGTGGTGGTGGTACTATTCAGGATGACGACCAAAGGTGTCATCTAGTTGTGAAATTTCGGTTTCTAAAGTTTTGTCAGCTCCAGGACCTATTTACGTTGTTAGTTTTTCAATTAAAGCCCCTTATGTAGAGTTTTTCAAAACTCAACTTCCTTAAAAAAAATTCTAATTTTTTAATGGTGTTATGGTTGGTTTCAGAGAAATCGTTTAACTAAAGTTGTAGTTCGTTTATAATAGGTTACTGTAGCGTCGTTTGATCTATATAGCCAACCCCACTTAGTGAAAAAATACTTAGTTATTGTTGTTGTTAGTACTTATGGTATCTCGAATGAATGTCCAAAAGTGCTTGAACTTTTAGAGAGAGAAAGTAGGGTAGTGAGAGAAATAAAGGTAGGAGACAGTGAATAGTGAAATTTATGGAGAATTCTAAGCGAGTGAAGATTTAATAAGTAGAGGGGTAATTCCATCACTTTGCTTGGCGTCGTAGCACTGGAAGTCTAGTGCCGTGGCATTAAACTTTCTGGATTTCGGGTCTGCATTTTTTGATAATAGTGCACTTGATTTTACAAATTGTGCTCTACCACTTTTTTAAAAGCAATGCACTTGATTTTCATAAAATCCTAGTTGCTTTTATTAAGCTCTTAACTAAGCAGTACACGATAATTCAATAATTGCCCTAAGCAACATAATCCAAGTAATTAATTTAGTATTTGTACTAAGCATAAACAACATAATCCACAAGCATAATTTAATAATTGTTTGAAGCAAAAACCACTATATTAAAGTTCAAATTATAATAACTACTATGCAAGTGCATATATTGCAAGCAATACAATGGATGAGTAGTATGCCATTTCCCACAAGAAATCTCTTTATTGCTACCTAATTACCACACTCTAACTCCTCTTACTTTATCCAATAAATCAATTATTTAAGATAATTAGAAAGCAAATAAATAAAACAAAAGAAATAGCTAGCGAATTGCGAGATACGATTTGAAAGGAATTAATAAAATCCTAAGTATTCAATTTCACTTATCTTCTTCATTTAACTTTTTCTTTTTTCGCAATCTTAATTTGGCAAATGGAATTATTGATTTGAACTCTAATTTGTTTATGAACCCCTTTTAGGATAAATAACTTTAACTATTTCTAAGATAAACCCTAATTCCACTAGAGTAATTGACATATGGTGAATAGACACAAGTTTATTGATTATGTATGGTATGGGAGTGTATTGCCATCTCCCATAAAAATTTAGTCTTTCACATATAGGCTAGTAGAAATCAATCATATACTACTTAAATCAATTCCAATTAAGTTCAATCAAAGTTTCTGAATCATATCAATTGTTGATAAGGCAATCATGCATAGGCATTAAACTTAGAATTAGGCAAATAATTCAACAGTGTCATTCCTATGGAAAATAGATTCAATTAAACTACATCAAGATCTCTTAGACTCCTAAAACAAGGATCTACTCCACAGAAATAGACATAAAAAAACAATAAAAAAAAAGAAGAAGCTCCATCCACCTAGGAATCCCTTATATAGGTGTGGATCACATGTTGAATTAAATGAAGCCCTGATGTAAAATTAACTACGGTGCCGTGACACCTAGAGAGAAAGTTGCCTGCACGATTTCACGTTGTGGCACCCATAGTTAAGATCCCTTTTTCTTTATTTATTCGTTTTTTAGCTTTTTTTTACATCAAATTAACAACCAAGTGTCATTTATTCTTAATTAACAAAATCATTACAAAACATTTACAATTCAACTCAAATTCACTCTAAAACAAGTAAAATTACGGTAAATTGTAGGTTAAATAACTCCTAAATGAGAACTTATCACACCATGAACAAAATAATCCATGTACATAATTTAGTATATGTGAAACTACGACATGTACTTAACCAACCCATTTACAAGGCATAAAGTACCATGGATATGAATTTAATATTGTACTTAACCAACCCATTTTACTTAACCAGCAATATTCTATTTAACCAAAACTATTTCCATGGCATAGATGGCCATTATAGCCTAAAATTACTAAACCACTCTTTATTTATTTAATTATTTGTTATATATAACTCTATACTATTAACTATGTATTAGTATATCATACTAATAAAATTAATTATATATTTATGTTAGAAGTTACATTTAAATTTGAGATTATATGAATTTTTGTAGAAATTGAAAACTAACTTTTCATGAAAATTTTATGAATTCAAAAATTCAAACAAGATTAGAGAATTTGGATTTGTTTCCAGGGAGAGGAGAGATTTAAAATGGGGAGGAAGAATAATTAAGACAAATAAGTTGATCCAACATATGACATAAGATAAAACAATATTCCTATATCGTGTCAAAATAAAACACACGCGCCTCGTGCGGGAGTAGGTGGCTAGCTAACTCCTAATCAAGCTCATTTTTATTTCCGTTAATGCCCATCCCCAACCACCAAATTTCCCAATTGAACAAAAATATTAAATAAATAATATTTTATCTATAAAATAACTACAAAGCCAAAAAATAAAAAACGACGCCCCTCTTGACTTACCATGGCTCTGCAGTCTTTCATCGAAGTTCACCCCGACTCTCACTTCCCTATACAGAACCTCCCCTACGGCGTCTTCATGCCGGCACCGGGTTCGTCTCCTCGACCAGGTGTCGCCATCGGCGAGTACGTCCTGGACCTCTCTGAAATCGCCTCAGCTGGTCTTTTCGATGGTCCTCTTCTCAAGAACTCCGATTGCTTCCTCCAGGTTGGTCTCTCTCCACACTCTCACGTGTTTTGCATCTTCTTCTTTTGATACTAAATGCCTTTCGTTTTTATCATGGTGGAGTATCGAAATTTTGATTTAGAAGTTGAAAAAAGTGCGTTTCAGTAATTTCAGGAACCTGGATTGATTATAGTTTCCTGCTCAATTCTTCATAAATATCGTTATTTATTGACTTGTCAAGGTCCTTTTGTTTCCATGAGAAACAGGAGAAAAATGAAAGATATCGTACCGAATTATCAAGATGAATACTTTATTTGCACATAATTAATACCTATTAGTGATGGTTATCGAGCAAGGTGTTTAATTTAAGTAACGCTTATCATATTCTTCACTGTTTCTGAAGGTCATGTAGTGTTTTGTCTTCCTGCTTGACTTTGTCTGGGAGAATTCATTCTAACTGCTTCCATTTTATCTGGTAACAGGCTAATCTGAATAAATTTGTGTCACTGGGACGGCCAGCCTGGAAAGAAGCTCGTGCTACACTTCAAAAGCTCTTATCAGGTTGAACGTGATTTCATTCTTACTTTTGCAAAAAAAAAATAAAGGGTGTAAATAACTAAATATGAAATATATATGTATGTACAAGTTAAATTTTGTCGGAGCTGCCTGCAATACCTGGCCCTTATGTCAGCAAGAACAGTGCAATTTGTAGTAATGAGGATCATACTCTCTCATTTATGATAGGCTACTGTGGCGCCGTTTACTTAGTGGGAGATGGCTTAATTATTGTTGGCGTAATTAGGAAAATTGATTTTGTTTGATGCAGCTACTGAACCAACCTTAAGGGACAATGCAGCTTTGAGGCAGAAATCACTTGTTCCAATGGTAATGCACATTAATAGTCCTGATTAGTTAGTTTACATGTTCATATTTGTCACCTTTAATATTGAATTTGCTTATGTCTACAAATGCAGAACAGGGTAGAATTGCTTGTTCCTGTTGCCATTGGGGACTATACTGACTTCTTTTCATCACTTCACCATACTAAAAATTGTGGGGTTATATTCCGTGGGCCACAGAATCCTGTTCTCGACAATTGGTGTGTTTATTTGACAGACTTAACAAATCAAGAGTGAACTTCAGCCCTAACTTGTAAATTGTTTCATAGGTTCCGCCTACCTGTTGCATATCATGGACGAGCTTCATCCGTTGTTATTTCTGGAACTGATATTGTTCGGCCAAGGTTAGAAGTTTTATTGCTAATTATGAATTGTTCTGTTTGTGAGTTTACATGCTTAAGCAGCTTTTAAAAACTATCTGCGGTTGTGGGGCTTCTGGTTATGAACTTGTGAAGATATATTCTGTCATAGTTTTGTACTTTTGTTGCTTCTTTTAGAAAGCTAAGTAATGCTTGCCTACATGTATACAGGAAACTTTAGAAAAAATTGGCATTATATGTAGATTGTCAAACTGTCATATCTTAGGCTTAAAAAGGAAACAAAATTAACTAAATTACCAGGTTTTAGCTCTTTCTAAATATTATGCGACTTTGTACTTCCTCAGAGGTCAGGGTCATCCAACTGGCAACTCCCCACCCTATTTTGGTCCTTCATTGAAGCTGGACTTCGAGTTGGAAATGGTAAGCCATTTGTCTCTGCAGAGAATGTTTGGCCATGTGTCACAGGGATACATCCATTTTATGAATCTAAAACTGAAGATTTACATCTCCAACTTTAGGTAATGGGTACTCTAATATATTACAGGCTTCTGTTGTTGGACCTGGAAATGAATTGGGAAAACCTATTGATATCAACAATGCTGCAGATCATATCTTTGGACTTGTTCTGATGAATGACTGGAGTGGTGATTATCCAATTCAAAATCTTATTTTGATTTAACTTCCTCGTCTTTTCAAATGCTTTATTAAATTGGTTTTGGCAGCTCGAGATATTCAGGCATGGGAATACATTCCTCTTGGCCCTTTTCTTGGCAAGAATTTTGGTAAGAAATTTGGATTAATTGCTTTATATCTCTAAACCCTATTGGAAAGACATTGGTGGCATTATGCATTGTATTTTAACATGGATGGTTGCACTTGCTAGTTGTTCTAGTTGGTAACTATCAGCTTATAGATGCTCATTGTAGAGATGGCCCTGCTTTTTGGTGTGTAAATTAATTAGGTACCACGATATCACCTTGGATTGTGACCTTGGAAGCATTAGAGCCTTTTGCTTGTGATGCCCCAAAGCAGGTAGCTGGTTTCCCTCTTTGGAGACTGACATTTTAGAACTTTTGCAATTGGTCCTTTCACATTAAAATTTAATATAAGTTTGTCACATGCTATCTAATCTATCCTTATAATGCAGGACCCTCCTCCACTGCCATATTTGTCTGAAAAAGTATCCAAAAACTATGATATTTCATTAGAGGTAAAAAATGGCACCTTTATGTATGTACTGGATACTAGATAGTTTTCTTTCCTTTTTTATGCCAGAAGCAAGATTAATAGTATTTTTCTTTTTCTTTTAATGTTCTTTCTTTTTCCTAGATGATAAAGGTTTGGTTTTTGCATTATCATGTTAATCATTGAACCTTTTTCTTGATGCAAGGTTCGCATTAAACCTGCTGAGCACAAAGATTTATCTTTGGTGACACAGAGTAATTTGAAGCACTTGTAAGGAGTTCCTCTTTTATTTATCTGTCAAGTTTTCAATTGCTGATGTTGCTTTGATTGAAGTGTCAGATCTGGAATTTGTTGGCAATAACCCATGTACAATCTTACATGTATTTGATGATATATTCTCTTTGGTATACCAGAAGACTCTCCTATCATTAGATAAATGCTGACCCTTGCCTAATGAAGTCAATATTTTAACTGATAACTTATATCTACTTATTCTACCTCTGTCTTTGTTCTGCAGATATTGGACACTGACTCAACAGCTTGCTCACCATACAGTTAATGGTTGCAACCTAAGGCCAGGCGATCTCCTTGGAACTGGGACAATTAGTGGACCTGTAAGATTTGATTTTTAAGTTAGTTTAACTGCTTGTTTATGCTTTTCTTTTCACTTTGAAGGAATTAGTCATCATCAACTGGTCAAGAAGTGTGTATTTTTCTACTGAATTGCATGTTTTTACTACAGGAGCCAGAATCCTATGGATGCTTGCTCGAGTTAACCTGGAATGGACAAAAGGAACTGTCATTGAATGGGGCATCTCGGAAGTTCCTTGAAGATGGAGATGAAGTCGTCTTTACTGGATATTGCAAGGTTACAATCAAATGAAATTCGTTCATGTTTTAGTTTTTAGTTTGGCATTTTCGCTTCACTATCATTAGTTTTTACCATCTTTTCTTACATTGAATGAGTTTTAAACTTATGCACCAGCACCAGCATCTAGGCCAACCTATTTTCCTGTTTCAACTCATTACTTCGGAGCTCATACCACTAGGACTAAATTAGCGTAGAAGTTTTGTTTGCATTGTGTTTTGTGCCCAAATTGCCCTAGCTAGAAAGTTACTGTAGTAGTGTTGGGTCTTCAATTTCTTCTTGGCATATTTTCTTTGGAAAAACTTGATTTTTGACGGTTCCTCTTGTAGCAAGTTTAATTCTATACTTTGCTCGTAGCTGAAAATTCATCTGATCTTGCTCATTTATGATGACTCATCTTGGATAGGGCTATTATTCCATCAGTAATCACTTTGGCTCTTAAAAGTGTTTTCTTGACATCAATTCTTAAGTCTCTAACACCCATTTCCTAGCAGGTTTATGATTTGAATGTTAAAATTGTAGTTAATGTAACTTCTTGTATTGAAATGTTTGATGATGCATCACGCATACTGAATCAGCTCATGATCTTGGTTCTTCCATTTCCTAGTCTGATAGTTCAAGAGTTGCTAAAGAACGTCTATAAAAGGTCTCAAATTCTCGTTTTGCAGGGAAATGGTTACAATGTTGGATTTGGCACTTGCTCTGGCAACATAGTTCCATCACCCCCTGAGGAGAGTTGTTCTTTCTCCACTTGAGATGAGAATTTGTTGAAGATGTACCATTAAGATTTATGTACTTTTGTTGTAATTTACACAGCCCTTGATGAAGTACAGTAACACTTTAATATAGATGGCTTTTGTGAGGTTCAGATTTGTTGTTGGGGGCAATTACGTGTGTCAGAGTTTGAGATCGACTAATAATTACAAAATGCTCCGAGAATATCTGTATTACTAGAAAGTTATTACTTTTAACAAATATATCTTTTACAAGGTTACTAATAAGTTATTATTAGCTTAAAGATGTGAATTAACTAGGTTTGCTCAAGTTGATCTGAACTTGACAAAATATATATAAAGTTACATGCTACTGTAGCTGATAAAAAAATAAAAAAATATCTGTGCATGTTATTCGATAGTTAAATTACTGTTTGTCATTATATGCAGTCGAGTTTTGAATTTCATATTACATAAAAATATATCAAATTTGAAGCTTAATGGTTTTAAGAACTTCATAAAAATTTATTAGTTATATTTTACTCCCACCACCCATTGTATTTGCATCTTCATTTACAACTAGCAACCCTATAAATTGTTCTACTCTTTTCCCCTCAAACCATTTTTGTCACGGCTCCAAATGATGAAACACATGACCGGCACGGCATAAGGATTTTTCCTTAACCGCAAGCCTAACACATAGCGTGCACAAACATCCAGCAAACAATTCAGAGTACATAATAAATATAACTGGTCACATATGCCACATCGAATATCAGAAAATATTGTATATATATATATATATATATATATATATATATATATATATATATATATATATATATATATATATCTCATGAATCCAACATCCATGATTCAACTTGGTCCATGGCCTCATAATATTCATGTGATTCAACTTGGCCCAAGGTCTCATAATACCAATATCGTTGTAAAACATAAAACCGTTTTCCAAATAATACATCAAAATACGCAAGAAGTGAGGATCCTGCCTGTAAGTTCATGGAGATACACTAGACATAAACTAAACTAGACAAACAGTACAAAAGAGCCTCGCCCAAACTGAGGCTCACCAACACTATCTTCAGCCTCCTACGAAGCTGTAGCTGGATCAAAGTCTCTTTGACTATCTATGGGGAGGAAACAGAAGAGGGTGAGATCACATCTCAGTGAATGGGTAAATCACACTATAACAGAAACAGGGTAAACCAAACACGAGTGTTTCGCAATGAGTTTAATAATTGAAACATTAAGCATTTAACCATAATTTATTGAAAGAAAAACTAAACAATTCAAATGTATGTTCAAAAGATAAAACATGATTAAATCAGTAACCGTAAAGCAAATCAATTATGCATGGTAAGTAATAAATGAAATTATTTATGCAATAACAATGATAAATGAGATTGTTTAGAAATATTTAATCTTTAAGAAAAATGCACTAGTTTGTTGGAGGTCTTTCCTAACAGATCAATCATCTTCCCCAAACACACAGCAAGGATATGGTAAACACTGTAGGCGTAGACATAAGTTCACCCTAAATTCCCCCAAGCACACAACAAGGGTATGACAATCACTGTAGGCGTAGATATAAGTCTACCCTAAATCCATGTGTCTTAGGTAGTCATATGCCCGTCACAATATCCTAGGCCGAAGCCTTCGCATGAAATCCTGTGTCTTAGGCAGTCATATGCTCGTCACAGTATCCTAGGCCGAAGCCTTCGCATAACCATGGTGCACCAGGGCTAGCACTCCCTGCGGCTAGCTAACAGTGATCTAAAATGGTACCTCCAATAGAAAACATTTGAAATATGCTATTCAAAGAGTTTAAAGTAAAACATTTCAATAACATTACAATAAAGCTATAATTCTTCATCTAACTCTTTTCATGCATAAAATTCCGTTCTAAAATATGTTTCATCCATGTATTTCTATGGAGACCTTTATCATCATAAACTTTCCCTTTAAACATATCGTCTGTAGACGTCGCATAGATGTTCGCATGCATCAAATCATTTCATGGCTAACTTAGTTCATTGCTATGACTAAGTTCGCATTTATATAAATTTAGCTCAAATGGAGAATTATCAGTCTAGATGCTTGCCCTGCATACCTAGGGTTCAACTAGGATTGAAATTTATAATTTCTAACATGGTTGGAACATATTAGTTTTCAAAGCGGTCAAACAATTTAGCATACATTCCAACTAGTTAAAATCATACGAGAGAATTATAAACCGAATTCGTAAAACATGCGCTATAGTATGAAAAACCCACTCACCAGTAAGGGCTCCAGATTGGACAGCCCTAAAATCCTCGTTTCTGGTCTGAATTTGGTAAAACAAACTCCAAAATCGAGTTCGGAAGGTCCAAAAACTTGAGAAATGACTTTGGGAGTTTAGTCACTATTCACCGCCGGAAAATACTATTCACCGTCACAAAAATTTTACCAAATTAACAAAACGAATTCATATCCTAATGTTTATCTAGTTTCTGAATCCATCTACGGAGTCAGATTTCTAATTAGAAGTCTCTAAGTAAGGTTTTTCAGAACTTACCTTTTACTGAGATTTTCTACTTCAGATCTATGGCGATTCAACGGTTGATTTGAAAAACTGATCGGTCAAAATTGAAGTACTTTTCGTCCTGAATCCAATTACACTATTCGTTTTATGGTTTTATGAGTTTTTTTAAAATATAATAATAATTATTAAATAATTAATAATATGATTTTCTTTTATAAAAATTCATATAAATTTCATTTTTCATCATAAAATATCCCAAAAATTCCTAAAAATTTTCATTCTCGTAAATCTTTGGTTAAACTCTTAAATCACGATTTTTCTTGATAAAAATCATAATAAAATAAATTTCAAAACAAATATCTTTATTCATATTAAAAGAAAGAATATTTCTAAAAATACCATACAAATTCATTAGAGGCCGATATAATTATTTTAAATAACACAATACTTCTTTTACTTAAAAGTTCACTTACTTTTAACAAATCATAATCATTTCTACATAAATAAAAATATATTTGCTTCTAGCAAAATACTATCATTTAAAAATAAAAAGTACGCGTCAAAACATAAATTCTCATATTTCTTTTGTAATTCTTTAATCTATGTAATAAATATACATATTTTCTATAGTTCTTATCTCCATTTTCAAGATTCTCTCTTTTATTCTAAATTTCATTTAATTGGACTTTTTGTTAAATTTTACGGTTATTACATTCTTCCCCCCTTAAAGAAATTCGGTCCCCGAATTTTATCACCACAATTGCAGATAAAGACTAACCTCATTGTTCAAACAAGTACAGATATCTGACACATATATCATTTTTCCTTTCCTAGGTAGCTTTCTCAGAAGAGTGATCTTTCCATATCACCTTTACTGTAGATATTTCTTTTAACCGTAACTTCTTTATTTGTCTGTCCACTATTGCTACTGGTTGTTCCTCATAGGTTAAATCTTTCTGTAACTGAATCTATGGATACTATATAACATGTGTAGAATCCGATAAATATTTTCTTAGCATAGACATATGAAAAACTGGATGGACATTACCCAATTTAGGAGGTAAAGCCAAACAATAAGCCACTGAACTGATCTTATCAAGAATTCAAATAATTCTATATACCGAGAGCGTAACTTCCCTTTCTTTCAAAACCTCATTACCTCTTCTATGGGTGAGTCCTTCAAGAATATATATATATAGTCACCAACTAATACTTTCTTGTGCTCAACATTCATAGTCCTTATAAACTTTTGACTTGTATTGAGTTTCCAGTATTTTTTTTTTAATCAAGTTCACTTAATCAATAACATATTATAATAAATCTAACTCCACTGAGTCATTTAACAGAACATTTGTAATACCTCTTACATAAGGCTTACATCTTCTAATATCATTTTAGTATAGACAAATTCTGCTAAGAAATCTCCTACCAATCTCAAAAAAAAATATGCTTGTAGCATGCTCTCCAAACTAGCATCATCAATTTAAATAATTCATATTCTATCTATTGCATGTTATTCCAAATTAGATTTTCAAAAAGTTTAACTTTTCTCAATTCACTCACATATTAAGAAACCTATGATGTTCATGTAAAACTTCAAATGATGCCATTGTATATTGGCATGATAATTACTTATATGAGCAAGTTCAACTAAGAACAATTAATTTCTCCCAACTTTCACCACAATAATATAAAGATACTTAAAGCATAACTTCTAATGTATAAACACATCATTTAAATTTAGTATCAGTCATACTATAATCTAATAAAGATCCTTAGACTTCCTGAATAATTCTTTTGAGATAATATATTCAATTCGTACTTGCCAACATACCCGCCAATGAAAAATTTCACTTGTATCTTCTTTTTACCATTATAGTAGTACCATTTTTTTTATCTCAGTATATCCTTATTACCTCAGGTCATCCATATTCACAATCTATGGCTTCTTCTGAAATCTCCTTTCTCAACAATTATCCATACGTGAATTTTCAATCTCAACATAATTTACATTCTAGATATTAGTCTCAATTTAGCAAGGTATAAATCCTTAACACAAATATCTTAATCACTTACATTATTCTCAGAGATGATTCTCAAAATATTCTCCATGTTTCCAAATTAAAAATTTCGAGATTAGCTTAAATCTTACTTTCCATACTTTACTCCTCAAAAACTTCAACACCGTTAATTCCTTTGATTACATTCGTCAAAGCACCATTACATCATCATCCATCTATCCTTTTCAAAATCTCTATTACTTTAATCTACTAATCAAAATCTTGCATTTAATGCCAAATATTAATGTAGGGCAATGCAGCAGAAAATGCGAAACACGTAATAGAGCATAGTGCCAAAATAGGAAGTCAGAAGTTTGGACAAAACATTGACAGGAAATTAAAATCGGTGGTCGTAATTCTTGAAAATCTGTAAACAAAATCTAGCTGCTATTTCGACGAAAATCGGTGGCCGCAATTAGTGGCTGCAAATTTTGAATATATGTGCCAAAATTTAATTCAAAGATATTGTTATTCGGCGGAAGCATATCATATGGAAAAAAAATATTTTTGAGCCTATAAAGTCTGTGAATAACAAGAGCACATAGTTAACTGGTAGGATGCAGTTGGTTGCTTCAAAATATATATAATCAATCAACTGTAAATAACCAGTCCAAATTAAAATTTCTCAAAATAACTAGTCGACTTATAAACCAATAGTCGACTGGTAAAAACATTGAGAAAACAAAATAAACCATTTGATTGTTCCTCTTCAACAATTAATTGGTTTGCATTTTCACTCTTTTTCTTTTTCTTCTTTTTTTACAATGACGGCTACCACCTACAACCTTTCAAGACATCAATGCTTCATCAAAGACAACTAGAAAAAGACAGATTTCTGGTTATATCTTATCTTATGCTCTTTATGTGCTTAATATGGGTCACAGTCATAACTACTGTACATATACATGCTTGCCGTCATTTTTGAAATTTTTGTTTTACTTGTAATTTAACTGATATCCACCAATCACTCACATAGTTGTTCTAATAATACCCAGCCTATTCGCATAGCTATTATAAATATGCCCTTCTCCGAGTTCTATAAATGCTTATATTAGTATCTTTATCTTCATACTCAAAGTTAAGGTAAGAGAAATTATGGAGGGAACCACATTTCGTCAGTTTCAAAATATTTGTGTCTTTTGTGGTTCCAGTCCTGGAAAAGATGTGGAATATGTGAAAGCAGCACAAAACCTGAGTATGGTGCTGGCCAGAAGAAAAATTCATCTAGTGTATGGTGGAGGTAACCGTGGGTTAATGGGGTGTGTGGCTACAGCTGTACATGTAGGAGGATGCCAAGTTCTAGGTATTATTCCTATAGCTCTAGCTGCATCCAGCAACATAGGAAATACAATTGGGGAAGAATATAGAGTAGCTTCCATGCATGAACGCATGGCTAGAATGATGAGCAATGCTGACGCCTTCATTGCCTTACCAGGTGGTTTTGGTACTTTAGTAGAGATTTTCCAAATAGTCTCTTGGGCACAACTGAATATGCATCACAAACCAATAGGTTTGTTAAATGTTAATCACTTCTTTGATGGTTTGTTATCTTTCCTTGATCATGCTGTGGAACAAAGGTTTATCCCACACTCAGCACGACGAATTATCATCTTAGCTTCAGATGCTGAGGAGTTGATTGATGCTTTACAAGCATATGTTCATGTACCTGATCCAATCACAGCTCAAATAGAATGGGCAACAGACCATAGCAGAAAGCGCAAATTGGACTTGGATCTTCATCTGTAACTGTAGCAAGATGTGGACATTGCTGTACCACTTTTACTTTCTTAAGGTTATCTTGGATACCATCTTGCTAGCCATATACCTTAAGAAAGTACTATTACTAAGTCAAAATTCATATTTTGAGAACTTAACATATAGCTGATACTTTCTTGGAGTTTGTAATACTATCTTTAAATATTGCTTATGATCCTCTGAACTCTTGAAATATTCTAGTATATTATCAATAAATATAATAACAACTTGATTTAGGGATGGCTTAATTACTTATTCATTAACTCTATAAATGTAGCTGGGGCATTTGTCAATTCAAATGACATAACTATAAACTCATAGTGTCCATGCTGAATCCTGAAAGCAAATTTTTTTTTAATATCTTCTTCTCTTATCCTTAATTGATGATATCTAAATATCAAATCAAGTTAAATTTTTTTGAAAAATATTGAGCACTTTCTAACTGATCAAATAGATCATCTATACGAGGTAATGAGTATTTATTCCACATTGTCACTTTATTCAATTGTCTATAATCTATGTATAGTCATAGTGATCCATCTTTCTTTTTCACAAATAGAACTGGAGCACTCCAAGTAAAAGTTCTAGAGTTTTTAAATCCCTTGTCTAACATGTATTGTAACTATTTCTTTTTCAGTTCTTTAAGTTCAGTG
Source organism: Gleditsia sinensis (assembly GCA_037074535.1). NCBI lineage: Eukaryota > Viridiplantae > Streptophyta > Magnoliopsida > Fabales > Fabaceae > Gleditsia > Gleditsia sinensis. The sequence goes on along the minus strand of CM073473.1, from coordinate 31,891,675 downwards.
GGTGCCATTCTATATGGAAATATAGATGCTGGCCAGGAAATAAATCAATACCAAATTCTATTTATTATTTCGGGGTAATCCTGGCAATTTCTCAGGAATTATATCAGAAAATTCTCTAATCATTGGAACTTGATTTACATTGGTATACTTTATATCAACATCTCTCACCACTGCGAACTATCCTTAACACCTTTTTGTAATCACTTATGGACTGTTAAAGCAGAGATTAGGTTACTGGGTATCTCACTAAGATTTCTTTGTATCAAGAGAGAAAATTCTCCAAAAATATTGAATTTAATCACCTTTTAGTGATATTTCAAAATGACATGACATAATGCCAACAAATTCATTCTCAATATCACATCACAATCTACCATATCTAGACAACTGGGTACAACGGATGTCACATTCAGAAACCATCATATTTAGTATCAGTCTCAATTTCTTAAATTCTTTAACACGCATCTCGCTATAAAACAGAGATAGCCCAATCGTCACTTAACCATGCCAACATATAAACTGACTTACTTGAACAAAAGGACAACATCCTATCGAACCCCTTTAGCAGCACCGTGAGTATAAGCATGTCCGGATTCATACCCATACTCAAAGTTCTACCTAAAGGTCCGTTACTCCATGAACACAGGAAAACATAAAGCTCTGATACCACTCTGTCACGGCCCCAAATGATGGAACACATGACCGGCACGACGTAAGCGTTTCCCCCTAACCGCAAGTCTAACACATAGCATGCACAAACATCCAGCACACAATCCAGAGTACATAATAAATATAACTGGCCACATATGCCACATCCAATATCAGAAAATACTGTATATATATATATCTCATGAATCCAACATCCGTGATTCAACTTGGCCCATGACCTCATAATATTCATATGATTCAACTTGGCCCAAGGCCTCATAATACCAACATCGTTGTAAAACATAAAACTGTTTTCCAAATAACACATCAAAATACGTAAGAAGCGAGGATCCTGCCTGTAAGTTCATGGAGATACACTAGACATAAACTAAACTAGACAAACAGTACAAAAGAGCCTCGCCCAAACTAGGGCTCACCAACACTATCTTCAGCCTCTTACGAAGCTGTAGCTGGATCAAAGTCTCTTTGACTATCTGTGGGGAGGAAACAGAAGAGGGGTGAGATCACATCTCAGTGAATGGGTAAATCACACTATAACAGAAACAGGGCAAACCAAGTACAAGTGTTTCGCAATGAGTTTAATAATTGAAACATTAAGCATTTAACCATAATTTATTGAAAGAAAAGCTAAACAATTCAAATGTATGTTCAAAAGATAAAACATGATTAAATCAGTAACCGTAAAGCAAATCAATTATGTATGGTAAGTAATAAATGAAGTTATTTATGCAATAACAATGATGAATGAGATTGTTTAGAAATATTTAATTTTTTAAAAAAATGCACTAATTTATTGGAGGTCTTTCCTAACAGATCAATTATCTTCCCCAAACACACAGCAAGGGTAGGGTAATCACTGTAGGCATAGACATAAGTCCACCCTAAATTCTCCCAAGCACACAGCAAGGGTATGGCAATCACTGTAGGCGTAGACATAAGTCTACCCTAAATCCCTGTGTCTTAGGCAGTCATATGCCCGTCACAGTATCCTAGGCCGAAGCCTTCGCAGGACCATGGTGCACCAGGGCTAGCACTCCCTGCGGCTAGCTAACAGTGATCTAAAAGGGTACCTCCAATAAAAAACATTTGAAATATGCTATTCAAAGAGTTTAAAGTAAAACATTTCAATAACATTACAATAAAGCTATAATTCTCCATCTAACTCTTTTCATGCATAAAATTTCGTTCTAAAATATGTTTCATCCATGTATTCCCATGGAGACTTTTATCATAATAAACTTTCCCTTTAAACATATCGTCCGTAGAAGTCGCATAGATGTTCGCATGCATCAAATTATTTCATGGCTAACTTAGTTCATTTCTATGACTAAGTTCGCATTTCTATAAATCTAGCTCAAATGGAGAATTATCAGTCTAAATGCTTGCCCTGCATACCTAGGGTTCAACTAGGATTGAAATTTATAATTTTTAACATGGTTGGAACATATTGATTTTCAAAGCGGTAAAACAATTTAGCATACATTCCAACTAGTTAAAATCATACGAGAGAGTTATAAACCGAATTCGTAAAACATGCGCTATAGTATGAAAAACCCACTCACCGGTAAGGGCTCCAGATTGGACAGCCCTAAAATCATCGTTTCTGGTCTGAATTCGGTAAAAAAAAACTCCAAAATCGAGTCCGGAAGGTCCAAAAACTTGAAAAGTGACTTCGGGAGTTTAGTCACTATTCACCACCGGAAAATACTATTCACCACAACTATTCATCACCGGAAAATACTATTCACCGTCACAAAAAATTTACCAAATCAACAAAACGAATTCATATCCTAATGTTTATCTAGTTTTTAAATCCATCTACGGAGTCAGATTTCTAATTAGAAGTCTCTAAGTAAGGTTTTTCAGAACTTACCTTTTACTGAGATTTTCTACTTCAGATCTATGGCGATTCAACGGTTGATTTGAAAAACTGATCAGTCAAAACTGAAGTACTTTTCGTTCTGAATCCAATAACACTTTCAGTTTTGAAATCAGAAGCCAATCGGTACTTCAAATCGAAAGAAAATGTTGGATGTTACTATTCTTACACTATTCATTTTTTCCGATTTTTCTTCGAATTCGATACGCAATCGCCCCCGGTTTCGTTTTATGGTTTTCTGAGTTTTTTTTAAATATAATAATAATTATTAAATAATTAATAATATGATTTTCTTTTATAAAAATTCATATAAATTCCATTTTTCATCATAAAATATCCTAAAAATTCCTAAAAATTTTCATTCTTGTAAATCTTTAGTTAAAATCTTAAATCACAATTTTTCTTGATAAAAATCATAATAAAACAAATTTTAAAATAAATATCTTTATTCATATTAAAAGAAAGAATATTTCTAAAAATACCATACAAATTCATTAGAGGCTGATATAATTATTTTAAGCAACACAATACTTCTTTTACTTAAAAGTCCACTTACTTTTAACAAATCATAATCATTTCTACATAAATAAAAATATATTTGCTTCTAGTAAAATACTATCATTTAAAAATAAAAAGTACGCGCCAAAGCATAAATTCTCATATTTCTTTTGTAATTCTTTAATCCATGTAATAAATATACATATTTTCTATGGTTCTTATCTCTATTTTCAAAATTCTCTCTTTTATTCTAAATTTCTTTTAATTGAAATTTTTGTTAAATTTTACGATTATTACAATTTCCTCCCGCAGCTCGACCGTCTACTTTTAATATTGCTCTTTTGTAAAATCAGTTATTGAAAGTGGTATAATAGAGAAGTCATTGGCATTTGACCAAATCATTTTGTAAGTACTTTTATTAATATCACCAATGGTTTGCCTAAATTTTAAAAATATTAGTTTACTGTCAAATTACTAAGAATAACGTATTTAAAAATATTTTTGAAACCATTGTTGTTTGAATCAAGAAATAGCTTCAAATATTTTTTTTTTCTGGTCATGTTATTAAATTTGTAATTTCATACTAAACTAAAATATAAAAATATATAATCAAAATAAATGTAAGTAATATATAATCAAACGCTTAATTATGATATTATGAAAATGAACAATCACTCATAAAAATTATTTACCAAAACAAAAGTCCATTTGCCAAAAATCACTAAAAAATATTTTGTGAAAATTTTTATTAGTCAAATATAGTAATTTTAACTATTTAAATTTTTAAAAACAGTGAGGGAATTTAGTTAGTAATATTATATGCATTTAAGAGAAGAAATAACCATATAAAATGATGGAAAAAAATATAACTAAAGATTCTCATTCAATATAGTAATTTTAATTTTGAATGATGATGTTTTTGTGAAAAAAATATATTAATTTCTACTGCTTCTCTTTAAAAAGAGAAGTTTCAATTTTCTGCTTCTCTCTCACGTTACAAACTGTCGTTATTTCAAGGTAGATTTGTTCCTTGTCTAAACACAAATTTATGGTCCAAAAAACAAAACACATAAAATAAAATAAAATAAAGTTGTCTTTCATGACTAGACCTCTAGAGCTACGATGATGACGTGGCCACCCTTGATCAATAATGCAACTCTGCTCAAGTCCTTACTCCTTGACTTCACAGTCCCCAATCAGGTCATCATCGTCCATATTCCCCAACGGTCACATACCGGGTCCACATGATCCACACCTATCCAAAAATCGTCTAATTTGATGCCGATAAGCTGGTGCGATTAATCCAAAGGCAGGAGGAACCAATAGACGTTATGTGGAGCAATTAGCTGGACAAGCAGAGAATAAAGGAGGAAACATTTTTATAGATGCTTGACTCGGTGCCAGGAATTGGTCCAACAGTAAGTGAAACTAGGAGGAAGTTAACTAGTTAAGCCTGTGAGGAAGTACGAAATATTGGATTCAATTGCTGAGGCATAGATTGTGGATCAAGCTGCGTCTGAAAAAAAATTGTAATTTAGACTGCAAAATTGAAGTTTGAATTTAATTGGAACTTTCTGGTCGAGTTTTAAGATAGTTTAGTGTGAAAAAAGTGTATACTATTTACGGAAAGAAAGTGTATAATTTTCAAAAGGATCTTCAAAAGGATTTTAATTTTTAAAACTAATTTAAAATGAAAAATAATATATACTCATACTTTGAGTCAAATTCGAGCTCGATCAAGAATTTTAAAAATAGGATGAGTCGGGACGGAAATTATTTTCTTCTAATATCCCAGCCCCTGATTCAGTGACAAAAGATGGAAAGGGTTTTCTGCTCAGATATGAGAAATAACCAACATTTTTATTTTATTTTTTTATTATACAAACTCCTCATAAATATAATTATTTTTATTCATATTAACTCAAATTTTCACTTTTTTTGATAATAAAATAATTAATAATGCTTTAAAAATAGTAACAGTAATTGAACCAATGAAAAATCTGGTTGATGATTCACTAATTTAATCACACACACACACACACACACACACACACACACACACACACAATCACACAAACTAACTAAATGAGTGAATTACATTTTTTCCCTAAAAAAAACACACACACACACACACACACACACACAAACTAACTAAATGAGTGAATTACATTTTTTTCCCTAAAAAAAAAGAATGCATTCTCACAATTTGGTTCTTTAAGAGTTAACTTTTTGGTTTCATTCTTTCAAATATTATTCCGCTACAAAAATATCCTCACATTAATAGATTCACTCAACTAACCTAATCAATAGCTTAGGGGGTTGCTCACTCTATTTTCTGTTTTAAATGAAAATAGAGTAAAAAATCTATTTAGTTGGAATTTTTAGAAATTATTTTGTGAAAATAGAGTTCAAAAATCTTGAAAAACTGAAAATATCATTTTTCACGTTTTTATTTTTTTGCTTTTTCATAATATAGGAACCGGGAAACGCAAAATGAAAAGGCAATGGCAAATTTGAAATTCTGGTGAAAACTTGGTGAAAATGAGGTGGTAGCTTCGTGAAACTATCAAAATTAGACTTTTGCATTTTTAGTTGATTTTCTGATCCTTTTTGAGTTTCTCCTTGTTTAGTTCTTTGACCCCTTTTTTCTTCGTCTTAACTAACCAAACACAGCAACAAAGCAGGATCAAACATTAGTGCTAAATTGCAACTTAACTAGCTCTCTATCAGGTTTCAAAAATGATTTGAAAACAAATCTCATTTACTGTTGCTTCTATTGGAAGCTAAGAAAAGATTGAATATGTTTAAATTGTGAGGGAAATGGGGCATAATATTTTGAATATCTTATATATATAATTGATAAATACTATTGTTACTGGCATAAGACGAGAGGAAAAAGTGAGAAAAAATAAATTTAAATAGCATCGTCAATACAAAATTATTTATTGAAATAATTTATAATCAAGTAAAGAAGAAACAGATGCATACATCAACCTTTAAGTAAGCAATTTGGAAAGAGATAAATAATGAATTTGCAAGAATTGTGAGACAAAAGTATGGTGTTGATAGATTGAAAAGAAAATTTAATCATTTATGTATTCAATATCATGAGTTTTTAACATTATTAATTTGTACAAGAGTTACATGAGATTCAACATCTAATAAAATTAATGCACTAGAAGATGTAAGGCAAGACTTGTATACATTATGCTTATTAAATAAAGTTGATTACCATTGTTATGCTTTATAATATTATTTAAAGCATGCCATACATATACATTATACTAAATGTATTTATTAATTAATTTGTTGCATAAGGGAATATACTATAAGTAATTTAAGAAGTGTGGACTTGAATTTTAGGTGAAATATTCAATACTAGCATGACCACTAGTAAATTAAGTCATGCTTCCACACAAGAACCACTAACCTTAGATGAGAAATGAGTATTAGAAGATAATTTTCTTTCAAATAATATGCATATTAGTTCACAATTTATTAATCTTAAGGGTGAGAATTCAAAGGGAGGTGATAAGAGAAAGAAAATAACTAAATCTATTAAGTGTTATTGTAAAGAAAAAAAATTCAAGGCAAGATAAATTAGGAACAATGGAGTCAAACAATGAGTATAAGGATGGAAGCAACTTAAGCAAAGATTAAAGCATCCAAGGCCAAGGCCAAAAAATATAAGTTACAATATGATCAAGCCACTAGTTCATTATTTGACCCTTATTCTATAGATGCATGTATAGAGCTGCTAGATTTCATAGAAGATGTTTCAAGTCAAATGTATAATAGTGTATTGGAAAAATTTAAAGATGAAGACTGAAGGTGCATATTTGTTAATATGCCTGCATTTAGACAAAAGGACTGTTTGTCATCTCTTGAGTAGTGTGCATTAGTTGATTTATTTGAATTTGATATGCTAGACATTTACTTGGGACATATGTTATATTTTAACAATGACTCATTAATTTTTATTTAATTATTAGCTTTTTTTAGTATATCTTAATATACATTTGAGTACGTATGTGCTATATCATTCATAGTTGTTATATTTATTAATAGGTTGATATGTTTATGAATATATTTATAGATAATTCAATAGGGGTGTACAAAACTAATCCAAACGAATGGAGCCAAACCGAACCAAGCAAAAGCTGATTACATTCAGTTTAGATCATTTTTTTAAAAGCAAAACCTATCAGTTCGAATGATTGATTGGTTGGAAAAAAATCTCAACTGAACAAAATTGAACCAACCAACTAAATTTAATATATATTGTAAAATATGTAAATAATATATTTTATATATTTATTTTTGAGTGAAGGAAGGCTAAAAGTCAGTTTATTCAAGCACAGGGAATCAATTGTTCTGAGGTATGCTCTTCTCTAGTACGTGCTTTGGCCTGCCCCTCATCTGATCACAATCTCGAATCTGTTTGTTCTCGCCACTACACCATGCCATAATCGTGGCCTGTCATCTCCCCGTGTCCAACATGTAGTATTCTTCTCTACTCCTCTAGGTAATTTTGATGCCTGCTATCTCAAGATGAAAAGGAGGGATTTGATACTTCTAAGCAATTGCATAACCCACAATTATTGATGTCCATGAAATAACATCTCTTAGGCATCTTATCAAACACAAATTTAGCTTTGCCCATGTTCCCACATTTGGCATACATATCTATCAGTACACTTTCTTTAAGGGCATTACTACTTTCTATATAAGAATGAATATACAATAGTCTCTGTCTCTCTCGTCATTTGTGTCCCTCTTTATAACTCTTGGTCTTTTTCTTACTTTGTAATCATGTTGAGGAAATGCTCCCAAAACAATACATTTTAATATGTCTGGGAATGACTTTATAGGCAACATGATAAATTGACAATATAGTTGAAGACTTGTTTATATTGAACAACATATTTGTAACCTTGCTATCATCTATTGGTCATCATTTTCATTCAATTTGATGGTAGCTGGAATCAACAATATGATGGTGAGAAAATATCTAGGGTATAGCACATCTCTAATTATGTGTATTTACTCCCCTTTAAGACTTAACTGTCTTGTCACATTGTACGTTAGCTACTTTGTCTTTTGACTGTGGCCGTGTGGCTAACCGTCAACAGATAAAGAAAGGGAGAATTGCACAAGTTAGAGCATAGATGAGTGTGGGTTTGGTATGGCGACGCATGAAAGTGTGAAACTTTCTTTTCTTTGCTTCTGTTACACGAGGGAGAATCAAGAACTTAGATTATGATGAGGTCGATCAAAAACATAAAGTTATTGCTATAGTTTCACACTCTTGTATTTTCCAATAAACATGGCTCTTGAAATGTATTAGCCCCAAGGAAATGTCCTTTTTAAATAGTGTTGTACAATTTTGACTTAGGCCTTTAACATATGAAGAGTTTAGCATTGCTACATTTCAGCTTTTGGCCCTCCACAAAAAAAACCTATTGGACTGAATCAAATGGAATCGATTTTTCATAGGTTTGGTTCCATAATCTAAACCAAACCGAATAAGTTCAACTTTTTTTAAATATCATGTAATCGGTTTAATTTGGTTGAGCCTTAAAAATCGATTAAACTGAATTGATGAGCACCTCTATAATTTAAGCACTGAGAGTAGTACATAATTAAGTGATATGGATGAAGAATTAGTTGATGTAATAATTGTTTAAATCATAATGGAATAGAAAAAATCGTTTGTTGATAAAATATCATATAGGACATCTATATTAATGGGAAGAATGTATACACTTGAGTTTTTGGTTGGGCATAAAACTAGATGTTGCAAAAAATTTCGAATGAAAAAGATGTCTTTTTACATTTTTGTGATTCTTTAAAAGATGAATGATGGTAAAAGAGTCTCTATGGAGGAAGGAGTAGTGATGTTTTTAATTATATTTTTTCATTATGTGCATCATAGAATTTTTTTTTGAACACTTTCAACATTCTTTTTACATGATTAGCAAATGGTTTAAAAGAGTATGAAGAGCTGTATGTGTATTGGGCACATGAATCATTCAACCTAGGCACCAAGGAAATGTTCTTGACTACATTTCATAAAATCAAAAATATTTTTCCTATTTTTAGGTAAATTTTTATTCATTTTATTTAACTATTATAGTAATTCTTATATTTAATGTGATACTTATTTAATCATGGAGTTGCATCGGTGCCCTTGATGGCACACATGTGACTATTTGGGCTCTTGTAGCAAAATAAGTTGCTTTTTGAAGAAGAAAAATATTGGTAACGCAAAATGCTATGGCAGTGTGTGATTTTGATATGTTGTTCACATTTGTTTATATGGGATAGGAAAGAACATCAAATGATTCACGAGTATTTTTAGATGCATTAAAAAGAGAAAACAATTTTCCAATTCCTCAAGGAGGTATATTTTGAGATTCAATAATAAATTATTTTTACTTTTATATTTTATTATCGTTTAAATTACTTATCAAAATTTTTATATTTTTTGTACTATTATATATAACTTTTATCTTGATGACTTTGGTTATCCCAACATGTTTAGGTGTTTTTGTGGTCAAAGATATCATCTACAAGATTATCGTGGGCAAGCATGACTACGAGGTAAGCATGAACTATTTAATTATAGACACTCTTAATTGAGAAATGTGATTAAAAAATGTTTTGGAGTACTAAAAACAAGATTTCCTATTTTGAAGTTGATGCAAAATTATCTAGTTAGAAGACAAATACAAATTACTATAGCTTTTTGTATAATACATAATTTGTAACATCTCTAATTTCGTTTCTTTTATTAATAAAGGTACATAAATATTTAGTTAAAGAAATAAAATTTATTAGACAATTTTTAGATATCTAAAGAAATATAATCCTTAAAAATTCTTCACCTTATGTGTATGTATAGAAAATGTTTCTAACATTAAGGGAATAAGCAAAAAGAGAAAAACCTAATAGAAAAAAAATTTGAAATAACATACTAAAGAGAGAAGAAATTTTTGGGTAAGGAAGATAAATTTTTAGAAAGTAAGTCAATGTCTGAAAATAAAGATTAGATTATGGTACTTTTTCCTAATTCAAGAGTTATAATTTCTAAATTTAACATTTCCATCCATAAATTGAGTTTTCACCTATGGACACTTCATATAGAGTTTTCCACTTTACATGAGTTTCTAGCAAGTCAATAGGATAGTCCAAGTAAGAAATAAAATATAAACTTGGATTAGGATATAGAAATTGGATTGATAGCCCACAAACCATGAAAATGTGATCAAACCCTCCATGAAAGGTAGAATTTTAGCCAAAGCAAAGAAAATAGGTAAGAATGGGCCAAATCCAAGAGAAAAAAATAAGAATCATGTGAGAAAATAGTAGTGTAATAATAATCAAGATTAGGTCACATGGCATTTGGACAAAATATCTATATCCTACATTCATAATTTCAACAAATAGGTAATAATATATGACATTAGGACAAAACATCTATATCTTACATTCATAATTTCAACGAGTAGGTAATAATACATGGCATTATGATAAAACATCTTTATCCTACACAAATAATTTCAGCCACACAAGGGAGACTCAAGGGTTAAAAATTTGCTACCTAAAAAGGCAAACCTATCATACTTGATTAAGACAAAAGAAAAAGAAAATGAATCGCTAAATCAAAGGGACTTTGTCCCTTATCTTAAGAAAATTTTATCATAATTTTCAAAATACAAATCTCCTTTTGCTATGCATATCTTGATTAAGGGAGAGGAAGACAAGAATATGAATTGTCTTTTCCCAAAAAACAACCAAGTGCATCCTAATTGTGATAAGGTATACCTATGATTATGAAAGGTGGACCACTTGATAGTTTATTTAAACAAAATCTACCCTTATAACATTATAATTTCATCCAAGTGAGGGAGAGGAAAAACAAAAGCAAGGTAGAGTGAGGAAATGAGAGAAAGAGAGGAGAAGAGAGGAAGGAAGAGGAAGGAAAAGTCTAGAAGACTAAGTACTCAAGGTAAGTTAATTTAATCTCTACTTGAATACATCTTTTTCTTTCATCCTTAGAGTTCAAAACTCACACTCCTTCACTTATTTAAGCTACTAGAAAAGTTAAGGGAAGGGAGGAATTTTGCTACTTCCTTCAAAAGAAAACAAGAAAGAAAATTCACTAAATGAGCTAGAGAGATTTTTAGGTAGATTTGACAATATCTCTTTTTGAAGAAACGTTTTGAAATTTCTAACATTTGTATGAGATTTTGATATTAGAAGTTTGATGAAATTTACAATATTTACTACTTTGATGATTAGTTATGGGTGTTGCTATATCACGTTACATGTTATCTTGCATATGATGGATATTTTGAACATTTCGGTTGGAGTGGAAAGTTTTGCATTGGTATGGCTATGGGTAGGAAAATTTTAAGATATTTATGTTACTATTTTGTATATTTGAATGTAGTGAAAATTGACGGAAGAGAGTGAAACTCTTGGTATAAAAAAAAATTTATCTAACTCTTAATTTCAGTATTTATATTTGATATTGTATTTATCTTCTTATTTATTTTCTTCCTATTTTCTTTCTTAAAGGATGGCTTTACTAGCCCTCTGTTATTTATTTTCTTGTTATTTTCTTTCTTAGAGGATGGCTTTGTTGCCCCTCTATTATTTATTTTTTTGTTATTTTCTTTCTTAGAGAATGATTTTGTCGCAACTCTGTTATTTTTTTTATTGTTTTCTTTCATAGAAGATGGCTTTGTTGCAACTCTGTTATTTATTTTCTGCCCATTTCTTATTTATTTTCTTATTATTTTCTTTATTAGAGGATGGCTTTATTGCCCATCTATTATTTATTTTCTTATTATTTTATTTCTTTGAGGATGGTTTTGTTGCCCCTATGTTATTTATTTTCTTGTTATTTTATTTATTAACAGCTGGTTTAATTGCATACTTTATATGATTATTATTGACTCTGCCATCTATCTATTGTTTATTTTTCTTTCTTTTACATCTTTTCATTTTTAATTTTGTAAAGTGTGAATCTTGATACATTGTAGACAATTTTTGGCACAATAAATGCTTAAATCATTCTTGATTTATTGTAGACAATATAATGATTGACACAGTGTATATTTGAATTCATTTTGCAAGAGTTGTTTTATTATTAGTAATACAATAAAAAGAAGGCAAATACACTTCATATGTAAACCAAAGTGAGTTTAAGGTAACATATCTTTCGAATGGAACCTCATTTATGTGAGGATTCTAGTTGAGTAATAAAATAGTTAAAATTTATTTTTATTTGATATATCAAGAGTTGATCCCCTAACCTTAGCATGTTTCTTTACTTTGAATACATTCTTATTTAATTTCAGTATTTTGTTTCTTGCATACTTTGCTTAAAATTCTTCCCGCAAAAAAAAAATCTTGACAATTAGGTTAGAAATATTTATTTTGAATATTAATTAAATTTTCTTTCAATTGACAATCCTTGTAGGATCGACTTTGCATACTACTAAATCTATACTCCAATATATTAGTAAGTTTGCGAGTTTTAATTAAAACAATAAGTTTTTGGCACAGTTGTCGGGGATTTCGATGAAAAAGCTAATTAGATCCAGGTCAGTATAATTCTTGCACTAGTTATTATTTAGAATATTTATTTATTCTTTGTATAGAAACTTTTCTTTGTAAAAAAAGTATTTATTAAAATTTTTTATGGTAATTTAGGTGTGTAAAATTAGTTGATTTTGACAACAAAGATAAAAATGCCTAAGGAGTATGGATTTTAAGTAAGACCATTGTGACTCTTCCACACTTTCTTGGGAATTCACTAATTGAATACCACCCACTATTACTAACACTCAAAATAAAAAGATAAAAAAAATTGCTACATACTTTTGTATTTTTTTTCTTTTTGTTGTATTTGCATTTTGTTACTTGTAGTTAACATTGTATATATATGTTATTAAGTTGTAAAATTATCGTCTTTTGTAATTGTGTTGTATGCTATTAGAAATATTTGTTTATAGTTTTTCTTTTAGTTTATATGTGCTTGGAAACGTGATAAAGATTAGCATTTGGTTAGAAAAATTTTAGGATCACCTATTGATTTTAAAATTGGAACATTAGACTTTGTTGGAACACCATAAAAAATGGAAGAACAAGTTGTGCATGAAAAAACTCTTATGGAGTATTTCTCACCTGTCATAGCCAATACTCCATCTTGTATAGTTTTATGACAAACTATTGCAACTCACTCTGAACTCAAACCAGCCATACTCCAACTTTTACCATCATTTTATGGTTTGGAAAAAAAAGATCCATACTTTCATGTGAAGGAATTTCTTAAAATTTGTTCAACATTTCGCTTTCAAAATTTCAATGATAAGTCAATTAAGCTAAGAATGTTTCCATTCTCATTAAAAGATAAAGTTAAAGTTCGGTTAAACTCCCTTCCTATAGGAACTATTACTAATTGGAACCAATTGGTAAACAAATTTTTGGCAAAATTTTTTCCCTTGTCTAAAACTTATGCCCTTAGGAGAGAAATTTCTTATTTTTGTCAAAAAGAGGGTGAAATTTTTTTTGAATGTTGGAAAAGATTTAATGATCTTCTTTTAAAATGTCCTCATCATGGTTTTGAAAATTGGATATTGGTGAAATATTTCTATGATGGTTTAACTTCATCAAACCGTCAAATGATCCAAAGTATGCATGGTGGGAGATTTTTAGAATTGAATGAGGGAGAAGCTTGGGAATCCTTAAGATCTTTATCTAAAAATTCTCAACATTGGAACTGCATAGATCCTAGGGATAAGAAATCTCAAACACAAAAAAAAGCGAGAAATTTATGAAGTGAGTGATGACACAGATGTGAGAATTTCCTTAACTAGCCTGACTAGGAAAGTCAAAGTTTAACACTTTAAGCTACACTCTGAACCCTTCTACCAATACTAGGATAGAGGCATGTGTCTTATGTTCTAGTACACCTCACATTGCGCAATCTTGTTCATCCATACCAGCTTACCAAGAAGCATTCTCTGATCAAGCTAATTTTCTTCTATCTTATGAAAAGTCACCAGATAGCCCGTTTGCACCTACATATAATCCAAATTAGAGGAATAATCCAAAATTTTCATGGAGGAAAAATTAGTCTTCAATGAATCAAGGTGGGCAACAATTTGTCCCCCTTAACTCATATCCTCCAGTTCTTCAACATGCTTCTCCTTTCGAGGTACCATAACAAAGAAGACCCTCTTTGGAAGATACCTTGAAACAGTTTATGTAATTGACCCAACAAATTTTACAATCTCATACTTAAGTTATTTCAAAGCTTGAAACACATTTGGGTCAATTAACCAGTGCTGTAGGAGAGAGAAAGAAAGAAAAATTCTCTAGTCAATCTATTCCTAATCTTAAAGGTTAATTTAAAGTAAGATCATCAATAAATCCTAATGAGAAAGTGAAGTCTATAATGACCCTTAGATCAAGAAAGGTTATTGATAATCATGTTCACATGCCAGAATCTAAAGGATAAAGTTAGCATGAACCACAAATTAATGACTCAAGTGAGAATAAAAATGAATATATTCCTTGTGCCCCTAAGGCTCCATTCCCACAAAGACTTCTGACAAATAAGAAAGGTATTCAATATAGCGACATTTTAGAGGTGTTTAAAAAAGTTAGCATTAACATCTCTTTTATCGATGCTATCAAACAAGTACCTGCTTACTAAAATTTTTTGAAAGATCTTTGTATGGTGAAAAAGAAAACCAAATGTTCCAAAGAAAGCATTATAGACTGAACAAGTAAGCTATATAATTCAACAAAAAACTCATGTCAAGTACAAAGATCTTGGTTGTCCTACAATTTCTTGTGTTATAAGTGACCATATGATTAACTGAGCCTTACTTGATTTAGGAGCAAGTGTGAATTTGTTACCTTATTCTCTGTATGAGAAAGTTGGGTTAGGAAAGTTGAAAACCACCAGTGACCCTTCCGTTAACATATAGGTCCACAAAAATTCCTAGAGGTATTATAGAGGATGTGCTCATTATGGTTGATAAATTCTACTTTTCAGTAGATTTTATTGTTTTTGACACTGAACCTATTGAGAATATAGAGACATAAATTCCAATCATTTTGGGTAGACCATTTTTGGTAACTTATAATGCAATCATTAATTGTCGAAATGGAATTTTGAATTTGTCTTTTGGAAATATAATTGTGGAACTCAATGTTTTTAATGTCTCCCTTCAATATGTGGATATGGATGATTTATGTGAAGTTAACCTGATTGGAAGTTTAATTAATGATTCATTTTTAGACTCTTTTGGTAATGATCATCTGAAAAAATGTTTAGCTCATTTCAACATGGACATAGATTAGGATTGTTTGGTTAGTGAGGTAAACTCTTTATTAGAGACCACTTCACTAATGGATACTGATAAATGGAAAGCTAAACAAGAAACAGTTTCACCTTTTGAGTCTATTGTATTGCCATCTGTAGAAAAATTACCCCAGTTAGAATTAAAACCTTTGCCTAATTCTATGAAATATGTGTTTTTAGGATCTTTTAAGACCTTACTTGTTGTCATAACGTCTGATTTAGATAAAGAACAGGAAGATGAACTCATTAGAATTCTTTGTGAGCAAAGAGAAACCATAGGATGGATAATAACAAACATCAAGGGTATTAATCTATTAATCTATTAATTTGCATGCATAGAATATATTTAGAGGATTATGCCAAAATTTCAAGAGTCACAAGGACAGCTAAATCTAGGAAAACAAAGTTCTCGGTAGTCAAGCCCATTCATTGTTCATGCTGTTTACCCACATGGTACAGTAAAAATTGAAAATATAAAAAATGATGATGTGTTTAAAGTCAATGACCAAAGATTGAAATTATTTTTGGAATTATGCAACCCAGAGGTAGAGGAGACACTTTTGCGTGATCCTATCTACCAAGATTGATTTTCTTCCTTTGTTAGAAGATGCTACACACGTTATTTAGGAGTGATATTTCTTTATTTAGTTTACATTATTTTGTTCCCTGATTGCTATCTTATTTTGAATTGCTATTGTTTTCTTAATTTTGTTGCTTTTAATCTTTCTTCCAAATTTTTTTTTTGAATTGAGAATGGAAGACATACTTGTAAACTTGAAAAATTACTTTCCTTCTCTTCCACCTAATGCATTGATGAAAAATTATAAAGCACGAGTTGAAAGATTGAGGTTGATGATGAACATGGGAATATCCACTGATGTCCATTGGCTAATTGAAGCTAAGGTACAATTAGCAGGTGAGTTTGCAAATGGTTTCATTTCTTACATCCCTGGTCTAGGAAAAAGCAGTTTGGTTAAAAAGTGTAGAGTTAAAAGAATGGGTGTATGCTACAAATGTGGACGTGAAACTTGCAACACATGTTGTCGTTCTTTGTGATGGGTTCATGTAAATCGAAAAGATAAAATAAAAGTCATTAAGGATGGCTTGAGTAAGGAGTTATTGGATAATGAATTTCGTCCAACGTCTCTTGAGACGCATCCTAATGGATTTATGCATATCGGGATTGTTGGTTTATGACCCTATTTTAAAAAAGAACAGAAATGATACAATCTTAGGAATCTGACGTTAAAAGACCCTTTTTGCCAATTTATAAGAAAATTGGATGGGAAGCATATCCTCGACCCATAGAGGGCGTTTAAGTCATTACTTGATGTAAAACCAAAGGAAGGTGTGAGCCACAATCACAACTACTGTACATATGCATGCATGCCGTCATTTTTGAATTTTTTACCTTTAATTTAGTTGACATCCACCAGCCTATTCACATGGTTATTATAATTATGCTACCATCTTTTCACATAGCTATTGTAAATATAACTTTATCTGAGTTCTATAAATACACACATTATTATCTTTAACTTTATACTCAAAGTTAAGGTGAGTGCATATATGGAGGGAACCGTATTTCGTCATTTTGAAATATTTGTGTCTTTTGTGGTTCTAGTCCTAGGAAAATTTGAGAGTATGTGAAAGCAGCACAAAATTGGGGTATTGTATTGGCTAGGAGAAAAATTCATTAGTCTATGGTGGAGGTAGTTATGGGTTAATGGGGTGTGTGTTTGTAACTGTACATGTAGGAGGATGCCAAGTTCTAGGTGTTATTCCTATAATTCTAGTTGTATCAAACATCATACGAAAAACAATTGGGGAAGAATTTAAGGTAGCCTCTATACATGAGCACATTACTAGAATGATAAGCAACACTGATGGCTTTATTGCCTTACCAGGTGGTTTTGGTACTTTAGAGGATAATTTTCAAATAATCTCCTGGACACAACTGTATATCCACCATAAATCTATAGGTTTGTTAAATGTTAACTATTTTTTGATGGTTTATTATCTTTCTTTAAATGAATTCTCATCTGAGCTTCAAATGCTGATGAGTTAATTGATGTATTAGAAGCATTTGTTTATGTTTCTAATCCAGCTACAACTCAAATAGATTGGACGACAGACAACCGCAGAAAGCACAAATTAGACTTGGATCTTCATTTGTAACAACTTTTATTTAATTGAATAAATTTTTATTTTTTGTTTAGTTTACTGCAGGTTCATCTTTTCCTAGATCTCCTTCCAAGTAATATAACTTTCAATCTTTGTTGTTTGTTTTGTATTTGTTTTTCATAAAAAAAAATACATGGGTGCCTAACCTTCTATCTCTGTATAGGTTTCAGCACCTAGATTTAAAAAAATTGAGTGATGTTTTGGGATTAGACAAAACTAGCACCAATGATGAAAGTGGTTTAAAATGCTTGTAACCTTTGGAAAATAGACGAGTTCTAAGTGATATGTGCGAACCTACACTCTGTTATGACTTATGTTTTACTTAAGAATCTTAATATCATGAGCACTTAATCTTTTACATTTGACTAATTATTATTTAGATATGGTTTATGTGATTCATATATGATTAGTGATCTCATAAAACTCTAGAACTTGTTTGATTGTCATTTGAGGCAAAATCTTAAACTACTCTCCATTTAAGAAATGAATTAGGCATTGTTGGAATCGTTTGAGCCTTTCAAACCAACCTATACATTATGCCATCACTAGTAACCCATTTTGAGCCTATATTTAACTTTTCTTGTACACCTATATTATTATCTAGTTTTTAAACAAAAATATTTCTAACCCTTACCTTTCACTAACAGGAATGATCATTTGAAAAGCTATGGTTTAGGGGTGGATGGAAGGAGTTTAAAAAAATAAGTTTGGGGTGGAACAACTCATCACTCAATAATTTTTTAAATTTTGAAGTTTGCGTGTTTTGCTTGAGGACAAGCAAAAGAATAAGTTTAGGGGTCTTTGATGAGTGAGTTTTATACTCATAAATTGAATATTTTTATCTTATCTTTTTGTCTTAATTAAGCATTTATCTCCTTTATTTGTCTTTAGTTTTGTGTATTTTTTACATATGGAGAGAATAATAGAAAATGGACTCAATTGAGGAATCAAAGCTAAATTGTAGTTCTTTGAGAATAATGTCTATAAATCAAGCAGACAAAATAAATTCATTGAGGATGACTGAGTAAGGAGCATTATATTTTTGACTCTTAAGACACATCCTAATGGATATATGCATCAATTCAATCTTGATTTATGACCAGATTTCTAAAAGAATTGAAATAAAGATTCAAGGCAGAATACCCAATGTTATAAATCTATTTGTTGCTTGCTTTTCAACTTGATTTTACTGCAGTACTTTAGCCGTATTTTAGAAAATGCATATATTTTATATTTGAAATTTGGTAGATGAATAGCTAACACAATTTCATAAAACTTTCTTGTTTATGTAATCAACAAATTTAGATATTCAAAGGGCCAAAATTGGGTTAGAAGAGAACATGTTTATTGTTACAGTTTAACCCAACTTTACTGTAGTATTTGGGCCCTATTTCAAAAAATACATATTCAATACATACAAATTTGGTAGAAAAATAGCATATATGATTTTATACAATTTTCATGTTCAAGTGGTCAGAAAATTCAGACATTCAAAGGGATAAAATTAGGCTAGAAGAGATTATGCTTTTTGTTACAGTCTAGCCTAAACTTGCTCTAATATTTGGACATAAATCACAAAATACATAGCCAATTTTTCTCCACCTTATATGGATGGGAAGATAATGAAAATATCTACAATGTTTATGTTGATGGGATCAGTAATTTGGTGTATATCAAGGACATATCTCACGATTACTTTCGGTGCTTATAATACAATACCAATTGTCAACTATAGTGTAATTTGCTATATACCATTTTTGTCACCTATCCCTTTTGTTGCATCTATAAATAAAGAGATCTTATGAGCTAGAGAGGGAGAAGGAAGGCTTGAGAGTGAGCTTGGAAAAAGGTTTGTTGAAGTTCTAAGTTCTTATAATATTTTTCTATCTTTAGACATTATCTTTACTTTCTTTTATAAATTTTATCATGCTTCTTCATCTTTCATTTTGCTTTCTTACCTTGATTATGGAGAAGTAATCTCCTAATGCTAAGGTGAGAGGGTGAAACTCTTAGTATGAAAATAATAATTTATCTAACTCTTAATTTCAATGTTTATATTTGATGTTGTATTTATCTTCTTTTTATTTTCTTGTTATTTTCTTTCTTAGAGAATGTCTTTGTTGCCCCTCTGTTATTTATTTTTTTGTTATTTTCTTTCTTAGAGGATGGCTTTGTTGCCCCTCATTTATTTATTTTCTTGTTATTTCATTTCTTAATGCTTGGTTTTACTGCCTACTTTATATTATTATTATTGACTCTACCACTTATCTGTTTTTATGTTTTTTTTCCTTTTACATCTTTTCATTTTTAATTTTGTAAAGTGTGAATCTTGATACATTGTAGACAATCTTTGGCATAATAAATGTTTGAATCATTTTTGATTTATTGTAAACAATATAATGATTGGCACGGTGTATATTTGAATCAATTTTACAAGAGTTATTTTATTATTAGTAATACAATAAAAAGAAGGCAAATACACTTCATATGCAAACCAAAGTGAGCGTAAGATAACATATCTTCTAAATGGAACCTCATTTATGTAAGGATTCTATTTAAATAATAAAAGAGTTCAAATTTATTATTTGATATACCAAGAGTGGATTCCCTAACCTTAACATGTTTTTTTACTTTAAATACATTCCTATTTAATTTTAGTATTTTGTTTCTTGCATACTTTGCTTAAAATTCTTCTCACAAAAGAAAATCTTGGCAACTAGGTTAGAAATAATTAATTTGGATCTGAATTAGATTTTCTTTCAATTGGAAATCCTTGTAGGATCGACCTCCCATACTACTAAATCTATATTCCATTAGATTCATATGCTTACGAGTTTTAATTAAAATAGCAATAGTTTTCTTAGCCTCATAAAATGAAGTTGAAATCTCTACATGTAGGAAGACATCAGCCAGTAACTATAATATAATCAACATGGCTTGTTACTTATCCCACACAAATATTTGATGTGATATAAGTTCACCAAGAAAGATAATTTTAAGTACCTCTTGCACCCTTTATATAGTTTTTGTTGCCCATTCTTAATTAACTCATAAAATTTTTTTGCATCATCATTCATCCTTTGCCCTAACAATAGAATTGGCATCTCTACAAAATCCATACTTTCATTTTCATGATGAATCATAAATGCATTGCAAACCATGTCCTACACAATATCATCCCTACTAATTAATTGTTCTCTCACTTGTGGTATTATATGATGTTTCACCTGAGGTTCTTCTTTAACTTTCTATTTCTTAAACCTACACTTAAGACATAATATTATTCTACCCTCTACACTTGAGTTAGTAAATGCAAAGTCTAAAAATCCATTTAGTCTATCCAAGTATTCACAAGTATTTTGAGGCTTAACAGTCCAAGTGTCACGACCCATATTTTTGAGTATGTGACCGGCACCGAATGAGGGTTAACTCACCCTGTAAGCCTAGCCCAATGGAAACATAGTGTAGAAATATTTTTTTTCTATATTTGAAATTGAAGTGAATCAAAATATTTATCAAAAACTATTTATTATTCAAAAACATAATACCGATAAAAACCTATGGTGAAAACCATATCATTTATATAAAACAAAGTCATATTTTAAGATCCTTCAATCAGTTATACCACAAAATCAAAACCTTAAAATATCAAAAAATTATAAATAGATGAAATATAATTAAAGGTCTAGCTTTAAACAAATCACAACTGAAGAAAACACCATTCACATAAAACAATTTTATTCAAAGATATTTCACATTTAAATACATATAAAAATATTAATTTCCAAATTCATCCAAATATTTGCCATAAAAAATAGACCAATTATGCATCAGAAACGTAGATCTTGACTATGGTAATGGAGTATACTCTAGAGTACAAATGATTAGATAGATAACAAATAAAATTAAGTTTAGAAGCAAGTTGGGCTCATTAAATCAACATATCCTTCTACCACTTTTGCTGTGCTATTCTGATCTCCACACTCTATCTGAAATACAGGAAAACAGATAAGGGGGTGAGTCTTATGACTCAATGAGTAAATAAAATAAATCATAATGGAACTGGACAAGCTGTACACATGTTTTTTTTACAAATATACTCAAAATTACAAACCCATGGGATAACTTTAATAGAAAACCTCACATAAATATCCTTGTCAAACCATATTTAAAAGATATATTATGCACTTTATAAACATAATGTTTTCTTCATCAAAAAACTCAATCCAGTAACTAATTTACAAATATTTGCAAAACTCCCATAAATAAAAATTATTTAACTCATTTCTATCAAAAAAGCATATTAAAACTCAACATACTGTATAGAAATAAGCTTAACTAGTAGCATATGTAGAAATCATATATGATAATCAAAATTGTATAATAAAAACCAATTTACACTAATTCGCTTTAAATTGCATTAAAATGGGAGGATTCTATATCAAAATTATATGTATTGCCAAGTACAAAGCAATGAAGAGAAATCACAAGTTAGATAGTTAGTTGGCTTTCCACTTAACAATAACAACAATATGAGGCCTTTGCAATTTGTTTATAATAACACATCACATGTGTCGGTCGACGCACAAGGTTAGCAACACCTTTATTAGATGAAGTTTTAGGGTGCACTAGAGTTATTATCACTAGCAGACAGTGTTTTTGAAAAGACTCCTCCCCAATGTCAAATTATACAATTCTTCATTAGTTGATTGAAAAATATAATATCTTGAATCTATTTAATTTCTTTCCTTATATTCACATTTAAATAAATTAAGAATAATCCATTCCTTTAGAAAGTAATTCAAATATTCAAATCACTTTTAACAAAATATCACATTTCAAGTAACACTTTATAAAATTAATCCATATCTAGAAAACAATAATCATTTTATGTGTAATAACCCTTCTATGTATATAATACTATTGAATCATTTAATATTAAGATCAAATTCTCAAATGCAATATACATTAAAACTTAAGTAACATATATATTTAATGCAAAGTCATTTCATAAGCACCTCAAAATTTACAATTCAATACGAATTTAGAAAAATGTATAAAAAGAGCTTCTCCTAGATTCTAAGTTTCAAAGACAAAAATTAGAAAAGTACTACTATCATAATCAACTATCAAAACTATATTCTAAAATCTAATCATATAAAAACTCTAGCTCATCAATTAAGTTCATAGAACATTGAAAACATACTTTAGAAATCGAAATAGAAATAAAACATGTCATAGTCAATGTTATCTATTCACCAAAATAAGAGATTCTAAGTTGGATAGCCTTAAGAAAACCCATTCTAAAATTGATTTTGATGAAATGGATCCCAAAATTGAGTCTAGAGGGTTCAAAAATCTTGGAAATAACTGTAAAATTGTAAAATTTGGCCTCTGGAAGCTCAGTCAATACTGGTCAACAAAATAAGGTGTTGGTATTTATGCAGCACATGCTGGGAAGCCTCTTGCCGATGAGCCTTATGTGTTGCTAGGGAGGGTAGTGTGTATGGCACATGTAATGGTTGTGAGTGTACTCTGATTATGAAAATTTTTCTTCTAAGATTTTTCCACCTCTTGAATCCATCTATAAGGTTTTTTTAAAAAAATTTAAGAACCCTAAATAGGAGTTTCAAAACACACATCCTAAGGTCTTTTCCAATTTTCAACTAGTTTTTGGCTAGTTTGGGTGAAACCAATCAGCCAAATTTGTAGTTTATTTCATTATGAATCTATTGGTGGTAGCAGTGTTGCAATTGGAGGTTTAAAAGTGGTAAAAATTTTAGAGAGAGAAAACATGGGTTTTGAGAAAGAGAAAGTAAGGGTTTGGAACTGTATAGCCACCTTCATGCCTTTTCAGCCAAATTTACCCTAAAATTTGAAGGTCCACGATATTTCTAAAGGGTTTTGCTTGGTCGTTTACCATTTTGCCCCTAAAACTTTCAAAAATTCCACTTTTACTCCTTAAACCGTTTGAAATTTACCATTTTACCATTAACCCTAACCCATCCTATTTCACCACATAATTTCTCAAAACAACCATGTAATAAATAAAATAAAATCCTCTAAATCTAACAAATAAAACATAATACTTTAAGGCTAATAAATTCCTTCTTTAAATCCAAATAAATTCAACTTAAGGTTATCATATAGAAGCCCTTGAACCATGTATTTTTTTGAAACAACATATAATGGAATAAGCCTCATACATATATTTTAGTGTAAAATATAATTATTTAAGACAAAACAACTTATTAAGGAAAAATAAAAATCATTTTAGGCAAAACATACTTACTTTAAGCAAAAACATATTTGTTTAAAATTAAGGCGTCACACTGAGACTTATCCATTATGAATTGTCATGGCAGCTCTATTTGGGGCATATTTCTTTTATCAACTAAATGTTTTTCACTTTAATTTTTTTTGGGAATTTTATAGTTTATACACACTCAATTCAAATTAACAGCATTGTAATATATAATGTACAATTCATTTAGTAACATATAAGTTTTATAACATTATAAGAAATTTATTTAATGCAATATTTAAAAAATTGATTGGACATAAATTATTATTTTTAGAGCATCCATATAGTCATAGCTATAATGTATTTAAGATTGGAATAGCTTGGGAATTTGTCTGTTCACTAGTTCAATTATGCCCCAAAACATGAAAATGTAAAAAAATTAGCAAATTTTTTTATCACTTAACCCAAAAATTTGGCACAAATTGAATTCCACAAGCCTTACAATATCAACAAATTGTTCAAGGTGCAAGTAAATATTCATCGATTTTTATCATTAAGCCAAAAATCAGAACAAAACATAAAAATCAACCAAGTTAAGTGAAGCAATGATAGAGAAGAAAAACTCACTGGTAAGGATGAGTAGAAGTGAATAGCTTGGTGAAGAAGAAGTGGAGCAATAATGGAAGGAAGCACTTCGGTGGAGAAATGGTGGAGGAGAAGTGAAACAACAATAAAGGGAAGCACTTTGGTTGAGAAATGGTGGAAAATATGAAGGAAAAGGAGAGAAAAATGGTGGAGAAGAAGATAGAGGGAGAAAATGTGAGGTTGGGGTGGAAAATATTGGACCTAACAATGGTTTTATCCAAACCATCGTTAATTCTTGTTTTAGCGACAATTTTTTCTTTAATTGTTGTTAAAATAATGACGGTTAAGAAATAATTGTTATTTTTTGTTTTAATGACGATTTTTTAATTGTTGCCAAAATTCCATTGTTAAACATGTTATTTATTGTAGTGATTGCTATACGAAGGTATTAATTGATTGACCTACTAGCTTTAATTCAAGGAATTTCACTTTTGTTTTACAGAATTTGAAATGAAAAAATTTCATCTTTAGATGTATAAAATTGTTTAAAAATTCTTTCAAACTCATACCAAAATTATAATTTAAAAAAAATTAAGAAAATGAGACAAAATGTTTCAATATATAAGTTCAATCAATTTGTACTCACAACATTATAAAAACTGGTTCAAATGAATAAAATTAAATATATTTCTCAAAGAGTACTTTAGTAATTTCATGTAACTAATATCATTGGAATTAATCAACAGATAATGTAGACAAAGAAGAAGTTACAATTAGAGGTAAGGATGAAAGTGAAAAAATATATATAATCTTTCAAGACAATTTTTCTCTAAATGATGCTTTGCCAAAGGTTTCTCTCTCCCTTTGGGTTGGGTGGCTTCACCTTCATCTTATCTAATAGTTATCTTGGTTCAAAAAGCTCATTAATATGATGGAAAAGAAGTAGGTTAATAAAAGGTATGTTTTGTTTCTTCTAGCACTATTTTAAGACCTGGACTAACACGAAAAGTTGGATCAATGACCCAACAACCTAGACCTCAAACCAATCTAGTTTGGTAATCATATCACTAGTTGTATTTAACCCAAATTTGACTTGTTAGACATGCCGATTTTTTCTCCAACTTGTTTGACATGAATTTATTCTTGAGGGAGTGGATTGTGGGGCTATTTTATTAGCAATTTTTGTGCAAATGATGAGTTAGTTTAATTATAACTATTCACTTAGCCAGTGAAAAGTTGTTTGTTGTTATGTAGTTTGAACATGAAAATGTGAAGAAAATATTGTTATATTAATTATTTTATTTATTACCTTTATTAATGAGTTAAAATTTAATAAGTTTGTTATTTTTATGATCATTATGATGAGAATTTTTATTATTTGAGTTATTATTTTTAATAATATATCATATAAATATTTTTAATATATTCTACCGGTTAACTGGTTTAATTAGTAACTCAATAGTTGGACTATTTATTCGATGATCCAATTTTTTACTAGGTCAATATCCAATTCGATTCCAAAAACTATGCCTTCTGGATTATTTTGTTGCTTTTTCTAGTTTTTTTTGTTTCTTGCTATTTTTTCTAATTTGGTTTGTCTTGGCTAAAAGAAATTGAACCTCAAGTTATCCCCAAGCAGTTGTTTAGAAGTAAATGTGAGTATGTGATGTATTTAGGTTGGAGCCCTATTTGTTTTTTGAGTAATTGTTTTTGTTTAGATTTTAGAAACTTACATTCCCATCACCTCTAATTTTTATTTATAGGAAATTTTTTCTTTATTCAAAAAATTGTCATTGAAACATATATTTTATTCTTTTTCTTCACTTAGAATAAGAAAAGTTAGTGTATTTTTTTTTAAAGTTTGAGGGACTGTGAGTGTTGATTTTCTAAATTTCTAATTTTTTTATATTTCAAACTAAAAGACGTGTAAGTATAATTTTTATAAATTTAAAAATGGTGAATGTAATTTACTTTTTTCTTATTTAATAAATTATATGATAATGTTCTAAATAATTTGCATTTAACATGATTGAAAAATAGATAATTAATTTATGCATAAATTGAGTCAAATATCAGCTGATGACCACAGTGTAAAATGAAAAGAAAACAACTGAATTTGTCTTTCATCCTCTATTAATTAATACAATATAAACATGAAGAAAAAGGATTACCATAATTTCAGATGCAAATTTTTAAAATCTCTTTTCATAAATTGAAGTATGACATTATGCATACACAAATGCTACTTAGCCTCGGATTCAACTAAAAAGTCTTTGAGTTGTGAAAACAGAGTATATTATAATAGCTATTTTGTATCAAAAAGCAGAAATAGACTCCTATATCTATATATATATATATATATATATATATATACATATCAAAGACTATTTTATTCTAATTGTTCAATTTAATATCAATCCATGCAGGATATGGCTGAAACAAATCCAAAGCAAGTGCTAAGCTCCTCCTCCAATGGCTAGTTATTTGAACATAACCCACAACGACAACTTTTTCCTCCATTTCATTGAGAAGCTACAATGGTCTCTCTCCTTGTTATTGTGATTCATGCATAGAGCTCAGAATAATGACAATTATCTTCAACAACTAAGCCAAGATATTAGATATTGGATCCCCAAAATGAGGCTGCATTAAGCGTTCTAAGCTATCAGTTCTTATATAACAAACAAGAGGATGAAGAAGGTTGATAACAACTATTTTTTAATTTTTGATGTTTTCAATTTGACACAACTAGGTTCTTAAATTTTCCCTCTCTTCTATGCATTCTTTATATTTCCACAAGTTAACTCTCTCTGTCTCAATCTGCCCTGTTTTCCTGCTCTAGGGTAATTTTCTAAAATCCCAATGAAACTGTCTTAGGTTTCTACTAGCTAAATTTCAACTAAGATGGTAAATTATTTTCAATCTGCACCAATCAAGCCCATCACATGTGCAGATAATTTTGGAGAACTCATTAACATGCTCAATACTTGTTTTAGAGCTGTTGGCAACAAGTGGGCTAATTTTATTGCCCTTGATTATTACAAGGTGCACTTTTGGCAAGCTTTTCCCTTTCTCAACCAATTTTTGCTACTAAACCATCCATTCTAATTATTTAAGGAAGAAGGATCCTTTCAAGCCGTGGACACTCTTAATGGGAAACTCTTGTGCTGATGCGATGATGTTCACGCATGTGTGGTAAAGCAATCAAATTCACTCCAGTTCTTTTTTTTTTTTAAATTTAAATTATTTAATTAGAGAAGTTTGATTCTATAATTTCAGCTTGGATAAACTTTACAAGCCCCCTCACCACCAAAAATAGAGCAACAATTGCAACAAGTGTTCATACCTATTTGAGCCCTTATGCACCACTTAATTATCTTCAACTGAGCCAAGATAGTAGATATTCAATCACCACGAGGCTGCATCAAGAATTCCAAACTTTTGGGTCTAAGTGGGTTATTTCATTTATACTAATACTCCCTTAAAGAAATTTGTTGTTATTTCTTAATTTTCTCACTTTTGATTATTAGTTTCTTAATCATGTATAGATTTTGAGTGAAACTGGTAGTTTCTTGTATTTCCATTATGTAAAGGTTTTTTCAAGTGTTGAGTCTTCACCTTATCTTTCCTTGAATGTGATTACTGAATGTATTGTTCCTACTTAATTGCTTGCATGCTTTTATTTTTGTGTTCCCTTAATATTGTTATTAAGTTCTTAGATAAATAAACAAGGTGATGGTGAAGGTTGGATAATTTTAGTCCATGTTAGCTGTTGAAATTGGTGAAAGTCATAAAATATTTTGGGTAATTAATTGCATCTATATATGGATAGCATTTTGAGCATTATTAGTTGTGAGGCAGAGACACAGAAACAGACACGGGACATGTAAATTTTTAAAAAATGTAGAACACGACACATTGAAGACACGTGAATTTAAAAATAAAAATTATATATATATATATATATATATATATATATATATATAACCGACAAACAATAACATAGAATGAGTTATAACTCATATCACAACTTAATCCCAAAAAAAATTATCATAAATTTATAATAAAATCGACATTCATTCTTATTCAATATATTCTTCATTCTAGCTATTGTTTTCATTCTCTTTAATTGTGAAAACTCGTTCTAATTCTAGTTCATTCAAAAATAGATTTGCAATTGATAAAACTTCAACTTCAACATCAACAACAACAAAATAAAAAAGAACACAAAAATTACATGCGCATACAACAATAATAGAATAAAAGCAAGAGAACAACTCTAAAAAGAATTATGTGTACATTATTATAATTTAACTCCTCCACCATAGACAAAAGCTATTTCTTTTCTTTGCAACTCTGTTTATGTAATACATAAGAGACAACACAAAAATCATAAGAATAAAATAATTAATGAACTTCAAAGTCTCTTCCTGAAATGAAACATGGCAACACACAGAGACAAATCCAATAAAAGAAAATAAAGGAATTTACTCTCAATGATCAACAAAAACGAACAATAGGTGTGCTTGCATAAGAACAAAATAATTAATGAACTTTGAAGACTTTTCTTGAAAGGAAATATGCACATGGCCACATGCACAGACAAATCCAATAAGAGGAAATAGAAGAACTTACTCTCACAAAATCAAAAAATAGGGATATGATGACTGGGATGCAAGCTACAATGGATTGCAGGGACCTAATTTCACCAGAGAAGATGAGTAGCAATGATCATCAGTGTTGGATAGAGAAGATACAATGGGATCCAACTTCGACGGAGAAGACATGTTGCGATGACCGGGATACAAGTCCCGATCATTGGTGTTGGATAGAAAAGACACAAAGGTTCAAAAATCAAATGAAAATCTAAAAGGGATGGAGGATTTATGACTAAAATTTCTAAAATAAGTGTCAGCCACATTCAAAAATGTGTCTGACAAAAGGTTTTTTTGGAATTTTTTTTAAAAAGTTGGACACGGGACATATGCTCCAAGAGTGTTTGAGGAGTGTCAGTGTTCGTAGAGTGTCTGAGATATTGACATGCTCCAAAACGAAGTGTCCATGCTTTATAGATTTTTTTTAACATGACTAATTATTGTTGTTTTTCAAACTTTTTGACTTTTGATTAGTTTCTTAATCATGTATATATTTTTAGTGAAACTGCTATTTACTTGCTTGTATTTTATTGCTACTTTTATTTTCTCAAATTTTATGTGGCTACTTTTACTTTATTTTATCTTTTTCTTGGGGACTAGTAGCTAAAATCTAATATAACAAAATTTTCATTTTCTGTTGCTAAATATAAGCTTGCCATATTTCCTTAAGTTCCCTGGTGTATTACTATCTTAGACTAATAATCAAAACATGTTTTTATCTAAGTTTTAGTTTTTTTCTTATTTATTTCTCTTGCTATTTTTTTTTCTTGGATACTAGTAGCTGAAAGTATTTTCTATTGTTAAGCATAAGTTTCCCTGAATGTGATTAGTGAACATATTGTTATAGCTTAATGCCTTGGGTATTTATGCTTTTCTCTTCCCTTAATATTGTTATTAATTAGTACTTAAATAACAAACAAGAAGCTTGAAAATTTTACACTAGCTTAGTTGTTTTAAGTTTTAATTGAATAAAAAGGTTGCCATTGTGTGGTCGGTATGGTCATAAGAAAAAGGGGTAGTTTTCTGCCAATCCTTAAAAGATTCTCACTTTTACTAATAATCATTGCCAGTATGGTAATTATATATTGTTGCTGAGTCTTCTATAATTCTTTCATTATTAAGCACCTTCATTTTTGGTAGTTATAATGATTAGAAATAAGCATAAATTCTTTGTTCTCATGTGATAGTGCATTACAATTTACATTCATTCCATTTGTTAATGGATTTCATGGATGATTGTAGTGAACATTTAACAAACTTGATTTTATCATTGCAAGGCACTGTAGATGTTGTGAGGCAATATTTATTGCCTTTGGAGTCGCTGCATTACCAATGGATGAAAAGCTTGCCATTTCATTGGTAAGATGAAAATTGACAAAGAAGGACATGTAATTGAATTTGCTTAGAAGCCAAAAGGAGAACAACTTAAAGCTATAAAGGTATTTTTTTTCTTTACAAGTTTGATACTACTATTTGATTAAAATAGTTTAATTTAGATAAAGTTTAATTATCATGTTTATGCAACTAAAAAAAGGCAATTACATAAAAAATTTCATTAGATAAAAAATAAATTTATACAAATTATAATTATAATATTTATGTAACTCCAAGCCTAGGGATAGGAGGACCTTAGTTAAGGACTTAGGGTCCAGGTCCTCATATGGGTAATCTTTAAGCCTAAGGTGGGATAGAGGCTTTAAGGCTCAAGGGTTGATAACAGTTGCTCCCAAGGTAGGAGTGTCTAAGTTTTGGCCATTAGTTTCAATGTCAGTGATATACACGAATTTAATTTCGTTGAGTGCAAGTATATATTATTATTGTCAAGTAATTTAAAGAAAACAAATGTGGTTTAGAATTAGTCAATTAATTAGGACTCTAGAGATTTTGATTTCATTATAATTAATTCACTTTAAATTATCTATCTCTTTAACCTAGAAATCATAATCCTAATTCTAGTTGAGAAACCTAAAATTATTCTCTAACTTCTCTCGATACTATTGAATGCTAACATACTATATTCCTATGTGAATTGAACATGCAAAGATTCATTAAGTTCTATGGCTCTCAATTAAAAACTACACAGACCATGCAAGTATATTTCTATCTCACATACAATGATTGGTTCTCTAGACAATAAACTTGACACAAATCTTGGTATCATTATGATTAAAAAAATATCTAATTAGTGACCAATTAATTAGAAGCATTAAGAATAGTGTAGAAAACCCAATTAAGAAAAATAACTCATCGATTAAGATTAAAAAGTATCTAATTGGTGGCCAATTAATTAAAAGCATTAAGAACAATGTAGAAAACTCAATTAAGAAAAATAACTCATCGATTAAATTAAAAGAAGAATTTAAAGTATCATAATTAGGCTACATCGTAGCCCTAGAAAACAAAATTAGTTCATAATTGAAGAGCAAATAATCCCAAAAGAAAAAAAAACATAGGTTTAATAGAAAGAAAAAGAAAAAGTGAATTAGGGGTGCAATTTAAAGCTCTAATTCATGGATTAGGTTAAATATCCTTTTCCAAGCCAAATTTGTTTCTCTTTTTTGTTTTGGCTCTAAAAACAATTCTCAAATCATAGTCCAATGGTTCTTTTAAGGTTGCAAAATGTTATCCAATCCTACTTAAATTTATATTTTAAAAATATATTAATTGCACTAGTGCTGTGACATTGGGGTTCTACTTGGATTTATGCAGTTATTGGTATGTTTTCTCCAAATTTCCCTAAATTCTCCTTCTTCTTTCTACCTAGACAATAAACACGCAATCAGACACAAATATAATAGAAATTACATAAAAATTAACAAAACTCTAAGCTAAAGATAAGTAATTTATGACTATAAAACTCTCTTATTTGTCAACTATCAAGGTAAACGATTCGAACCATTAGTTGAGCATGGCATGGGTCACAAACCATGGGTAGTGGGTGCTCGAGTCACTAGCACTTTAGCCTACGGTTTAGGGTATATGGGGTTTGAGCCTAGGTAGGGGGTAGGGGGTTGTAATAACCCTAAATTAATTAAAGGAAGAACTACTATAAAGAAGGGTGATATTAAGTTAAAGTATTTTGTTTATTTATTACCTATTTATGGACATTTATATGGTAAAATATGAAGATTTAAGGTTACGAGTAAACATGAAATTTTTAAAAAGTTTAAGTATCAAAATTTAAATAACCAAATTTGCAAAGGTATCCTACGACAATTTCAATTTTGTTAATTTGTCACCCATATGATTTTTAGGCTAACAGCTATAAAGGGGGAGTGAATAAGCTAAAACCTCTCCATTATTCTGTTTTCTCTCTTTTGAAATTCCTATTTTCTCTCTCTAAGATTTCTCCCACTTTTGGATCTCATATTTCAACACCATTGCCACTAATGGATTCAAAACACTAACGACTACAAATCTGTTCGATTGGTTTCTCACCACTGGCCAAAAATTGGTTGAAAAGTGGAGGAAAAAAATATTAAAAAGGTAAATTTTGAAATCCCTATTTATAATGTTTAAAATGAATAAATAACACCATAGATGGATTTAAGAGGTGAAAAAAAAACTTAAGACCCCAAATTTCACGGTAATACAACTTCTACAAAAGCTACACATGCCCTATGCACTTCAATCCCCTTGACGAGTGAAGCTTATGAGTAGCCTCCCTTGTGGCACATGCAACACATGTGTTAGAGCCATGTTTTGTTGAACAATGCTTATTAAGATCTCCAAAGCCAAATTTCACAGTTTTGGGGTTATTTCTTTGGTTTTTTGAACACTCTAAACTCAATTTTGAGGTCTATTTTGCTAAATTCTACTTGGAAACATGTATTCTAGAGCTGTCTAACTTAGGAACCATTGCTTTGTAAGTAGATAATGCTTGTTATGATTTAATTTATCATTTCCTTGAACTTTAAGAGAGAATTTGACTCAACATATGATTTCTTTATCTATTTTTCAATCTTTAAAAATATATGAATTATCATAATTCTTTACTAGTTGTTATATTTTTCAAGCATAACATTGTTTTGAATGAGGTGAGATTTCAATGTTTGAACCTTCTTTAATTTGAACTCTTAGATATATACTTGCTTGTTAAACTCTCACTATATTTGTGAATGGTATATTTGCATTTATTTAAATTGGAGTATGTCATACAAATAACTGACAATTAGTGAATGTATGGAAGAAATTTTTTTGTTATAAGATGATTATGATTTATTTGTTGTGAACTAGAAATTTGGAACCATATAATTGGAAAAGAGATTTTTTTTTAAATTGAACTTATGGAAATATTACGCCTATTGACAATAGTATATTTTTGCGTGAATGAAATGATATATGTAAATGAATGTTATGGTTATGGGCTAAGTTTTGATTAAAGATTGTTATGGTTATGAAATTGATATATATAAAGATTGTTTGATTTACATTGATCATTGATAATATAATCAACTCCTTATTGAATATTTACCATTGGAATAAATTCTTATCCCTCTTTAGGTTTAGTTAATTAACAATGATCGTCTCAACTAACCCTAATTTCTATGCAACCTTAACCAATTAATAAAATTTAACTTATCAACTGCATTAAGAATTGGAGGGATTGGTAAAGCTAAACAACACAACTAATCAACTGCATTTAATCTAGTTGATTGTTCCTTAAATATAAATAGTTCAAAATCATACAATTGCAATCCTAATTGCCTCTCAAACTACAATAATCAAGGTTTTGTTCAATATATGATTCAACAGTAGATCAAAATAAGCAATACACAAGTATGGATCCTAGCAATTAAATGAAACAATCATAGGATTAAAAATAAAAGAATAATTAATACTCAATTAAAATTAAACAATTAAAACTAAATAACATATCACAATGTATATAATTCTTAAGGTTTTAATATTCCTAAACCAACTATAGGTGTTTAGCCATGCAAAACCATATAAAACTAAAACTAAAGAAGAATAAAGAATAAAATGGATGAATTGATGAGAGGATTAGTGATGTGAGCACGACTAGCGAATGGAAATGGAATGTAGACCTGCTTGAAGTCCCAAGTGAACTTGTCATACGAGCTCGAGTTAAAAGATTTAAAGAAGTATTTAATGGTCTAATTCTAGAGGCTCAACAAGGAGATACCTGCATTACTACAAAAGAAGAGCTAAAAATGGTCAATGTCATTAAAACCCACTTAAATATGGGCTAAGACCAACCAATCTAAATATGGACCTAAAGTACAAGAAGATTCAAAACTGAAGATTGAATATAGGCTCAAAATCAATGAGTTATTTTATGGCCCAATTTAAGCTACGTTTTTTTTCATTTATTTAATTTTACCTTTAGTTTGTTTGACTAGGAAAGTTTCCTATTTTGTGGTTTCCTTGTCTGACTCGAAGAGTTTCCTATTTTTAATTTTCCTTGTGCTGTAGGAGTTTTCTATTATTTGGTGGGATCAATTGATTTTAAATAGGAGACGAAATGGAGAAAGACCTATTGAGACACGGGAGGCGATGAAAGCAATTATGAGGAAGCGATTCATTCCAAGTCACTACCATAAAGACTTAATTAAGAAGTTGCAATGCTCCACTCAAATGTATAAAAGTGTTAGAGACTACTATGATGATCAAGTGAGGTTACAAAAGAGAGTGGAGAAAAGAAAATGAATGAAAGAATTAAGAGAGAAAAAGAGAGAGATGTTGAGAAAATTATGAGAGAAAAAAAGATAGAGGATAGAAAAAGAGAGAGAGGTTGATAAAATTAAGAGAAAGAAAGAGAGAGAGGTCGAGAAAATTATGAGAGAAAAAGAGATAGAGGATGATAGAATTAAGAGAGAAAAAGAGAGAGGTTGAGAAAATTATGAAAGAAAAAGAGATAGAGGCCGAGAAAATTAAGAGAGAAAACGAGAGAGGGGCTGAGAAAATTGATGGAGAAATTAAAAGAACCAATTGGGTCATTGAAAGAAAAATCGAGAGAAAACAAATAAATTATTATGCAAGAGAAAGTGTGATAAAAAATGTTTTGTTTTCAATTTTTTCAATGATTGTATTAATGAGCTTAACTCTTATTTACCCAATATTGAAATTTCTCTTTTGCAGGTTAATGTTCTCAGTGCATATGAGAAAGTGGCATTTGATAAGTTCTTTGGGCATAATAAATTTCTGTTTAGAGAAAATAAATTGTTTATGCCTAAATATTCATTACAGGATGTGCTTGTTAGAGAAGCTCATGGAGGTGGTTTAATGTGACATTTTGGCATATCAAAGACTTT
This sequence comes from Gleditsia sinensis, assembly GCA_037074535.1. Taxonomy (NCBI): domain Eukaryota; kingdom Viridiplantae; phylum Streptophyta; class Magnoliopsida; order Fabales; family Fabaceae; genus Gleditsia; species Gleditsia sinensis. Next base: position 31,856,301 of record CM073473.1, on the reverse strand, counting down.
AAATGTTCTGCATATAAAACATGATGCAAAATGAATATGTGAATAGTTTTTAACTTGTAGACAAACTAAGTTTAAGATGAAGCCTCATGGTTTATATGCTCCTTTATACATACATAATGAAACTTGAGTTGACATATCTATGAATTTTAAGTTGGATTTACCTCGGTCAAAAAGGGGTCGTAATTCTGTATATGTGGTTGTTGATAGGTTTTTTTAAAACGAAACATTTCATACCATGTCATAAAACCAATGATGCATCTTATATTGCTGATTTTTTTTTCAAGAAAATTGTGAGATTGCATGATATGCCTAGGAGTATTGAGCTTGTTAACTTAGATGGTCGGAAGAAAGCCGATTTTGTTAAGCAAACCTATAAGAAGGCAAGGCAAGACACTGAGAGAAAAATTGAACAATATGTAAACAAAGCTAAAAAGGGATACAAAAGAATTGTATTAGAGTTTGGAGATTAGGTTTAGTTGCATATGAGAAAGGAAAAAATTCTACCTCAAAGGCATTTGAAACTACTTTGAAGAGGATATAGTTTATTTCAAGTGATCGAAAGAATCAATATCAACGCCTACAAGCTAGATCTTCCAAGTAATGATAATGTTAGTATATGTTTCAAAGTTATTGATTTAACTCGTTTTTATATAGGTGCTGATTTTAGGACAAATCATTTTCAAGAGGAGGGAAAAGATGTGAGCACAACTAGCAAATGGAAATGGAATGCAGACCTGCTTGAAGTCCCAAGTGAACATGTCATAAGAGCACAGGCTAAAAGATTTAAAGAAGCATTTAATGGTCTAATTCTAGAGGCTTAACAAGGAGATAGCTGCATTCCTACAAAAGAAGAGTTAAAAATGGTCAATGTCATTAAAACCCACTTAAATATAGGCCAAGACCAACCAATCTAAATATGGACCTAAGTACAAGAAGATTCAAGGCGGAAGATTGAATATAAGCCTAAAATCAATGAGTTATTTTATGACCCAATTTAAGCTACGTTTTTCTTATGTATTTAATTTTACCTTTAGTTTGTTTGACTAGGAAAGTTTCCTATTTTGTGGTTTCCTTGTCTGACTAGAATAGTTTTCTATTTTTAATTTTCCTTGTCCTGTAGGATTTTCCTATTATTTGGTAGTTTCTAAAAGAGTTTCTTATTTTTAACTTTCCTTGCCCTATAGGAGTTTCCTATGTAGTTTTCGTTGTTAGTTTAGGTTATTGGCCTATAAATAGGCATGTATGCTATTGACAAATACAATGGTTATTGGCCTATAAATAGGCATGTATGCTGTTGACAAATACAATTTATCATTTATAATATTGAGAGTTTTTTCTCTTTGATTTTTCAAAGAACTTTTCCGAATTTATCAAGATTTTTCTTGTGGCGTTCAAGCAAGACTTATCACTCACAATCTTCTTCTCTTTTCTTGAGTGTAGTGTATATAATATTTCTTATACCTTTGGTTCTTATCTCTTTACAGATAACAGGTCAAGGTCATTTTCATTTTTAATTTTTATTATTATAAATTGATAACTTCAATTTACTGCAATGTTTATATGCTTTCCGAGTGTGTTTATTATGCTATTTTGATTCTTAAGTACTCTTATTCCCGGATATAATTGAATGTGATGACTCCCTTAGATACAATATCACCCACCCTATGTGCTGCAGCAATGGAGTGTGCATATGTGGAAATCTTGGCAGCGAACTAAGTGATATTGAGTAAAGCTGGTCCCTTTTTCCTGCAAGGCACTGATTCGGTTTGATATGACGCAGGTGGTAGGGGATCAGAGCTGTGCAGTAGGTGCAACCACCACCTAGCAGGAGAAAGCAGCAAGCTGACACTGCAAGCTACTGGTTGGGTTGGTACAGAACTGCCTCCATTACTGAAAGTGGAGAGGAAAAAGTTGCGCAGAGATGCTGGCTGTAGAGTAGGGAGAATGTCAGCAACCCAAGACACTTTACTGGGAACACAAGGCCTGATTATAAAAAGGGCAGAAAGTAGAGCCACGGGGATATAGACCAGGGGGAGGAAGAAGAATAGCCACGGACTGCATAGGAGCTTTAGAGCATGGGATAGTTGGCAATTCCAGATTTCCATTTATCCCTGTTGTGTTTTTCTTTTTCTTCTGTTTTTATCAAGAAACTGCACTTGTACTTTTATATCACTTGGGATGCATACCAGTGATTTTGGGATATTTGTAACCAATGTAACCATGAGGCTTGGCTAGTTTCCAGCTAGGGTTGCATAAGGGTTGTAATGAACTTGAGCACGTTTTTAGTAACAACACATTTTGCTGCAGCATTGTTTTAACATTCAACTTTGTTTATATTTTAATTTGCCATTATAACGGAAGTTTAGTGGAGGAAGACTTAGGCCAAAATTCAACTGGGAGGGGAATGGAGGCTGGAAAAATAGTTGAATATATGGGATTAAGCCAATATAAGAATATATGGTTCCCCCGTTACCCCAACAGTAGAGCTTCATGCACAATTTGGGGGTGAGGACTGATGCAGGAATGCATGTCTGAATCTCAGAATTGCAAGGAATAGAAGTCTGGGAAGACTCCATTAAAGAATGAACTTGGCACTTAGAGCAATTGCTGCAGCAATCCCTAGAGCAAATCCGAGTGCTGTAGTTCATTGTAACCTTAAGCAACCCTAGATCACCTATTATCATTTTCTTTTACACCCTAGTACCCCTCATCTTAGTTATAGTTGAATTTAATTGATCTACCTCTATTTTATCTTGTGAATCATCTTATTTTTACTACAGCATTTAACACAGCAACGTCTCTATAATAGTTTTAGTTCACTCCTCGTGGGACGATACTCACTCATCACTTTATTACTTGGTCTCGACACGTGCACTTGCGTTCGGACACTGCATTCATCTTTACATGAAATCCAACAAGTTTTTGGCGCCGTTGCCGGGGAGTGTCAACTTAAAAATTGTTCTTAGTTACTTGACTGTGTGAAGTGATTTTAGTTACATCTATTATTCACTCTGGCGTCTTGTTGAACAGGTAACGCAGTGCATGAGCCGGGCTGACAAAGAACTTCAGCCTCTAGATCCATTGATAGAAAGAACACTTTTAAGAAGAAAAAGAGGACAGTTAGGACCTTAGCAGCAGGCAGGAATGGCCAATCAGAATGGTGCAGACAACATGGACGATAGAGATAGGGTCTTAAATGCTTATGTTCAACCAAACCTGAATGGGTTGAACCCGAGCATTGCGAGACCAGAAATCGAGGCTCTTCATTTTGAGCTGAAGCAAGTAATGTTCTAGATGCTGCAGACTACAGGCCAGTTCAGTAGAATGCCTATAGAGGACCCTCATCTTCACCTAAGAGTATTCATGGAAGTCACATATGCTTTCAAAATGAATGGGGTAACAGAAGAAGTGCTCAGGCTAAAGCTGTTCCCTTACTTATTAAGAGATCGAGCAAGAGCGTGGTTGAACTCTCTACCACCCAACTCTATTGCTAACTGGAGTGATTTGGATGAGAAATTTTTGCTAAAATACTTCCCGCCCACCAAGAATGCCAGATTGAGGAATGACATCACCTTTTTCCAGTAATTGGAAGGTGAATCATTGTATGAGACCTGGGAGAGGTATAAAGAGTTATTACGGAGATGCCCCCATCACGGAATCCCTTACTGCATTTAGATGGAGACCTTTTACAATGGCCTTAATGCTCAAACCCGCACCATAGTGGATGCTGCAGCTAATGGGGCACTACTGTCCAAAACATATAATGAAGCGCACGAGCTACTTGAAAGGATGGCCAGTAACAACTACCAATGGCTAATGGACAGAGTTTCAACGGGAAAGAAAGCAGCAGGTATGCATGAAGTAAGTGAAGTTACTTCTCTCATAGCCCAGCTAGCTTCACTAGTTAATGTCTTAAAAAGCCAGCAATTGATCCGCCCTCAAGCAGCCAATGCAGTCCAGGAGATTGGACCATCTTGTGTATTGTACAACGGACCACATCTATTTGAAACTTGTCCCTCAAACCCAGAATCAGTGTGCTACGTGGGAAATATGAATCGCAATAACAATCCCTATTCCAACACGTATAACCCAGGATGGAGGCAACACCCCAATTTTTCCTGGAGTAATTATGGTACGAGACAAGGGAGCAACTCTGCTCCACAAAGACCACAGACCCCTTGGCTTCCATAAGCAAAGACAGCAGCCTCAGGAAACCCCCACTTCACTGGAATCCCTGATGAAGGAATATATGGCAAGGAATGATGCTCTAATCCAGAGTCAAGCAGCCTCATTACGGAATATGGAAACTCAAGTTGGACAGGTTGCCAATGAACTAAAAAGCAAACCTCCAGGGACACTTCCAAGTAATACCGAAGTCCTTAGGAGAGAAGGGAAATAACACTGCAAGGCTATAGCTCTTAGAAGTGGGAAGATGGTGGAGGCACCAAAGGCAAGAGGACAGGACTAGAAAGACTCCACTGTACCCCTGGAGAAGAAGAAAGAAAAGCAAAAGCAAGAGGAGGAGGTAAGCAAGGAAGCAACCATCTCTGGAGAAAATGCTACAGCTATGCCACAACAAAATTCGGCAACTTTGCCACAGCAAGGCATGAAGCAAACTAAGTTACCTCCCCCCTTCCCTCAGAGATTCCAAAAATAGTAGAATGACCAACAGTTTAGAAGATTCCTAGATGTCCTGAAACAGCTGCACATTAACATTCCTCTGGTGGAAGCACTAGAGTAGATGCCTAAGTATGTAAAGTTCATGAAGGACATCCTGACCAAGAAGAGAAGATTTGGCGAGTTTGAGACTGTTGCTCTCACAAGAGAATGCAGTGCTGTGCTGCAGAATAAGCTGCCACCCAAACTTAAGGATCCATGCAGTTTCACCATACCTTATTCTATCAGGAACTAGTATTTTGGCAATGCACTTTGTGATTTGGGAGCAAGCATCAACCTCATGCCAATGGCCATATTTAAAAAACTAGGAATTGGAGAAGTAAGGCCTACCACAGTCTCACTGCAACTTGCAGACAGTTCCATAGCTCATCCAGAAGGAAAAATCGAGGATGTCCTGGTTAAGGTGGACAAGTTCATCTTTCTAGTAGACTTTATAATACTGGACTATGAAGCTGATGCAGAGGTACCAATTATTTTGGGCAGACCATTCCTAGCAACTGGCAGGACATTAATTGATGTTCAAAAAGGGGAATTAACCATGAGAGTCCAGGATGAGCAGGTTATATTCAATGTACTCCAAACCATGAAGTTTGCTAGTGAAGAAGAGGAATGTGTAGTTGTGTCTATGATAGACACATTAGCATCAGTGCAGTTAGAAAAATGTTGCAAGGACCCACCACCAGTAGCATGGACAGACAACTCAGATTCAGAAGGGGAAGACGAGAAAGAATGTGCCTGGATTGATGTCTATCATGGCAATAAGAAACAGGAGCCAATAAAGGAGCCATTATACGTGACCCCACCAGAATCAAGGCTACTGAAGACATCAGTGGAGGAACCACCAGTCTTGGAAATGAAGCCTCTGCCAACACACCTCAAGTATGCGTATTTAGGAGAAACAACCACTCTTCGTGTGGTTATCTCAGCATTTTTGACAGAGGAACAAGAGGAGAAATTAGTCCTGACATTGAAGAAATTTAGAAGGGCCATTGGTTGGACACTTGCTGATATTAAGGGAATCAACCCCTTATTTTGCATGCATAAGATCCTCTTGAAAAGCAATGAAAGAGGGTCCATAGAAACCCAACGGAGGCTCAACCCGATAATGAAGGAAGTGGTTAAGAAGGAAATTATTAAGTGGCCAGATGCTGGAATTATCTACCCCATATCAGACAGCTCTTGGGTGAGTCCGTCCAATGTGTTCTTAAGAAAAGGGGTATGACTGTGGTGGAAAACAAAAATAATGAGCTCATCCCTACTAAGGTTGTGATGTTAGATCATTTTCCCCTACCATTCATTGATCAGATGTTAGATCGACTCGCAGGAAGAGAATATTATTGTTTCTTGGATGGATATTCAGGGTACAACCAGATTGCTATAGCACCAAAAGATCAGCATAAGACCACATTCACATGTCCTTATGGTACCTTTGCATTTCAAAGAATGCCATTCGGGCTTTGCAATGCTTCAGCAACGTTTCAGCGATGCATGATGGAAATTTTTACAGAAATGGTTGAACAGTTTGTGGAAATTTTCATGGATGACTTCTCAGTCTTCGGGGACTCCTTTGACCTATGTTTAGGAAACCTTGCTAAAGTCTTACAATGGTGTGAGGAAACAAACTTGGTGCTGAACTGGGAGAAGTGTCAGTTTATGGTAAAAGAGGGAATTGTGCTGGGACATAAATTTTCTCAAAGATGACTTGAAGTTGACAAGGCCAAGGTGGAAATCATAGAGAAGCTGCCTCCTCCCACCTCTATTAAGGGCATCCGAAGCTTCCTGGGTCATGCAGGATTTTATAAGAGGTTCATTAAAGATTTCTCTAAGGTTGCCAAACTTTATGCAGTTTGCTAGAAAAGGACATAACTTTTTGTTTTGATGAAATTTGTATGACAACATTTTGCGACCTTAAGAAGAAGTTGAGTACAGCACCAGTTATCGTGGCACCAGACTGGACTTCTCCATTCGAGCTAATGTGTGATGCTAGTGAAGCAGCATTGGGATCTGTCCTCGGGCAGTGTAGGAACAAGCTTTTTCACTCTATATATTATGCAATCAAAACACTACAGGGTGCCCAACTAAACTACACAGTGACATAGAAGGAATTGCTTGCAGTAGTTTTCGCCTTTGAAAAATTCAGAGCATATCTGGTAGGAGCAAAAGTGATAATGCACACAGACCATTCTGCCATCAAACACCTGGTTAGGAAAAAGGATTCCAAGCCCAGACTCATTCGATGGGTGCTTTTGCTTCAGGAATTCGACCTAGAGATCAGGGATAGATTGGGAACTAAAAATCAAGTGGCAGACCATCTCTCCAGATTGGAAGGGGACAACTCAAGAGAAAATGAAATTAATGAGAGATTCCCAGATGAATAACTCTACCTCCTGTCCTAAGATAGTGTGCCATGGTATGTTGATTATGTAAATTACCTTATGAGTGGAATGCTCCCACCAGACTTGCCGTTACAATAGAAAAAAAAATTTCTGCATGAGGTGAACTCATATTACTGGGATGAACCATACCTTTACAGGGAATGTACTGATCAAATGATAAGGAGATGCATACCCAGCAAAGAGATGGAGCAAATCTTGCAGCAATGCCATGCTTCCCCTTATGGAGGTCATTTTGGAGGAGTTAGAACTGCAAACAAGGTACTGTAGGCTGGGTTCTACTGGCCCTCTCTATTCAAGGACTCCTACTCTTTCGCAAAGCAATGCGACCGGTGTCAAAGGACAGAGAATATATCTCGCAGACATGAAATGCCACTGAACAACATCCTAGAGGTCGAATTATTTGATGTGTGGTGAATAGATTTTATGGGCCCATTCCCCTTAAGTTTTGAGAATCAATACATCCTAGTAGCTGTAGACTATGTTTCAAAGTAGGTGGAAGCAAGTGCATCTCAAACTAATGAGGCAAGGGTGGTGACCAGATTTCTGAAGAGAAACATTTTTACAAGGTTTGGAACCCCCAGAGTTATCATCAGCGATAGAGGGACCCATTTCTGCAATCGGCACTTCAAAGCACTCCTATCTAAATATGGAGTAAGGCACAAGGTGGCAACACCCTATCACCCACAAACGAGTGGGTAGGCTGAAGTTTCCAACAGGGAGATCAAGAGAATCTTGGAGAAAACCGTAGGCCCCACGAGGAAGGATTGGTCCTCGAGGTTGGATGATGCATTATGAGCCTGTAGAACAGCCTACAAGACACCACTGGGCATGTCACCATACAAGTTGGTGTTCGGGAAGGCTTGTCATCTACCAGTAGAGTTAGAACATCGAGCATATTGGGCAGTGAAAAAGATAAATTTAAATTTGAAAGCTGCTGGTAAGCAAAGGATGCTGCAGCTTAATGAGCTAGATGAATTCCGTGGTCAAGCTTATGAGAATGCCAAACTATACAAGGAGAAAGCAAAGCAATGGCATGACAAGAAGATACAACCAAGGAACTTCGAAGTGGGACAGAGAGTACTACTGTACAACTCTAGGCTGACCTTGTTTCTTGAGAAATTGAAATCTCGTTGGTCTAGTCCTTTTTGCATAAGCAAGGTCTTCCCTTTTGGAACTGTTGAATTGGAAGAAGAAAAGGAAGGGAGGACATTCAGGGTAAATGGACAAAGAGTCAAGCACTATCTGGGAGGTGATGTGGATAGACAACATACCTCCATCCATCTGTAAGAGGAATGAACAGGAAGGAAGTCAGGCTGATGACTCTAAAACAAGTGCTCATGGGAGGCAACACACGTTTAAATCTGTTGTTGGTTAATTTAACAGTTTTAGAGAAGTTTAATTCGTGAATTTAATCGCATTTGTGTTTGTTACGCAGGTGGGGAAACATAGTAGTCTGCAGGACAGTTCTCGCTTTGCTGCAGCAAACCTAGGTGGAAGTTAGTCTTTGCTCTACTGAAGCAAGATTTTGGGCAAGCCACCTCTACTGCAGCAAAATCCTAGGCAAGCCAGTTTTTACTGCAAAAGTTGCTGCAGCAAATGCATTCAGCCCTAAATAAAGGGGTTCCCCTCTGCTATGCTATATATATATAAATTTTTTTTTTAATTTTGACAAAAGCAAAAGAGGGCAGGAAAACTGACAGAATCCCATAAGTCGCAAACCCACATCCCTAACCACCTCATTACACCTCCGCAACTCCCTCAACCCTTTCACCTACCCAGATCCCTCTTGTTCTCTCAACCCTCGACGTTACCAGAGCCCAGAGCCACCTTCGTACTAGAGACCTTCCAAACCCCCGTGACCAACCATGTCGAGGATTAAGACAGTGGCAAGGAAGGCGAGCAAGGTGAAGAAATTCACCACCGAGGAGAGCAAGTAGAGACATGATGAGGAGATCCTATTGCGAAGCTTCTGTGCAAATAAGGGTTTCACTTTCACAGCCATGGAAGATTTGGGACTGCCAATGTACGTTGGCACTGTGGTCAAGCAGAGGGGTTGGGAAGCTTTTGCCAGACACCCACAACTTGCCCTTACCTCTCTGGTACGGGAGTTCTACGCAAACTTCTCACTAGGCAATGAGAAGTGGGTGACAATCAGGGAGACTAAGGTTCAGTTCGACCAAGCCTCCATTAACAAGGCTTACAATCTGCCAGACGAGGAAGACCAGTACGAGGAATATCTACAGGCTCTGACGGACCAGGACTGGGACGCAATGCTTACCCGAGTATGCCTTCCAGGCACCACCTGGGATAAATCCCCACAAGGCTCCACCACAATCAATCGAGTCTATCTGGTACTAGCAGCAAAGGTGTGGTACCACTTTCTCAAGACCCGCTTGCTAACTTCAACCCATGGGCAGACAGTGAGCCGAGATAGGGTAGCAATGGTTGACGCACTCATCTCAGGCAGACCACTCAATGTTGGCTGAATCATCAGTGGCCAAATCGAAGTATGCGCCAACCGGAGAAAGGGAACCTTACTTTTCCCTTCCCTTATCACTCTTCTGTGCAAGAATCGTAGAGTCTCAGTCTCCATTGATGAAGAAACATTGAAGGAAACCAACCCCATCACTGCAATCACCGTTGCTAGGATTGTCCAAGAAAAAGCTGCCCCACTCCCACCAATTGCCTCCCGAGGACCTCCATAATCTGTCGAACCCTCTGTTCCTACCTCTGTCCCTCAGCCAGCCAACAAAACCCTTCAGCTCATCCTCTAGCAGCAAGCTACCATCCTCAGACAACAAGTAAAGCTTTTATAACTTCAGCAGACATTTTGGTGCTATGAGCAGAAAAAGGACTTCGCCCTCCACACCACCCTTAAGTAGAGTTACAAACAATTTTTCTCATTTCCGGAGTCCCCCACCGACTTACTCCATGCTACCTTTGAGGAGGAAGGCCAAGCACCGGAGCCGCGTGCAGAAGAGAACAAGGAGTCTCAAGACTCCTCAAACAGCAAAGAGCAACAACTGGACCCCCAACAGACTCCCATGGACACTGAGTCCTCAAACGATGATGAACCCATTGCAAAACAAGCAGTAGCGATGCGCAAAGGGAAGGCCCCACAATGATCAACAAAGAAAAGGAATGGGCTCCGTAGTTCTTCAAGGTCTTCTGGGGGTCAATGCCCCTAGGGTACTACAGCATCCCTGCAAGCACCCTCATGAAGTTTCCTTATCTCCTATTCCTTCGCTGCTGCATTTAGAATTCCTTTGGCTCTGCTTCTATTTTTTATTAGTGTTTTTTGTGTTTTTGGCAATTTAATCAGTAGTGGGGACACTGCTCATCATTGAGTTTGGGAGGGTGTGATATAATGTTGACTGTATAATGTTTGTTGTGGCATCTATGGGAGAATTTACTTAATGCTGTTTTAGTATTGCTGTAGTGTTTGCTGAAGCATATGTTAGGCTTGGACTTGTTTATTTGTGTTATGTTTATCTGTGTTGGTGTTTATTTGTGTTTTTGCTTGATTGTGTTGGATAAGACTGCATTATTACTTGCTGCTGCCTGTCTTATTGTCTGTTTGCGATGTATATATATATAGAAAAAAAAGAAAAAATGAAAAAAAGAGAGAAGAGAGAAATGTAGAGAGAGATGAGTTTGCACATTGCATAGCCTGTTGTAAGCTCTGTGATACTCCATGATGAGGATTGGGAAATTCACTAAAAAACTAGAATAGGAGACCTGCACACCTACCCAACCACACACATAACCTTCTTTTAATAAGCACAGGATCATGGGCGGTTTGCCAAAAGAAATTTGGTGATTTTTTAGAAATGGGACCTAAGTTTTAGAGCTAATATTGAGAGTTTTCAGCAGAATTATAAAATAGGTATTCGCGTATGGTCAGAAAGGCTTAATTTTGGGGGGGGGGGAGTAGGGAAAGTAGAGAAAAATTTGGACACTCCAATGCCTCTGTAGTTCCTTAGTAACCAGGGGTATGCATGAGCCCCATGTGTACCCTTGCGTAAAATAGGGACATAGAGTATGAGTGGAATGCTACTTAAGAGTGATAAGGCTGAGTAACTGGGTGCCTACATCGTATATGTTGGCATTCGCGTCAAAAGGCACTAATGACCTCTGTTAGAATAATACAAAAAAAAGAGAGAAGAAGAATATATATATAAAAGCAAGGAAAGAAAGGAAATCAGTGAGCTACCCCCCCATATCTGTTGCCCTGGCTGCGCCTGAGGCATGCCAACTTGTCCGAAGAAGGAAGCTCGATATATTAGCATGAAAATCTCAGGAACTCTGGCTGATTTTAACCGAAGTAGCTCTTTGGGAAACTGTCCATACACACACACAACTTCAAAGAAGGTTTTGGTTGTGAGTGGGAGAAAGGCTTGTGGTGTCCCTTATATGGAAGCAATCCTGAGAGTTGAGAGCTATCAGCAGAACTATACGGAATCGTGCAAGAGAAAGGACTGGAATTTTTTTTGGTAGGGGTGTTGTGAGCAGAGCAGATTGCTTGGGGACAAGCAATTCTTTAAGTTTAGGGGGATTTGATAACTTCAATTTACTGCAATGTTTATATGCTTTCTGAGTGTGTCTATTGTGCTGCTTTGATTCTTAAGTACTCTTATTCCCGGATATAACTAAATGTGATGACTCCCTTAGATGCAATATCACCCACCCTATGTACTGCAACAATGGAGTGTGCTTATATGGCAATCTTGGTAGTGAACCAAGTGATATTGAGTAAAGCTGATCCCTTTTTTCTGCAAGGCATTGATTCGGTTTGATATGACGCAGGTGGCAGGGGAGCAGAGCTGCACAACAGGTGCAGCCACCACCTAGTAGGAGAAAGCAGCAAGCTGACACTACAGGCTGTTGGTTGGGTTGGTACAGAACTGCCTCCACTACTGAAAGTGGAGAGGAAAAAGCTGCACGCAGAGATGCTAGCTGCAGAGCAGGGATAATGTCAGCAACCCAGGACACTTTATTGGGACCACAAACCCTGATTATAAAAAGGGCAGAAAGCAAAGCCACGGCGATATAGACCAGGGGGAGGAAGAAGAACAGCCACGGACTGCATAGAAGCTTTAGAGCACGGGATAATTGGCAATTCCAAATTTCCATTGATCGCTGTTGTGTTTTTCTTTTTCTTCTGTTTTTATCAAGAAACTGCACTTGTATTTTTATATCACTTGGGATGCATACCAGTGATTTTGGGATATTTGTAACCAGTGTAACCATGAGGCTTGGCTAGTTTTCAGCTAGGGTTGCATAAGGGATGTAATGAACTTGAGCACGTTTTTAGTAACAACACATTTTGCTGCAGCATTGTTTTAACATTCAACTGTATTTATTTTTTAATTTCCCCTGATAACGGAAGTTTAGTGGAGGAAGACTTAGGCCAAAATTCACCTGGGAGGGAAATGGAGGCTGGAAAAACAGTTGAATATATGGGATTAAGCCAATATAGGAATATATGGTTCCCCCGTTACCCCAACAGTAGAGCTTTATGCACAATTTGGGGGTGAGGACTGATGCAGGAATGCATGTCTGAACCTCAGAATTGCAAAGAATAGAAGTCTGGGATGACTCCATTCAAGACTGAACTTGGCACTTAGAGTAATTGCTGCAGCAATCCCTAGAGCAAATCCGAGTGCTGTAGTTCATGGCAACCCTGAGCAACCCTAGATCACCTATTATCATTTTCTTTTACACCCTAGTACTCCTCATCTTAGTTATAGTTAAATTTAATTGATCTACCTCTATTTCATCTTGTGAATCATCTTATTTTTGCTACAGCATTTAACACAGCAACGTCTCTATAATAGTTTTAGTTCACTCCTCGTGGGACAATACTCACTCATCACTTTAATACTTGGTCTCGACACGTGCACTTGCGTTCGGACACTGCATTCATCTTTGCATGAAATCCAACATAAATCTAAATTAGAATACGATCCTTCCAATTGGATCTTATATTGATTCTGGGTCTCACTACTCTTGGTTAGGTTCATATCAGGGGTTCACATCAATTAGTCTCTTTGATGTCTCATTTGTCATTTATTTATACTTAGCAAACCCTATTAGACTTCTAGGTGATATCTGACTAATTGTTTTCCCATAGGGTTCCTAATCCAACCCAATCAAAACCCAATACTTTTCTTTCGAATTTTAATCTTTTTTAGCATTACCTTACTCCCTTTGTGACAGAAAGGCAAACTTATCGCAACCCTAAGGCTTCTAGTTTTTTGGTGCGTAATTTTAGGTTTTTAGAGTTGTGATGCTATCTTTCCACATCACAATAGTGGGCATTATGCTAATCTACAGAAACATAACAACTAAAGTTGTAGTTCTTTGTCTTAGCTTTCAATATCCTCTTGCATTACCTCATTTAGAGCTCGGATGAGAAAGTTATGCCTAGATTAGTGAAGCAAAGTCTAGGATATCTTGAATTTATGTATTTTAAACTTCTTTGCTTCAATTTATCTTTATTTTTCACCTAAATCCTCCAATTTCTTCCTACATCAATATATAATATTATTAAGTGTATTTAGGAATCAAATAGATATAAAAACTAAGTATTAAGGAATAAAAACATAGCACATTATAGACACTTCAAATACCCCCACACTTAACTTTTTGCTTGTCCTTGGGAAAGTCTTAATTTGAAAAATATCAAGTTGTAATGCCGTTAGCAAGGAATAATCAATCTTTAAAAAGAACTCTTAACAAATCATGAAATAAACATTCTTTTCTGTTCCTTAAAAATAAAATTCACTTGAAGATGATAATAAACCAAATATGTGGGCTTTCATAAGAAGAACCTCGCAACTCTCATATGTTTGAAAGTTATGTTTCACTCAAATTATTTCCAATAGACTTGCATGTTTTCTCATTCTCTATGATCACACACAAAACATAATTCATAAGGACTTTTCCAAGGTTGTAATATGGCTTAGATCAAGGTTGGAAGTGTTTGGGAATGCAGCTCAAAAGCCATATAATGATCAATGGAGCATAATTAATTTAACTGAAGCTCAAATGTATAAGGTATGTAAAACAATTTACTCCATTTTTCCTTTAAAGCATTCAAACTATGTCTCACTTTTACATAGATATGTATTTTTCATTTGCAGCATAAATACTTCCATTTTTACATAACCTTTTTTTTCCTTTCATCACAAAGGATTTCACATATTTGAAATTGAAATTCAAGCTCCTTTTTCACTAATCATAACTACACCACAACTTTTGACACCCACACTTATTTCTTTTATATAACTATGCATATCATAAAAAATGCTCATTCTATTGTTTTGGTAAAGACATTGTTTTCTTTTTTAAGTTTTAAGCTTGTAATGAGGGCTACAAAAATAGAGATAACAAAGCTTAAAGGGGGTTAACAAATGAAAATTAGTTTTAGGATTGGCTATTTGGCTAATGGCTATTAACAATGAATGCCTTAATCATGTTTATCCATGCATATGTCAATATAATTTTGAAATGAATCAATGCAAGTTCTAGAGAGCAAAACCATGGAAGGATATCTATCATGAAAGAACAAATGAGATTGTAATATGTAATGCAGTCTAAAGTTTAAAATCTCATAGCCTTTATTTACAGAGTTTAGTCATTATCATTCTCAAAGAAAGTTACTAGTTAAATTGTAGAACATATTTTCTTTTTCAATCATGTTATGAATTTTTTTTAAGCTTAATGGAACTTTGCTTTGGGATACACAACCGATTTCTTTAAAAGTAAACCAGTATAATTGTTTTACCTAAAAAATCCTAAGAATTCCTAAAAACTCTTTAAAACACCTAAATTCCTCCCCCACACTTAAAACTTGCATTGTCCCCAATATAAAGTAAATATGTAGAAAAAGAAAAACTAAACTAAATTGTGAACTTGTAAATGTAAAAATATAAAATGAAAGATTGAACTCCCTTGGGTTGTCTCCTAAGTAGTGCCTTTGTTTAACGTCTTTGGCTTGACTTACTTCTCCTTATTTTAGTAAAAAAGGATCCTTGATGTCTACTTTGAATTGATATGCCTTTAGGATTGCAAAATTTTAAGGTTCAACTACATCATGAAGGGGGATATCATTACTAATTAAAGGTTCAATTAAATGAGAACTCAACTTACCTGAGAATTATTGATGTCTTGATAAATTTTGGCATCCATTTTAATCTCATCCTTTTGAGTTTTAGCCAAAGCAAGAGGCAGCTTTCCTTTATCTCTGAGTATGGCATATTTTTTTAGAGGTTATCACAAAGGGTGGTTTTCCATTGTACATCCTTTAAGGAAAACTCTTTAAGCCTGGGTGAGGACCCTGCAAAGTAAAAGGTACATGTATCTCATTAGAAATAGATAATAAAATAGGAGGATCTTTACCTATATGCTACACTTTTGGAGCTTCTTTCACTACTATAATTTTCTCTTGGAATTTAGTATTTAAGGTTATCTTTTTAGCCTTTTTCTCTATAAGGTCACTAGTGGACACTTCCCCTTTTCCCTTTCCTTTAAGTGCATCATTTTTCTATGCCAAGCAATTAGTCACATTAATTATATAAACAGAATGTAAATCAATTCACTTACACTGAGTTGTGTCATCATTCTTAGAAGTGTTAGTCTTCTCTTCTCTTTGGTTTGTTGGCATAGGTACCTTTTTTGTTGGAGTGTCAATTTCCTTACCATCTTTCAGCTTTGTTTCATTTAATGTTCATTCAGATTGATTTCTATTTGAGAGGGTAGTTTACCTATGTTTTGAGTTTTTAACCAGCTGATTGTAGTTGCCATTTGTCCTATATGGCTTTTTAAGCTTTGAATGTTGATCCTTGGCTCTTTCTAAAATTGCTTTGATTCCTGTTGCATTTGTAAACAACTTTTACCAAGAGATTGAATAATGTCATCCAAAGACATAACTGAGTTTGGATCTTAGGCTAATTGTTGGCTGGAAAGGTATGGATGTTGATATTGCTGGTTGTATAGGTAACTCTGAGTTTGATATTCCAAAGGATTCCTATAGTTAAGGTAAGGGTGATTCCTCCATCCCATATCATATTCATTTGAGTATGGATTATTCCTTACTTGTACTTGTTCGTATTTTCCCAAGCACTCCAAACATATTAAATACTTTACCTCAAAACTAACTTGTAGTAATAAGAGTAAGGATTGATCCCACAGAGAATTCTTAATTAGAATTTGTACCTTTGCGAATATAAATGGGGTTCAAAATTGATGATAGTAATGAAACTTATGAATGAGAATGAATTAAATATAAAAATAGAGATAAATCAGTAGATAGAGTACTGGTTTCGGTAAATATCCCTATTAAGAATTCATGTTGATTATCGATAATATAATTAACTCCTTATTAAATATTTAACATTAGAATGAATTCTTATCCCTCCTTAGGTTTAGTTAATTGACAATGATCACTTTAGCTAACCTTAATTGCTAAGGAGCTGTTGGTTGAAAAGTATATATGCAATGTCTGTACGCAAGTGCACGTATCGTGACCAAGTAATATAGTGATAAGTGAGTATCGTCCCACTAGGAAGTGTAACTAGAAATTACTATAGAAGTTTTGACCCGAGAATTGTTGTAGCAAAAATTGTTGATTACTCCAAGATAGATTGGATTCAATCTCAAGTAAGACTAGATCAAAACAAAGTATTTTAAAATGAAAATTTAAGGCATGCTAAGGTAACATGAACTCAATTAATAAAGTCAACTAGGGTTACTTCAGGATTGCTATGAACTTTTGCACTCATTTTGCTCTAGCTTTTGCTATAGCATTTGCTCCAGTACCCAGTTTTACTTTCTGAATGGGTTCTTTCCAGACTACCATTCCCTGCCCTTCATGGGTTCAGTTTCATATTTTCCTATATAAATCTAACCCCAAGAACTACACTTGACGTCCTGAACTATTGGGTCATATGGGACATCTATGCATTCCTATATTGGTTGTACATTAGTTTCATCACCAACTCATAACATTCAAAAATCATTCTAGCTTCCATTTACCCTTCCAAGTTAAATGTCAGCTTCAACCTTCTACCATTAAGGTACAATTAACAGTAGACATTTAAGAAATGCAACAACAGTTTGAATGTCAAGAGCAATGCTATAACAATATCATTAATCTACTGAAAATGTGCTAAGAGTTCATAACAACCCATCTACAACCCTAGTTGGAGCCTTAGCCCAGCATCTTATCTAAACCAATTATAGCTATTTGAATTGAATCAGACATAATGTAAGGAAGAGATAAACACAATAGCACAGAAAAATATAGCAAGGACGCAAACAAGAAGAAGAGAGTGCTTGAGAAGGGTTCTCTGCTTCCTCATCTAACGGCTCCTCTTGCTTGGTTCAATGAAACAATATTCCTCATTCTGCACTTTCCTTGTCAAAGGTTGGGGCTGCTCTTAGTGTTTTCTCTCTTTTTTCTCTATACTCGCACGCCTCCTTCACCTTTCCTTTCCTAGCCTTTTATAGATTAGCATTGTGGTCTCAGTGAAATGGCTCTTTTTCAGCTTTGTTTCCCTTTTTGGCCTGCACCTTTTTCCTCCACATTCAGTGGTGGAGACAATCTCTACACCTCTGCGTCTCCGCTTCTACAGTGTCTCTGCTATGACAGCTAAGTGCTCCTCCTTCCACGCTAGGTAGTGAAGGCTACACATGCTGCAGCAGCCATGTATCAATTCTACCTACACCGTATCACATAAGAGACAGTTTCCAAACATGCACACCTTACCAATAGAGAAGAAAATCCTAGCATGACTCGGTTTACTACCTCCATTTTCATGAATGCACACTAAATTTTACCATAAGTGTGATGGGTGCTCTTATATTAAGGAGGTATAAAAAAAATTATTAAAATAGGGAGCATTAATACAAATGAAGCACAATGCAGAATAATAAACTCGAGAAAAGCATGCAATAGTTTCAATGAATTAGAGTTATTAGGAACCTTAACCGATCAGTAAAATTTAACTTATTAACTCCATTAAGAATTAGAGAGATTGGTAAAGGTAAATAACACAACTAATCAGTTGCATTTAATCTAGTTAATTATTCTCCATAAGATCAACATTTCATAATCATATAATCGTAATCCCAATTGCCTCTTAAACTATAGTTTTTAAAGCTTTGTTTGATATATGATTTAGCAGTAGATCAAAACAAGTTGACATGCTATAAATTAAGCATGTCTTTAGCATGTTTTAAGTCACTATTTATTTATTTATTTAAGTAGGAAATAAATAGGATTTAATTGAGATTTGTGTTTTATGTTTTAGGAATAATAAAGAAGAAAAGAAGAGGAGAATAGAAAGAAAATATGGAAAAATGTTGATTTTCGACCCTTTGTCACTAATTGAGGCATACCTCTCTCATATCAACTTCGATTGAGGTGATTCTAGCAGTTAAGGAAAGAAGGGACATAGAGTTACAACTTTTGTGTTTGGTACTTCGACATAATTTAAAAGTTTCTGGGTGCCTCAACGCTTGAAATAGACCGCCACGGCGCCGTGTTAATATGTATCCAAAGCACTGCAGCGTTCCCCAGTTCGCCGTAGCGTTGAGTTGCCCAGAACAAGAGCACCGTGGCGCCACATTGCCAAAATTCTGAAGCATCGCAGTGCTCCCTCAGTGTATTTTTATAGCACCGCGGCACTCGTTGCCATACCAGAATACTGAAATCACGATTTTTAGGTCTTTTTCTCCCCAATTGAAGCCCGACAGGCCAGGTTTTGACCTAGAAATAGTTTTACTTCAAGGAGGAAAAACTAATCTATAAAAAAGGGAAGAAAGGAAGCATCAAAGATAATTCAAGTTTTTAATTACCTTCTTTTATTCTTCTTTAGATTTTCTTATAGCCCTGCACGAGTGATTTATTTTTAGTTATTAGAGGAAGATTGAAACCTTAAGGGATTGTTATGCATTGTGAGATTTAGAATTTATTTTATTAGTTCAATCTTAACTGGATATTGGTTATTCATCTACTCTTCTCTTTTCAATGATTATTCATATAATTGCTAGGACGGCCTACTAGTATATTGTCTGTTTAATCTAGTGCTGAATTAGGTTTTGGACAAAGTTTTCATTACTGTATTCATTAAGCAAATATGATTAAGGATTTTGGATTATAAATCATTAATCCTATGATGAATGATCAACTAAATTAGATATAATCGATGTGTTTATATTTATTTAGCTCAATCAGTTTCTCTTAATCTTCATGCGATTAATAGGTTAGACTTTGCCAATGTGATAAATGATATCTTATTAATTAGGGTTTAACTAGTGCGATTGTTATCAATTTACTAGACTTAAGGATGAACAGAGATAAAATCTCAAAAATAGATATTCTATTTAATATTGATTATATTGTCAATGATCAATGCAATCCCTTGACGGTGGATATTGACTGAAACCAATGCTTCTCTTATTAATTACTCTCTTAATTACTTTCATTATTGTTTACTTTGTTATTTACAATTATCAATCCTCCTTCTCTCAAGCACATAAGGTAATTTCAGTATTTGTGAGATTAATCCTTACTCCCACTACTACAGGTTAGTTGAGAGGTAAGGTATCAATTTGGGTGTATCTGCGACAGTATGCACCAAATTTTGGCACCATTACTAGGGACTGTGTCTATTACCTTTTTTGTGATTTTTATTTTGGTTTATGCATGTGACTCATTCTTCTAATTCTTAAGATTTACAGTTCAATCCAGATATTGAAAAATCTATATACATGCATAGAAGAGAACTTAAAGAAGACATTGATAAAGAAAAGGAGGAAGTAATCATGGCTAGGCACCTTACTCTGAAGGAGTTTGCAGCTCTAGATTTGCATCAACAACCCTTATGCATTACTTTTCCTAATCTTCATGATAATTTTAATTTTGAATTAAAATCTGGATTAATTCTTCTCTTACTTAATTTTCATGGTCTTGTAGGTGAAGACCTGCATAAACATTTGAAGGAATTCCATATGGTATGTACCAGCATGAAGCCCCTAGAGTAACTGAGGGACAAATAAAACTCAAGACTTTTCCTTTTTCATTAAGAGACTCAGCTAAAGATTGGCTATATTATTTACCCTCTAGCACTATCACCACATGGAATAAGATGAAGAGAATATTTATAGAACAATATTTTCCTACATCTAGAGTGACAATTGCATAGAGGAGACACTTTATGAATATTGGGAAAGATTTAAAAAACTTTGTGTGTAACGTCTGATTTTTTTTCCACATTACACATGTTAAATACACCATATGTATAAACACAATATATATATATATACACACACACACACACACATATTTATTACAAACCTCATGTATGTTATAATTATGCAATGCAACATTTCAAAATACAATATACATGTTTACATCAGTAACGCCACTTTGTGTTGCATCTCATTTCTTTTTATCTGAACATAACACCACAATAATAGTGAGAACAAAGGTTCTAAGTAGACTTAACATAAATAAAATATGATGAGAAAACAGGAGTTATGTTCAGTTGTATAAGCTATAGAGAAATATCAAGATTTTGAGATAAAATCATAATTTTTGTTTATGCATAATTATCATACTACACATGCACTAAAAATCCATTTTTTTATAATGCTCAGCCATATCACAACTTTTAATTTACTCATTTGCTTTATGCATAGTGATCAATCGACTATAGTTACAATAAGTGATCAGGGAATGTGAGTACATCACCCTCCTGCCCATTACATTACCATTGTCACCCGGTTGGAGTGGCCCTCCCTTGGCTCACTCAGGCTAATAGGGCGTCCCCTACTCGGTACCGTCTCAAGCCATACAACCCGTCGATATTCATCCATACATATAAATGTATATATATAAATTTATATTCATCAAATACAATATATAACTATCAAGCAACTCGTCATGAGTTTTATGCTTGCCATTTAATTACTTTCATAATATGATGCATCATTTTTATACTAAATGGTTAATAATCATTCATCACATACCAATATTCAATATAATTCATTTTAAATCAAATAAAGAAAAAGAGTAATTTGTGACACCAAAATCATCATTTTAAAAGTATTTTTCTTGAATATATGTTTTCTAAAAATATTACAACAAACAAGATTATTTTTAGGCATAAAACAGTGAAAATTATGATAATCCAGCACCCAACATGGCCTGGCCATGTTCAAGACATGCCCATGCTCGAAAAGTACTTCAAACATGCTTAAAAACAGCCCCGAACACGGCCTACCCGTGTTGAAGCAACCCAGAACATGGCCTGGCCATGTTCTGTGACCTTTCTTCGTTTATTCCATCATATCTCCCTAATACGAACTCTGATTGAGGTGATTTCAAATCTTATTGGAAGCGAAGACAATTATCTACAACTTTTATGTTTATATTTTCTTCAAATTCTCTATGGATTAATCCTAGAAAATTAAAATAAAAACACTTATTTTTACTATCCTGAATTCTGACCTGTGCTCAATTAATTAGCCATATCGCCTTCATATGAACTCCAAATTAAGTCATTCTCAAGCCTATAGATCCGCGAGACATATATCGACAATTCATATGTTTACCGTTTCTTTAAAATCCTTACCAAAGTTTCCCAGAATTCCAAAAACCGAAGCTTCTCCAATTATTCCGAAATTTAGCTTAATTTATCTTCTCCTTTGATTTTCTTTTATATAATCCCATGCACCCATATGCATGTCCAAACATCCAAAACAGAATTTCATATAAATATCCAGACCACATGTTATCCAAAATCACATCTAAACAAATCTAAAAATGTATATATAATCTTATACAAAATTTATTAATAAATGCTAAACCTACCTCAAATTCCTTTAAACTCGGTGCTTTATTCCTTGATTTCTCTTTCCTCTTCCTATTCTAGGCAACGGATACTTATTCTTAATAGTTGCCTTATTCAATTGCCTGTAATTAATACACAATCTCAAACTGCCATCTTTATTCTTTACAAACAATACAGGTGCTCCCCAAGGTGATACGCTAGGTCTGATAAAATTCTTTTCTAACAGCTCTTCGATCTGCTTCTTCAACTCTTGTAGTTCCACAGGAGACATTCTATAGGGAGTGATAGAAATAGGCCTCGCCTCTGGTGCTAGATCGATGGAAAATTCCACTTCTCTCTTCGGTGGAGGTTCAAAAATCTCAGAGGGAAAAACCTCTGGAAATTTACGGACTATTGGAATCTCAAGCAATTCCTGTTTCATACTCGGGTTGATGGTATACAGGAAAACACATCTCAGATCTGCATCCCTCATCTCCTTATAGAGACGGTGAGCACTAATAATGCTATACTTTTGGTCCTCCGGTGGGTCTGAGAAAAACTCAAAAGTCTTATTGCAACAATTCAGTAGGACTCGGTTCTTACTTAACCAATCCATACCCAAGATGACATCTATACCGTCCAGAGGTAGACAGATCAGATCCACTACAAAGGATCTGCCATTCAATACAATGGGACAATTCAAACACACTGAGGAGGTAATTATTTTTCCTCCTGTAGGTGTCACCACCGCTAGCTCGTATGGTAACTCTGCAATAGAGTGTTGTAATTTCTCCACACATTCTATTGATATGAAAGAATGACTTGCACCAAAATCAAACAATACAATCAGAGGCAGATTATTGATACAGCACGTACCTTGCATCAAATTAGGAGCTATCTTTGCTTCAGCACCGCTCAAGGTGAAAACTCTTCCTGTCGTTTGTTGAGTTTGTGCAATACCTTTTCCATTTCCCAGTGGACAATATCATGCCATGTGCCCCTTCTGTCCATATTGGTAGCAAGTGACTGAATCAAAATAACATGGTTTATTCCCATGGAATTTCTCGCATTTTCCACACTGACCCATTGCTGGATTTTTCAAAAAAGGTCTGAGTTCCACAGTTGCTGGTTGTTTACCTCTCATGATATTCTTCCCTCTGGTATTTCTATCCATAACTGGGAACTATCTCTTCCGCTTCTACTGAGTCCATCTCTCTTTTTCATCCTCGACTGCTTTTAGACTTGTCGCTAGCATCTGACATTTATTTACCAATGAGGCATATTCCCGAATCTCTAATGCCACCACAACATTTCTAAGCTCCGGGTTCAATCCTGATTCAAACTTCACTGCTTTCCAAGCTTTATCTGGATTATTCTTCAGAGTACTAAAGAACTTAGACAGTTCTTCAAACTTGGTAATATAGTGCTAAATGGTCCCATTTACCTGTTTAAGCTGAAGAAACTCAATCTCTTTCTCAGCTCTCACATTACTGGGAAAATATTTGTTCAGAAAAGTCTCTCGGAATAAGTGCCATGTAATTTCCCTGTCTTGATGTATCAGTAACTCTTTGGCTCCTCTCCACCAGTATTCAGCTTCTTCCTTCAGCATATATGTTCCAAAATTGACCTTCTGCTGGGTCATATGCACCCACAAAAGACGGAGGCCGCGTTCCCATAAATTCAGACCATCCATTACTATTTTCAGTTCTGTTCCCATTTTGACTTCTTTCATCTCCCCTAACCTCGTCATTATTATTAATATTCTAAAGATGCTGCAGAATCTGATTCGTAGCAGCTGCCTGAGCTTGAATAACGGTGGCTATGTTATTTAAGGTAGCATCTGCGCTGCCTGGCAGATTCCTTCTTCGTGGTGTCATAACTCACTGTATTAGTAAAGCAAAATATTTGTCACTATTGAGGTGATTAAGCTCAACAGCAGTTCAAAATTTTACAGTAGTTATCACACTACACAAGATTATAAATAGGAAATACTAGTACTTTCCTACTGTATTTATCCGCTACCTTACACAACGTTTTTACATAACTATTCAAGACTCCTCTAAGTCAATCTAGGTGACCACCCACCCCATGGTCGCCTAAAATCGACCGCTCTGATACCAACTTTGTCACGTCTGACTTTTTTTTTTTCACATTACGCATGTTAAATACGCCATATGTATAAATACAATATATATATATCTACACACATATTTATTACAAACCTCATACATGTTATAATTATACAATACAACATTTCAAAATACAATATACATGTTTACATATATATTACAAACCTCATACATGTTATATTTATACAATACAACATTTTAATACATAAATAAGAGTCTTTATACAGCACTTCACCCTTGAAATACAAAAGGTGAGGAGGTGGTGCTGACATCTAGATCTCCATCAGTAATGCTATTTTGTGTTGCATCTCATTTCTTTTTATCTGAACATAACACCACAATAATAGTGAAAATAAAGTTTCCCAATAGACTTAACATAAATAAAATATGATGAGAAAATAAGAGTTATGTTTAGCTGTATAAGCTACAGAGAAATATCAATATTTTGAGATAAAATCATAATTTTTGTTTATGCATAATTATCACATGCACTAAAAATTCATTTTTTTTATAATGCTTAGCCATATCACAGCTTTTAATTTACTCATTTGCTATATGCATAGTGACCGATCGACTACAGTTACAATAAATGATCAGGGAATGTGAGTATATCACCCTCCTGCCCCCTCACATTACCATTGTCACCTGGTTGGAGCGACCCTCCCTTGGCTCACTCAGGCTAATAGGGCGTCCCCTACTCAGTACCGTCTCAAGTCATACAACTCGTTGATATTCATCCATACATATAAATGTATATATATAAATTCATATTCATCAAATACAATATATAATTATCAAGCAACTTGTCATGAGCTTTACGCTTGCCATTTAATTACTTTCATAATATGATGCATCATTTTTATATCAAATGATTAATAATCATTCATTACGTACCAATATTCAATATAATTCATTTTAAATCAAGTAAAGAAAAAGAGTAATTTGTGACACCAAAATTATCATTTTAAAAGTATTTTTCTTGAATATATGTTTCCTAAAAATATTACAACAAACAAGATTATTTTTAGGCATAAAACAGTGAAAAGTATGATAATCCAGTAACCAACACGGCCTGGCCCTGTTTAAGACACGGCCATGCTTAAAAAATACTTCCAACATGCTTAAAAACAACCCCGAACACGGCCTACCCGTGTTGAAGCAACCCAGAACACGGCCTGGCCGTGTTCTGTGACCTTTCTTCACATATTCCATCATATCTCCCTCATACGAATTCCGATTGAGGTGATTTCAAATCCTATAGGACGCCAAGATAATTATATACAACTGTTATATTTATATGTTCTTCAAATTCTCTATGGATTATTTTCAGAAAATTAAAATAAAAACACTTATTTTTATTATCCTGAATTCCGACCTCTGCTCAATTAATTAGCCATATATCCTTCATATGAACTCCAAATTAAGTAATTATAAAGCCTATAGATCCATGAGACATATATCTACATTTCATATGTTGACCATTTCTTTAAAATCCTTACAGAATTTTCCCAGCATTCCAACAACTGAAGCTTCCCCAATTATTCCGAAATTCAGCTTAATTTATCTTCTCCTTTGATTTTCTTTTATATAATCCCATGCACCCATATGCATGTCCAAACATCCAAAACAGAATTTCATATAAATATCCAGACCACATATTATCCAAAATCACATCTAAACAAATATAAAAATGTATATATAATCTTATACAAAATTCATTAATAAATGTTAAACCTACCTCAAATTCCTTTAAACTCGGTGCTTGATTCCTTGATTTCTCTTTCCTCTTCCTTCTCCTTCTTCTTCCTCTTTCTCTTCTTCTTCTTTCTCTTCTTCTTCTTCCCCTTTTCTCTTCTTCCCCTTTCTTTTTCTCCTTTTCTTTTTCTTCTCTTTCCCTCCAACACTCCCTCGCCTTCTCCTTCTTATCTTCCCATTATTTTATTTTATTTTATTTTTTCCCTACTTACCCCTTACCTACCACCTCTTTATCTGCAAAATGCCTATGCCATCATCCATAATTACACTAATGTCATCCCCATAAATTACATAAATTAAATGTCATTTTAACCATTCCTACTATCTTATTTGACTTAAGTAAAATAATTTAATCCTCCCATGAGATCCAAAATCCGTTCTCCTCTCTGAAAGAAATAAATTTCAATTAGTAACATAAGAAAAAATCGGGGATGCTACATTGTGCAAGCTACCCACATCATCAAATTAGTGAGCAGCTGCTAATCCAATATTTCTATGAAGGTCTATTGCAGAGAGACATGAGCATGATAGATGCAGCTAGTGGAGGAGCACTAGTAGACAATTCTCTTAAAGTAGCTAGAGTCCTGAAATCAAATATGGTTGCCAACTCCCAACAATTTGGCATTAGGCATGATCCTCCAAGATATGCCTATGTGGTAAGTACTACTTCTTTTCAGCAACAGATATCTAAACTTACCTCTCTTGTGCGCCAAATGGCTATAGGTACAGTGCAGCAAGTTAAAGTCTGTGGAATATGTAACATCCCTAATTTCGTTTCTTTTATTGATAAAAGTACATAAAAATTTAATTAAGGAAATAAAATTTATTAGACAATATTTTAGATATCTAAGGAAATATAATCCTTAAAAATTCTTCACCTTATGTATATGCATAGAAAATGTTTCTAACATTAAGAGAACAAATAAAGAAGGAAAACCTAATAGGAAAGAAATTAGAAATAACATACTAAAGAGATGCAAAATTCTTGGATAAGGAAGATAAATTTTTAGAAACAAGTAAAGGTCTTAAAATTTCAAGAACATTGAATTAGGGTAATTTTTCCTAATTCAAGAACTAGAGTTACTAAGTTTAAAATCTTTACCCATACATTGGGCTTTTACCTATTGACACTTCATATAGAGTTTTTCCACTTCACATAAGTTTCTAGCAAGCCATTGGATAACCTAAGCAAGAAATAAAAAATAGACTTGGACTAGAATATAGTAATTGGACCAATAGCCCAAAAATTATGAAAATGTGACCAAGCCCTCCAAGAAAGGTAGAATTTTATCCAAAGCAAAGAAAATGGGTAGGAATAAGCCCAAATCCAAGAGGAAAAATAAAATAAAATAAATTAGGTGATGATATAATAATGTAATAATAAAGATTAGGTTACATGGCATTAAGACAAAAATTTAGCAAGTGGTGTGATTCTACATTCATCATTTTGGCAAGTGGCATGATAATACAAGGTTTTAGGACAAAAACATCTATATCCTACACTCATAATTCTAGCAAGTGGTATGATAATACATGGCATTAGGACAAAATATTCCTATCCCACACAAATAATATCAACCAAATAATGAAGATTCAAGGGCTAGAAATTTGCCACCTAAAAAGGCAAACCTATCATACTTGTTTAAGACAAAAGAAAATGGAAAAGAATCCCTAAATCAAAGAGACCTTGTCCCTTATCTTAAGAACATATCATCATAATTTTCAAAATACAAATCTCCTTTTCCTATGCATATCTTGACTAAGGAAGAGGAAGACAAGAACATAAGTTGTTTGTTTTCCAAAAATTCAACAAAGTGTATCCTAATTGTGATAAGGTAGACCCATGATCATGAAAGGTAAATTATTTGGTGGTCTATATAAGAAAGGAAGAAAGAGGAAGGTGAAGTCTAGGGGACTAAGTGCTCCAGGTAAGTGTAACAATATTTCTTTTTGAAGAAAACTTTTGAAACTTATAATATTTATATGAGATTTTAATCTTAGAACTTTGATGATTGGTCATGTATGTTGCTATATCATGTTACATATTGATCTTGCATGTGATGTATGTTTGAATACTTAGGTTGGTGTAGATAGTTCTGCATGGGTATGGCTATGGGTGGCAGAATTTTAAGCTTCGGTGTTTTAATTTCTGGGAACAATCTATAAGGAATTAAAATAAATGGTTAACATAAGAATTATAGCTATGTGTGTCATGGATTTTGATCCACTGGAATCATTCAATTTGGAGTCCATATGTGGTAGATATGTTCCGGTTAGTAGTCAAAGGTCAGAAAATGGTTCATTAGGGAAGAATATGTTAGGACAGCTTCTGTATTTTAATTTCTGGGAATTATTTATATGGAATTAAAATAAATAGTTAACATAAGAATTATAGCTATGTGTGTCATGGATTTTTAGCCACTGGAAGCATTCAATTTGGAGTCCATATGTGGTAGATATGGTCCGATTAGTAAGCAAAGGTCAGAAAATGGTTCATCAGGGAAGAATATGTTAGGACAGCTTCTGTATTTTAATTTCTGAGAATTATCTGTATGGAATTAAAATAAATGGTTAACATAAGAATTATAGCTATGTGTGTCACAGATTTTTAGCCACTGGAAGCATTCAAATTTGGAGTCCATCTGAGGAGGATATGAGCTGATTAGTAGTCAAAGATCAGAAAATGGTTCATCAGGGAAGAATATGTTAGGATAGCTTCTGTATTTTACTTTTTGGGAATTATTTGTATTGAATTAAAATAAATGGTTAACATAATAATTATAGCTATGTGTGTCATGGATTTTAAGCCACTGGAATCATTCAATTTGGAGTCCATATGAGGAGGATATGAGCTAATTAGTAGTCAAAGGTTAGAAAATGGTTCATCAGGGAAGATTATGTTAGGACAGCTTCTGTATTTTAATTTATGGGAATTATCTGTATGGAATTAAAATAAATAGTTAACATAAGAATTATAATTATGTGTGTCATGGATTTTAATCCACTGGAATCATTCAATTTGGAGTCCATATGAGGAAGATATGAGCTTATTAGTAGTCGAAGGTCAGAAAATGGTTCATCAGGGAAGAATATGTTAGGACAGCTTCTGTATTTTAATTTTTGTGAATTATCTGTATGGCATTAAAGTAAATGGTTAACATAAGAATTATAGATATGTGTGTTACGTATTTTTAGCCACTGGAATCACTCAAGTTGGAGTCCATATGAGGTAGATATGGTCCGATTAGTAGGTAGAGGTCAGAACATATCCGAGAAGAAATAATCTATACATTTAGGGAGTAATATCACCTTGATTTCTTAATATTGCGCTACAATGTTCAACATAATAGTTTTAGATAATTGTTTTATCTTGAAATTGACACCAAGATCACTTACATCAGAGTTAAATTGAGGGAGTTATTCTCTGATTAGTAAGAGAAGGTTAGATAGGATGAAAACTTGCATCAAGAAAATAAAGAAATAAAATTAGTATTTAAAAAAGAAGATGAATCTTAATAAATGACTAGTATAGCCATTGCCATTGCTATTGTATGAACTTCTTACCATCTTAAGTATAAAATTCTGACATGGAAATATTTTATAAAGTGATATTTGAAATGGTTATGTTCATGGCATGATTACCAATGATTTATGGTAATAGTTATATTTTGATGAACATACTTGTTATTGAAAGCATATTCTTGGCTATCATTGTGAAAAGAAAAAAAATGAGCACGGTCACATGGCAATCTGTGTGGTACACCAGTAGGGGACGCCCTACCAACAGTTATGATTTTGATCATCTTAATGAGAAAAGAAAGAGAAAGTGGGCCATGTCGGACGGAGCGAGAAAAGCCCGTACCGGAGAGTAGAGGATACTCACCCTGATCGGGGTAGCTTGAAATGAGAATAAGTTGATGGCCATCATATGATATTCTAAAAATAGTTACTCCTGTCATACATATTATTACTGCATGATTCTTATGTGCATAGATATAATGCATTCATGTGACCAAAGATATTTTTTGTAGTTTATACAGTTGAACATGATGTGATGAGCTATATTGATGATGATTTATTGTTGAACTTACTGGGATTTAATTCTCACTATATTTCCATATCATGTTTAGAAAATTAGTTATGCAGATTTTTCTATAGCTCTGGCTTTTAGTGCACGTTGGATCGAGTACTTTATGTTGGGCAGATCCCAGAAGCAAATAAATGTTTGTGGTCGAGTTGGCTTAGATCCCGATGAAGGTGCAACCACTCGCACCTGTATCTCTGGAATTGGTCAACCAGAATAAATAAGATGTAGATTTTTTATGTGTTTGATATGTTGTACGTATGTTTTGATTAATGACATGTATGTGAACTCTGTATTGTATAAATTAAATAAATGTTATATTGAGTTAAGTTGTAACGAGGTAATAACTTCATGGTATTTAAAAAAAAATTTGATACTTAAATGGGGTTGTTACAAAATATGTTCAGCCACAGGACACCTAACTGACATGTTTCCTACACATCAAGAGGAATCCATAGAACAAGCTAATGTTGTAGGAGGTTTTCCTGACCAACCAAAGAGGTATGATCCTTATGCTAATATATATAATCTTAGATGGAAGGAAGATCCCAATTTTAGATATGGGAATGCACAAAATAGGCCTATAGGACAAAATTTTCGGCAAAATCAACAGGCTTATTATCCTAGACAGAATGCATCTCAAGATCACTAGGTAAGTAATCCATTGGAAGATATTGTGAAAACTCTTGTGCATAACTCTCAGCAATTTCAGCAAGAGACAAGAGCTAGCATTCATATCCTGATAACTCAAATAGGTTAGTTAGCGACCATAATGAGTCGATTTGATGCTCAAAACTCAAGTAAGTTGTCACACCCCTAATTTTAAGGCATTTGAAACACATACTTTATAATAATATATTTTTCATAACATGTATAATACACTCTTTTATCATTGAAAACAGTTACATATAGGTATTCCCATGTATGTACAATATGCATACCAAGTCTATAAATATCATAGTATACTATAGGGATCCTGTCTGTGGCGTTTAGAGCATACTATAGAATACAAATACAAAATAATTTAAACACTGTAAGCCTTGGAAGCAATGTTGGCTCACCCAGAGAGTATGACACTTAATTGATCACGTAGCTACAAGACCAAACTCTGTATCCTTATTTGAAAAAAAATGTAGATATCGTGTAGTGAGTTTGACAACTCAATGAACAGATAATACCTTCTATGACCTCCTAGGTCAGCATATAGATGTACTCATATTTTAAAAATGTGTCACATAGAAAATACAGTTCAGAATTACATCCATATGAGATCTGCATTTCAAATATTCTCAAAACAAAGGATATTTAGATATCCAAAATCATATACTATACTATATGATCATTAATCAAATGTTGTTATGCATCAAAATATTTCACATAAAAATGTTAGGAGGATTCCATATCAGAACCACCATATCAAAGTTCAAGTACTTCTGTACTTTGGTGGTATAAGATTTTCCTATACTTAGCATCTCAGTTAAAGTTTGCCCTACTACCATTCAAGAGGACACGTGAAGAGACTCTAATATGGGACATTTTTCAAGCACACAACAAGGGAGGGAAAATCACATATCATATCGTCGGCATCTCGCCTAAATAGGAGGCATCCTGATCTCCTTCACATATCATATCTCGTGTGTTGGCCGTCACACGAGGCTAACACCAGCCTTGCTAGCTGAGGTATCATGGTGCACCAAGACTAACATCGCCTGCTGTTAGCAAACAGTATTTTCAAAAGGATTCCTCCAAAAAAAATCGTACTAGCATATATGTCATATCGTTCAAAACAGAGGTTTTAATATAATACAGAATTTTCAATCTCAGTACAATTCTTTTGTCAAAAACTTCGCAATTAGGGTAATCAAATATACATGCCCTTTTTCAAGGCAATCTTATAGCTTTACATATCAATGCCACATGCACAATATATTTCCTTTACCATATAATAAGAAATACAATTTAAAATCACGTATTCAATGAGTTCAAAAATCTATTTTCAAAACCATACCCTTCTTGAACTATATACCAGATTGTAACAATTCAGATAATTTAATCCAATTCAGAGACATATAAAAGTATAAATAACTTGTAAACATAATCAATTATCCATTTAAAGTTCAAGAAGAGCATATGGTAAGTCATATAAAGAATTATCTACTCAAAGGGTAAGGCTCCAAGTTGGACAGACCTAAAATACACTTTTCTTATCTAAATTTGATCAAATAAACTTCAAAATCGAGTTCGAAGGGTCAAAAACCTAGAAAATGATTATGAGAGATTGGTCAATTAATGAATACTATTCACAATGGCAAAACACTATTCATGCAGGCAAAAATACTATTCACAATTATTGTTCATCCGAGAAATTTTTCATGATTTAATGTTTCAAATCATGCTATCCAGCCAGAAAATTTTGTATACAAGGATTATTCTACCTTTTAAATATGATTCTAGTGCCAAAATCACCAGAAAATACCAAGAAATTTCAAAATCCTAAACTTTACCTTGTGATTACGATTCATCATTTCCGACGAACTTCCGACGAGTTTCCAGTGAAATTGATTGGTGATTTTTGAAACTCTCGTCACAAAAAGTCCAATGGTACTTCTGGTATTTCAATTGGATGAGAGATATTTTAGAGAGATGTTAGAACTCTAGAGAGAGAAAATGAAAGCATTCTGCTCCTTCTTGCCATTATCCTTATACTTCTTCTTTACTTTTTTTTTTAAAATATTATTATTATTTAATAATTGAATAATGGGATTTATTTTTATATATATACATATAAATATTATTGTTCATCTTAAAACATCTCAAATTTTTTTAAAAATTTATATTCTTGCAAAACTTTAATTGCAATATCAAATCATGACTTTTCTTGATACAATTTTAATAAAACAAATTACAATATAAAATATCTTCATGTATATTAAAAGAAAGAAATTTATAAAAAAAAATTATTTTAAACAAAATAAAAATCATTTTAATTAAAAATATATTGTTTATAGAAAAACATTATTATTTAAAATTTATGGGATATTACATTTTCCCCCCTTAAGAAATTTGATCTCCAAATTTCAAACCATCCTGTCACAAGTAGGAAATGAAGTCAAAGCATAGATTACAGTTATTAACTTCACTACTTAAACTATTGAGGATATCTCTTTTGTATATCATATTTACTTTAAAAAAAAATTAATTTTCACTTGAGTAATTTTGTCATATAACTTTAACCATAGAGATTTCTTTTAGCCATAAGTTCTTCACTTATCAATCAACAATAATCATCAATTTTTTCTCAGAATTAAGTTAAATTCTTGTTCAATTGAATTTCTTGAAATCCAATAACATGAGAAGAATTCGATAGGTACTTCCTTAACATTGATGCAAGAAAGATTATATCCACATTACTTAATCCTGATGGCAAAGCTAGCAATGTACTTCTATGCCTACTTTGTTCAAGATTTTAAAAGAGCCAGTATACTAGAGCTTAACTTTTTCCTTCTTTTCAAACCTCATTACCTCTTTCAAGAGTGAGTCCTTTAGAAATATTGGGTCACCAGCTGATAATTTCTAGTGCTTAACTTTCATGGTCTTTATAGATTTTTGACCTGTACTGAGTTACTTATATTCTTTTCCTAATCAATTTCACTTTATCAATGACATCTTACAATAAGTCTGATCCCATTGAATTATTTAATAGAAAGTTAGTAACATATCTTACATAAGGTTTTAAGTCATCCAATATCACTTTATTATAGGCGCAAGGGATCTCCCATCAAACTCGAAGACATGTTTGAAGCATTCTCTCCAAACTAGCATCATCAACTTAGGTTAGTCATATTCTATCTATTGCATGTTATTCCAAACTAGATTCTAAAAGCTTAACTTCAACTCACTCACCTATTAGGAGACCTACAATGTTTCATGTAAAACCTCAAATGGTGCCATTTATATATTGGCCTAATAACTACTGATATGAGCAAGTTCAACTAAGGACAAATAATTTCTCCCAACTTTCACCAAAATTATATAAAGATACTTGAAGTATAACTTCTAATGCCTAAACACATCATTTAGATTTACTTTCAGCTATACTATAATCTAACTAAGATCCTAAGGCTTTTTGAATAGCTCTGCTAAAACAATATATTCAATTTTTACTTGTTAACTCACTAAACAACGAAAAATATATCACTTGTATATTCTTTTAACCATTATACTAGTACAATTTTTTCAAGTCTTAGTATATCCCTGTTGCCTTGGGGTTATCAATATTCAAAATCTATGACTTTTCTAAAATCTCATTTTTCAACACTTATTCACACGTGAATTTCTAATCTCAACATAATTCACATCCTAGTACTAGACTCAATTTAGCATGGTATAAACTATTAACACAAATATCTTGATCACTTACATTATTTTTGGATATGGTTCTCAAAATATTCTCTATATTTCCAAATTAAGAGTTCAAAGATTAATTTAAATCCTACTTCTCATATTTTATTCCTCAAGAACTTTAACACCACTAATTCTCTTGATTACATTCATCAAACCACCATAAAGCCATCATCCATCTATTTATTTCAAACTTTTCATTACTTTAACCTACTAACTACTTGGACACCATAATAACTGAGTTTCAAAGAAAAGAAATTAACCCTCATTGTAATAAGGAAAAGAACCATAGATTTAATGGCAAACATTAATGAAGAATGATGCAGTAGAAAAAGAGAAATACATAATAGAGCATGGTGCCAAAATAAAAAGTCAGAAGTTTGGACAAATCATTGAAAGAAAATTAAAATCGGTGGCCGTAATTCTTGAAAATCTGTAAGCAAAACCTAGCTGCTATTTTGACAAAAATCGGTGGCCGCATGTTTTGAATATATGTGCCAAAATCTACTTTAAAGCTGTTGGTATACGGTGGGAAAATAGCACATGAAAAAGAAACATTTCTGAGCTTATAAAAGTTTGTGAAGAACAAAGAGAACGTAATTAACTGGTAGGATGCAATTGGTTGCTTCAAAATAGAAGTAATCAATCGATTGTAAAATAAATCAGTCCAAATTAAAAATTCTCAAAATAGCTAGTCAACTTAATAATATCGATAGTCGACTGGCAAGAACATTAGGAAAACAAGATAAATCATTTTATTATCCCTTTTTAACAATTAATTGGTTTGTATTTTCACTCTTTTTTTTACAATGACGCCTATCACCTATAACTTTCCTACAAGAATCAAGCCATCAATGCTTCATCAAGGACAACAAGGAAAAGGAAAATTTCTAGTGACATCTTAACCTTATTCTCTTTATGTATTTAATATGAGCCATAATCACAACTATTGTATATATACATGCATGCCGTCATTTTTGAAATTTTTACCTTCAATTTAATTGATATCTACCAATCACTCATATAATTGTTCTAATTATGTTCGGTCTATTTGCATAGCTATCATAAGTATGCCCTTCTCTGACTTCTATAAATGCACACGTTAGTATCTTTACATTCATACTCAAAGTTAGGGTGAGTGTAATTATGGAGGGAACCACATTCCGTCAGTTTTGAAATATTTTATGTCTTTTGTGGTTCCAGTTCTGGAAAAGATGGAGAGTATAAGAAAGCTGCACAAAACTTAGGTATGGTGCTGGGCAGGAGAAAAATTCATTTAGTTTATGGTGGAGGTAATTGTAGGTTAATGGGGTGCGTATCTACAGCTGTACATATATAAGGATGTCAAGTTCTAGTTATTATTCTTACAGCTCTAGTTGTATCTAACATCAGAAGAAAGACAATTGGGGAAGAATTTAGGGTAGCTTCCATGCATGAGCGCATGGCTAGAATGATGAGCAATACTAATGCCTTCATTGCCTTACCAAGTGATTTAGGAACTTTAGAAGAGATTTTCCAAATAGTCACTTGGGCACAACTGAATATACATCACAAACCAATAGGTTTGTTAAATGTTAATCACTTCTTTTATGGTTTGTTGTCTTTTTTTGATCAAGCTATAGAACAATGGTTTATCTCACACTTAGCACGACAAATTTTCATCTCGGCTTCAAATGCTGAGGAGTTGATTGATTTTTTACAAGAATATGTTCATATACCTAATCCAATTATAGCTCAAATAAATTGGATAGCAGACAACCGTAGAAAGTGGAAGTTGGATTTAGATCTTCATCTTTAATTGTAGTAGGACGTAGCCATTGCTATACCACTTTTACATTTTTAGGATCTATTTGGATACCACCTTGCCAACCATACTCCTTTAGAGTTTGTAAAACTATCTGTAAATGTTGCTTATGATCATCTAAACTCTTAGAATATTCTAGTATATCATCAATAAATATAATAACAAATTGATCCAAGGATGGGTTCAATACTTTATTTATCAAGTCCATGACTACATGTGGGCATTTGTTAAATCAAATGTCATCACTAAGAACTTATAATGGCCATACCAAGTCATAAAAGCAATTTTTTTTACAATATTCTCTTCCTTTATTCTCAATTGATGATACCCAATTCTCAAATCAGTTTTTGAAAAATATTGAGCACCCTATAACTGGTCAAACATATCATCTATATAAGGTAATGGGTATTTATTACGCATTGCCACCTTATTCAACTGTCTATAATCTATGTACAATCGCAGTAATCCAACTTTTTTTTTCACAAATAAAACTGGAGAACTCCAAGAAAAAGTACTAAGGCAAATAAATCCCTTATCTAACAAATATTGCAACTAATTCTTCAATTCTTTGAGTTCAATCGGTACCATTCTATATGGGGTATAAACACTAGTTGGGTTCCAAGAAGTAAATCAATACCAAATTTTATTTATCGTTTTGAGGTAATCTTGGAAATTCCTAAAGGAACACATCAGAGAATTTTCTAACCACTAGAACTTGATCAACATTAGTGTATTTCATATATATATCTTTGACCATTGCTAAATATCATTGGCACCTTTTTGTAATAACTTATGGGCTATTAAAGCAAAGATTAGATTACTACATATCTCACTATAGTCTCCTTATATCAAGAAAGAAAATTCTCCGAGAATATTGAATTTAATCACCTTAAACTGACATTCCAAAATGGCATGGTATGATATCAACCAATCCATTTTCCGTATCACATCAAAGTTTATCATATCTAGACAACTGAGAAAAACGGATGTCACATTCAGAAACGGTTATATTAGGCATCTGTTTCAATTCTTAAATTCTCTGGCACGTCTATCCCTACCACCATTCAAGCAAAAATTAACCCATAAATATTTTTTAAGATGTCACAACATTCAGTCAATCTTATACTAGAAAATTTAGTAACTTGGAATAGAAAGAAAATTGAAACATTATAGAATCCCTCAGCAGCACCTGAAGTATAAATATGTCCAGCTCATATTCATACTAAAGGTCTTACTAAAGAATCCTTTGTTCCGATAGCCACAGGAAAACCTAATATTTTGATACCAACTTGTCAACCTCATAATTTTAGGGCACGTGAAACACATACTTTACGATCATATATTTTCTATAACATGTATAATACACTCTTTTATCATTGAAAACAGTTACATATAGGTATTCCCATATATATACAATATACAGACCAAGTCTATAAATATTATAGTAATAATAGAAGCAGGGATCCTGCCTGTGTCGTTCAAAGCATACTCTAAAATACAAATACAAAATAATTTAAACACTGTGAGCTTTGGAAACAATGTAGGCTCACCCACAGAGTATGACACCTAATTGATCACGTAGCTACGGGACCAAACTCTATATCCTTATCTGAAAAAAACTATAGATATCGTGTAGTGAGTTTAACAACTCAGTGAATAGATAATACCTCATATGAACTTTTAGTTCAACATATGAATGTACTCATATTTTAAAAATGTGTCACCTAGAAAATACAGTTTGGAAGTACATCCATATGGGACCTGTATTTCAAATATTCTCAAAACAAATGATATTCAGATATCCAAAACCATATGCTGTATTATATGATCATTAATCAAATGTTGTTATGCATCAAACTATTTTACATAAAAACATTAGGAGGATCCCATATCAGAGTTCAAGCCATTCCGTACTTTAGTGGTGTAGGATTTACCTATACTTAACATCCCATTGAAGGTTTGCCTTACCACTATTCAAGGAGACACGTGAAGGGACTTTAATATGGGCAATTTTCCAAGCACACAGTATGGGAGGGAAAATCACATATCATATAATTGGAATCTCGCCCAAATAGGAGGTATCCCGCTCTCCTTCACATATCATATCCTATGTGTTGGCTGTCACACCAGACTAGCACCACCCCTACTAGCTGAGGTATCAAGGCGCACTAGGGCTAACATCGCCTGTTATTAGTAAACAATGTTTCTAAAAGGATTCTTCCATAAAAATTATATTTGCACATATGCCATATCGTTCAAAACAGAGGTTTTAGTATAATACAAAATTTTCAATCTCAATATAACTCATCTGTCAGAAACTTCCCAATCAGGGTAATCACATATACATGCCATTTTCCAAGGCAATCTTATAGCTTTACACATCAATGCCATAGCACAATATATTTTCTTTACCATATAATGAGAAATACAATTTAAAATCACATATTCAATAAGTTCAAAAATTTATTTTCAAAACCATACCCTTTCTGAACTATATACTAGATTGTAACAATTTAGATAATTTAATTTATTTTAGAAACATATAAAATTATAAATAACTTGTAAAAATAATCAATTATCTATTTAAAGTTCAAGAAGAGCATAGGATAAATTATAGAAAAAATTATCTACTCATAGGGTAAGGCTCTAGGTTGGACCGCCCTAAAATGCACTTTTCCAATCTAAATTTGACCAAATAGATTTGAAAATCGAGTTTGGAGAGTGAAAAAACTTAAAAAATGACTCCGGGAGCTTGATCAATTGATGGGTATTGTTCATGGCCAGAAAATACTATTCATATTGACCATAATCACTATTTACGATGACAAAACGCTGTTCACAATTACTATTCACACAAGTAGAAACACTATTTACAATTATTGTTCATCCAAGAATTTTTTTCATGATTTAATGCTTCAAATCATGCTATCCAGCAAGAAAATTTTGCATAGAAGGATTATTCTACCTCTTAAACATGATTCTAGTGCCAAAATTACTAGAAAACACCAAGAAATTTCGAATCCTAAACTTTATCTCATGGTTACTGTTCATCATTTTTGACAAACTTTAAGCGAGTTTTTAGTGAAATTGATTAGTGAGTTTTAAAACTCTCGTTGCCACGAGTCCAACGGTACTTCCAATATTTCAATTAGATGTCTAGATTTGGAGTTATTTTAGAGAGATGTTGGAACTTTAGAGAGAGAAAATGAAGAGGAAATGAAAGCATTCTGCTCCTTCTTCCCCATATCCTTCTGCTTCTATTTTTAAAATATTATTATTATTTAATAATTAAATAAAGAGATTTATTTTTATATATATACATATAAATATTATTGTTCTTCTTAAAACATCCCAAAAATTTCTAAATATTTATATTGTTGCAAAACTATAGTTGCAATATCAAATCATGACTTTTCTTTATAAAATTTTAATAAAACAAATCACAATATAAAATATCTTCATGTATATTAAAAGAAAAAAATTATAAAAATAAAACAAAAAATTATTTTAAGCAAAAAAAATCTTTTTAATTAAAAATATATTTGTTTATAACAAAACATTATTATTTAAATTTTACGGGATATTACATAAGTTACCTTTTAAAACTGTGGTGAATCCAAGAGAAAATGCTAGTGCAATTGTTTTAAAGAATGGTAAGGAAATTGAAAGTCCACCAGCACCCTCTTCTCTTAAAGAACATGAAAAATCAATTAAGGAGAATGAAGCACCTACAGGTAAGTCTCCATCTAATTTAAATTATGAAGTAGTGCCTCATTTTCCAAAAGCTCTTAAAGAAAACAAGCTACATGAGAAAACTTCTTATTTATATAAAATCTTTAGAAAGCGTGAAGTTAATATTCCCCTTCTAGATGTTATTAAACAGGTACCAAGATATGAAAAGTTCTTGAAAGAACTACGTACTAAAAAAAGAAGGCAAAAATTGAAGGGATTTGAAAAGGTTCAAATGAGTCAGAATGTATTTGCCATGATACAAATAAAACTCCCCACTAAATGCAAGGATCCAGGTATGTTTACTATTCCATGCAAAATTGGAGATACTAGTTTTGAAAAAGCTATGTTCGATTTAGGAGCCTCCATAAATGTCATGCAATATTCTATATATACTTCATTGAAATTAGGAACATTGAACTATACTAATGTGGTAATTCAATTAGCGGACAGGTCCACTGTATATCCTAAGGGAGTAATTGAGGATGTCTTGGTATAGGTAGATGATTTGGTTTTCTTTATATATTTTTATTTATTTGACATGGAAAATGAGGATTTTACCTCTCCAATATTATTAGGGAGACTATTTTTGAAAATCTCTAAAACCAGGATAGATGTTCACAATGGAACACTCACTATAGAATTTGATGGTGAAGTAATAAAATTTAATATGTATGAAGCCATCAAACACTCAGGTGATGATACTCCTGTTTATTCTATTGAGATCTTTACTTCCTTAGCACAAGATGTGTTTGAATTAGATGGAAATGATAAATTGGAAGTGATTGTGAGAAAATCCATAGAAGAAGATGATGGTGAGATAGATTTAGATGAAGAAACAAAAGAGGAACTGGCTGCACTCGATGGTTTTTCAGAAGGACCACCAATAGGTAATGTTGCTTATATGGAATTATCAATTTTTGATACTATTCTTTTACCTTATGTCGTGTAGGCTCCTACTCCTAAACTATGGCCACTTCTTAATCATCTTAAATATGTATTTTTGGGGGAAGGAAAAACACTTCCTGTTATTATTTCCAACAAGCTTGAAGCTGATTAGGAGGAAAAATTAATCTAAGTTCTTAAAGAGTACAAAACTATAATAGGATGGACCATAACTGATCTTATGAGGATAAGCCCTTCCACATGTATGCACATAATATTATTGGAGGAAGTAGCTAAACCATCTAGACAGCCCAAAAGAAGGCTAAATCCACCTATGATGGATGTAGTGAAGAAGGAAATTCTTAAATTGTTGGAGGTTGGGGTAATATACCCTATTTCAGACAGTTATTGGGTGAGCCTAGTGCAAGTGGTTCCCAAGAAAATAGGAATAACTGTGATAAAAGATTAGGAAGAATTGGTACCCACACGGATTCAAAATGGGTGGAGGGCTTGTATAGATTATAGAAAATTAAATTCTGTAACTCAAAAACACCATTTTCCTTTACCTTTATTGATCAAATGTTGGAAAGGTTATCTGGTAAACCTTACTATTGTTTTCTTGATGGTTATTCAGGCTATTTTTAAATTGCAATTTCTCTTGAAGACCAGGAAAATACAACCTTCACTTGTCCATTTAGGACATTCGCATATAGGCGCATGCCGTTTAGGCTTTGTAATGCCCCTGCCACTTTTCAAAGGTGTATGGTTAGCATATTCTCATATTACCTTAAAAAATTTATTGAGGTATTTATGGATGATTTTTCAATTTATGGGGATTCATTCGATGATTGTTTGCATAACCTTTCATTAATTCTGAAAAGATGTCAAGAAACTAACCTTGTTTTAAATTATGAAAAATGTCATTTTATTGTTGAACAAGGCATAGTTTTAGGCCATGTTGTCTCTGAAAGGGGAATAGAGGTGGACAAAGTAAAAATTGATATTATACAAACTCTACCTTATCCAACTTGTGTGCGGGAAGTTCGTTCTTTTCTTGGCCATGTAGGTTTTTATAGAAAATTCATAAAGTATTTTTCCAAGAAAGCAGCACCCATGTGCAAATTACTTCAAAAAGATGTCTCTTTTAAGTTTGATGAAGAATGTAAGGAAGCTTTCGACAAATAGAAAGAGTCTTTGATTTCAGCTCCAATCATCTAAGCACCAGACTGGAACCTCTTTTTTGAAATTATGTGTGATGCTAGTGATCATGCAGTTGGAGTAGTACTTGGCCAAAGAGTTGAAAACGCATCCCATGTGATATATTATGCCTCTAAAATACTGAATGATGCCCAGAAGAATTATACCACCACTAAAAAAGAGCTCTTAGCTGTAGTCTTTGCATTAAAAAAATTTAGATCATATTTAATATGTACTAAAATTATTATTTTTATTGATCATGCAGCTTTGAGGTACTTAGTGATGAAAAAGGAGGGTAAACCTAGGATAATCATATGGGTGTTATTGCTTACAGAATTTGATTTAGAAATCAAAGACAAGAAAGGGTTTGAAAATAATGTGGCAAATCACCTAAGCCGCCTAACACAAGTGGAGGAGAAATTGAAAATTAAAGAGTTATTCCCAGATGAAAATTTATTTTCAATTTCAATTCATATGCCGTGGTATGTAAATATTGTAAATTATTTGGCTACTAATCAGTTACCTTCTCTTTCGATTAAACCAGCCAGAAACAGGATCAAGAGTGATGCCAAATATTACATATGGGATAATCCCTACCCATAGAAGCAATGCTCAGATCAAATTATAAGAAGCTATATTCCTGACTCTGAAGTTCTATAAATTCTAACCTTTTGCCACTCTTATGCATGTGGAGGACACTTTGGGGCAAAAAAATAGCAAAGAAAGTATTGGACTACGATTTTTACTGGCCTACTCTATTCAAAGATTCATATCATTTTCGTAAGTCATGTACTAATTGTCAGAAAACAGGTAATATATCGAGAAAAAATGAAATGCCTCAAACACCAGTATTATTTTGTGAAATTTTTTATGTTTGGGGCATTAATTTCATGGGACCTTTTCCTTTATCATCTAGATATAATTATATTTGCTGGCTGTGGATTATGTCTCAAAGTGGGTGGAAGCTAAACCTACCAGAACTGATGATTCTAAAGTGGTTGTAAATTTCATTAAATCCTATATTTTATTGTTATTTGGGATTCTAAGAGCTTTGATAAGTGACAGGGGAACACATTTATGCAATAGGACTATTGAAACCCTATTAAAGAAATATAATGTCACTCATAAATTGTAAACTGCATACCACCCCTAGACCAATGGGCAAATTGAGGTATCCAATAGAGAAATCAAAAATATCATTAGTAAGACAATAAATCCCAACCACAGAGATTGGAGTCTCATATTAGATAATGCTCTCTAGGCATACAGAAAAACCTATAAGACCCTAATTGGTATGTCCCCATACAGGTTAGTATTTGGCAAAACTTGTCATCTTCCAGTTGAATTGGAACATAAAGCATTTTGGGTTATAAAGAAATTTAACATGAATTTAGAGGAAATTGGAGAATACATGAAATTACAGCTTCAGGAATTATAGGAAATCAGAAATGAGGCCTATGAAAACGCAAATATCTATAAGGCCAAAACCAAACTCCTACATGATCATATGATTTCATGCAAGAAGTTCACTAAGGGACAAAAAGTCCTCTATAATTCTAGGTTCCGATTGTTCCCAAGTAAGTTTCATTCTAGATGGGAGGGACTATTTATTGTTACTGATATTTTTTCTCATGGTGCAGTTGAAATAAAAAGCGTGGATAATCAGAATAGCTTCAAAGTCGACGGGCATAGGCTTAAACCATATTATGAAGGATTTCAACAAAAGGAACCATAATGGACAACCCTTCAAGATCCTCCTTAATTTTATGAGTTTATGTCGGGCGGACAATGTTAAACAAAGGCACTGGTTGGGAGGTAACCTAACAATAATTCTTATTCTTACTCTTTTTCATAATTGGATTTATTTTATTCATAAAAAAAAATTAAAATAATTGACCTGTGGACGCACAGTGCCGCAGTGCTCTTGACCCAGAATGGGCAAGTACCGCAGTACTTTCTATAAGAAGCCTACAGCCTTTTCAGTCCCAACACCCGATTTTTCACCCCTAATCATAATTCCCTGCATCCAATCAACCCTAATAACTTCCAATTATGTTTTCTTACTTGAATTAATTGATTTTCCATCTTCTTTTGCAGGATTGAGCAACTCTTTCAGCAATTAATTGGGATTCATTGGAAGTTCTCAAGTGTTTCTAAGGAAATTTTGATCCTTCATCTTCTAGCCACAAATCAAGCTCAATTGGGTATAGTTTTCTTCATATTTCTTGCTGTAGTTGATCTCCATACTTAATTGTGACTTGGTTGTATTGAATTGGGACTTAAAGGTGAGAATCCACCACCCATTCTTCCTATATTTCAAGAGCACACACCAGGTGTTCGATAAAATGCCTTAGTGAGTTTTCTAAGTCAAATGGCTACTAAAACTTCAAAATTGGGCCTCTCAAAGAGAAAGAATAGAGAAAATGACCCTCTAGTATTC
Source organism: Gleditsia sinensis (assembly GCA_037074535.1). NCBI lineage: Eukaryota > Viridiplantae > Streptophyta > Magnoliopsida > Fabales > Fabaceae > Gleditsia > Gleditsia sinensis. The sequence goes on along the minus strand of CM073473.1, from coordinate 31,811,964 downwards.
GATAACATGACATTCATGACTAAAAAGGTTTATCAGCACCACATCAAAGTGGTAGTGCATAAACCCATCGTTCTAGAACGAGGATTTATTGTCACTGCTAGGTTACCTCATAGAGACAATATCCTCCATAAGAATTGGGAGATTTTCTACAAAAATCCAGAACCAGGGGTCATTCCCGTGATACAGGAGTTTTACTCTAATGCTACAGTCCACGAACGTCATAAAGCACGAGTTAGAGGCAAGATGGTGAAATTCACTCTGCATGCCATCAATAAGTTTTACTCACTGTCTGAGATTGATGATGATGAATACTCAGCACTTCTTCAGTCATACATTGATTTTGAAGACATTATTTGCACTCTTTGCTATAGGGGGCTTCCAGGAAATTGGATAATAATGGCCAATTAGTGTACTTTGCCAGGGCCGACATGAACAAAGTGGCTAAAGCCTAGCACTATTCCATGTCAGCAAGATTCATGCCCAGCTTGAATATGAGTCAAGTTTGGAGGGATAGGGCCATTCTGCTTTATGCTATACTGAAGGGCTTTTCTATTGATATAGGGAAAATTATCCATAGGTAGATGCTAGGCTATATTAGTTCTTGAGGCGGCTCTTTTTTTGCTCCCAGTCTAATCACTGGTCTATGTAGGAATGCCGAAGTAAGCTAGGATTCGACTGAGGCTCTCATCCAACCAATGAAACCTATATCCTATGCAGATATACAAAAATATAAAGGGCATAAGGAAGTAGAAGAGGAGGAGTTAGGGGTTTAGCCACTAACTACAGAGGAACCTGGTAACAGTTTAGCCCCACCACCATCCCAGCACACTATTGAAGACTTATGGGAGCGAACTGAGTGCTTGAGCCACCAGATGAATGATCTGGCACTCTACCAGTACTCCATAGAACAATATAACAATGCTTATTTCAATCAACTAACTCATGCCCTGAACCTTCCAATAGCATTTTCGACGCCTCCTGAATTACCCTTTAGGCCTACACCTGAGTAGGACGAGATGGATGGTGACAACTAATCATGAAAGTTTCACTGAACGCATCCTCATTTTATTACTTGTCTCTCCTATCTTTTTCTTTTCTATTTTACATGGACAATGTAAGTTCTTAAGTGTGGGGGTCACTTTATGATTCAGCTGAATGACTGTTTAATAAATCATATATTTGCGCACTATTTACTTTACTTCTATGATCTATGCACTTTTAATTCTAATTATTGAATGGGGTAAGCATGTGAACTTATTTCAATCTTTAAGTTAGTATTAGTCAAACCAATAGGCAATTATATAAATGTTTAAATTGCTAATAGCTCTTGAGAAACGTAGAAAAGTCATGATTATATGTAATTTTAATTTCTTTGCAATTTATTATTATTATCCTTTGTTTTAGAATCCTGAAACTATTTTGCACAGGAACTTTGGATATTTAATTTATCTTTTACTTAGAGAAAGTTTATATAACTCAAAATATTTTATGATCTCATCAATTTTCTAGAACTTATTTAAATGCTACTTGAGGCAAAATCCTAGGCTGATACTATTAATTAGGAGATGATTTAAGCATTATTTGATGAGGTTGAACCTTTCAAGCCAAACCCAAACAATAAAATATCCTTAGCACCTATATTTTAAGTTTAATTAACATTTTTTTTTCACATCCACTACAGAGCCAAGACCAAATTTTATGATTAATAGCTTTATTTGTTTTTCCTGATTCACTCACTCCATGATTAATTTTGAAATGCTTGTTTTGTAAAGCTACATTAATAAAAGGGTGGAAGGGTGGAGCAAAGACACAAGAAAGGAAAAATCAAAAGGAAAGAAAAAGAAATAGGAAAAAAAGTGAATTTAGTAAAGTAAGAGAATAAGTGTGGGGAAAAATTCCCAAAACTTGAGAAAGCTCAAGAGAGGTATAACTAATCATGTGGTGCTAGGTGATCGAACCTATATTTATATCTTTTGTCTCACCTCATAACCTAGCCGCGTTATAAGTTTATTAAAGCCTTTTTTATCCTAAAAAGTAGTTTTAGCCTACATTAGTTGAAAGTAGCATGAAAAATAAGCATATAGAAATCCAATAAAGAGATCCATACTCAAATTCTTGATATATATATATATATATATATATATATATATATATATATATATATATATATATATATATATATAAACTCATTTGGGTGAGAGATGATTGAACTACTCAAAGACACACACACACACTCGAGGCTCTAAAAAATAATTCATGAATTGCATTTGGCTTAAATATTGCACATAATTATTAAATTTTCTGAAATTTTGTTTAAGAGCATACAATTTTCACTATGAGGCAACTTATTGGTAATTATTTTGCTCATCTCATATATTGAATATTGTTTACATGAATTAATTTTCTTGAGGATAAGCAAAAGAGTAAGTGTGGGGGTATTTGACATGCTATAAATTAAGCATGTCTTTAGAATATTTTAAGTCACTGTTTATTTAATTTAAGTAGGAAATAAATAAGATTTAATTGAGTTTTGTGTTTTATGTTTTAGAAATAGTAAAGAAGAAAAGAAGAGGAAAATAGAGAGAAAATATGAAAAAATGTTGATTTTCGACCCTTTATCACTAATTGAGGCATATCTCTCTCATTTGAACTTCGATTGACGTGATTCCAGTGGTTATAGAAAGAAGAGACATAGAGCTACAATTTTGTGTTCAGAACTTTAGCATAATCTAGAAGCTTCTGGGAGCTATGGAGCCACGTCAATACGTATTTGGAGTGTTGCAGCGTTCCCCAGTGCGTCGCGGCACCAGTCTTAAGTGCCCTGGCATTCGACACAGCGCACCGCAGTGCCCCATTGCTAGAATTCCAAAGCACCGCGACGCTAGTTCAAGCACCCAGATGCCCTATTAGTGTATTTTAGTAGCACTGCAACTCCCGCCACTATACTAGAATGCTAAAGCCACGATTTTTAGGTCTTTTTGGCCCCGATTGAAGCCCAACAGGCCCGATTTTGACCCAGACACAGTTATACTTCAAGGAGGAGAAGCCAATTTATAAAAAAGGAAAGAAAGAAAGCATTAAAGATCATTCAAGTTCTTAATTACCTTATTTAATTCTTCTTTAGATTTTTTTATGGCCCTGCACAGTTGATTTATTTTTAGTTAGTAGAGGAAGATTGAAACTTCAAGGGATCGTTATGCATTGCGAGATTTAAAATTGATTTTATTAGTTAAATATTAATCGGGTATTGATTATTCATCTACTCTTCTCTTTTGAAAGATTATTCATATAATTGCTAGGAAGGCCTACTAATATATTGTCTGTTTTAATCTTCTGTTGAATTAGGTTTTGAACAAAGTTTTCATTACTGTATTCATGAAGCAAATAGGATTAAGGATTTTGGATTATAAATCATTAATCCTATGATGAATTATCAACTAAATTAGATATAACCGATGTGTTTATATTTATTTATCTCTATCAGTTTCTCTTGTTCTTCATACAATTAATATGTTAGACTTTACCGATGTGTTAAAGGATGTCTTATTAATTAAGGTTTAATTTGTGCGATTGTTATCAATTTACTAGACTTAAGGAGGAATAGGGATAAAATCTCAATGATAGATTTTTTATTTAAGATTAGTTATATTGTCAATTATCAATGCAATCCTTTAACAGTGAATATTGACTGAAACCAATGCCTCTCTTATTAATTACTCTCTTAATTAATTTCATTATTGTTTACTTTGTTATTTACAATTATCAATCCCCCTTCTCTCAATCACATAAGGTAATTCCAATCTTTATGGGATCGACCCTTACTCCCACTATTACAAGTTAGTTCAGAGTTAAGGTATCAATTTAGGTGTACTTGTGAAAGTACACACCACAAGTAATACTAGCATTCATCTTAGCAATTAAATCAAATAATAATAAGATGAAGAACAAATGAATAATTAATACTCTATTAAAATTAAACAATTAGAACTTTTTCACATCTCACATTGTATAGAATTCTTAAGGTTTCAATCTTCTTAAACCAAATAAAGGTGTTTAGACACATAAGGGTATAAGAAATTAAAACTTAAGAAGAATGAAGAAAACTATGGATGAATTAATGAATAGATTATTTGCCTTAATGCCTTTTTTGCCATCTATTTGTACTTAGCAAACCCTATTATACTCCAAGGTGTTATCTGACTAAATTTTGGCCTATAGGATTCCTAATCGAACTTAATCAAAATCCAATACTTTTGTTTTGAATTTTAAACTTGTTTTAAGCATTATTGCACTTCCATTGCGACAGAAAGGTAGTGCCGTATCAACTTCTTGAATCACTTCATTTAGAACTCGGATGTGAGAGTTATATCCAAATTAGTGAAGCAAATTCTAGGATGTCATGAATTTCCATATTTTCAAGTTTTTTGCGTCAATTTATCTTCATTTTGCACCTACAACCTCCAATTGCTTCATAAATCAAAAGACAATATTATTGAGTGTATTTAGGCATCAAATAGATATGAAAGACTAAGTATTAAGGGATAAAATCATATCATATTATAGACACATCAAAATTCTAAAAAAATCACTTAATCTACAAATTCAAACAAGAACTTTTTTTAAAAATTAATGAGCATAAACCTAACTAGCCCAACCTGACCTGCCCGAAATTATTTTTAAAATTGGATTTAAGAGGATGAGTGGGTTATGCTCACCTATACTTCTTACAATAATGAATCCATAATAGCCCTTCACAGCCTCCATTGCATAAAAATAAAATAGAAAAATTAAGCACAAATACTTTCATGCAGTGCATTGCAACTAACTAGCCAATATAAATTCTACCATTGACGATAAGGGCCTCCATCTACCACACTGAATAGCAATGACAATACCTCCCTCTATGTTGCTTGAAATTTAATATATGCTATGTAAACACGCAAGTGCATGTATCGCAGACAAGTAATAAAGTGAAGAGAGAGTATAGTCCCACGAGGAATTGTAATTAGTAATTACTATAGAAAATTGACTTGGAAATGTAGTGAAAAACTTGTAGGTGCTTAAAGAAAAATTTGGATTCAATCACAAACTAAGAGAATGAACTAATTAAGAAATATTGAAATGATTACTTGCAACTCACTAGGTTAACAGAAGAAAATATGATAATAAGGACAACTAGGATTGCTTCAGGGATGATATTAGCTCCTGCACAAATTTTGCTCTAACTTTGCTATAGCAAGCGCTCCAATAACCAATTGTTTTATATATTGAATGGATACTTTCTAGAACTGCCATACCCAGTCATTCTCAAGGTTTAGTTCATATATTCCTATATACATCTACCTCAAGAACGTCATTTAATGCTTTGAAACTATTGAGTTATATGGGACAACTTTATATTCCTATAATAGTTGCAGTTTTTAGCCTAACATAAGATTTAGCTAAACCTATAATATTAAGACTTAGTCCAACCTCCATTAACCTTCCCAGATTAAATGTCAGTTCTACATCCTACTATTAGTGATCAAGCAATGGTAGAAATTAAAAGTTGCAATACAATCTGAAAATTAAGAGTATTTACTGAAAACAAAATCAATCAATAACTTAAAATGTGCTTAAAGTTCATATCAACCCTTTTGCAATCCTAGCTGGAGACTTAGCCCAGCATTATATCCAAGTTATTTACACATGAAAATCTCAGAACAACTATAACCATAAAGGAAAGAAATATAGTAAGAATAGAAAGGAAAGTATTGGTAAACAAGAAAGTAAGAAATGAGTTTTATGGAAGGTTCCATTCTCTTCCCAACGTTCAATTGCTCCCTCTTCTTTCTTCCATATAGACTTTTCCTTCCTCTGTTCGAGAAGGAACACTCTCAATGGAACAATCACTCTTTTCTTCTTGTGCGTTTCTTTTTAGGAGGTAGTGGCCGCCTGTTTATCATCTATCTTTTCTGTTGTCACCTTCTGCTTTATATGCTAGGGCTGTGGTCTTGGTGAGGTGGCCTCTTTTTATAGCTCTTTTTATTTCCAGTCAGTACTCTTGCCAACATCATTTTCCTTCCACGCTGAGTAGTGGAGACAGCTTCTGTAGTAGTAGCCAAGTGCTCCTACCTACCTGCAACATACCTGATAAAGAGGAAAATTGAGTGTTTAATGGTTATATTTTATTCCCTAATTAGTGGTAAATTTTTGATTATTTCCCATCATTTGGTTATGCTTTGCTTTGGATACTACTTTGGTTTGTTTTATTTTTGTAAGAGAGCAAAAGAGGCCACAAAAAGCAAGGGAAAACACTCATGAGAGGAGCCATAAGGACTTGGAACATTCTGAGAAGGAAGCAAGGAGGCAACGCACCAAAAATTGGCAAATTCTAAGCTTGACAGTTCCAAACACGGCCAGGCCGTGCTTTGTGCGAAAAGTTGAGAATTTCCCAGATTTCTAGCCCATAGCATAGCCAGCTTGTGTCATGAAGCACGACAGTGCTTCATGTCCGCATACCATGTGATTTTTAAGGGTTTGAGTAGTAAATTGGTTATAAATACGTGGGGAAGCATAGCCAAGAAGATCTAGACTCATACAAACATTTTAGACTCAGTTTTAGGCTTAGAAAACACTCTTAGATTTGGTTTTTACTATATTCATTGTTGAATTCATGTTCTAGAGTAAGCTTTACGACAATTGAAGCATTGTATTTCATATTTACATTATGCAAATCAGGTTTCATCTTTCTACTTTAGTTCTCTACTTATACTTTTACTCCTTCTCTTGAATTGAATTGAACTTGAATGATTTACTTAATGAACATGATTTTGGTTTAGGTTTCTATGATGTGTAAGTAGATATTGATCTGGGGTTTTGGTAAACCCACTTATGGTATGATGATACTGCATTGTTGAGTTGAATGTTGGAACCCTAATTGTGATTACTTCTAGATTAATTAGGATTAGCTATTATGTGCATGAATAAGAGTTGGTAGAATGCCTGATCACCAATCTATCACGTCTTAGGTATTTAATTGATGAACTGAAAGGTGAAAATTAAAATTGGAACTTAATAGCTAATTAGGGATATCTTAATCATGAAAGTAGATTAAGGTTCTCTAGGAATGAATCAATTAGTGGGTAAGAGAAAACTGACTAATTGTATTCCATGGTTGGCATAGAATTTAATGGACCTAGGTTGAACTAAGAAGCACGAAAGTAGACAATTTGATTAAACTAGGTACGATTAGTAATGGTTGAAAGAGGTTGCTAGTTAATTAAGGCTAAACCATCCCCAATTTTCTAGATGATTGCAATTAGAGGTACATGTTGAATATTGAATATCATAAGTGTGGTGAACCCTAACCCTAGGATTTTATTAATTGAATTACTTATTTACTTAATTGTGACAAAATTTCTATCACATTATATTGATTTAGATAGCATATTTCGTATAATTCTAGTAGTTGATAATTGTTTTCTATGAGATACGACCCGTACTCGCCGAACTAGCTACAACTACACCATGCGCTTGCAGTTATTTATAAAACATACACAACAAGTTTTTGGCGCCGTTTTCGGGGAACAATCATCAATATTAGATATATTGCGAAATAACTAGACTAGATCACTTTCTTTTAATTTTTCTGCATAATTTTATCTTGCTGATTTTTTCTCTTTTCTTCCTTTATAAGTGTGTTTCTCTTTTGTGTGAAAAGAACATGAGTTCATTGCTGAATTTAATCCGGAGATTAAACTCACACTACGAAGGAGAAGTAGAAGACAACAACAAGAACATTATGCATCACCATGGCGGAGAGAGATAACCATTTTCTTAAAGATTTCACCGCCCCAAATACTCATGGCCTGAATCCCAGTATTGTCAGACTAGTTGTTGAGGCCAACAACTTTGAGCTAAAGCTTTCTCTTTTATAGATGGTTCAGCAGAATCAATTTGGTGGGTCACCTACTGAAGACCCTAATCTCCACTTATCAGTATTTCTAGAATACTGTGATACTTTGAAGCTGAATGAAGGATCTTCTGATGCTATTAGACTGAGATTGTTCGCTTTCTCTCTAAGGGACAAGGCCTGTGCATAGTTGCATTCTCTTCCATCAGGGTCAATAACTATATGGCAGTAGCTTCCTCAAGCATTCTTAGCTAAATATTTTCCACCAAGTAAGACAGCCCACCTTAGAAATCAGATAACTACTTTTGCACAAAAAGATGAGGAGTCACTATATGAAGCTTGGGAGAGATTTAAAGAACTCCTCATAATATGCCCACACCATGGGTTAGAGAAGTGGCTTATAGTCCATACGTTCTACAATGGACTAATTTACAACACTCGTATGTTTGTGGATATTGCAGCAAGAGAGGCCATTATGAACTAAACAGTGGATAAGGCCTATGAGTTAATTGAAGATATGGCTTAAAATCACTACTCTTGGTCTAGTGAGAGGCAGGCATCGAGAAAACCATCATTTATGTATGGAGTTGATGCATTTAATCATCTAACTTCTAAAGTTGATGCCTTGTTTCAGAAATTAGATAAGTTAAGCATCAATGCTGTTGGTTCCCCTTCTCCATCTTTTGCATGTGACATTTGTAGAGGTGTTGGTCATGTGACCAATGAATGCTAACTTGTAAACTCTACACCTCACGATTGTGAGCAGGAAATTTTTGTGAATAATCAAAAAAACAATCCTTACAGCAACACCTATAACCCAGGATAGAGGAACCACCCAAATCTCTTATACAAGTTTAATGTGAATCAACCTCAGAATAATTTTAGGCAACCTTCAAAGTTTCAGAATCAGAGGTCATTCAATCCTCCTCCACAGCCAAAGTCAAATTTAGAGGCTCTAATGGAGAATTTCATCACTACACAGAGTAAGCCAAATGATGAATTCAGAGCCTAGCACCACTCAATGAATGAGGCTATAAAGGACCTAGCCTCTAAGTTTGACTCGCTTGTTACCCATAGTAAGATTTTGGAAACTCAGATAGCACAGCAAGCAAGTCTATCTAACAGGAACTTTGGTAGACTTCCAAGTCAGACTGAGAACCCTAGGGAGAATTGTAATGCCATTACCCTAAGAAGTGGTAAACAATTAGCTGAATCAGAGAGAAGAGGAGAAGTAAAAGAAGATAAACCTCAGGCTGCATGTGAGATGAGAAGAGAAAAGGAACCAGAAGAAGAGGAAAAGAAGGAAGAAGAGCCTAAATATGTGGTTCATGTACCTTACAAGCCACTAATCCCTTTTCCTCAAAGATTGGTTAAGGCTAAGTTAGAAAAGCAGTTTGGGAGGTTTCTGGATGTTTTGAAGAAGCTGAATATCAATATCCCATTCCTAGAAGCCATATCCCAAATTCCTTCTTATGCGAAGTTTCTGAAGGAAATCTTCTCAAACAAGATTAAAATTGAAGAGCATGCTGTTGTGGCATTAACAGAGGGATCAAGTGCATTAATCCAAAATAAGCTGCCATGCAAGCTTAAAGATCCCAGAAGCTTCTCAATTCCTTGCTCTATTGGTGATATGAAAATAGACAGAGCCCTATGTGACCTTGGAGCAAGTGTGAGTCTCATGCCTCTTTCAGTTTGTAAGAAACTTCAAATGGGTGACTTGAAGCCTACCATTCTTTCGCTTCATTTGGTCAACCGATCCATCAAGCATCCGGTAGGTATTCTAGAGGATGTTCCTCTAAAGGTGGGTAAGTTTTATATACCAATTGACTTTGTTATTTTAAAGATAGAGGAAGATGAGAAAATCCCCATCATTCTTGGAAGGCCTTTCCTAACTATGGCTAATGCAAATATAAATGTGAGAGATGGAAAGTTTTCTTTGAATGTAGAGGATGAAAAAGTAGAATTTAATTTGAATGATACTATGAACTCTCCATCTCTAAATGAATCTTGTTGTATGATTGGTTTACCTAAACCTAATATGAATGAGAAAGTCATGAATTTTCCTCCTTCTAACCCACTTGAGTTATGCTATGTGGAAAGTTCTTTTATTTATGATAAACAGGGGAAAGAAAAGCAGGCTATTGAGGAGGTAATCCAAGCTCTAAAAGTAAAACCTAAGCCACCTCCTCTCAACCTTAATGGAGCTAAGAAAGAAATGAATGAGCTAAAAGAAGCCTTGAAAGCTATTGGACAAAGCCTCAAGCATCATACTAAGAGGCAATGGATTAAAAAGAAAGCCATTCAAACTTTCTTCAAACCTCCTTGAGTAAAAGAATGAAAGGGAGTCGAGCTAATGACTTTAAACAAGCGCTTTGTGGAAGGCAACCCACATTTTAATTTTTAAGTTTGTTTTTTTCTTGCTTTCTTGCCTTTTGTTTTTGTTTTTATCTCAAATTTAGTTAATTTCTTAGGTTAGGAGTTTAATGAGTATCTCCATCTAATTTTTAGGACTATTCCCATGTGCTGAAGGTTGAATTAAAGGATGAAAATCAAAGAGAATTAAAAAATAGCAGCAAATTTCGAAGAAAAGTGACTTACAGCACCAAGCATGGGTAACCCGTGCCATAGGGCACACCCGTGCTTACAGCACAGGCAACAATTTGGAGATTTTGGCACTTCAAATGTCAAGCACGGGTAGGCTATGTCACCAAACACGGCTGTTGTAACAACTTTTTTTTTCTTTATTATTATATAATATTGAGTTCACATACACGTCATTAATCAAAACGTACATGCAACATATCAAACACATAGATATTTACATGTTGTTTATTTTGGTTGACCAATTCCGGAGATACAGGTGCGGGTGGTTGCACCTTCACCGGGATCTGAGCCAACTCGACCACAAACATCTTATTTAATTGATCAATTTATGGAAACTTAATGATTGGTTGTTCAATACTCGTTTGTACTTAAGTGTGCTATGAACAATAAGTAATCTATCAGTTGAAGTGGAAGGTTGAGACTGTATGTGATCATGTGTAGAAATGAAGTTCCTAAACTAATCACTCCTACTAATCAAGTCATTCTCAAGAAACTTAGTATTTCTTGATTCCACTATCCTATTTATGTGAAATGGACAATAAAACTTGTAACATTTGGACCTTTCAGCATATCCAATGAAATAACCACTAATGGTCCTCGGGTCTAATTTATTTTCTTGTGGGTTATATATCCTCACCTTAAGCGAACATCCCCAAGTGCGCATATGTTGTAAACTTGGTTTCCAACCTTTCTATAATCTAAAATGTTTCTTTTGAACAACCTTAGTCAGAACTCGTTTAACATACGCATAACCTTCTTTAGTGCTTCATGTAACACCCCATATTTTTTTTCTATCTCTTTTTATGGAATAATGTGTTAGGAAGGGACAAAAGAAATTAAATGGATCACATTTATAAGTATAATTATAAGTAATAAAGAAGGGAATTCTCATTTTTAGAGAAAAGTCCTAAAGGGAAAAATAGTAATTTCTTCACTTTTAAGGTTGGGACTAAGCAGTAAAAGGTGGAATGAGGAACCATGGAAAGTATTATACAAAAGTTCCTTGGCATTTGACTCAAGAGAAGATTAAACACTTGGCTAAATTCCACTCAACCAAACAAGAACTTAGCTAATGACATGGTTATATTGTAATGGAATGGCATTTTTGTAATAATTAAAGAAAGGGAAGGCTTGAGTTAAGAGAAGCAACCTTTTCAAAGTTTAGATTAAAATAAGTGTTTCCCCTTGACTTAGAGGGGAAGTTGACCAACATAGTAGAAGGGAGATAGAGCTCACAACAAAGGGAGAAGGAGAGGAGAAGAAAGATAGAGAAAGAAAGAGGGAAGAAGAAGAGAAAGAAAAAGGAAAAAGGTAAGAATTAGGATCCTCCAATCTACTCTAATCTTTTTTGTTGCTTATGAAACTTCATGGTGCTCTAATGGTGAAAAAATCTATAGTTTTTGTGTTGGAATGAAGAGAGAGAATCAAGCCCAAGTTAGAGAGAGAAAGAAGCAAAGGTGTGAAATGAGGTAAGATTAACATCTACCTTTCTTGATTCATGGTTAAATGAAGTTGTGTATATACATATATGCCATAATGAGAGAATAAATGTATGGTGGTTGGATTGCATTGATGAGGTATTTATGATGTTTTGTGGGTACCATTCATGAACATGAGTGAAAGAGATGAGTAAGAGCATTTTAGTGCTTATAACTCTTGATATTTGAGGTTAAATGTTGTATTTAACTAGTGTAACATGTTTATGAATTGTATATTGGTTGGTTTTTCTAATTGGTGGTTGTTTAGAAGTGTAGAAGAGAAGATATGCATTTTTTCACCTAAAGCATGGCTGTGTTATGGGTAGGATTGGGAAAAGCTAGAGTAGGGCACGGGCACAACACGATCGTGCTTTGTGACACAGCTAGGCTGTGTTGCGTGCTGTCCTAGCTCGAATTTGCTTGTTTTTTAATCCTTTTGAATTTTAACTATGAGCTAATGAATATATGACTGAAATTAGAGTTTTATAATCTATAAATTAGGGTAACATAACATTGTTTACTTCAATTTTTGATATACTTCTCTTGATTAAGTCATAATTTGCATTAAAGTGAAGGATTAAATGATATACATGATAATGAAAGTGTTAGTACATAATTGCTTCATGCTACCTTACATATTGAGATGTTTGACGCATGTATGAGAGAAATAATTGGCCATGCACATGATATTATTGGTATATACTTGTTGATGAAATATGGCTATAAAATATTTTAAAAAGATATATGAGATGTCAGGAGAACCCTTTCTGATGCAAGGTGACCCAGTGATATACGGCATTTTGCTGTGTTAAAGGGTCTGATGAATATTCAAAAATGACCTTTACCCAACCAAGGTGACCCAGCAACATATGGCACCTTATGGAGGTAAGGTGACTGAGGGGTCGTTGGTTGTAATACGGTACCGAGATAGAGGACGCCCTATTAGCCTAGGGTGGCCAATATGTGAAAGGCTGCTAGGACCAAGAACTTAATGGTAGGTGAGTAACGGGAGGGAGAGGACTCACACCACCCTGTGGTTGGAAAAGATGAAAATTTTAGATAATTAACCCTTATGGAAATAATTGTGCATGCATACTATTAATGGATAACATGTTATTTATGAATGCATGATATTGATGCATAACCTGACTATTGAACATGTAAGCATGTTATATAGCCTTGTTATCTTATCATATATAAAGAGAAAATGTTTTCTATAGTTTATACAGCTGGACATAACATGTAAGTTTTATGACATGTATTCATTTTCGAGTGTTGATCTTATTGGGATTTATTCTCATTATATTTTCTTTTGGTGTTATGTTCAAATATAGGCAAGTAAGATGCCTTTTGTGATCTTAACACTTCTTCTTGAGCTTCAAACAGTGGAGGTCCCTTACTTGGGCAAGTTCACTGTTATTGCCAGTCTATTGGTGATTAATATGGTAGAGATACCAACACCTAGGTCACCTCCTCCACTGTAACATCCCGTAATTTTTAGATATTTTCCTTAGAAATTCTTCACCTTACATATATGCATAGAAATGTTCTAATATTAATGGAATAGGTAAAGAAAGAAAATCTAAGAGGAAATATTAGAAATAAACATGTTAAAGAAAGGTGAAATTCTTAGGTAAAGAAAGATAATTTTTTGTGAAGTAAGTAAAGGTCTTAAAATTTCAAGAAGATCGGATTAGGGTAATCTTTCTTAATTTAAGAGCAAAAGTTACTAAGTTTAGTATCTCCACCCGTAATTGGGCTTTAACCTATAGACACTTCATATAGAGTTTTTCTACTTCACATGAATTTTTAGCAAGCCAATAGGATAGGCCAAGGAAGAAATAAAACATAGACTTGGACTAGGATATAGAAATTGGACCGATAGCCCAAAAATCATGAAAATGTGACCAAGCCCATTATGAAAGGAAGAATTTTAACCAAAGTAAGGAAAATGGGCAAGAATGAGCCCAAACCCAAGAGGAAAAATAAAAATAAAAATAAAATTAAAGTGATGAAATATTAGTGTAATCAAGATTAAGTGACATGGCATTAAGACAAAAATTTGACAAGTGGTGTGATTCTACATTCATCATTTTGGCAAGTGGCATAATAATACAAGGCTTTAGGACAAAAACATCTATATCCTACATTCATAACTTTAGCAAGTGGGTAATAATACATAGCATTATGACAAAACATCATTATCCTACACAAATAATTTTAGTTAAGTAAGGAAAATTCAAGGGCTAGAAATTTGCCACTTAAAAAGGAAAATCTATCATACTTGATTAAGACAAAAGAAAAAGGAAATGAATCCCTAAATCAAAGGGATCTTGCCCCATATCTTAAGAACATATCATCATAATTTTCAAAATACAAATCTCCTTTTTCTATGCATATCTTGACTAAGGAAGAGGAAGACAAGAACATAAGTTGTTTGTTTTCCAAAAATTCAACAAAGTGTATCCTAATTGTGATAAGGTAGACCCATGATCATGAAAGGTGAATTATTTGGTGGTCTATATAAGAAAACCCAACCTTACAACATTAGAATTTCGTCCAAGTGAGGGAGAGCAAAAATAGAAGCAAGGTAGTGTGAGGAAAGGAGAGGAAGAAAGGAAGAAAGAGGAAGGAGAAGTCTAGGAGACTAAGTGCTCCAGGTAAGTTTAACAATATTTCTTTTTGAAGAAAACCTTTGAAACTCATAATATTTATATGAGATTTTGATCTTAGAACTTTGATGATTGGTCATGGATGTTGCTATATCATGTTGCATATTGATCTTGCATGTGATGTATGTTTGAATACTTAGGTTGGTGTAGATAGTTCTGCATGGATATGGCTATGGTTGACAGAATTTTAAGCTTCGGTATTTTAATTTCTGGGAACAATCTATAAGGAATTAAAATAAATGGTTAACATAAGAATTAAAGATATATGTGTCACGGATTTTCACCCACTGGAATCATTCCATTTGGAGTCCATATGAGGTAGCTATGGTCTGATTAGTAGTCAAAGGTCAGAAAATGAATCATCAGGGAAGAATATGTTAGGATAGCTTCGGTAATTTAATTTCTGGGAATTATCGGTAGGGAATTAAAATAAATGGTTAACATAAGAATTAAAGATATGTGTGTCATGGACTTTTAGCCACTGGAATCATTCAATTTGGAGTTCACATGTGGTAGATATGGTCCGATTAGTAAGCCAAGGTCAGAAAATGGTTCATCAGGGAAGATTATGTTAGGACAGCTTTTGTATTTTAATTTCTGGGAATTATCTGTATGGAATTAAAATAAATGGTTAACATGAAAGTTATATATCTATGTCTCATGGAAATATACCCACTGGAATTATGCAATTTGGAGTTCATATGAGGTAGATATGATCCAATTAGTAAGCAGAGGTCAGAAAATGTTTATTCAGGGAAGAGTATGTTATTAATGCTTTAGTTTTTGAATTTCTGGGACTATTCTGTAGGGAGTTAAAATAGCGCGCCAACATAACAATTATAGATATATGGCTCATGGATTTTTACCAACTTGAATAACTCAATTTGGAGTTCCAATGTGGGAGATATGGTCTAATTTGTTAGTCAAGGTCAGAACCTATCCGAGAGGAACTATCCTGTACTTTGAGGGAGTAATATCACTTTCGTTTCTTAATTTTTCGCTACAATGTTCAACATAATAGTTTTAGATAATTGTTTTATCTTGAAATGGACACCAAGATCACCTACATCAGAGTTAAATTGAGGGAGTTGTGCTCTGAATAGTAAGAGAAGGCTAGATAAGATGAAAACATGCATCAAGAAAATAAAGAAATAAAATTAGTATTTAAAAAAGAAGATGAATCTTAATAAATGACTAGTATAGCCATAGCCATTGCCATTGTATGAACTTCTTACCATCTTAAGTATGAAATTTTGACATGGAAATATTTTATAAAGTGATATTTGAAATGGTTATGTTCATGGCATGATTACCAATGATTTATGGTAATACTTATATTTTGATGAACATACTTGTTATTGAAAGCATATTTTTGGCTATCATTGTGAAAAGAAAAGAAATAAGCACGGTCACATGGCAATCCGTGTGGTGCACCAGTAGGGGACGCCCTACCAACGGTTATGATCATGATAATGAGAAAAGAAAGAGAAAGTGGGCCATGTCGGACGGAGCGAGAAAAGCCCGTACCGGAGAGTAAAGGATACTCACCCTGACCGGGGTAGCTTGAAATGAGAATAAGTTGATGGCCATCATATGATATTTTGAAAATAGTTAATCATATCATACATATCATTATAGTATGATTCTTATGTGCATAGATATAATGCATTCATGTGACCAAAGATATTTTCTGTAGTTTATACAGCTGAACATGACGTGATGAGCTTTACTGATGATAATTTATTGTTGAACTTACTGGGATTTAATTCTCACTATATTTCCATATCATGTTCAGAAAATTATTTATGCAGCTTTTGTTTCTAAGGCTCTGGCTTTTAGTGCACATTGGATCGAGTTACTTTATGTTGGGCAGATTTCAGAATCAAATAAGATGTTTGTGGTCGAGTTGGCTCAGATCCCGGTGAAGGTGCAACCACCCGCACCTGTATCTCTGGAATTGGTTAACCAAAATAAACAAGATGTAAATATCTATGTGTTTGATATGTTATACGCCTGTTTTGATTAATGACATGTATGTGAACTCAATATTGTATAATAATAAAGGAAAAAAAAAGAGGTTGTTACATAATTGGTATCAGAGCAGGTCGATCCTAGATGGCCAGTGGGTGGATGGTTATCTGAATCGATCTTATAGTGTCTTGAGTATGTTGTGGTTGTGCTGTGTAGGGGATCAGTGACTCATATAGGTAAGAAATTACTAGTGTTTCTTATCTATATGCCGAGGTGGTGTTATGACTGCTGTTAAATATTGTTTTGAAACTAACTATTGGGCTTGATCACCTCAATAGTAGCATAAATTTATTTTTCCCACAGTAGGAAATGGCACCACCAAGGCGGAATCCGGCAAACAATGCGGAGAAAATCTTGCACAACCTTGCCACAGCAATTCGGGAATTTGGTATTGATTTACTCCTTAGAACCCAACTAGTATCTATATCCCTATATAGAATGATATCGATTGAATTTTAAAAAAAAATTGTGATTTGTGAAAAGTGCATGTCTAAGGAAAGCTCTGGCAAGGAAAGACTTGGTACTTAAGCGTGTCCATTAGTGACCCACCTCTCTTTCCTGGGAACTTTTCTGGTGCGCTGTTTACAGACTACAATTACTATCCAGTTACCGAGATATTAGTGTGGAATTTTAACATGGAATTTACCCTAGTACTCATAAAATTTCCAAGAAGTTTTGAAAGTGCCGGTTTTATTTGAAAAATCTTAGTATGCTCTGTGGTTGCAGTATTTCCACATCAGAAAAGAATTATTCTAGTTACTGGAAAAAAAAAAAATTTTACAAGACTTGTTAGACAAGGGATTTAAATGCCCTAATACTTTTATTTGAAGTGCTCTAGTTCTATTTGTGAAAAAGAAAGATGGATCACTATGACTATGCATAGATTATAGACAGTTGAATAAGGTGACAATGTAAAATAGAAACCTATTAGCTCGTATAGATTACCTGTTTGACCAGTTATAAGGTGTTCAATATTTTTCCACAAATAGATTTGGGATATGAGTAACATTAATTAGATAAGAGAAGAGGATGTAGGACTTATTATGGAATTATGAGTTCTTGGTGATGCATTTAAATTGAAAAATCTTTAGCTGCATTCATAGATTTAATGAATAGTAATTAGGTCATCCCTGGAATAATTTGTTATTATATATATGGATGATATACTAGAATATTTCAAAAGTTCAGAGGATCATAAGCAACATTCAAAGATAGTTTTACCAACTCTAAAGGAGTATGGTTGGTAAATATGGTATACAAGTAGAGTCTAAGAAAGTAAAAGTAGTACAATAATAGCTACGTTTTACTACATTTAAAGATGAAGATCCAAATCCAATTTACGCTTCCTGCGGTTATCTGCCGTCCATTCTATTGGAGTAATAGTTAGATCAGGTACATGAACATAGGCTTGTAAAGCATCAATCAACTCCTCAGCATTTGAAGCTGAGATGAGAATTTGCCGTGCTGAGTGTGAGATAAACCTCTGTTCCACAACTTGATCTAGAAAAGATAACAAACCATCAAAGAAGTGATTAACATTTAACAAACCTATCGGTTTGTGATGCATATTCAGTTGTGCCCAAGAGACTATTTGGAAAATCTCCTCTAGAGTACCAAAACCACCTGGTAAGGCAATGAAGGCGTCAGCATTGCTCATCATTCTAGCCATGCGTTCATGCATGGAAACTACCCTATATTCTTCCCCAATTGTCTTCCCTATGTTGCTGGATGTAGCTAGAGCTGTAGGAATAATACCTAGAACTTGGCATCCCCCTGCATGTGCAGCTGTAGCCACACACCCCATTAACCCACAGTTACCTCCACCATACACTAAATGAAATTTTCTCCTAGCCAGCACCATACCCAGATTTTGTGCTGCTTTAACATACTCCTCATCTTTTCCAGGACTGGAACCACAAAAGACACAGATATTTCGGAACTGACGGAATGCGGTTCCCTCCATAATTTCTATCACCTTAACTTTGAGAATAGACAAAGATACTAATGTAAGTATTTATAGAACTCAGAGAAGGGCATATTTATAATAGCTATGCGACTAGGCCGGGTATTATTAGAACAACTATGTGAGTGATTGGTGGAAATCAACTAAATTAAAGGTAAATAAATAAAAAATTTCAAAAATGACGGCAAGCATGTATATGTACAGTAGTATGACTGTGACCCATATTAAGCACATAAAGAGTATAAGATAAGATATCACCAGAAATCTGTCTTTATCTTGTTGTCTTTGATGAAGCATTGATGTTTCGATTCTTGTAGAAAAGTTATAGGTGATAGCCGTCATTGAAAAAAAAAAGTAAAAAAAAAAATGCAATCAAAAGATTTATTTTGTATTCTCAATATTTTCGCCAGTCGACTATCAGTATTATTAAGTCGACTAGATATTTTGAGAAATTTTAATTTGGACTGGTTAATTTACAGTTGATTGATTACATCTATTTTGAAGCAATCAACTGCATCCTACCAGTTAACTACATATTCTTTGATTTTCACAGACTTTTATAAGCTCAGAAATGTTTCTTTTTTCATGTGATATCTTTCCACCGAATACCAATAGATTTAAAGTAGATTCTGACACATATATTCAAAATTTGCGGCCACCGATTTTTGTTGAAATCATAGATAGATTTTGTTTACAGATTTTCAAGAATTGCGGCCACCGATTTTAATATTTTTCAATGCTTTGTCAAAACTTTTGACTTTCGCTTTTGGAACCATTCTTTATTATGTTTTTCGTCTGTTTCACTCATTAACGGTTGGCATTAAATGCAAGGTTATTTTCCCTCATTACAATTAAAGATAATTTCTTCCTTTGAAACTTGGTTGTTATGGTGTCTAAGTTGTTAATAGGTTAAAATAATGAAAGGTTTGAAAAGAATGGACGGATGATGGTCTTATGGTGTTTTGACGAATGTAATCAAGAGAATTAGTGGTGTTGAAGTTCTCGAGGAATAAAATATAGGAAGTAGGATTTAAGTTAGTCTTTGAAATCTTAATTTGGAAATATAGAGAATATTCTGAGAACCATGTCCGGAAATAATGTAGGTTATCAAGATATTTGTGTTAAAGGATTATATCATGCTAAATTGAGTCTAGTATCTAGGATGTGAATTATGTTGGAATTGAGAATTGTTAGGAAAAAAAAAACACAAATCTTCTTCAAATGATTGGGTGATTTAAATGGGATTGGCATAAGCTAGAATGAGGTGCTTTTGGATATGATAGAAGAAATAATTGAAATTTTTGACAATGAGTTTAATGGTGTTAATAAGCTTGTATAGAATTACTGTGATGAGGTAAGTTGGAATTATTAGACATGTGTCAATGGTACATAAACGTTATTAAAGGTTTGAAGGATTTATTGCTACGTATGTTTAACATGTTGATTAAAGGATTTGAGGATAAAAATATATAATAGATTAAGATGATGATATTCAGGGGATGATGTTGATATATGAAAAAAAAAAAAAATTTTGACTTGATAGAAGTTTGGAATAAGAAAAGATAGTTACACAATATGAAGGTGTATATGTTCCTTTATATGTGTGTTTTCTAATATCGACCCATAGATATATCCATACGGGCTAGAGGGTATCAATTGAAGAACTTATGATTGAAAGAAATCCTTATGGTTAAGTTATATGGCAAAATCACTCAAGTGAATAGACATATTAAAAAGTAAAGATGTCATACAGAAAATATATCTCTAATTATTTAGGTAATAAGCTTGGTAACTCTGAAAAATGCCTTAATTTCATTCCCTACATGTGGTAGGATGGATTGAAATTCGGGGACCGAATTTCTTAAAGGGGGGAAGAATGTAACATCCCGTAATTTTTAGATATTTTCCTTAGAAATTCTTCACCTTACATATATGCATAGAAATGTTCTAATATTAATGGAATAGGTAAAGAAAGAAAATCTAAGAGGAAATATTAGAAATAAACATGTTAAAGAAAGGTGAAATTCTTAGGTAAAGAAAGATAATTTTTTGTGAAGTAAGTAAAGGTCTTAAAATTTCAAGAAGATCGGATTAGGGTAATCTTTCTTAATTTAAGAGCAAAAGTTACTAAGTTTAGTATCTCCACCCGTAATTGGGCTTTAACCTATAGACACTTCATATAGAGTTTTTCTACTTCACATGAATTTTTAGCAAGCCAATAGGATAGGCCAAGGAAGAAATAAAACATAGACTTGGACTAGGATATAGAAATTGGACCGATAGCCCAAAAATCATGAAAATGTGACCAAGCCCATTATGAAAGGAAGAATTTTAACCAAAGTAAGGAAAATGGGCAAGAATGAGCCCAAACCCAAGAGGAAAAATAAAAATAAAAATAAAATTAAAGTGATGAAATATTAGTGTAATCAAGATTAAGTGACATGACATTAAGACAAAAATTTGACAAGTGGTGTGATTCTACATTCATCATTTTGGCAAGTGGCATAATAATACAAGGCTTTAGGACAAAAACATCTATATCCTACATTCATAACTTTAGCAAGTGGGTAATAATACATAGCATTATGACAAAACATCATTATCCTACACAAATAATTTTAGTTAAGTAAGGAAAATTCAAGGGCTAGAAATTTGCCACTTAAAAAGGCAAATCTATCATACTTGATTAAGACAAAAGAAAAAGGAAATGAATCCCTAAATCAAAGGGATCTTGCCCCATATCTTAAGAACATATCATCATAATTTTCAAAATACAAATCTCCTTTTTCTATGCATATCTTGACTAAGGAAGAGGAAGACAAGAACATAAGTTGTTTGTTTTCCAAAAATTCAACAAAGTGTATCCTAATTGTGATAAGGTAGACCCATGATCATGAAAGGTGAATTATTTGGTGGTCTATATAAGAAAACCCACCCTTACAACATTAGAATTTCGTCCAAGTGAGGGAGAGCAAAAATAGAAGCAAGGTAGTGTGAGGAAAGGAGAGGAAGAAAGGAAGAAAGAGGAAGGAGAAGTCTAGGAGACTAAGTGCTCCAGGTAAGTTTAACAATATTTCTTTTTGAAGAAAACCTTTGAAACTCATAATATTTATATGAGATTTTGATCTTAGAACTTTGATGATTGGTCATGGATGTTGCTATATCATGTTGCATATTGATCTTGCATGTGATGTATGTTTGAATACTTAGGTTGGTGTAGATAGTTCTGCATGGATATGGCTATGGTTGACAGAATTTTAAGCTTCGGTATTTTAATTTCTGGGAACAATCTATAAGGAATTAAAATAAATGGTTAACATATGAATTAAAGATATATGTGTCACGGATTTTCACCCACTGGAATCATTCCATTTGGAGTCCATATGAGGTAGCTATGGTCTGATTAGTAGTCAAAGGTCAGAAAATGAATCATCAGAGAAGAATATGTTAGGATAGCTTCGGTAATTTAATTTCTGGGAATTATCGGTAGGGAATTAAAATAAATGGTTAACATAAGAATTAAAGATATGTGTGTCATGGACTTTTAGCCACTGGAATCATTCAATTTGGAGTTCACATGTGGTAGATATGGTCCGATTAGTAAGCCAAGGTCAGAAAATGGTTCATCAGGGAAGATTATGTTAGGACAGCTTTTGTATTTTAATTTCTGGGAATTATATGTATGGAATTAAAATAAATGGTTAACATGAAAGTTATATATCTATGTCTCATGGAAATATACCCACTGGAATTATGCAATTTGGAGTTCATATGAGGTAGATATGATCCAATTAGTAAGCAGAGGTCAGAAAATGTTTATTCAGGGAAGAGTATGTTATTAATGCTTTAGTTTTTGAATTTCTGGGACTATTCTGTAGGGAGTTAAAATAGCGCGCCAACATAACAATTATAGATATATGGCTCATGGATTTTTACCAACTTGAATAACTCAATTTGGAGTTCCAATGTGGGAGATATGGTCTAATTTGTCAGTCAAGGTCAGAACCTATCCGAGATGAACTATCCTGTACTTTGAGGGAGTAATATCACTTTCGTTTCTTAATTTTTCGCTACAATGTTCAACATAATAGTTTTAGATAATTGTTTTATCTTGAAATGGACACCAAGATCACCTACATCAGAGTTAAATTGAGGGAGTTATGCTCTGAATAGTAAGAGAAGGCTAGATAAGATGAAAACATGCATCAAGAAAATAAAGAAATAAAATTAGTATTTAAAAAAGAAGATGAATCTTAATAAATGACTAGTATAGCCATAGCCATTGCCATTGTATGAACTTCTTACCATCTTAAGTATGAAATTTTGACATGGAAATATTTTATAAAGTGATATTTGAAATGGTTATGTTCATGGCATGATTACCAATGATTTATGGTAATACTTATATTTTGATGAACATACTTGTTATTGAAAGCATATTTTTGGCTATCATTGTGAAAAGAAAAGAAATAAGCACGGTCACATGGCAATCCGTGTGGTGCACCAGTAGGGGACGCCCTACCAACGGTTATGATCATGATAATGAGAAAAGAAAGAGAAAGTGGGCCATGTCGGACGGAGCGAGAAAAGCCCGTACCGGAGAGTAAAGGATACTCACCCTGACCGGGGTAGCTTGAAATGAGAATAAGTTGATGGCCATCATATGATATTTTGAAAATAGTTAATCATATCATACATATCATTATAGTATGATTCTTATGTGCATAGATATAATGCATTCATGTGACCAAAGATATTTTCTGTAGTTTATACAGCTGAACATGACGTGATGAGCTTTACTGATGATAATTTATTGTTGAACTTACTGGGATTTAATTCTCACTATATTTCCATATCATGTTCAGAAAATTATTTATGCAGCTTTTGTTTCTAAGGCTCTGGCTTTTAGTGCACATTGGATCGAGTTACTTTATGTTGGGCAGATTTCAGAATCAAATAAGATGTTTGTGGTCGAGTTGGCTCAGATCCCGGTGAAGGTGCAACCACCCGCACCTGTATCTCTGGAATTGGTCAACCAAAATAAACAAGATGTAAATATCTATGTGTTTGATATGTTATACGCCTGTTTTGATTAATGACATGTATGTGAACTCAATATTGTATAATAATAAAGGAAAAAAAAAGAGGTTGTTACATCCCGCTGTACCCTAAAAGTGATGGCCATAGGGGTAGTTGTACAGTAAACTAAGAAATATGTAGTTAATAGGCTAACCCATTTTTTGTGTAACCATATAGTACTTTGTCTTTTGAGTATAATGCTTAGTACCTAGGGTTACACATGTATATACAAGTTAATCCCTAAATGTAATGTTGACGTGTATATATACATATAATGCATATGTTTTTGGCTTATTGATTATCTGTGTTATTATCTGTGTTATACCCCAATATGTTATATGTAAAAAAACCCAGTCGTTACACTTTAGTACACATGGATCTAGAAAGATTAGAGTTGCTAAGCATACTTTACATTGTACAATAATGTTCAGTTTCTTCTTTCTACAACATCATTCTGGTCTGGAGAACCAGGAATAGTATATTGGGCAATAATCTTATGTTCTTAAAGAAACTTAGCAAAGGAAATAGGTACTTGTCCATTCTCAGTGTATCTACCATAATATTCTACACCTCTACCTAATCTCACTATCTTTATTTGCTTTCCACATTAGTTCTCAACTTTAGCCTTAAAGACTTTGAAGGCATCCAATGTTTCTTATTTATTATGAAACAAATAGATAAACATATATAGTGAGTAATCTTCTATAAAGGTGATGAAATATTTCTGATAATACGCATCCATGTCTGGACAGTATATATCAGTATGAATTATCTCTAATATGTTTGAACTCCTAATAGCACCTTTCTTAGACATATTGGTATGCTTTCCCTTAATACAATCCACACAAGTCTCAAAGTTAGTAAACTTTAGAGTATCTAGTACCCCATCTTTTACTAAGCTCTTAATTCTTTCTATAAACATTTGTCCTATTCTCCGGTGCCATAACATAGTAGAATATTCATTAATATTACATCGTTTAGCACCAATCTAAACTTACATTGAACAATAAGTAGTATCA
Organism: Gleditsia sinensis; assembly: GCA_037074535.1. NCBI lineage: Eukaryota > Viridiplantae > Streptophyta > Magnoliopsida > Fabales > Fabaceae > Gleditsia > Gleditsia sinensis. Next base: position 31,787,224 of record CM073473.1, on the reverse strand, counting down.
CTTTGTAAATTAAAATAATAAAGACCATTGGACAAAACATTATCCCTAACACAATCTGAATTATATAATAAACTGAATTGTGTCTTTAAAATTAAAGGAATATCCAAATGGTACAAGTCTAGAAACAGAAATCAAGTATTGTGAGAAACTTGGTACATATAAAGTCCTTTCTAACATTAAAACAAAGCCATTACTTAAAATTAAAGTACAAGTTCCTATTGCTTCCACATGTAAGCGTATCTTGTTGCTGATAAGATGCTTTGCTCACTTCTCACTAGTTTCCTTAGATTTTGCATACCTTGCAAGAAGTTTGCAATACAAATTATAGATCCCTAGTCAATCCACCAGGTGTTAATATTAACACTAACAATATTAGATTCATAACAGATAAACGAGATTGAATTGCCTTTCTTCTCAAGCTATTTTTGGAATTTGGTGCATTCCTTTTTCATGTATCCCTTCTTTTTACATAAGAAACACTTTGATTTTTTCTTAATATTAGCTTGAGGTAGTATTTTACCTTTCCCATTTTGATTAGCTTAAGATTTATCAAGTTTTTTAGCTTTGTCGTTCCCACAAGCTATTGCCAGTAGTGCACTCTCACCTAGCTCAATCACTATCATTTCTTCTTCTTGAACACAGAAGGTCATTAATTCATTAATTAACCATTTGTCTTTATGTGTGTTATACAAAATCTTGAAAGGCCTGTACTCTTGTGGAATGGTGTTCAAAATGTAGTGCACTAGGAAGGACTCCGACATATCAACCTCGAGTTTCTTAAGTTTAGTTGAAATGTAATGCATTTACATTATGTGCTTGTGCACACATCTAACACTAGTAAGTTTGGAGAAAATAGAACTTCATGATTAAGGAGCTTGCTAAGGCCTTCTCAGAAGTGACAAACTGTTCGTTTATGACTTTTAGTAAATCTCGAACATTCTTATGCTGGTCAGTAGAACCATGTATACCGGTAGTGATTTGTTTCTTGATGAACATCACGTTAAGCCAATTGGATCACTACCATCGCTCATATAGCATGTTCTTAGTTGGAGTGCTCTCGTCAGAGATTGCAAGTGGTCAGTCCTTCCTAATAGTATAATCCATATCTATACAACCTAGATGGAGGAGAATTCTCTCCTTCAATATTTTATAGTTATCTCCTCTAAGTTTGCCAATATCACATCGGATATCATAGAAATTAGTAATTGAGAAACTGTATAAAATTTAAAAGTTGATGTCAAAATTTTGAGGCTTATTGGTTTAAATTATATGTATTACCAATGTAAACAAGTATCTATGAATATAATTATATAAAAATTGCCTGTGGGCTAAATTTTTAATTCAAGTATATTCATTTGTACTTTATGATAGAATTATCAAATTATATATTTAATTTCATATCTTATGGATACACTATAAAAATAATTTAATTTTCTATCCAAAAATCTTGCTTTATGATAAAACTATCAGATTATCTACTAATTTATAACTCATATGGATAAATTATGAAAATAATCTAAAATTTTATCCTAATTAATTATATAATTATAATAAAAATTTATGGGGGATAAAATTTATTATATTAAGTATAATTAATCACAATACTATGTCTAATTCCTTATGTGATCCTAAATAAAACTTAATATATAATTGTAATTAATTAAAGATGAGGTGGCTAGTCCCTAATTAATTAAGATTATAAAGATCATTAGACATATTTTAAAATTTTTTATGTACAAAATTAAATTTTATGAGAATAATCCTCAATTACATACATTCTAATATTATTGAAATTTAATGATATATTAGCGTATATAAATAAACATCTCATAAATATAAAAAAATGCATAATTAAACTATAATATTATACACAAAATATACTCATTCTTAAAAGCATGAAAAATAAAAAAAAACATAACATTTATTCATGCATCATATGAATATTTAATCTAAATTACACATATAAAAATAATAGAATAATATATCCAAATAAACATTAAACAATTCAAAGAATTATAAATAAAGGCAACAAAATATTGATGAAAAAATGTTCATTAAAAACCCTTAAAAATAATTTATGAAAGCTTTTGAACGAAAAAGCACTATCAACCCAGTGTCAGAATGCACTAAAACTACTATATGGACACAGGTTCATTTTACTAGAAGTCCTTAAATATAAAATGAGTACACATATAATTGAAGTTTTAGCACTGGTTCAGCAATCAAAACAAAATGCATGAATGCTAACCAAGAGGCCGCGGGGTCCAAGACACAGTGGTTGCAGCCCACAGAAATTTTTTTTCCTTCAAAAATACTATTCATTTTCTTCAACCTCCAACTAGGTCAACTTGACCTGGTTGCAACCTAGTTATGACTCGCAATAAAACCTGACATTTTCTTATGATTTTCACCACCAAAATTGATGTTCTATATATCAAAATTCTCATAAAATAATTTCCTAATTCTTAATGATTTCGAAAAAACCAAAAAAATTAGGGAAAATTTGAACATTGCACCATATATGAAAAGAAGAAAAGTAGAGGCTATACATGTTCTAATACCAACTTATAGATATTGAAAATGATTTAAATATACTTCTAAACTCAAAACATGTTTGAATAGATCAAATGCAAAATTTAAAAAATTAAAACAACATCTCGCCATTGCTTTTCTTCACAAATTTTCTCACTTTCTCTCTAGTTTTGGATCTACTAAGCATTGTCTCCCTCATTAAAGATGGTGTAAAATTTGTAAGAAGAAGTTAGGGAGAGGCTTAGCAACCAAAACCCCCTTTTATAGTTATTCTACCATCAAGAACAATAATGAAACAGTTACCACCCTTATAATGGCTTTTCATGGCAATCAAACTTCAAAACGTTAGGACTCTTAAAGAGAAAATGTCTAAACCATTTTAATTTGAGTTATTCAGGTTTAAGAATGAAAAACAGTTACAATTTCTACAAGTAGCTTCTCTATTTCAATTTTCCCTGTTTCCAACTCTTTCGTAAGATTCTAAAATCCCAATTCCACTTTTTGTTTCTAGTTATTCTGTAATATCCTGTAATTTTTTATTTTTAAATAATAATATTTTACTATAAACAAAGATATTTTTATTATTTAAAAATGATTATGTTTTTCTAAAAGCAAATATACTTTTAATTAAAATAAATTTTTTTGCTTAAAATAATTATATTGTCCTCTAATAAATTTTTGTTTTATTTTTAGAAATATTATTTCTTTTATTATGCATAAAGATATTTATTTTGTGATTTTTTTTATTAAAATTTTTATAAAAAAAAGTCATGATTCAATAGTTCAACTAAAGTTTTGCAAGAATATAAATTTTTAAAAATTTTTGAGATACTTTAGGATGAAAAATAATATTATTATGTATATAAAATAATAATAATAAATTTTAACTATTCAATAATTAAATAATATTAAAAAAAAAGAAAAAGGGGAGAGATGAAGCGTGAAGAGGAATCTATGAAATTCCATAACCGATGAATAGTATAAATAGTATAAATAATATTTTTCTCTCCTCCATATTTTTTCTTTAAATCTAGAGTGTCTACAGGCTTCTGATCTCAAAACTAAAGGTACCACTGGATTCAAGACGAATAGTAATACAATTTTGACTGAACGATTTTTCAAATTAGCCGTAGAATCACCGCAAATCGGAAGTAAATTTTTTTAGAAAAAGTTAAACTCTAAAACTCCTATTTAGAGACTTCAAATTGAAAATTTGACACCGTAGATGGATTCAGGAGATAGATAAACCTTAAGATATGAAATTTTTTAGCAATCTCACAATTTTTTTTGCATCGTAAACAGTAAATCTGGCTGGTATGAATAATAATTTCTGATGATGAATAGTGAATCCAATCATGAATAGTATCCATCAGTTAATCAGTGTTGACTAAGCTCCTGGAAGCCAACTTTCACGATTTTAGAGTCATTTCTTAAATTTTTGGACCCTTCGGACTTGTTTTTAAGGTCTATTTAATCAAATTTGAATTGAAAAAGTACATTTTAGGGCTGTCCAACCTAGAGCCTTACTTATGAGTAGATGACTCTTTCTGTGACTTACCCTATACTCTTCTTGAACTTTAAATGTATAATTAATTATGTTTACAAGTTATTTATACCTTTATACGTCTCTGAAATGGATTAAATTATTTAAATTATTTACAATCTGATATATAGTTCAAGAAGAGTATGGTTTTGAAAATAAAGTTTTGAACTCTTTGAATATGTGATTTTAAATATATTTATCATTATATGGTAAATGAAATATATTGTGCATGTGACATTGATATGTAAAGCTATAAGATTGCCTTGAAAACGAGCATATATATGTGATTACCATGATTGGAAAGTTTTTCAGAGAGGAATTGTACTAAGATTGGAAATTCTGAATTTATACTGAAATCTCTGTTTTGAATTATATGGAATATGTGTAAATGATAATTTCTATAGAAGAATCTTATTGGAAACATTGTTTGCAAACAGTAGGTGATGTTAGCCCTGGTACACCTTGATACCTCAGCTAGCAGGGGTGGTGCTAGTCTTGTGTGACAGCCAACACACGAGATATGATATGTGAAATAGAGTGGTATGCCTCTTATCTGGGCGTGATATCGACTATATAATATATGATTTGCCCTCCCTTTGCTGTGTGCCTAGGAAATTACCCATATTAAAGTCCTTTCACGTGTTCTCTTGAATGGTGGTAGGGCAAACCTTGGCTGAGATGCTAAGTATAGGCAAATCCTACACCATCAAAGTATGAAAGAGCTTGAACTCTGATATGGTGGTTCTGATATGGGATCCTCCTAATGTTTTCATGTGAAATTTTTTGATGTATAACAATATTTGATAAACGATCATACAATACAGTATATGGTTTTGGATATCTGAATATCCCTTCTTTGAGAATATTTGAAATACGGGTCCTATATAAATGTACTTTCGAATTCTATTTTCTACATGACAAATTTTAAAATATAAGTACATCCATATGTTGACTTAAAAGGTCACAGGAGGTATTATATGTTCACTGAATTGTCAAACTCACTACACGATACTTACATTTTTTTAGATAAGGATACAGAGTTTGGTCTTGTAGCGACGTGATAAACTATTTGTCATACTCTCTGGGTGAGCCTACATTGCTTTTAAGGCTTGTAGTCTTTAAATTATTTTGTTCTTGTATTCTAGAGTATGCTCTAAATGTCACAGACAAGATCTCTGCTTTTGCTGTAATATAAGTAGAAAGACTTGGCTTGTATGCTTGGTTATATGGGAGAACTTATAAACGTATGTTATTAATCCTGATATATGATACATTTGAAACATGTATACAATAGAATAACATTAAAGTTATCTGCTTCTTATGACAATTGCATGCTCTAAAATTAGGGGCATGATATATTCCAACTTTTTAGGTCTAATGGGTTATTCCATTTGTACTAACATTTCCTTTAAGATATTTTTTTTCTCAAATTTTTTCACTTTTTAATTATTAGTTCCTTGATCATATATAGATTCAACTAGTTACTTGCTTGTATTTTCATCATACAAAGGTTTTTGAAATTTTGTGTCTTTACCTTAGGAGATTATTATTCATAGAGTGTTGAGAGAGGTTTTATAGAAGGTTTTAAAGAAGAAAGTAGTACAGATTACTTATATTCGAGCAATCAAATATATATATATGATAAGATCACGATTTATGTGAGAACAAAAAATGGGAACACAAAGGATTGTTTCACAACTATAGGACTACATCAAGGTTCATCTCTGAGTCCATATCTTTTTAAATTGATTTTGGATGCAATAATTGAACATATCCAAGAATTGGGGCCTCAAAGAATTATTTTTGCAGATGACATAGTCATAATTAGTGAATCGAAAGAAAAAATAAATATAAAGTTAGAGTCATGGAGACAAGCTTTGGAAACACATGGCTTTCATATAAGTAGAAATAAAAATAATATATGGAATGTAATTTTAGTAAAAGGCGAATAAATATGATTTTAAAGGTAAGACTTGGAGATTATCTTATAAAACAAGTCACAAGTTTTAAATATTTTAGATCCATTATACAAAATGACGAAGAAGTAAAAGAGGGCGTAAACTATAAAATTCAAGCGGGATGGATGAAATAGAGGAAGGATTCAAATGTCATTTGTGATAGAAAGGTGCCACTCAAAGTTAAAGAAAAAATCTACTATACAGTTATAAGGCCTACACTGTTGCATGGTACTAAATGTTGGGCGGCTAAAAGACAACATGAGGATAAACTCAATGTCACAAAGATAAGAATATTGTGTTGGATGTGTGGACATACTAGAAGATATATGATTAGGAATTGAATGAGTGCATTAGAGCAGAAGTTGTGGTAACACCTATTATGGAGAAGATGGTGGAATCTTGCTTAAGATGGTTTGACTATGTGTGGAGGAGACCTACAAAAGGTCCACTAAGAATAGTAGACCAAATGAAGAGCAACTCGATAATTAGAAGTAGAGGGAGGCCAAAGAAACAATAAGTGAAACAATCAAGAAGAATTTAGCAATTAATAATTTCTTTGTTAATCTTATATAATAGGTTACAGTGGTGTCGTTCAGTCAATGTAACCAACCCCACCTAGTAGAAAAAGGCTTGGTTATTGTTGTTGTTCCTAATTTCTATATTATTATTTGAAGAAAAAAATCATTTTATGTTGCGAAGCACAAGTTTACCTGATTGTGATAATTGAATTTGTTGTTCTTCCTTCTCAATGTCTTTCATGCTTATGATTTTTGCTTCCCATAATATTGTTAGCAAGTTCTTATGATAAACAAATAAAGTGATGGAGAAGGTTTAATTAATTGCATTTATATATGGATAACATTCTGAGGGGAAAAATTGGCTTCGAGGCCCAATGTGGTATATGTTTTTGTAGATGCGTGTACTGTAATTAGCCATGTCCTCAATTGTAATTTGGCTTTCTATGTATTGAATGTAACTTCCTTTGTGCATATATTTCTTTCTTCCTCTATTTTGCATTATATTCTCCATAAATATAATCTGTTATGGAAAGTATGTTATTGGGTTCTTCGTCCATTTTGTGATTCATGTTCCCATCTATCATATGTTCTTGTTTTCTTCTGACTATATCTATTGGTTAACTAAAGAGGGGCTACTCTCGTTGCATTTATTTAGAGCACTTGTATTTTTGTGTTTCGCTAATGAACAGTGGCACCTTACTGTTGATTTTCAAGTGCCTAATAATTATGGTTATTACTATTTTCTGCACAAATCATAATTTCCATAGATTTGTGGAGACTTTTCATGTCAATACAGTTGATAAAATTGGCACTGGTGATTCCTCTGTTGGTGCCCTATGAGTAAGATTGTAGATGATCAATCTATACTTGAAGTGAGTGCTTAGCTACACCTAATTAAACCTTCACATTGAGTCCAATATTAAAAGTATAAAATCTTCTAGATTATTAATTGCATTTATATATGGATACCACTCTCAGCGTTATTATTAACATTACAACATTTGTTGTTTCTATAATATTCTCACTTTTGATTAGTTTCTTAATCATGTATATATTTTCCGTGAAACTGTTATTTTTATTTTTTTCTTGGAGACTAGTAGTTAAAATCTAATATAGAAAATTTCACATTTTCTGTTGCTAAACATAAAATTGCAGTATTTCCCTAAGTTCCTTATTGCATTGCTATCTTAGACTAATAATCAAAACATTTTTTCCCTGAATTTTAGCTTTTTCTTATTTATTTCTCTTGTTACCTCTTTTTTTTTCTTGGAGAATGGTAATTGGAATTATTTTCTGTTGTTAAGCATATGTTTCCATGAATTCACTAAGTGGTGGACAGATTGTTCTTACTCAATGCCATGTGCGCCTTTTGCTTTTCTCTTCCTTTAATAGTATTATTAATTTGTTCTCACATAACAAGCGAGAAGCTTGATAATTTTACTCCATCTAAGCTATTTTAAGTTTTCACTAGAATAAAAAGGTTTAGTTACCACCATTGTGTGGTTAGTATGGCCATAATAGAAAGGGCTAGTTATTGCCAAGCATTAAAAAAGTATCACTTTTACTAATAATGATTTCCATTTGGTAATTATGTGGTGCTACTGAGTCATCTAAAATTTTTTCATTATCAAACTCTTTCATTTTGGGTGGTTAGAATTATTGGAAATAAGTGCAATTTCTTTTTTCTGATATGTTTTGGATAGTTAATTATCAAACTCTTTCATTTTGGGTGGTTAGAATTATTGGAAATAAGCACAATATCTTTTTTCTATTATGTTTTGGATAGTTAATGCCTTAGAATTTGCATTCATTCCATTTCTTAATGGTCTTCATGGATGAGTGACGTGAAACTTCTACAAACATGATTTTATCATTACAGGGCACTACAGATGCAGTGAGGCAATATTTTTTTGCTTTTGGAGTGGCTGCATTACCAATGGATGAAAAACATGCCATATCACTGGTTTGATGAAAATTGACACAGAAGGACACGCAATTGAATTTGCTCAAAGGTTGAAAGAAAACAATTGAAAGCTATTAAGGTAATTTTTTCTCTACAAGTTTGACACTACTATTTGAATAAAAAAAATTAATTTAGATAAAGTTTAATTATCATGTTTATGCAACTAAAAAATACATTTACATAAAGTTTCCACAAGACAAAAGATAAATTTACACAAAGGTTAATGATCATGTTTATACAACTCCAATATTGGGATAAGGGCACCTTAATCAAGGTCATAGTGTCCAAGCCCTCGTATAGGTAGTCCCAAGGATTAAGATAGGGTAGAGGTTTTGAGGGTCGATAAAAAGTATGAGGTCCTAAGCTCGAGTTGGAAGTGTCCAAGTTTAGCCCATTAGTCTCTGTCCTAATGCCTAGATAAAGCGATTCGAGACCCTCAGGTGAGCGTGCGATTGGTCATGACTCATGGGTAAGAGCTACTCAAATCCTAAGCATTTAGGCTTAGGGTTACTTTAGGGTAGAAGGGTGTGAGCCTAGGTAGAAAGACCTATTGAGGAAAGGGTTGAACTTAGCCTCTTAAAGGGAAATGGTAACCCTAGCAAAGGGGAAAGGATGGCCCTAGCACCCTACCCCACAGAGGAGAGGGGATGACCTCAACCCCTTAGGAAGGGGAAATGGGTAGTCGTAGCCCCTATAGAGTGAAGGGGTTAACCTTGTCTCTCAGCTCTATAAGGGGAGGGGGTAGGGTTAGCCCTAGCCCCTTAAGTCAGGGGAATGGTTGACTCCAGCCCATAGGAAGGGGAGGGAAATGAGTAGCCTCAACCCACTTAGGGGAAGGGTTGGCCTACACACACTAAAGGGAAGGGTTAATCCCAACACCTTAGGGTGGAGTGGGTGGCCTTGTCCCATCCCCTTAGAGGGGAGCAAATAAACCTAGTCCATTAAGGAAAGGTAGTGGCCCCAACCTTTTCGTGGGGGGATGGCCTTGGCCTCCTTAAAGGGGGAGGGAAGGGTTGGTCTCAACTCCCTACCCTTTAGTGTGTAGGGGAATACCGCATCCTTCTCGAGGGGGAGGGGTTAACCCTAGCCCTTGAAAGGGAAAGGTAAAAAAAAGGATCAAAATTTTTATGAGTGAATTCTAATTGACTTAGGTTCGATAGAAATTAAACATTACCAAGATACTAAAGAGTGTAGCATAATCACTTAATCAACTTTCAAAATCTTTTTTATGAGTGAATTCTAATTGAATTAGGTTCAGTAGAAATTAAACACTACTGAGATACTAAAGAGTGTAGCATAATCACTTAATTAACTTTCAAAATCTTTTTTATGAGTGAATTCTAATTGACTTAGGTTCGGTAGAAATTAAACACTACCAATATACTAAAGAGTGTAGCATAATCACTTATTCAACTTTCAAAATCTTGAAAGTATTTATAATTTTGGCATGGGGACAAAATCCCAATTAAATCAAAAAAATTTCAAAAAATTATTTTCCAATGGGATATGCATATTGGAATTATCAAAAGTCTTGGTATTATACTTTATATTTTCAAATTAAAAACTAGCAACATTCTTGGCTAATCTTTTTCCTAGAAAGAGCCAAGTATAAATTTACACAATGATTCTTTTTTGTGTTGGGAAATTCATGGAGCAATTTTAGAAATCCTAAGAAGCAAATGTTAAAGTTGGATGGGATATGTTAAGTCCTGTTTTGATAATGTGCGTATCGGAGATTACCTTATGCTTCCTCTGTTCTTTTCAAAAATTGGTTTACCAGGTGTTTATTCTTGGGAGTATTAATATTCCAAAGATAACCCTTATGTAAAAATCCTAGCCTTATGAAGACAAGGATCCATCAAATGGTGGGCAAGTTAGAAATCAGACATAACCCATAAGCATCAAATTATTAAGTGGTTTGATGAAAATCCCCACTTCCACAAGAATGGATGCATTATTCAAAGTTAGTTCCTCTAGAACAAGTTAAAGATTTCAACAAAATTAGCAGCAGTTACAAGATGCTTTTAGCAGCTAATCGTAGGAGAAAGAAAGAAGGATGATCAATCTACTTCCTCTTCTAATTATGACTAACAAAGTGTAGATAATTATTGTGGCATAGATTTAGAAAATGATTAATTACTGATTAATCTAGCTCAAAAATGTTGGTAGAACAATCCGAGGTTTTTGTCGCCAGGGAATCCATCCCCAACATCATCACATAAGAATCTGCAAGCCTTTTTTAGAGAAACAAGCTTTAAGGTGATCAAAAGTGATGCAAATGTATCTTAGGCTAGTCACTATAGAAATCTTCTATTGTAACACATCATTGTAGCAGATGTAAAGTAATCACTTGTGGTAGTATGGTTATTGGAGCAAAAATTCCAATAGTAGTTATTGTAGTAATCAAAAAAATTCTATAAATAGGAAAATCTTGTAAGGTGAAATACACTAAAAAAATTAGAGAGCAATTTAGAATGAGAAAATAGAAAGGGATGCTCTATCATTGTAAGCTTCTTTACTTCTTTCTCTTTTATGTAACTCAATTTTCTTCAATTCAAATATCAATTTCAAATTCCAATTATATATTTCTACATCATCATTATATGCTTGCATAGCATTATCATATTGTTGTCTATCTATGATCCTTACTTCCTTCTTTTGTTCTTCTCGAGGTTTTCTCCCCTTTTTGAATATATGTATATATACACACACACACACACACTACATATATATATATATATATATCTATGTGTGCGTGTGTGTGTGTTTGTATATGTAGACACACACACACACACACACACATATATGTATGTATGTATATGTATGTATGTACATCTATATACATATATATGTATATAGATGTACATGCATATATATATGTATACACACACACACACATACACACAAATATATATATATATATATATATATATACACACACACACACACACAAATATATATATATATATACACACATATATACATATATATGTATATGTACATACATACATATTGTCACGGCCCCAAATGATGGAACACATGATCGGCACGGCATAAGGGTTTCCCCCTAGCCGCAAGCCTAACGCATAGCACATACAAACATCCAGCACACAATCCAGAGTACATAATAAATATAACTGGCCACATATACCACATCCAATATAAGGAAATACTATATATATATATATATATATATATATATATATATATATATATATATCTCATGAATCCAACATTTGTGATTCAACTTGGCCCATGGCATCATAATACAACATCGTTGTAAAACATAAAAACATTTTCCAAACAACACATCAAAATATGCAAGAAGCGAGGATCCTGCCTGTAGGTTCATGGAGATACTCTAGACATAAACTAAACTAGACAATCATTACAAAAGATCCTTGCCCAAACTGGGGCTCACCAACGCTATATTCAGCCTTCTACGAAGCTGTAGCTGGATCAAAGTTTCTTTGACTATCTGTGGGGAGGAAACAGAAGAGGGGTGAGATTACCACATCTCAGTGAATGGGTAAATCACACTATAACAGAAACAGGGCAAACTAAGCACGAGTGTTTCACAATGAGTTTAATAATTGAAACATTAAGCATTTAACCATAATTTATTGAAAGAAAAGCTAAACAATTCAAACGTATGTTCAAAAGATAAAACAGGATTAAATAAGTAACCATAAAGCAAATCAATTATGCATGGTAAGTAAGAAATGAAGTTATTTATGCAATAACAATGATGAATGAGAATGTTTAGAAACATTTAATTTTTAAGAAAAATGCACTAGTTTATTGGAGGTCTTTCCTAACAGATCTATCATCTCCCTCAAGCACACAGCAAGGGTAGGGTAATTACTGTAGGCGTAGACATAAGTCCACCCTAAATTTCCCCCAAGCACATAGCAATGTGTATGGCAATCACTGTAGGCATAGACATAAGTCCACCCTAAATTCCCCCAAGCACATAGCAATGGGTATGGCAATCACTGTAGGCGTAGACATAAGTCCACCCTAAATCCCTGTGTCTTAGGCAGTCATATGCCTGTCACAGTTTCCTAGGCCGAAGCCTTAACATGATCATGGTGCACCAGGGCTAACACTACCTGCGGCTAGCTAACAGTGATCTAAAAGGGTCCCTCCAATAGAAAACATTTGAAATATGCTATTTAAAGAGTTTAAAGTAAAGCATTTCAATAACTTTACAATAAAGCTATAATCCTCCATCTAACTCTTTTCATGCATAAAATTTCGTTCTAAAATATATCTCATCCATGAATTCCCATGGAGACCTTTATAATCATAAACTTTCCCTTTTAAACATAGATCGTCCGTAGACGTCACATAGATGCTCATCATGCATCAAATCATTTCATGGCCAACTTAGTTCATTTCTATGACTAAGTTCGCATTTCTATAAATCTAGCTCAAATGGAAAATTATCAGTCTAGATGCTTGCCCTGCATACCTAGGGTTCAACTAGGATTGAAATTTATAATTTCTAACATGGTTGGAACATATTGGTTTTCAAGGCGGTAAAACAATTTAACATACATTCCAACTAGTTAAAATCATACGAGAGAGTTATAAATCAAATTCCTAAAACATGCGTTATAGTATGAAAAACCCACTCACCTTATTAGGAGTCCAACAACGAGAATTTCACCTCGTGATGGTTCAACAACTTAGAAAACATAGACATAACATAAGAATTGAAAAACTCTAAACGTCACTATTCATGCCGAAAAACACTATTCACTCCCCGAAAACACTATTCACGCCGAAATCTAAAAACCCTATATTCTAGCATAGAAACTAATTTTAAGACTATCTATGGAAAGAAGTTCGGTAAAACGACGCCTAAAACGCGATTAGACGGAGTTTTACCTTGGAGGTTACTATTCATGCGATTTTCTGGCAACAATCCGGTGGTTTTTCGGCGAAACTGATCGGTGGGGTTTGTAGCTCTCCTTCCCACGAGTCCAACGGTACCTTGCCTGCTCAAATCGGACGTCCGGATGATGAGATATCTTAGAGAGAAGGTAGAGAAAATTTTTAGAGAGAGAGAGGGAGAGAGTCAGATGAAATAAAGGAGAAGAGGCTGCAGAAAACGCATAAAACAGCCCAAAGCACGGCCTGGCCGTGTCCTGGAGCACGGCCTGGCCGTGTCCTGGAGCACGGCCGTGCTTCGGGGCTATAGTGCACCATGTTTTTGGCCGAATTTGACAAAACATCCAACAGGAAGGTTTTAGCTCTTTCTCTTAACTTTCATTAGCCACTTGAATCACCTAATTTGGAGTTGATATGAAGGAGTTATGCATAAAATAGTGAGCAAAAGTCCAGACCACACTATGCTTCGATTTTTGCCTCTTATCACTATAATATTCACGGAATTAGCAAAAGTTCCCAACCTCCAAGTTGTAGATATATGTCTTATCTTTCAACAAAAAGTTGAATCACTTAATTTGGATTTCATATGAGAGATTTATGCTTATATGAGTGAAGACAGGTCAGAAGAAAGGTCAGAAACGCTCTAAAATTTTACATTGTTCTCAATTTCCTTGTTTCAAATGATTTGTACTTAACCTTCAAAGATTTTATTAGCTGAGGGTTATTACATTCTCCCCTCCTTATAAAAATTTGGTCCCTGAATTTTACAACAACCAACAACATGAAAACATAAAACTACTCTTGGAACAGCTGTGGATACTTCTCTCTCATGACGTCCTCGACTTCCCACGTAGCGTCCTCTTTGGAATGATTCTGCCAGATCACCTTCACTGTAGGGATATCTTTAGACCTTAAATTTTTCACTTGTCTATCAACAATGGCCACGGGTTTCTCTTCGTAGGCCAACTTGCCATCCAAAAGGATTTCTTGCGGTTGAATCACATGAGATGGGTCGGGTAGATACTTCCTCAACATTGAGACATGGAAGACTGGATGCACTTCGCTCAATCTAGGTGGTATGCCACTGCTCTTACCCTATCCAGAACTTCAAAGGGTCCAATATACCTCGGGCTTAACTTCCCTTTCTTACCAAACCGCATGATTCCCTGCATGGGTGAAACTCTGAGGAACACGTGATCTCCTAGAGAAAACTCCAACTCCCAATGCCTATGGTCCACATAAGCCTTCTGACGACTTTGTGTAGTTAAAAGCCGTTCCCTTATTAGCTTGACCTTCTCTATGGCATCTTGCACCAAGTCTGGCTCTAGCAGCTTGGCTTCTCCAACTTCAAACCATCCAACGGGAGATCGGCATCTTCTCCCATAAAGAGCTTCAAAAGGTGCCATCTAAATACGAGCTTGATAACTGTTGTTGTATGCGAACTCAGCTAATGGCAGGTATCCTTCCCAACTGCCACCAAAGTCCAAAATACATGCTCTAAGTATATCCTCCAGAATTTGAATTGTGCGTTCTGACTGGCTATCTGTTTGGGGATGAAAAGCGGTGCTTATATCCAACCTCGTCCCCAAAACTTCTTGAAAAGCTTTTCAAAACCTTGCCGTAAACTGTGAACCTCGGTCAGATATGATGGATACAGGGACTTCATGCAATCTGACGATCTCACGCAGAGACAGGCTTGCATACTGAGCCGTACTAAAGGTAGTCTTCACTGGTAAGAAGTGGGATGACTTGGTCATTCGATCCACTATTACCCATACTGAGTCATAACCCTTAGGGGTCCTTGGTAACCCTGTAATAAAGTCCATAGTGATCCTTTCCCACTTCCACTCCGGTATCTCAATCTGTTGGTACAAACTGGCAGGCTTCTAGTGTTCAGCTTTCACTTGCTGACAAACCAAGTACTGAGCCACAAAATCTGCTACATCCTTCTTCATCCCACTCCACCAATACAAGTCCTTGAGGTCACTGTACATCTTATTTGTTCCTGGGTGGATAGTATAGGCTGATTGATGTGCCTCTTCCAAAATCTGCTTCCTCAAAAGAGTGATTTTTCCATATCACCTTTACTGTAAATATTTCTTTTGACCGTAACTTCTTTACTTGTCTGTCTATACTAGTTGTTCCTCTTAGGTTAAATCTTTCTGTAACTGAATCTATGGACACTGTATAACATGTGTAGAATCCGGTAAATATTTCCGTAGTATAGACACATGAAAAATTGGATAAACATTATCCAATGCAGGT
The DNA here is from genome assembly GCA_037074535.1 of Gleditsia sinensis. Taxonomy (NCBI): domain Eukaryota; kingdom Viridiplantae; phylum Streptophyta; class Magnoliopsida; order Fabales; family Fabaceae; genus Gleditsia; species Gleditsia sinensis. Next base: position 31,771,549 of record CM073473.1, on the reverse strand, counting down.
GGTAAAACCAAACAATAAGCTACTGAACCGATCCTATCAGGAGTTCAAATAATTCTATATACCGAGAGGGTAACTTCCTTTTCTTTCAAAACCTCATTACCTCTTCTATGGGTGAGTCCTTCAAGAATATATATATAGTCACCAACTAATACTTTCTCGTGCTCAACATTCATAATCCTTATAAACTTTTGACTTGTATTGAGTTTCCAGTATATTTTTTTTAATCAAATTCACTTAATCAATAACATCTTATAATAAATCTAACTCCACTGAGTCATTTAACAGAACATTTTTAACACCTCTCACATAAGGCTTACATCTTCTAATATCATTTTATTATAAACAAATTCTGTTAAGAAATCTCCTACCTATCTCAAAAACATATGCTTGAAGCATGCTCTCCAAACTAGCATCATCAATTTAGATAATTCATATGCTATTTATTGCATGTTATTCCCAATTAGATTTCCAAAGTTTAACTTTTCTCAATTCACTCACATATTAAGAAACCTATGATGTTCATGTAAAACTTCAAATAATGCCAATGTATAGTGGCATGATAATTACTACTATGAGCAAATTCAACTAAGGACAATTAATTTCTCCAAACTTTCACCACAATAATATAAAGATACTTAAAGCATAACTTCTAATGTATAAACACATTATTTAAATTTAGTATCAGTCATACTATTATCTAATAAAGATCTTTAGACTTCTTGAAAAACTCTCTTAAGATAATATATTCAATTCGTACTTACCAACATACCTGCTAATGAAAAATTTCACTCGTATCTTTTTTTTACCATTATACTAGTAAATTTTTTTTTATCTCAGTATATCCTTTTTACCTCGGGTAATCCATATTCACAATCTATGGCTTCTTCTGAAATCTCTTTTCTCAACAATTATTCATACGTGAATTTCCAATCTCAACATAATTCACATCTTAAATACTAAATTCGATTTAGCATAGTATAAACTTTAAACACAAATATATTGATTACTTACATTATTTTCGGACATGATTCTAAGAATATTCTCTATATTTCCAAATTAATAATTCAAAGATCAATTTAAATCCTACTTTCTATATTTTATCCCTCAAGAACTTCAGTACCACTAATTCACTTTATTACATTCCTCAAAGTACCATAACGCCATCATTTTTTTTTCTATTCCTTTCATCTAAAAATCATTATATAGTTTGGTGTCCAAACTCACTATTTTAAGTTATATTTTTCCAAGATTTCATTCATTAGTTACTTCTAACCAATTGAAATCACAAATTTCCTACTTTTGTCTTATCTATCTTCTAATAAACCCAATATGTTCACATCCTCCTCTTATAACATTTTTCCACCACTATCCAATCCTTAAGCAATCCTAACATATATTACTTTCACTATTCATATCATGTCTGCCACTTATCCATTTCAATTCACTTTTCACACATTCATATATTTTCATGACATACTATCCAAATATCAAACATCACCCAAGTCACAATCTTGACAAACGAAATAGTCATTTACTCACTCACCTATTAGAAACATTACGGTATTTTATGTAAAACTTCTGCCCAAAACTTCTTAAAATACTCTCTAAAAACAATCTGTGAACAGTAGTTGTTCTCGATCAGATATAATCGATATCAATACCTTATGAAGTCTTACTATCTTATTCAAAGACAAATTTGAACCTATCAATAATCACCCATTTTTATTCAGGTATCTCTATCTGATATTGTAATCTTGCAAGTCTTTGATGTTCTACTTTTACCTGTTGACAAGTTAATCATCGAGATACAAAATCAACTATATCTTTCTTCATACTGTCCCACCAATGAACTTCTTTTAGATCTTTATACATTTTAGTTACCTCAGGATGAATTGTATATATGGATTTATGGGCTTCCTCTAAAATTTCTTCCTTAAGTTCTTCTTTATTAAATACACACAATCGCTTGACCAATCTCAGAATTCCTTCAGAGTCTACATTAAATTCAATATCACTGCCATTCTTGACCTCTTAAATTTTCTTACATAAATAGGCATCATCGTCATGTGCCTTTTTCACCTACTCAACTAAAGATGATTGAAACTGTATGAATTTTACATGTATCACCATACAGATAATGCCTCCAAGTTTTGAGAGTAAAACTACTGCTGTTATTTCCAAATCATAAGTCTGACAATTTTTGCTCATGTGGCTTAAGCTATCTAGATACATATGCAATGACTCGACCATATTGCATCAACATATACCTTAATCACATTCTCTATGTATCACAACATACCGTATATCCTTCAGTTCCTAAAGAAGTAGACAGTACTGGCGCCGTAATATAACATTTCTTAGTTTCTAGCAATTTCTTTCACATTCATCTTACAAGTCAAATTTTATTGCTTCCTTTGTCAACCTCGTCAAAGGAGAAACAATTTTTTTTTAAAATGTTGAGCACCTTGTAGCTAGTCAAACATATTATCTATATGAGGTAATGAGTATTTATTCCACATTGTCACTTTACTCAATTGTCTATAATCTATGTATAGTCATAGTGATCCATCTTTCTTTTTCACAAATAGAACTAGAGCACTTCAAGTAAAAGTTCTAGGGCTTTCAAATCCCTTGTCTAACATGTCTTGTAACTACTTCTTTTTCAGTTCTTTAAGTTCAGTGGGTGCCATTCTATATGGAAATATAGATGCTGGTTAGGAAATAAATCAATACTAAATTCTATTTATTATTTCGGGGTAATCCTGGCAATTCCTCAGGAATTATATCAGAAAATTCTCTAATCACTGGAATTTGATTTACAGTGGTATACTTTATATCAGCATCTCTCACCACTGCCAACTATCCTTGGCAACTTTTTGTAATCACTTATGGACTGCTAAAGCAGAGACTAGGTTACTGGGTATCTCACTAAGATTTCTTTGTATCAAGAGAGAAAATTCTCCAAGAATATTGAATTTAATCACCTTCTAGTGACATTTCAAAATGACATGACATAATGCCAACAAATTCATTCTCAATATCACATCACAATCTACCATATCTAGACAACCGGGTACAACGGATATCACATTCAGAAACCATCAAATTTGGTATCTGTCTCAATTTCTTAAATTCTTTAAGACGCATCTCGCTATAAAACAGAGATAGCCCAACCGGCACTTAACCATGCCAACATATAAACTGACTTACTTGAACAAAAAGACAACATCCTATCGAACCCATTTAACAACACCGTGAGTATAAGCATGTCCGGATTCATACCCATACTCAAAGTCCTACCTAAAGGTCCAGTACTCCATGAATACAGGGAAAACTTAAAGTTCTAATACCAATCTGTCACGGCCTCAAATGATGGAACACATGATCGGCACGGCATAAGGGTTTCCCCCTAGCCGCAAGCCTAATGCATAGCACATACAAACATCCAGCACACAATTCAGAGTACATAATAAATATAACTGACCACATATGCCACATCCAATATAAGGAAATATTGTATATATATATATATCTCATGAATGCAACATTTGTGATTCAACTTGGCCCATGGCATCATAATACAACATCGTTGTAAAACATAAAACCATTTTCCAAACAACACATCAAAATATGCAAGAAGCGAGGATCCTGCTTGTAAGTTCATGGAGATACTCTAGACATAAACTAAACTAGACAATCATTACAAAAGATCCTTGCCCAAACTGGGGCTCACCAACGCTATATTTAGCCTTCTACGAAGCTGTAGCTGGATCAAAGTCTCTTTGACTATCTGTGGGGAGGAAACAGAAGAGGGGTGAGATTACCACATCTCAGTGAATGGGTAAATCATACTAAAACAAAAACAGGGAAAACCAAGCACGAGTGTTTCGCAATGAGTTTAATAATTGAAACATTAAGCATTTAACCATAATTTATTGAAAGAAAAGCTAAACAATTCAAATGTATGTTCAAAAGATAAAACAGGATTAAATAAGTAACCATAAAGCAAATCAATTATGCATGGTAAGTAAGAAATGAAGTTATTTATGCAATAACAATGATGAATGAGAATGTTTAGAAACATTTAATTTTTAAGAAAAATGCACTAGTTTATTGGAGGTCTTTCCTAACAGATCTATCATCTCCCCCAAGCACACAGCAAGGGTAGGGTAATCACTGTAGGTGTAGACATAAGTCCACCCTAAATTTCCCCCAAACACATAGCAATGGGTATGGCAATCACTGTAGGCATAGACATAAGTCCACCCTAAATTCCCCCAAGCACATAGCAATGGGTATGGCAATTACTGTAGGCGTAGACATAAGTCCACCCTAAATCCCTGTGTCTTCGGCAGTCATATGCCCGTCATAGTATTCTAGGCCGAAGCCTTAACATGATCATGGTGCACCAGGGCTAGCACTACCTGCGGCTAGCTAACAGTGATCTAAAAGGGTCCCTCCAATAGAAAACATTTGAAATATGCTATTTAAAGAGTTTAAAGTAAAACATTTCAATAACTTTACAATAAAGCTATAATTCTCCATCTAACTCTTTTCATGCATAAAATTCCGTTCTAAAATATATCTCATCCATGAATTCCCATGGAGACCTTTATAATCATAAACTTTCCCTTTTAAACATAGATCGTCCGTAGACGTCACATAGATGCTCATCATGCATCAAATCATTTCATGGCCAACTTAGTTCATTTCTATGACTAAGTTCGCATTTCTATAAATCTAGCTCAAATGGAGAATTATTAGTCTAGATGCTTGCCCTGCATACCTAGGGTTCAACTAGGATTGAAATTTATAACTTCTAACATGGTTGGAACATATTGGTTTTCAAAGCGGTAAAACAATTTAGCATACATTCCAACTAGTTAAAATCATACGAGAGAGTTATAAATCAAATTCCTAAAACATACGTTATAGTATGAAAAACCCACTCACCTTATTAGGAGTCCAACAACGAGAATTTCACCTCGTGATGGTTCAACAACCTAGAAAACATAGACATAACATAAGAATTGGAAAACTCTAAATGTCACTATTCATGCCAAAAAAACACTATTCACTCCCTGGAAACACTATTCACGCTGAAACCTAAAAACCCTATATTCTAGCATAGAAACTAATTCTAAGACTATCTATGGAAAGAAGTTCGGTAAAACGAAGCCTAAAACGCGATTAGACGGAGTTTTACCTTGGAGGTTACTATTCATGCAATTTTCCAGCGATAATCCGGCAGTTTTCCGGTGAAACTGATCAGTGGGGTTTGTAGCTCTCCTTCCCACGAGTCGAACGGTACCTTGCTTGCTCAAATCGGACGTCCGGATGATGAGATATCTTAGAGAGAAGGTAGAGAAATTTTTTAGAGAGAGAGAGGGAGAGAGTCAGATGAAATGAAGGAGAAGAGGCTGCATAAAACGCATAAAATAGCCTGAAGCACGGCCAGGCCGTGTCCTGGAGCACGTCCGTGCTTCGGGGCTACAGTGTACCATGTGTTTGGCCGAATTTGACAAAACGTCCAACATGAAAGTTGTAGATCTTTCTCTTAGCTTTCATTAGCGACTTGAATCACCTAATTTGGAATTCATATGAAGGAGTTATACATAAAATAGTGAGCCAGGATCCAGACCACACTATGCTTCGGTGTTTGCCTCTTATCACTATAATATTCACGGAATTAGCAAAAGTTCCCAACATCAAAGTTGTATATATATGTCTTATCTTTCAACTGAAAGTGGAATCACTTAATTTGGATTTCATATGAGAGATTTATGCTTATATGAGTGAAGACAGGTCAGAAGAAAGGTCAGAAACGCTCTAAAATTTTATATTGTTCTCAATTTCCTTGTTTCAAATGATTTATACTTAACCTTCAAAGGTTTTATTAGCTGAGGGTTATTGCACATATATATAATTGAAAAAAATATTAAATTAAAGAAAATTTTGAATGAAAGTGGGGATTATGAAAATAGAGATAAGTACTATTGGAAATCTTAAAATCTTAAAAATCTTAAAAATCTTACAATTTTACATTGTTCTCAATTTCCTTGTTTCAAATGATTTGTACTTAACCTTTAAAGGTTTTATTAGCTGAGGGTTATTCCATCAATTTTTCACCACATTTAACCATACAAAAAAATATCATAAAAATCTTAAAATTTTGCCACCCATAGTCATACCTATGCAGAACTTTCCACACCAATCTAAGTATTCAAATGTACATCACATGCAAGATCAACATGTAACATGATATAGCAACATCCATGGCCAATAATTAAAGTAACAAATATTGTAAATTTCATCAAAGTTCTAGGATTAAAATCCTATATAAATGTTTCTAATTTCAAAGTTTTTTTTTAAAAAATATTGTTAAACCTACCTAAAGATCTCTCTAGCTCACTTAGTGAATGCTCTTTCATGTTTCCTCTTGAAGGAAGTAGCAAGATTCCTCCCTTCCCTTAGCTTTTCGAGCAGCTTAAATAAGATAAGGAGGGTGAGTTTTTCAACCCTAAGGATAAAGAGAAAATATGAATTCAAGTGGAGATTAAGCTAACTTACTTTGAGTACTTAGTCCTCTAGACTGCTCCTTCTTCTTCCTTCCTTTCTTCTCCTCTCTTTCTCTCATTTCCTCACTCTACCTTGCTTCTACTTTTCCTCTCCCTGACTTGGACAAAATCATAATGTTATAAGGTTGAGTTTTGTTTAAATAAACTATCAAGTGGTTCACCTTTCATGATTATGGGTTTACCTTATCACAATTAGGATGCACTTGGTTATTTTTTGGGGAAAAACTAACTCATGTTCTTGTCTTCCTCTTCCTTAGTCAAGATATGCGTAGCAAAAGGAGATTTTTATTTTGAAAATTATGATGATATGTTTTTAAGATAAGGGACAAGGTCCCTTTAATTTAGGGATTCATTTCATTTTTCTTTTGTCTTAATCAAGTATGATAGATTTTCCTTTCTAAGTGGCAAATTTTTAGCTCTTGGATCTCCCTTGTTTGGCTGAAATTATTTGTATAGGATAAGGATGTTTTGTCATAATACTATGTATTATTATCCACTTGTTGAAATTATGAATGTATGATATAGATTTTTTGTCCTAATGTCATGTATTATTACCTACTTGTTGAAATTATGAATGTAGGATATAGATATTTTGTCCTAATGCCATGTGACCTAATCTTGATTATTATTTCACTACTATTTCCTCACATGATTCTTATTTTTTTCCCTCTTGGATTTGGGCTCATTCTTACCTATTTCCTTTGCTTTGGCTAAAATTTTACCTTTCATGGAGGGCTTGGTCACATTTTCATAATTTTTGAACTATCGGTCCAAATTTTATATCCTAGTCTAAGTCTATGTTTTATTACTTACTTGGGCTATCCAATGGGCTTGCTAGAAACTTATGTGAAGTGAAAAAACTCTATATGAAGTGTCCATAGGTGAAAGCCCAATTTATGGGTGGAGATGTTTAACATAGAAATTTCTAACTCTTGAATTAGGAAAAATTACCCTAATCCAATCTTCTTAAAATTTTAAGACCTTTACTCACTTCAAAAATGTATCTTTCTTAAAGAATTTTGCCTCTCTTTAGTATGTTATTTCTAATTTTTCCTTTTAAGTTTTCTCTCTTTACTTGTCCCTTAATGTTAGAAACATTTTCTATGCATACACATAAGGTGAAGAATTTCTAAGGATTATATTTCCTTAAATATCTAAACAAAATTTTTAATAAATTTTATTTCCTTAATTAAATATTTATGTATCTTTATTAATGAAAAAAATGAAATTAGGGATGTTATATTAAATATTTATGTTCCTTTATTAATAAATGAAACGAAATTAGGGATGTTACAATACGTCCATTGTTTAAATCAGTGGGTCCCCAGATGAACCATTTCTTAACTTATTCAACGGCTGTGGATTATGCTAGAATGATGGAAACACGAGAGCTATCAGACATAGAAGGTCCAAAGAGAAGAAAAAGAGATTGAGATTGTAATATTTAGGCTAATTATAATCCTAATGTAAGAGGACTCAGATTTTAGAATTAACAACATTTGAATCAAGTAGGATCTAGTAGCTCTAGCCAAACATCAATCAATATTAATAAGCAAAGAATGATACAAAAAGATATGAGACCCACTAGTCAACAAGATTCAAGATTGATTCCACTATGTCCCATTTGTGGTAGGCCTCATACTGGACAATATCGTAGAGAAACTGGTGCATGTTATAAGTGTGGACAAGTAGGTCATTTGATGAGGAATTGTCTACAATTACGAAATGTGAGTCAAGTAATAGTACAGCAAGCTTCACCCCTTACATCTGTACCAGCATGATCAGCTAAAGTAGTTTCAGCTCAAGCAAGTAGTGGTGATACTGGTAGAGGATTAGGAAACCGAGGCCGAGAACAAGCCCGAGTCTTTTCCTTAACACGATGGGATGCTCAGGGCTCAAATATATTGATGACAGATACATTATTAGTGTGTTCCCATAGAACATATGTATTGGTTAATCTTGATTCTACTCATTCTTATATATCACCATACATTACTAAGAAATTGGGTAGAGATCTTACTAGTTTACATTGTTCTTTTATAGTTGCTACTCTATTGGGAGAATTTTTACTAGTAAATCATATGTATAAATTGTGTGAGATTTTGATAGAAGATAAGGAGACTCTTGTGGATTTGATAGTTTTAGATATTGTAGACTTTGATGTTATACTAGGAATTGATTGATTATCATCATGCCATGCCATTTTAGACTATCACCTTAAAGTGATTAAGTTTAATATTCTTGGAGAATCTTCCTTCTTGATACAAGGAGATCGAAGTGAGGTACCCAATAATTTAATCTTTGCTCTAACAGCTCATAAGCTATTGTAAAAAGGATGCCAGAGCTATTTAGCAGTGGTCAAAGATATTGATATAAAGTACCCCAATGTAGAGCAAGTTCCAGTGGTTAGAGAATTCCTTGATGTGTTTCTTGAGGAATTGTTAGGGTTACCCCCAGAATAGGAAATTGAGTTTGGTATTGACTTACTTCCTAGAATCCAACCAGTTTCTATACCCTTATATAGAATGGCACCGATTGAGTTCAAGGAACTGAAAAGTCAATTACAATACTTGTTGGATAAAGGATTTATAAGCCCTAGTACTTCTCCTTGGGGTGCTCCAGTTTTATTTGTGAAAAAGAAATATGGATTGTTACAGTTGTGCATTGATTACAGAAAGTTGAATAAGGTGATAGTACGTAATAAGTATACATTACCTGGTATAAATTATTTGTTTAACCAGCTACATGGTGCTAAATATTTTTCAAAAATTGATTTGAGATCTGTGTATCATCAATTAAGGATTAAGGAGGAGGATATTCCGAAAACTACTTTCAAGACTCGATATATGCGATTTGGTTTAACAAATGCCCCAATTGCATTTATGGATTTGATGAACGGAGTATTTAAACCTTTTTTGAATCAGTTTGTTATTGTAGTCATAGATGATATCTTGGTGTATTCAAGGAGTTTAGAGGAGTATGAGCGACATTGAAGGATAACTCTGGAAACCCTAAGAAAACTCTAGCTATATGCTAAGTTTTCAAAATGTGAATTTTGGCTTAGTAGTGTTACCTTCTTAGGGCATGTGGTTACCAAATATGGTATTCAAGTTGATTCTAAAAAGGTAGAAGTAGTAGAGCATTGGCCACGCCTTACCTTAATTACAAAGATCTATAGTTTTCTTGGTTTAGCAGGCTATTATTGCAGATTCGTTAAAGATTTTTCAAAAATAGCTACTCTTTTGACGAAGTTGACAAGGAAGAGAATAAAGTTTGACTAGTTAGATGAATGTGAGAAGATTTTTCAGAAACTTAAGGAATGTTTGACTACGATGCTAGTATTGCCTATTCCTTCAAGTGTCGAAGGATACACAGTATACTGTGATACATTGAGAATTGGATTAGGGTGTGTATTGATGCAATATGGTCGAGTCATTGCATATGCATCCAGACAGCTTAAGCTACATGAGTAAAATTATCTAACTCATGATTTGGAAATGGCAGCAGTGGTTTTTGCTCTCAAAATTTAGAGGCATTATCTATATGGTAAGACATATGAAATCTATACAGATCATAAAAGCCTCAAATACATTTTTCAAAAAAAAGATCTTAACTTGAGACAAAGACGATGGATGAAATTGCCTAAAGATTATGATTATACAATATTGTATCATCTAGGTAAGGCTAATGTAGTTGATGATGCATTAAACATGATGTTTATGAGTAGTTTGACTCATATCACAGTTATAAGGAGGTTGTTGGTTAAAGAAATGCATAAGTTAGAAAGTCATGGGATAGTAGTTGAAGTAAAGGAGATTGGGATACTATTGAGCCATATACAATTTCAATCATCTTTGGTTGAGCAGGTGAAAAAGGAATAGGAAGAGGATGTCTATTTATACAAGAAAATTGAAGAGGTGAAGAATGGCAGTGACGTTGAACTTACTATAGATTCTAAAGGAATTTTAATATTGGGCAAGCAGTTGTGTGGACCTAATAAAAAAGAACTCAAGAAAGAGATTTTAGAGGAAGCTCACAGATCTAAATATACCATTCATCCTGGGGTAACTAAAATGTATCAAGATCTAAAAGAAATATATTGGTGGGATAGAATGAAAAAGGATATAGTTGATTATGTTTTTCAGAGTTTAACATGTCAACAAGTAAAAACATAACATTAAAGGCCTGTAGGATTACATCAGCAGATAAAAATACCTGAATGAAAATGGAAAAGAATAACTATGGATTTTGTTACAAAGCTACTGTAGACACCAAAAGGGTTTGATTCAATATGGGTGATCATTGATAGGTTAACTAAATCAGCACATTTTCTACCAGTAAAAACCACATACAACGTAGCTCAGTATGCAAATTTGTATTTGAATGAGATAGTGAGGATTCGTGGAGTGTCAATATCGATTATTTCTTATTAAGGACCACAATTCATAGCTCGTTTTGGGAGAGCTTTCCAAGAAGCTTTGGGCACGAAGTTAAATCTTAGTATTGCTGTCCATCCTCAAACAGATGGACAGTTTGAGTGAACTATCAAAATATTGGAAGACATGCTTCGGGCATGTGTGCTAGATTTTCAAGGAAGTTGAGAAAGATTCTTGCCCCTAGTTGAATTTGTTTATAACAATAGCTACCAAGCCAGTATACAAATGGCTCCTTTTGAGGCATTATATGATAGATTTTGTTGTTCTCCAACCAGATGGTTTGAGATGGGCAAAGCTAAGATTTTAGGTTCTGATGATTTGGTACAAGATGCATTCAACAAGGTAAAGTTGATTAAGGAAAGGTTATTAGCAGCCCAAATTAGACAGAAAGCTTATATTGATAATAGACGTCAACCATTAGAATTTATTGTAGGCGAACATGTCTTCTTAAAGATATCTCCTATGAAAGGAGTAGTAAGATTTGGTAAGAAAGGGAAGTTAAGTATATGGTATATAGGACCATATGAAATTCTTGATAGGATTGGTCCAGTAGCTTATCGTTTGGCTTTACCACCTGCATTGAGTAATGTCCATCTAGTCTTTCATGTGTCTATGCTATGGAAATACTTACCATATCCTACACATATTATACAGTGCCCACATATTCAGTTACAATAAGACTTAACTTATGAGAAACAACCAGTAGCAATAGTGGACAAACAAGTGAAGAAATTACGTTCAAAAAGAAATACCTACAGTTAAAGTGATGTGACAGAATCACTCTTCAGAAGAGGCTACTTGAGAAAGTGAGGATGATATACGAGCCAAATACCCATATCTTTTTGAATCATGAAGTTAGTTTTATTTGCAAATATAGAGATGAAATTCGGGACCCAATTTCTTAAAAGGGGGAAGAATGTAATAACCCTAAAATAAAGGGAAAAAAGAAAAAAAGAAAGAAAGAAAAACCCTAAATAAGTGAAAAAAATCATAAATTAAAGAAAATTTTGAATGAAAGTGAGGCTTATGGAAATGGAGATAAGTACCATTGGAAATGTGCTTAATTATCATATTGTTTGAGAAATTGTGAGGCTAATATGAGGATTTAAGTTTTGGGGGCCAAAATGTAATTTCTTAAACGTTTAAAGGTCAAAATGAAAATAACAAAAAATGCAAGGACACCCCTCAACAATTGAAATTTTGCTAATAGGTTCCTCAGAGGATTTTAAGAGAAACCAGATGTAAAATTTGGCATGAAACTTCAGTACTCTCTCAACCAAAATTCAATTTCTCTCTCTAAAATCCCTAAAACTTTTCTCTAGATTTGTAGCACTTCTGGACCTCATATTTCAACACCATCACCGCCTACGGTCTCTCAACCAAAATTCAATTTCTCTCTCTAAAATCCCTAAAACTTTTCTCTAGATTTGTAGCACTTCTGGACCTCATATTTCAACACCATCACCGCCTACGGATTCAAAACGACGAGGACTACAATTCTATCTGATTAGTTTATGGAAATTTGGCCAAAAATCTATCGGAAACTAAAAAATAAACAATAAAAAGATAAGTTCTAAATCTCCTACTTAGAGTTATCAAATTGAAAATCTAACACCATAGATGGATTCAAGAGGTGGAAAAACCTTGAGATATGAAATTCTGTTGCCATTTGACAACTTTTGTATGTCATGAACAATAAATCCGGCCGTTGTAAATAGTAATTTTCGATAGTGAACAGTAATTCACAATTGACCAACGTTGACGAAACTCTTAGAGGCTAAATTTTGTGATTCTGAAGTCATTTCCTAGGTTTTTGAACTTATTCTTTAAGTTCATTTGATCATATTGGACTTAGAAAAATACGTTTTAGGGCTATCCAACTTGGAATACTAGTTTTGTGAGTAGATAATTCTTTATATGACTTAACCTATGCTCTTCTTGAACTTTAAATGTATAGTTGGTTTTGTTTACAAGTTATTTATACTTTTATATGTCTCTGAAATGGAGTAACCTACCTAATTTATTTATTATTTGGCTTATAGTTCAAGAAGAGTATGATTTTGAAAATTGATTTTTGAACTCATTGTATATGTGATATTAAATGTATTTCTCATCATATGGTAAAGTGAATATTTATGCACGTGGCATTGATCTGTTAAGTTATAATATTTCCTTGGAAAAGGGCATGTATATGTGATAAACCCTGATTGGGAAATTTATGACAGATGAACTATACTGAGACTGAAATTCTATATTATACTAAAAGCTCTATTTTGAATGATATGGCATATGTACATATGATAATTTCTTTGGAGGAATCCTATTGGAAACACTATTTTTCAACAGTAGGTGATGTTAGTCCTAGTGTACCTTGATACATCAACTAGTAGGTTTGGTGCTAGCCTTGTGTGATGACCAACACACGGGATATGATATATGATGGAGAGCGGGATGCCTCCTATCTGAGCGAGATGCCGACTATATGATATATGACTTGCATCCCTTCCATGTGTTTGAGAAATACCCATATTAGAGTCCCTTTGTATGTCCTCTTGAATGGTGGTAGGACAAACCTCAGTAGGATACTGAGTTTAGGAAAATCCTACACCACCAAAGTACAGAAGGGCCCGAACTCTAATATGGTGGTTCTAATATGAGATCCTCCTAATATTTTTATAAGAAATATTTTGATGCATAACATTATTTGATTAATGGTCATACACTATTGCATATGATTTTGAATATTTGAATATGATTTGAACTGAAAACATTTGAGATGCAGGTCCCATATGGATGTACATCTAAACTATAATATTCTATGTGATAAATTTTAATATATGTGTACATCCATATGTTAACCTAAAAGGTCTTAGGAGATTTTATCTATTCACTGAGTTATCAAACTCACTAAACATTATTTACATTTTATTTCCGATAAAGATAAAGAGTTTGGACCTGTAGCTACATGATCAGTTAGGAGTCATATTCTCTGGGTGAGCCTATGTTGCTTCCAAGGCTTACAGTGTTTAAACATTATGTATTTTTAATTTAGAGTATGCTTTGAACGCCAAAGGTAGGATCCCTACTTCTTCTGTAAAATTGATATATGTAGACTTGGCATGTACATTTGGATAAACTGAAAACTTGTGAACGTATGTTTTACTCCTATTATGTTATATATTTGAAGTATATATGCAATAAATAAGGGTAAAATTATCTGCTATTCGTGACAATCGCGTACCCTTAAATTGAGGGCGTGACAATATGTGTGTATATGTGTGTGTGTGTGTGTGTGTGTGTGTGTGTGTGTGTGTGTGTGTGTGTACATGTATATACATATATATCTATATGTATATATGTGTGTGTGTATATATATATACATATACATGTATATAGACATATAAATATATATGTATATATATATATATATATATATATATATATATATATATACATATATATATTTATATGTCTATATACATGTATATGTATATATACATATGTATGTACATGTACATACATATATATATGTATATGTATATGTGTGTGTGTGTCTATATGCATATACACATATATGTACTTATCCTCTTGGGGTATTCTTTTCCTTCTGACTATATATATATATAGTTTATATATTCATTTTTAGAAGAGAGATCCATGAAGTAGTGGAAAAACTAATTGTACACTTATAAATTGCAGTGTATATTCATTGATTCTAACCTTTCTTGATTGGTATAAATTGTTTTATGATATTCTCAAAAATTGTACACTTGCTACCTAGTAGATAAATTAATGTTCCTTGAAAAGATTCGTGGAAAAATTGTACAATGATAGATCTCACATATATTATAATTGATTTTGGAATTAGTATTGTTAATTAGTCTCTCAGATATTTAATGATAATATTGTTTAAGACTTCTTCATTTCTTAGATTAAAAAATAGAATCTTGACATGTTGACATTAGGAAATTTTTTACACATTTTATACTTAAATCTGTAAATAAATTAAGTTCTTTCATAGTTTAACTTCAGCTTGTATAAATACTTGATTTGACTCAGTTCAATAATTAATTGAGCTCGAATATAACATTAAATTTGTTTAATTAAATGAGCCGGGCTTGAAAATTTAATACTCAAATCATTGAGCTCGTGAACAACTTGCTTAAAAATAAAATAAATTATATTTTTACAAATATGCATATATTATATATATTTGTATCCATAATATATTAAAAATTAATTTACACAAATTATGTAATATTTTGAAATATAATTATATATAAATTAATCATATCACAATTATTTATTGAGTTCTAATAAGTTCATTTAGCTTATTAAAAATGTTTGTACAATTTTAAATGAGTTTAAACAAAACTGAGTATGAGTTCATTTTTAAATTCATTTAGCTTTACAAGTCGAGTCGAATGGCTTGTTAATCTCATGAGCTTGAGAGCATTAAAGCTCAACTCTACTCAGCTCATTTACACCTCTACCTCCACTTGAAATATTTGAAATATGCAAAAATTATATAATAGCTGGCTAGTTCATAAATTAATGTTCATTAGAGAGATTCTCTACTAGTAAAAAAATTGTAAATTGATATATTTCATATATACTCATTGAATATGGCCTCAATATTGTTAATTCGTCTCAATTTTTTACCCTTATTTTTCATAATTTTATATCATTGATTTGATGAAATTTGTTTGAAGACTTGTTTACTTTGTAGCTTATACAAAAGAAGCTTGGAAGTTGAAAATAGGAATGGTAATATGATTGAAACATATGTATTTACTACCTAAATTTTATTATACAAAAGATTCTAAAGTTGAAATTATTTCCAAGTTTTGGTCATCTTTATGGGCCCTATGTACTAAGTTCTTTGTGCCTTCTCAAACATAGTTAGCTATATTACTTAGGAGTAAATTTTGCTTAAGAGCTATACAAACGATAATATTATTGCTGTAGATTATGTTATCTCCTTGCATTATTAGTTACTTGCCATTGACAAGTGTTATAATTTTTAAGAAATAGAATTTTACCAATATGATCTTTGCTTGTAATTTCAAGTTCACCCTATCTTTAAATCATTGCAATGTCCTCGCTCTTCTTTGTTTTGATTACATTTGTCACCCTACTATTAAAATTTTCAGTTAACAGTAATGGTGGGGCTATGAAATTAAAAAATACCCCTCTAATTTAATTTTAATTTAACCACTATTAAAACATCAACAGAAAAAAATTTCCTCCAAACCCAAAAATTTAGAACTCAAAAGCTTCTACACAACCAAAATTCCTTCCCCCAAGCATCTAGACCCCAAGCTATTAACCCACTACATTGTGACTCATCATCGGTGTGCCTCATTGCTAGCGTCAACCACCACAGTTTAGAGTAAGACACCCATCTCCCCTACTTCCGTAAGTCCAACTAATAACATCAACAACACTAATGGAGAAGAAATTGTATTTCAAAAAATGTACACTTACCTTAGTGATATTAGGATGATCATGTTTATGCCAAACAACAACAACAACAACAACTAGAACATGATAAATCAAGATAAACATCAAAGAAACATAATCATAATTAAAACTGAAGACAATATAGAACATACCATAATGCATAACAAAAAATAATGCAAAATAGAACTAAAGATAATGTAGAACAAAATTAGGACTAAAGACATGCACTACAAAAAAAGAAAGATGATTTGTGACTGAATTCAAAGACCAAAACATAGCCGTCTCAAATTGTGATGGAAAAGAAACTATTTATGACTGATTTAGACAAAAAAAAATTAACTAATTTTGTGACCAATATAGAGATCGACATGGAAGTACCTAAAACAATCAGTGGCAAAACGGTGGCAAAGTAGTTGCAATTTATTGGTGTGTGATTGAATTTAGTAACCAAACAATATCCTATGCAAATTGAGACTGAATGGATACCATTTGCAATTGATTGTATGTGAATGTAATTTTAACTTATCTTGAGACCAATATGGCGACCAATTTGAAAGTAACAAAAAATCGATGAAAAAATGGACACAAAGTTGTCGCAATTTACAGGTGTACAATTTGTATTTTCATCGATCATAAACCATCACGATCACTAATAGATTGGTCACAAATATTTATAAATCCTTAAGCCCCAAATTCTTTTCCCATTTCCCTCTAAGCGTCAAAGCTCTTTTTTCTCTTTTCTTCCCATTGCCGTTCAATCCTTCTACTATCCTTGTTTGCGACGTGGTGCGTACTGTCACAGGTACACGCAAATTAATACCTTACCTCTCAACTAACCTATACTAGTGGGAGTAAGAGTTAATCCCACAGAGGCTGTAATTACCTTATGTGATTGAGAAAATTGGGGATTAATAATAACAAATAAATCAAAAGTAAACAAGAATGAAAGTAATTAAGAGAGTGTTATTAATAATAAAGATGTGGGCTTCAGTTGATATCTACCGTCAAGGGATTGCATTGATCATTGACAACATAATCAATCTTAAATCCAATATCTACCATCGGGATTTTAACCTTATTCCTCCTTAAGTCTAGTAATTGATAACAATCTCCTCAATTAAACCCTAATTAATAAGATATCCTTTAATACATCGGTAAAGTATAACCTACTAATCGCATGAAGAATTAGAGAAACTGATACAGCTGAACAAATATAAACACATCGGTTATATCTAATTTAATTGATCATTCATCATAGAGTTAATGATTTATAATCTAAAATCTTTAATCCTATTTGCCTAATGAATTATAGTAATAAAAACTTTGTTTAGAACATAACTCAGTAGTATATTAAGATAGATAATATACTAGTAGGCCTTCCTAGCAATTATATGAATAATCATTGAAAAGAGAAGAATAGATAAATAATCAATACTTGATTAAGATTGAACTAATAAAATCAAATCTAAATCTCACAATGCACAAAGATCCCTTATGGTTTTAATCTTCCTTTACCAACTAAAGAAGAATCGAAGAAGGTAATTAAAAGCTTGAGTTCCTCCTTGATGCTTCCTTTCTTCCCCTTTTTATAGGTTGGCTTCTTTTCATCGAAATAGAACTGTTTCTAGGTCAAAACCTGGCCCATCAAGCTTTTATTGGAGCCAAAAGACCTAAAAATAGTGACTTCAACATTCTGGTGCAGTAGCAAGCACAGCGATGCCTGAGCTATTGCTACGACGCTTCGAAAATCTGGCTACAAGGCTCCAATTCTTAGAAAATCAGCACCGTAACGTACTGAATACGCAATGAAGTAACGTCGCGGTGCTCTCTTATGAGCACTGCGACACCTAAAAAATTTCAGAATTTGCCAAAGTGTGAAACCTGAAAGCTGTAGATCTATGTCTCTTCTTTCCACAGCCATTAGAATCACCTCAATCGGTGTTCAAATAGGAGAATGGAGGGTAAAAAATCAACATTTTTCCATATTTTCTCTCTATTTTCCTCTTATTTTCTTCTTTCTTGTTACTAAAACACAAAATACAAAACTCAATTAATTTCTATTTATATTCTAATTAAATCAAACAAAAAGTAGGTTTAAAGGTATTAAAATTATGCTTAATTAAAAACACATCAAATACCCCTACACTCAACCTTTTGCTTGTCCTCAAGGAGAATAATCTCAAAAGACAAAAGCAAAAATCAACATACGTAGTGAGTGTTAGGCTTACCAAAATTTTGCCTCATAACTCAAAACTATGTTTAAGAAATTTTTTGAAAGATCATAACCATGTATAAGATTAACCCGAACACAATCCATTATTTTATTATGTTGAATCCCGAGTGTGTGTGTTTTTGGGTCACTAAATTTTCTTTTACCCAAATGAGTTTATATATCCCAAAATTTTGGGTGTAGGTCTCTAATTAGTTTAGGATTTTCATAGGCTTATTTTTTATACCACTCTCCACTGATGTAGGCCAAAACTACCTCTAGGTTCAATAGTACTTTATTTAACTTGTAATGTGGCTAGGGTATAAGGTATGATTAAGAATACAAATTTAGCCTTAATCACCCAGCACCACATGAGTAAATCTGATCTCTTAATCTTCTCTTAATTTTGGGGGAGGATTTCCCCCCACTCATTTTCTTGCTTCAATTGAATTTAATTCATCATTTTCCTTGGTTATATATTTCTTTTCTTTCACTCACAGCCTCTGCTTTTTTCCTCTTTGGATTTTTTTTTCTTTCCTTTGCTCCTCCCTTCCAACCTTTTGTCAATAAAGTTCTACAAAACAAGTATTCAAAAAACTAATCATGGAGTGAGTGAATAGGATTAAAAATAAGGATATTCATACAAAGTTTCACTTTTGGCTCATTTGTGGTTTTTAGAAGAAAAAGTTCATTAAATTTAAAATCGAGGAACTAAGGATATTTCATTGCTTAACTTAGGCTTAAAAGGCTCTATCTATCAAAGAATGCCTAAATCATCTCCTAAATAATAGTATTAGCCTAAGATTTTTCCTCAAGTAACATTCAAATAAGTTTTAGAATTCTATTGAGATCATAAAATATTTTTGAGTTATATAAACCTTCTCTAAGTAAAAGACAAATTAAATGCCCAAAGTTATTGTCCAAAACTGTTTCAAGATTCTAAAGTCAAAAATAAATTGCAAAAAGATTAAAATTGTACATAACCATGAATTTTCTACATTTTTTCAAGAGCTAAAATAAATTTGAATAGTTATATAATTGGTTATTGATTATGCCTAACATCTCAAAACATAAATTAAAACACTTACACAACAACCACTCAACTTGCTAAATGCAATAAAAGTGCATTAATAGTGAAAATCAAAAAATTTGATGTTCAAAATAGGGTCCCAATTCTTCAAAAAAAAATATTTCCTCCCCCACACTAAAACTTTACATTGCCCTTAATGTAAACAAAAAGATAAGAATATGGAAGGGTATATGAAGACATATGAGTTAAGTGAACTTCCCTAAATTTGTTTGGGTTGGAATGAGCATGTTGCATTACTGGACCCTGAATTTTTTTGATTTCCACTTTTTTTTACTATGTTGGGTTGCCTCTCAATAAGTGCCTTTGTTTAATGTCATTGGCTTGACTCAAAATATTTTATGTCATTCATGGGGGTATCCTTGATGTCTACTTTAATTTGAAATTTCTAGGACTGATTCTTGCCTTGAAATTCTACTGCATTACAAGCAATCACATTAGTAATAACAAGGGGTCCTGACCAAGGGAGATATTTCTTATCTTTGTGGGGTCTAACCCCTTTGATCTCTAAAACTTGATGCAACTCTACAGTTAGTTCTATGCCTTTAAGGTTTGCAATTATTTTTGTAATGGAATTTCTTTTTTCTTGAAAAATATGTATCAATGCCTCTTCTTTTTTAGCACCTAGATTCTTGGCAACTATCACGGCCCCAAATGATGGAACACATGACCGGCATGACATAAGGGTTTCCCCCTAGCCGCAAGCCTAACACATCACGGCCCCAAATGATGGAACACATGACCGGCACGGCATAAGGGTTTCCCCCTAGCCACAAGCCTAACACATAGCATGCACAAACATCCAGCATACAATCCAGAGTACATAATAAATCTAACTGGCCACATATACCACATCCAATATAAGAAAATATTGTGTATATATATATATATATCTCATGAATCCAACATCTGTGATTCAACTTGGCCCATGGTCTTATAATACAAATATCGTTGAAAAACATAAAACCATTTTTTCAAACAACACATCAAAATACGCAAGAAGCGAGGATCCTGCCTGTATGTTCATGGAGGTACACTAGACATAAACTAAACAAAACAAATAGTACAAAAGAGCCTTGCCCAAACTGGGGCTCACCAACGCTATCTTCAGCCTCCTACGAAGTTGTAGCTGGATCAAAGTCTCTTTGACTATCTGTGGGGAGGAAACAGAAGAAGGGTGAGATCACCACATCTCAGTGAATGGATAAATCACACTATAACAGAAACAGGGCAAACCAAGCATGAATGTTTCGCAATGAGTTTAATAATTGAAATCAAAGTGTAAAGATAATAATAGAAACATTAAGCATTTAACCATAATTTATTGAAAGAAAAGCTAAACAGTTCAAATGTATGTTCAAAAGATAAAACAGGATTAAATCAGTAACAGTAGAGCAAATCAATTATGCATGGTAAGTAATAAATAAAGTTATTTATGCAATAACAATGATGAATGAGATTGTTTAGAAATATTTAATCTTTAAGAAAAATGCACTAGTTTATTGGAGGTCTTTCCTAACAGATCTATCATCTCCCCCAAGCACACAGCAATGGTAGGGTAATCACTGTAGGCGTAGACATAAGTCCACCCTAAATCCCCCAAGCACACAGCAAGGGTATGGTAATCACTGTAGGCGTAGACATAAGTCCACCCTAAATCCATGTGTCTTAGGCAGTCATATGCCCATCACAGTATCCTAGGCCGAAGCCTTCGCATGACCATGGTGCACCAGGGCTAGCACTCTCAACGGCTAGCTAACAATGATCTAAAAGGGTCCCTCCAATAGAAAACATTTGAAATATGCTATTCAAAGAGTTTAAAGTAAAACATTTCAATAACATTACAATAAAGCTATAATTCTTCATCTAGCTCTTTTCATGCGTAAAATTCCGTTCTAAAATATATCTCATCCATGAATTCCCATGGAGACCTTTATAATCATAAACTTTCCCTTTTAAACATAGATTGTCCGTAGACGTCACATAGATGCTCATCATGCATCAAATCATTTCATGGCTAACTTAGTTCATTTTTATGACTAAGTTCGCATTTCTATAAATCTAGCTCAAATGGAGAATTATCAGCCTAGATGCTTGCCCTGCATACCTAGAGTTTAACTAGGATTTAAATTTATAATTTCTAACATGGTTGGAACATATTGGTTTTCAAACTGGTAAAACAATTTAGCATACATTCCAACTAGTTAAAATCATACGAGAGAGTTATGAACCAAATTCGTAAAACATGCGCTATAGTATGAAAAACCCACTCACAAGTAAGGGCTCTAGATTAGACAGCCCTAAAATCCTGGTTTGTGGTCTGAATTCGGTAAAACAAAGCCCAAAATCGAGTTCGGAAAGCCCAAAAACCTTAAATGAGCTTGGGTACTGTTCACCGCCGGAAAACACTATTCACATCCACTATTCATCACCGGAAGACACTATTCACCGTCACAAAAACTTTACCGAATCAACAAAATAATTTCATATCCTAATATTTATCTAGTTTCTGAATCCATATACGGAGTCAGATTTCTAATTAGAAGTTTCTAAGTAAGGTTTTTCAGAATTTACCTTTTATTGAGATTTTTTACTTCATATCTACGGCGATTCAACGGTTGATTTGAAAAACTGATCGGTCAAAACTGAAGTACTCTTCATCCTGAATCCAATAACACTTTCAGTTTTGATACCGGAAGCCAATTGGTACTCCAAATCGAGAGAAAAGATTTAAAGTCACTATTCATTCACTATGCAGCACTATGCATTTTTTCCGTTTTCTTCTTCTTCGAATTCGTCGCCCCCAGTTTCTCATTTTATGGTTTCTGAAAGAAATTTTTTTTTAAAAAATTATTAAATAATTAATAATTAGATTTTCTTTTATAAAAATTCATATAAATTCCGTTTTAGATCTTAAAATATCCCAAAAGTTCCTAAAAATTTCCATTCTCGTAAATCTTTAGTTAAACTCTTAAATCACGATTTTTCTTGATAAACATCATAATAAAATAAATTTCAAAACAAATATCTTTATTCATATTAAAAGAAAGAATATTTCTAAAAATACCATAAAAATTCAATGGAGGCCGGTATAATTATTTTAAGCAACACAATACTTCTTTTACTTAAAAGTCCACTTACTTTTAACAAATCATAATCATTTCAACATAAATAAAAATATATTTGCTTATAGCGCGCCAAAACATAAATTCTCATATTTATTTTGTAATTCTTTAATCCATGTAATAAATATACATATTTTCTACGGTTCTTATCTCTATTGTCAAAATTCTCTCTTTTATTCTAAATTTCCTTTAATTGGAATTTTTGTTAAATTTTACGGTTATTATATTCTTCCCCCCTTAAAGAAATTTGGTCCCCGAATTTTATCACCATAGTTGTAGATAAATACTAATCTCATTGTCCAAATAAATGCAAATATCTAGCGCGTATATCCTCCTCTCTTTCCCAAGTAGTTTTCTTAGAAGAATGATTTTTCCATATCACTTTTACTGTAGGTATTTCTTTTGAGCGTAACTTCTTTATTTGTCTGACCACTATTGCTACTGGTTATTCCTCATGGGTTAAGTCTTTTTGTAACTGAATCTATGGACACTGTATAACATGTGTAGAATACGGTAAATATTTCCTTAGCATAGACATATGAAAAAAACTGGATGGACATTACCCAATTTAAGAGGTAAAGCCAAACAATAAGCCACTGAACCGATCCTATCAAGAATTTCAAATGGTTCTATATACCGACGGTGTAACTTCCCTTTTTTTCCAAATCTCATTACCTCTTTCATTGGTGAGTCATTAAAGAATATATGGTCACCAACTGAAAATTCCTAGTGCTCAACATTCATAGTCCTTGTAAACTTTTGACTTGTATTGAGTTTCCAGTATTCTTTTTCTAATCAATTTCACTTTATCAATGACATCTTATAATAAATATAACTCTGCTGAGTCATTTAACAGAACATTTGTAACACCTCTTACATAAGGATTAAATCTTCTAATATCATTTTAGTATAGACAAATTCTACTAAGAAATCTCCTACCAATCTAAAAAAAAATATGCTTGTAGCATGCTCTCCAAACTAGCATCATCAATTTAAATAATTCATATTCTATCTATTGCATGTTATTCCAAATTAGATTTCCAAAAAGTTTAACTTTTCTCAATTCACTCAGATATTAAGAAACCTATGATGTTCATGTAAAACTTCAAATGATGCCATTGTATATTGGCATGATAATTACTGATATGAGCAAGTTCAACTAAGAACAATTAATTTCTCCCAACTTTCACCACAATAATATAAAGATACTTAAAGCATAACTTCTAATGTATAAACACATCATTTAAATTTAGTATCAGTCATACTATAATCAAATAAAGATCCTTAGACTTCCTGAATAACTCTCTTAAGATAATATATTCAATTCGTACTTGCCAACATACCCACCAATGAAAAATTTCACTTGTATCTTCTTTTTACCATTATACTAGTACCATTTTTTTTATCTCAGTATATCCTTATTACCTCAGGTCATCCATATTCACAATCTATGGCTTCTTCTGAAATCTCCTTTCTCAACAATTATCCATACGTGAATTTCCAATCTCAACATAATTTACATTCTAGATATTAGTCTCAATTTAGCAAGGTATAAATCCTTAACACAAATATCTTAATCACTTACATTATTCTCAGAGATGATTCTCAAAATATTCTCCATGTTTCCAAATTAAAAATTTCGAGATTAGCTTAAATCTTACTTTTCATACTTTACTCCTCAAAAACTTCAACACCGTTAATTCCTTTGATTACATTCGTCAAAGCACCATTACATCATCATCCATCTATCCTTTTCAAAATCTCTATTACTTTAATCTACTAATCAAAATCTTGCATTTAATGCCAAATATTAATGTAGGGCAATGCAGCAGAAAATGCGAAACACGTAATAGAGCATAGTGCCAAAATAGGAAGTCAGAAGTTTGGACAAAACATTGACAAGAAATTAAAATCGGTGGTCGTAATTCTTGAAATTCTATAAACAAAATCTAGCTGCTATTTCGACGAAAATCGGTGGCCGCAATCGGTGGCCGCAAATTTTGAATATATGTGCCAAAATTTAATTCAAAGATATTATTATTCGGCGGAAGCATATCATATGGAAAAGAAATATTTCTGAGCCTATAAAGTCTGTGAATAACAAGAGCACATAGTTAACTGGTAGGATGCAGTTGGTTGCTTCAAAATATATATAATCAATCAACTGTAAATAACTAGTCCAAATTAAAATTTCTCAAAATAGCTAGTCGACTTATAAACTAATAGTCGACTGGTAAAAACATTGAGAAAACAAAATAAATCATTTGATTGTTCCTCTTCAACAATTAATTGGTTTGCATTTTCACTCTTTTTCTTTTTCTTCTTTTTTACAATGACGACTATCACCTACAACCTTTCAAGACATCAATGCTTCATCAAAGACAACAAGAAAAAGACAGATTTCTGGTGATTATCTTATCTTATGCTCTTTATGTGCTTAATATGGGACACAGTCATAACTACTGTACATATACATGCTTTCCATCATTTTTGAAATTTTTGTTTTACCTATAATTTAGCTGATATCCACCAATCACTCACATAGTTGTTCTAATAATACCCGGCCTATTCGCATAGCTATTATAAATATGCCCTTCTCCGAGTTCTATAAATGCTTATATTAGTATCTTTATCTTCATACTCAAAGTTAAGGTAAGAGAAATTATGGAGGGAACCGCATTTCGTCAGTTTCGAAATATTTGTGTCTTTTGTGGTTCCAGTCCTGGAAAAGATGGGAAATATGTGAAAGCAGCACAAAACCTGGGTATGGTGTTGGCCAGAAGAAAAATTCATCTAGTGTATGGTGGAGGTAACCGTGGGTTAATGGGGTGTGTGGCTACAGCTGTACATGTAGGAGGATGCCAAGTTCTAGGTATTATTCCTACAGCTCTAGCTGCATCCAGCAACATAGGAAAGACAATTGGGGAAGAATATAGAGTAGCTTCCATGCATGAACGCATGGCTAGAATGATGAGCAATGCTGACCCCTTCATTGCCTTACCATGTGGTTTTGGTACTTTAGAGGAGATTTTTCAAATAGTCTCTTAGGCACAACTGAATATGCATCACAAACCAATAGGTTTGTTAAATGTTAATCACTTCTTTGATGGTTTGTTATCTTTCCTTGATCATGCTGTGGAACAAAGGTTTATCCCACACTCAGCACGACGAATTCTCATCTTAGCTTCAGATGCTGAGGAGTTGATTGATGCTTTAAAAGCATATGTTCATGTACCTGATCCAATCACAGCTCAAATAGAATGGACAACAGACCATAACATAAAGCGCAAATTGGACTTAGATCTTCATCTGTAACTGTAGCAAGATGTGGACATTGCTGTACCACTTTTACTTTCTTAGGGTTATCTTGGATACCATCTTGTTAGCCATATACCTTAAGAAAGTACTATAGTTATGAGTTTATAGTTATGTTATTTGAATTGACAAATGCCCCAGCTACATTCATAGAGTTAATGAATAAGTAATTAAGCCATCCCTAAATCAAGTTGTTATTATATTTATTGATAATATACTAGAATATTTCAAGAGTTCAGAGGATCATAAGTAATATTTAAAGATAGTATTACAAACTCCAAGGGAGTATCAGCTATATGCTAAGTTCTCAAAATATGAATTTTGACTTAGTAATAGTACTTTCTTAAGGTATGTGGCTAGCAAGATGGTATCCAAGATAACCCTAAGAAAGTAAAAGTGGGTCCACATCTTGCTACAGTTACAGATAAAGATCCAAGTCCAATTTGTGCTTTCTGCTATTGTCTGCCGTCCATTCTATTTGAGCAATAGTTAGATCAGGTACATGAACATATGTTTGTAAGGCATCAATCAACTCCTCAGCATTTGAAGCCGAGATGAGAATTTGTCGTGCTGAGTGTGGGATAAACTTCTGTTCCACAGCTTGATCTAGAAAAGATAACAAACCATCAAAGAAGTGATTAACATTTAACAAACCTATCGGTTTGTGATGCATATTCAGTTGTGCCCAAGAGACTATTTGGAAAATCTCCTCTAAAGTACCAAAACCACCTGGTAAGGCAATGAAGGCGTCAGCATTACTCATCATTCTAGCCATGCGTTCATGCATGGAAGCTACTCTATATTCTTCCCCAATTGTTTTCCCTATGCTGCTGGATGCAGCTAGAGCTGAGGAATAATACCTAGAACTTGGCATCCTTCTACATGTGCAGCTGTAGCCACACACCCCATTAACCCACAGTTACCTCCACCATAGACTAGATGAATTTTTCTTCTGGCCAGCACCATACCCAGGTTTTGTGCTGCTTTCACATATTCCCCATCTTTCCTAAGACTGGAACCACAAAAGACACAGATATTTCGAAACTGACGGAATGTTGTTCCCTCCATAATTGTTCTTACCTTAACTTTGAGTATAGACAAAGATACTAATGTAAGTATTTATTGAACTCAGAGAAGGACATATTTATAATAGCTATGTGAATAGGCCGGATATTATTAGAATAGCTATATGAGTGATTGGTGGATATCAGCTAAATTAAAGGTTAAAAAAAATGGCAAGCATGTATATGTACAGTAGTTATGACTGTGACCCATATTAAGCACATAAAGAGCATAAGATAAGATATCACCAGAAATCTGTCTTTTTCTTGTTGTCTTTGATGAAGCATTGATGTCTTGAAAGGTTGTAGGTGATAGCCATCATTGTAAAAAAGAAGAAAAAGAAAGTGAAAATGCAAATCAATTAATTGTTGAAGAGGAACAATCAAATGGTTTATTTTGTTTTCTCAATGTTTTTACCAGTCGACTATTGGTTTATAAGTCGACTAGCTATTTTGAGAAATTTTAATTTGGACTGGTTATTTACAGTTGATTGATTATATATATTTTGAAGCAACCAACTGCATCCTACCAGTTAACTATGCGCTCTTGTTATTCACAGACTTTATAGGCTCAGAAATATTTCTTTTCCATATGATATGCTTCCGCCGAATAACAATATCCTTGAATTAAATTTTGGCACATATATTCAAAATTTGCGGCCACCGATTGCAGCCACTGATTTTCGTCGAAATAGCAGCTAGATTTTGTTTACAGATTTTCAAGAAATACGGCCACCGATTTTAATTTCTTGTCGATATTTTTGTCCAAATTTCGGACTTCCTATTTTGGCACCATGCTCTATTACGTGTTTCGTATTTTCTGCTACATTGTCCTACATTAATATTTGGCATTAAATGCAAGATTCTTTTTCCTTACTATAAGGAGGGTTAATTTCTAATCTATGGAACTCAATTATTATGGTGTTCAACTTATTAGTAGATTAAAGTAATAAGAATTTTGAAAAGAATATATGGATGATGATCTAATGGTGCTTTGACGAATGTAATCAAAGGAATTAATGGTGTTGAAGTTTCTGAGGAGTAAAGTATGGAAAGTAAGATTTAAGTTAATATCAAAATTTTTAATTTGGAAACATGGAGAATATTTTGAAAATCATCTCCGAAAATAATGTAAGTAATCAAGATATTTGTGTTAAAGGTTTAAATCGAATTTAGTATTTAATATGTGAATTATGTTGAGATTGAAAACTCACGTATGAATAATTGTTGAGAAAAGAGATTTCAGAAGAAGTCATAGATTGTAAATATGGATAAACCGAGGTAATAAGGATATACTGAGATATAAAAAAAAATGGTACTAGTATAATGGTAAAAAGAAGATACAAGTGAAATTTTTCATTGGTGGGTATGTTGGCAAATACGAATTGAATATATTATCTCAAGAGAGTTAGTCAGGAAGTCTAAAGATCTTTATTAGATTATAGTATGATTGATACTAAATTTAAATGATGTATTTATACATTAGAAGTTATGCTTTAAGTATCTTTATATTATTGTGGTGAAAGTTGGGATAAATTAATTGTCTTTAGTTGAACTTGCTCATAGCAGTAATTATCATGCCAATATACAATGGCATCATTTGAAGTTTTACATGAACATCATAGGTTTCTTAATATCTGAGTGAATTGAGAAAAGTTAAATTTTGGAAATCTAATTTGGAATAACATGCAATAGATAAAATATAACTTATCTAA
The DNA here is from genome assembly GCA_037074535.1 of Gleditsia sinensis. Classification (NCBI taxonomy): domain Eukaryota; kingdom Viridiplantae; phylum Streptophyta; class Magnoliopsida; order Fabales; family Fabaceae; genus Gleditsia; species Gleditsia sinensis. The sequence goes on along the minus strand of CM073473.1, from coordinate 31,742,560 downwards.
ATTGTTGATGCTAGCTTGGAGAGCATGCTTCAAGCATATGTTTTTGAGATTGGTAGGAGATTTCTTAGTAGAATTTGTCTATAATAAAATGATATTAGAAGATTTAAGCCTTATGTAAGAGGTGTTACAAATGTTCTGTTAAATGACTCAGTGGAGTTATATTTATTATAAGATGTCATTGATAAAGTGAAATTGATTAGAAAAAGAATACTAGAAACTCAATACAAGTCAAAAGTTTACAAGGACTATGAATGTTGAGCACTAGGAATTTTCAGTTGGTGACCATATATTCTTTAATGACTCACCAATGAAAGAGGTAATGAGATTTGGAAAGAAAGGGAAGTTACACCCTCGGTATAAAGAACCATTTGAAATTCTTGATAGAATTGGTTCAGTGGCTTATTGTTTGGCTTTACCTCCTAAATTGGGTAATGTCCATCCAGTTTTTTTTTCATATGTCTATGCTAAGGAAATATTTACCGTATTCTACACATGTTATACAGTGTCCATAGATTCAGTTACAGAAAGATTTAACCCATGAGGAATAACCAGTAGCAATAGTGGTCAGACAAATAAAGAAGTTACGGTCAAAAGAAATACATACAGTAAAAGTGATATGGAAAAATGATTCTTCTGAGAAAACAACTTGGGAAAGAGAGGAGGATATACGCGCTAGATATTTGCATTTATTTGAACAATGAGATTAGTATTTATCTGCAACTATGGTGATGAAATTTGGGGACCGAATTTCTTTAAGGGGGGAAGAATGTAATAACCGTAAAATTTAACGAAAATTCCAATTAAAGGAAATTTAGAATAAAAGAGATAATTTTGATTGACAATAGAGATAAGAACCGTAGAAAATATGTATATTTATTACATGGATTAAAGAATTACAAAATAAATATGAGAATTTATGTTTTGGCGCACTATAAGCAAATATATTTTTATTTATGTAAAAATGATTATGATTTGTTAAAAGTAAGTGAACTTTTAAGTAAAAGAAGTATTGTGTTGCTTAAAATAATTATACTGGCCTCCATTAAATTTTTATGGTATTTTTAGAAATATTCTTTCTTTTAATATGAATAAAGATATTTGTTTTGAAATTTGTTTTATTATGATGTTTATCAAAATTGTGATTTAAGAGTTTAACTAAAGATTTACGAAAATGGAAATTTTTAGGAATTTTTGGGATATTTTAAGATGAAAAACGGAATTTATATGAATTTTTATAAAAAAAATCTAATTATTAATTATTTAATATTTATAAAAATAATAATAATTTTTTTTTCAGAAACCATAAAATGAGAAACCGGGGGCGACGAATTCGAAGAAGAAGAAAACGGAAAAAAATGCATAGTGCTGCATAGTGAGTGAATAGTGACTTCAAATCTTTTCTCTCGATTTGGAGTACCAATTGACTTCCGGTATCAAAACTGAAAGTGTTATTGGATTCAGGACGAAGAGTACTTCAGTTTTGACCGATTAGTTTTTCAAATCAACCGTTGAATCGCCATAGATCTGAAGTGGAAAATCTCGGTAAAAGGTAAGTCTGAAAAACCTTAGGCATTTTTAATTAGAAATCTGACATCGTAGATGAGTTCATATGCTTGATAAACATTAGGATATGTAATTTTTTGGTCATTTGGTAACTTTTTATATGGTGGTGAATAGTGATTTTTCGCATGAATAGTGACGGTGAATAGTATTTTTCGGCGGTGAACAGTACCCAAGCTCATTCAAGGTTTTTGGACCTTCCGGACTCAATTTTGGGGTTTGTTTTACCGAATTCAGACCAGAAACAAGGATTTTAGGACTGTCTAATCTGGAGCCCATACTTGTGAGTGGGTTTTTCATACTATAGCGCATGTTTTACGAATTCGGTTTATAACTCGCTCGTATGATTTTAACTAGTTGGAATGTATGTTAAATTGTTTTACCGCTTTGAAAACCAATATGTTCCAACCATGTTATAAATTATAAATTTAAATCCTAGTTGAACTCTAGGTATGCAGGGCAAGCATCTAGGATGATAATTTTTCATTTGAGCTAGATTTATAGAAATGCGAACTTAGTCATAGAAATGAACTAAGTTAGCCATGAAATGATTTGATGCATGATGAGCATCTATGTGCCGTCTACAGACGATCTATGTTTAAAAGGGAAAGTTTATGATTATAAAGGTCTCCATGGGAATTCATGGATGAGATATATTTTAGAACGGAATTTTATGCATGAAAAGAGCTATATGGAGAATTATAGCTTTATTGTAATGTTATTGAAATGTTTTACTTTAAACTCTTTGAATAGCATATTTCAAATGTTTTCTATTGGAGGGACCCTTTTAGATCACTGTTAGCTAGCCGCAGGGAGTGCTAGCCCTGTTGCACCATGGTCATGCGAAGGCTTCGACCTAGGATACTGTGACGGGCATATGACTGCCTAAGACACAGGATTTCATGCGAAGGCTTCGGCCTAGGATACTGTGATGGGCATATGACTGCCTAAGACACAGGGATTTAGGGTGAACTTATGTCTACACCTACAGTGATTACCCTACCCTTACTGTGTGCTTGGGGGAGATGATAGATCTGTTAGGAAAGACCTCCAATAAACTAGTGCATTTTTCTTAAAGATTAAATATTTCTAAACAATCTCATTCATCATTGTTATTCCATAAATAACTTCATTTATTACTTACCATGCATAATTGATTTGCTCTACTGTTACTGATTTAATCATGTTTTATCTTTTGAACATACATTTGAACTGTTTAGCTTTTCTTTCAATAAATTATGGTTAAATGCTCAATGTTTCTATTATTATCTTTACACTTTGATTTCAATTATTAAACTCATTGCGAAACATTCGTGCTTGGTTTGCCCTGTTTCTCTTATAGTGTGATTTATCAATTCACTGAGATGTGGTGATCTCACCCCTCTTTTGTTTCCTCCCCACAGATAGTCAAAGAGATTTGATCCATCTACAGCTTCGTAGGAAGCTGAAGATAGTGTTGGTGAGCCCCAGTTTGGGCAAGGCTCTTATGTACTGTTTGTTTTGTTTTGTTTATGTCTAGTGTACCTCCATGAACATACAGGCAGGATCCTCGCTTCTTGCATATTTTGATGTGTTGTTTGGAAAACGGTTTTATGTTTTACAACGATGTTGGTATTATGAGGCCTTGGGCCAAGTTGAATCACATGAATATTATGAGGCCATGGGCCAACTTGAATCACGGATGTTGGATTCATGAGATATATATATATATATATATATATATATATATATATATATATATATATATATACAGTATTTTCTGGTATTGGATGTGGCATATGTGGCCAGTTATATTTATTATGTACTCTAGATTGTGTGCTGGATGTTTGTGCATGCGAACTCTATCACGGCCCCAAATGATGGAACACATGACCGACACGGCATAAGGGTTTCCCCCTAGCAGCAAGCCTAACACATAGCATGCACAAACATCCAGCACATAATCCAGAGTACATAATAAATATAACTGGCCACATATGCCACATCCAATATAAGAAAATACTGTGTGTATATATATATATATATATATTTATCTCATGAATCCAACATCTATGATTCAACTTGGCTCATGGCCTTATAATACAAACATCGTTGTAAAACATAAAACCATTTTTTTCCAAACAACACATCAAAATACGCAAGAAGCGAGGATCTTGCCTGTATGTTCATGGACGTACACTAGACATAAACTAAACCAAACAAACAGTACAAAAGAGCCTTGCCCAAACTGGGGCTCACCAACGCTATCTTCAGCCTCCTACGAAGCTGTAGCTGGATCAAAGTCTCTTTGACTATCTGTGGGGAGGAAATAGAAGAGGGGTGAGATCACCACATCTCAGTGAATGGATAAATCACACTATAACAGAAAGAGGGCAAACCAAACATGAATGTTTCGTAATGAGTTTAATAATTGAAATCAAAGTGTAAAGATAATAATAGAAACATTAAGCATTTAACCATAATTTATTGAAAGAAAAGCTAAACAATTCAAATGTATGTTTAAAAGATAAAACAGGATTAAATCAGTAACAGTAGAGCAAATCAATTATGCAAGGTAAGTAATAAATGAAGTTATTTATGCAATAACAATGATGAATGAGATTGTTTAGAAATATTTAATCTTTAAGAAAAATGCACTAGTTTATTGGAGGTCTTTCCTAACAGATCAATCATCTTCCCCAAGCACACAACAAGGGTAGGGTAATCACTGTAGGCATAGACATAAGTCCACCCTAAATTTTCCCAAGCACACAGCAAGGGTAGGGTAATCACTGTAGGCATAGACATAAGTCCACCCTAAATTCCCCAAGCACATAGCAAGGGTATGGCAATCACTGTAGGCGTAGACATAAGTCCACCCTAAATCCCTGTGTCTTAGGCAATCATAGGCCCGTCACAATATCCTAGGCCGAAGCCTTTGCATGACCATTGTGCAACAGTGCTAGCACTCCCTGCGGCTAGCTAACAGTGATCTAAAAGGGTTCCTCCAATGGAAAACATTTGAAATATGCTATTCAAAGAGTTTAAAGTAAAACATTTCAATAACATTACAATAAAGCTATAATTCTCCATCTAGCTCTTTTCATGCATAAAATTCCGTTCTAAAATATATCTCATCCATGAATTCCCATGGAGACCTTTATAATCATAAACTTTCCCTTTTAAACATAGATCATCCGTAGACGTCACATAGATGCTCATCATGCATCAAATCATTTTATGGCTAACTTAGTTCATTTCTATGACTAAGTTCGCATTTCTATAAATCTAACTCAAATGGAGAATTATCAGTCTAGATGCTTGCCCTGCATACCTAGAGTTCAACTAGGATTTAAATTTATAATTTCTAACATGGTTGGAACATATTGGTTTTCAAAGCGGTAAAATAATTTAGCATACATTCCAACTAGTTAAAATCATACGAGAGAGTTATAAACCGAATTTGTAAAACATGCGCTATAGTATGAAAAACCCACTCACAAGTATGGGCTGCAGATTGGACAGCCCTAAAACCCTCGTTTCTGGTCTGAATTCAGTAAAACAAACCCCAAAATTGAATCCGAAAGGTCCAAAAACCTTAAATGAGCTTGGTACTGTTTACCGCCGGAAAATACTAGTGACCGCCACTATTCATGCCGAAAATCACTATTCACCACCATATAAAAAGTTACCAAATGACCGAAAAAATTACATATTCTAATGTTTATCAAGCTTATAAACTCATCTACGGTGTCATATTTTTAATTAGAAATTTCTAAGTAAGGTTTTTCACACTTACCTTTTACCGAGATTTTCTACTTCAGATCTTCGGCGATTCAACGGTTGATTTCAAAAACTGATCGGTCAAAACTGAAGTACTCTTCGTCCTGAATCAAGTAACACCTTCAGTTTTGATATCGGAAGCCAATCGATACTCCAGATCAAGAGAAAAGATTTGAAGTTACTATTCACTCACTATGCAGCACTATGTATTTTTTCCGTTTTCTTCTTCTTCGAATTTGTCGCCCCCGGTTTCTCATTTTATGGTTTCTGAAATTTTTTTTTATTTTTTTTTATTTTTTATAATTATTAAATAATTAATAATTAGATTTTCTTTTATAAAAATTCATATAAATTCCGTTTTTCATCTTAAAATATTCCAAATTTTTTTAAAAATTTACATTCTCGTAAATCTTTAGTTAAGCTCTAAAATCACGATTTTTCTTGATAAACATCATAATAAAACATTTTTCAAAACAAATATCTTTATTCATATTAAAAGAAAGAATATTTCTAAAAATACCATAAAAATTCCATGGAGGCCGGTATAATTATTTTAAGCAACACAATACTTCTTTTACTTAAAAGTCCACTTACTTTTAACAAATCATAATCATTTCTACATAAATAAAAATATATTTGCTTATAGCGCGCCAAAACATAAATTCTCATATTTCTTTTGTAATTCTTTAATCCATGTAATAAATATACATATTTTCTACGGTTCTTATCTCTATTGTAAAAATTGTCTCTTTTATTCTAAATTTCCTTTAATTGGAATTTTCGTTAAATTTTACGGTTATTACATTCTTCCCCCTTAAAGAAATTCGGTCCCCGAATTTCATCACCATAGTTGCAGATAAATACTAATCTCATTGTTCAAATAAATGCAAATATCTGACGCGTATATCCTCCTCTCTTTCCCAAGTAGTTTTCTCAGAAGAATGATTTTTCCATATCACTTTTACTGTAGGTATTTCTTTTGACCGTAACTTCTTTATTTGTCTGACCACTATTGACGTCAATGCACCATTAGATCATCATCTATCTATTCTTTTCAAAATCCCTATTACTTTAATCTACTAATAAGTTGAACACCAAAATAATTGAGTTCCATAGATTAGAAATTAACCCTCCTTATAGTAAGGAAAAAGAATCTTGCATGTAATACCAAATATTAATGTAGGACAATGTAGCAGAAAATATGAAACACGTAATAGAGCATGGTGCCAAAATAGGAGGTCAGAAATTTGGACAAAAATATCGATAGGAAATTAAAATCGGTGGCCGTATTTCTTGAAAATTTGTAAAAAAATCTAGCTACTAATTCGGCGAAAATTGGTGGCCGCAAATTTTGAATATATGTGCCAAAATTTTAATTCAAAGCTATCGTTATTCGGTGAAAGAATATCATATGAAAAATAATTATTTCTCAGCTTATAAAAGTCTGTGAGAAGCAAAGAACACATAGTTAACTGGTAGGATGCAGTTGATTGCTTCAAAACAGATGTAATCAATCAACTGTAAAATAACCAGTTCAAATTAAAATTTCTCAAAATAGCTAGTTGACTTATAAACCAATAGTTGACTGATAAGAATATTGGGAAAAATAAGATAAATCTTTTGATTGTCCCTCTTCAACAACTAACTGGTTTGCATTTTTCAATCTTTTCTCTCTTTTACGCCTACCACTTACAACTTCTCTGTAAGAATCAAGACATCAATACTTCATAAAAATAATAAGGAAAACGCTAATTTCTGGTGATATCTTAACCTTATTCTCTTTACGTGCTTAATATGGGTCACAGTCATAACTACTATATATATGCATGCTTGCCGTCATTTTTTTTTTGAAATTTTCACCTTCAATTTAGCTTATCTCCACCAATCACTCACATAGTTGTTCTCATTATGTCTAGCCTATTCGCATAGCTATTATAAGTATGTCTTTCTCTGAGTTCTGTAAATGCACACATTAGTATCTTTATTTTCATATTCAAAATTAGGGTGTGTGCAGCTATGGAGGGAATTGCATTTCGTAAATTTTGAAATGTTTGCGTCTTTTGTGGTTCCAGTCCTGGAAAGGACGGAGAATATGTGAAAGCAGCACAAAACCTGGGTATGGTGCTGGCCAAAAGAAAAATTCATCTAGTCTATGGCGGAGGTAACCATGGGTTAATGGGGTGTGTGGCTACAGCTGTACATGTAGGAGGATGCCAAGTTCTAGGTATAATTCCTACAGCTCTAGCTGCATCCAGCAACATAGGCAAAACAATTGGGGAAGAATATAGAGTAGCTTCCATGCATGAACACATGGCTAGAATGATGAGCAATGCTGACGCCTTCATTGCCTTACCAGGTGGTTTTGGTACTTTAGAGGAGATTTTCCAAATAGTCTCTTGGGCACAACTGAATATGCATCACAAACCGATAGGTTTGTTAAATGTTAATCACTTCTTTGATGGTTTGTTGTCTTTTCTAGATCAAGCTGTGGAACAGAAGTTTATCCCACACTCAACACGACGAATTCTCATCTCGGCTTCAAATGCTGAGGAGTTGATTGATGCCTTACAAGCATATGTTCATGTACCTGATCCAACTATTGCTCAAATAGAATGGATAGCAGAAAATAGCAGAAAGCGTAAATTGGACTTAGATTTTCATCTGTAACTGTAGCAAGATGTGGACCCACTTTTACTTTTTTAAGGTTATCTTGGATACCATCTTGCTAGCCACATACCTTAAGAAAGTACTGTTACTAAGTCAAAATTTATATTTTGAGAACTTAGCATATAGCTGATACTCCCTTGGAGTTTGTAATACTATCTTTAAATATTGCTTATGATCCTCTGAACTCTTGAAATATTCTAGTATATTATCAATAAATATAATAACAACTTGATTTAGGGATGGCTTAATCACTTATTCAATAACTCTATGAATGTAGCTGGGGCATTTGTCAATCCAAATGACATAACTATAAACTCATAGTGTCCATGCCGAATCCTAAAAGCAAATTTTTTTTTAATATCATCTTCTCTTCTCCTTAATTGATGATATCTAAATATCAAATCAAGTTAAATTTTTTTAAAAAAATGTTGAGACTTTCTAACTGATCAAATAGATCATCTATACGAGGTAATGAGTATTTATTCCACATTGTCACTTTATTCAACTATCTATAATCTAACAGGAGCACTCCAAGTAAAAATACTAGGGCTTTTAAATCCCTTGTCTAACATGTCTTGTAACTATTTCTTTTTCAGTTCTTTAAGTTCAGTGGGTGCCATTCTATATGGAAATATAGACGCTGGCTAGGAAATAAATCAATACCAAATTCTATTTATTATTTCGGGGTAATCCTGGTAATTCTTCAGGAATTATATCAGAAAATTCTCTAATCACTGGAACTTAATTTACACTGATATACATTATATCAGCATCATTCACCACTGCCAACTATTCTTGGCACCTTTTTGTAATCACTTATGGACTGCTAAAGCAGAGATTAGGTTACTGGGTATCTCACTAAGATTTTTTTGTATCAAGAGAGAAAATTCTCCAAGAATATTAAATTTAATCACCTTCTAGTGACATTTCAAAATGACATGACATAATGCCAACAAATTCATTCTCAATATCACATCACAATTTACCATATCTAGACAACCGGGTATAACAGATGTCACATTCAGAAACCATCATACCAGAGTTTGACCCCTTCCGTACCTTGGTGGTATAGGATTTGCCTAAACTCAGCATTCCGCTGAGGTTTTCCTTACTACCATTCAAGAGGACACGCGAAGAGATTTTGTATGGGTCTTTTCCCAAGCACACAACAAGGGAAGGCATATAAAATCTCATATAACTGGCATCTCGCTATAAAACAGAGATAGTTCAACCGTCACTTAACCATGCCAACATAGCATACTATAAACTGACTTACTTGAACAAAAGGACAACATCCTATCGAACCCCTTTAGCAGCACCGTAAGTATAAGCATGTCCGGATTCATACCCATACTCAAAGTCCTACCTAAAGGTCCGTTACTCCATGAACACAGGAAAACCTAAAGCTCTAATACCACTCTGTCACGGCCCCAAATGAAGGAACACATGACCGGCACGGCATAAGGGTTTCCCCCTAGCCGCAAGCCTAACACATAGCATGCACAAACATCCAGCATACAATCTAAAGTACATAATAAATATAACTAGCCACATATGCCACATCCAATATAAGAAAATATTGTATATATATATATATATCATGAATCCAACATCTGTGATTCAACTTGACCCATGGCCTTATAATACAAACATCGTTGTAAAACATAAAACCATTTTTCCAAACAACACATCAAAATACGCAAGAAGCGAAGATCCTGCCTGTATGTTCATAGAGGTACACTAGACATAAACTAAACTAAACAAACAGTACAAAAGAGCCTTGCCCAAACTGGGGCTCACCAACGCTATATTCAGCCTCCTACGAAGCTGTAGCTGGATCAAAGTCTCTTTGACTATCTGTGGGAAGGAAACAGAAGAGGGGTGAGATCACCACATCTCAGTGAATGGATAAATCACACTATAATAGAAATAGGGAAAACCAAGCACGAATGTTTCGCAATGAGTTTAATAATTGAAATGAAAGTGTAAAGATAATAATAGAAACATTAAGCATTTAACCATAATTTATTGAAAGAAAAACTAAACAGTTCAAATGTATGTTCAAAAGATAAAACATGATTAAATCAGTAACATTAGAGCAAATCAATTATGCATGGTAAGTAATAAATGAAGTTATTTATGCAATAACAATGATGAATGAGATTGTTTAAAAATATTTAATCTTTAAGAAAAATGCACTAGTTTATTGGAGGTCTTTCCTAACAGATCTATCATCTCCCCCAAGCACACAGCAAGGGTAGGGTAACCACTGTAGGCGTAGACATAAGTCCACCCTAAATTTTCCAAGCACATAGCAAGGGTATGGCAATCACTATAGGTGTACACATAAGTCCACCCTAAATCCCTGTGTCTTAGGCAATCATAGGCCCGTCACAATATCCTAGGCCAAAGTTTTCGCATAACCATGGTGCACCAGGTTTAGCACTCCCTGCGGCTAGCTAACAGTGATCTAAAAGGGTTCCTCCAATGGAAAACATTTGCAAATATGCTATTCAAAGAGTTTAAAGTAAAACATTTCAATAACATTACAATAAAGCTATAATTCTCCATCTAGCTCTTTTCATGCATAAAATTCCGTTCTAAAATATATCTCATCCATGAATTCCCATGGAGACCTTTATAATCATAAACTTTCCCTTTTAAACATAGATCAACTGTAGACGTCACATAGATGCTCATCATGCATCAAATCATTTCATGGCTAACTTAGTTCATTTCTATGACTAAGTTTGCATTTCTATAAATCTAGCTCAAATGGAGAATTTTCAGTTTAGATGTTTGCCCTGCATACCTAGGGTTCAACTAGGATTTAAATTTATAATTTCTAGCATGGTTGGAACATATTGCTTTTCAAAGCGGTAAAACAATTTAGCATACATTCCAACTAGTTAAAATCATACGAGAGAGAGAGTTATAAACCGAATTCCTAATACATGCGCTATAGTATGAAAAACCCAATCACCGGTAAGGGCTCCAGATTGGACAGCCCTAAAATCCTCGTTTCTGGTCTGAATTCAGTAAAACAAACCCCAAAATCGAGTCCGAAAGGTCCAAAAAACTTAAATGAGCTTGGGAACTGTTCACCGCCGAAAAACACTATTCACCGTCACTATTCATTGCCGAAAATACTATTCACTGTCAAATTTTTTTTTACCGAATCAACAAAACAATTTCATATCCTAATATTTATCTAGTTTCTAAATCCATTTATGGAGTCAGATTTCTAATTAGAAGTTTCTAAGTAAGGTTTTTCAAAATTTACTTTTTACCGAGATTTTCTACTTCAGATCTACAGCGATTCAACGGTTTATTTGAAAAATTGATCGGTCAAAACTGAAGTACTCTTCGTCCAGAATCCAATAACACTTTCAGTTTTGATACCAATATAAGAAAATACTGTATATATATATATATATATATCTCATGAATCCAACATCTGTGATTCAACTTGATCCATGGCCTTATAATACAAACATCGTTGTAAAACATAAAACCATTTTTCCAAACAACACATCAAAATACGCAAGAAGTGAGGATCCTGCCTGTATGTTCATGGAGGTACACTAGACATAAACTAAACTAAACAAACAGTACAAAAGAGGCTTGCCCAAATAGGGGCTCACCAACGCTATCTTCAGCCTCCTACGAAACTGTAGCTGGATCAAAGTCTCTTTGACTATCTGTGGGAAGGAAACAGAAGAGGGGTGAGATCAGCACATCTCAGTGAATGAATAAATCACACTATAACAGAAACAGGGCAAACCAAGCACGAATGTGTCGCAATGAGTTTAATAATTGAAATCAAAGTGTAAAGATAATAATAGAAACATTAAGCATTTAACCATAATTTATTGAAAGAAAAGCTAAACAGTTCAAATGTATGTTCAAAAGATAAAACATGATTAAATCAGTAACATTAGAGCAAATCAATTATGCATGGTAAGTAATAAATGAATTTATTTATGCAATAACAATGATGAATGAGATTGTTTAGAAATACTTAATCTTTAAGAAAAATGCACTAGTTTATTGGAGGTCTTTCCTAACAGATCTATTATCTCCCCCAAGCACACAGTAAGGTTAGGGTAATCACTGTAGGCGTAGACATAAGTCCACCCTAAATCCCCATAGCACACAGCAAGGGTATGGTAATCACTGTAGGCGTAGACATAAGTCCACCCTAAATCCCTGTGTCTTAGGCAGTCATATGCCTGTCTCAGTATCCTAGGTCGAAGCCTTCGCATGACCATAGTGCCTCTGTCACGGCCCCAAATGATGGAACACATGACCGGCACGGCATAAGGGTTTGCCCCTAGCCGCAAGCCTAACACATAGCATGCACAAACATCCAGCATACAATCGAGAGTACATAATAAATATAATTGGCCACATATGCCACATCCAATATAAGAAAATATTGTATATATATATATATATATATATCATGAATCCAACATCTGTGATTCAACTTGGCCCATGGCCTCATAATACAAACATCGTTACAAAACATAAAACCATTTTTCCAAACAATACATCAAAATACGCAAGAAGCGAGGATCCTGCCTGTATGTTCATGGAGGTACACTAGACATAAACTGAACTAAATAAACAGTACAAAAGAGCCTTGCCCAAACTGGGGCTCACCAACGCTATCTTCAGCCTCCTACGAAGCTGTAGCTGGATCAAAGTCTCTTTGACTATCTGTGGGGAGGAAACAGAAGAGGGGTGAGATTACCATATATCAGTGAATGGATAAATCACACTATAACAGAAACAGGGCAAACCAAGCACGAATGTTTCGCAATGAGTTTAATAATTGAAATCAAAGTGTAAAGATAATAATAGAAACATTAAGCATTTAACCATAATTTATTGAAAGGAAAGCTAAATAGTTCAAATGTATGTTTAAAAGATAAAACATGATTAAATCAGTGATACTAGAGCAAATCAATTATGCATGGTAAGTAATAAATGAAGTTTTTTATGCAATAACAATGATGAATGAGATTGTTTAGAAATATTTAATCTTTAAGAAAAATGCACTAGTTTATTGGAGGTCTTTCCTAACAGATCAATCATCTTCCCCAAGCACACAGCAAGGGTAGGGTAATCACTGTAGGCGTAGACATAAGTCCACCCTAAATTTTCCAAGCACATAGCAAGGGTATGGCAATCACTATAGGTGTAGACATAAGTCCACCCTAAATCCCTGTGTCTTAGGCAATCATAGGTCCGTCACAATATCCTAGGCCGAAGCCTTCGCATGACCATGGTGCACCAGGGCTAGCACTCCCTGCGGCTAGCTAACACTGGTCTAAAAGGGTTCCTCCAATGGAAAACATTTTCAAATATGCTATTCAAAGAGTTTAAAGTAAAACATTTCAATAACATTACAATAAAGCTATAATTCTCCATCTAGCTCTTTTCATGCATAAAATTCCATTCTAAAATATATCTCATCCATGAATTCCCATTGAGACCTTTATAATCATAAACTTTCCCTTTTAAACATAGATCGTCCGTAGATATCACATAGATGCTCATCATGCATCAAATCATTTCATGGCTAACTTAGTTCATTTCTATGACTAAGTTCGCATTTTTATAAATCTAGCTCAAATAGAGAATTATCAGCTAAGATGCTTGCCCTGCATACCTAGAGTTCAACTAGGATTTAAATTTATAATTTCTAATATGGTTGGAACATATTGTTTTTCAAAGCGGTAAAACAATTTAGCATACATTCCAACTAGTTAAAATCATACGAGAGAGAGAGTTATAAACCAAATTCGTAAAACATGCGCTATAGTATGAAAAACCTACTCACAAGTAAGGGCTCCAGATTGGACAGCCCTAAAATCCTCGTTTTTGGTCTGAATTCGGTAAAACAAACCCTAAAATCGAGTCCGGAAGGTCCAAAAACCTTAAATGAACTTGGATACTGTTCACCGCCAGAAAATACTATTCACTGCCACTATTTATACCAAAAATCACTATTCACCACCATATAAAAAGTTGTCAAATGACCGAAAAAATTACATATCCTAATGTTTATCAAGTTTATGAACTCATCTACGGTGTCAGATTTCTAATTAGAATTGTCTAAGTAAGTTTTTTCAGACTTACCTTTTACCGAGATTTTCTACTTTAGATCTTCGGCGATTCAACGGTTGATTTCAAAAACTGATCGGTCAAAACTGAAGTACTCTTCATTCTGAATCTAGTAACACCTTCAGTTTTGATATCGGAAGCCAATCGATACTCCAGATCGAAAGATAAAATTTGAGGTCACTATTTACTCACTATGCAGCACTATTACTCTTCATTTTTTTTTCTTTCTTCTTTCTGATACTTCGTCGCCCCCGGTTTCCGTTTTATGGTTTCATTTTTTTTAAATATAATAATAATTATTAAATAATTAATAATAAGATTTTCTTTTATAAAAATTCATATAAATTCTGTTTTTCATCATAAAATATTCCAAAAATTTCTAAAAATTTCCATTCTCATAAATCTTTAGTTAAACTCTTAAATTATGATTTTTCTTGATAAAAATCATAATAAAACAAATTTCTAAACAAATATCTTTATTCATATTAAAAGAAAGAGTATTTCTAAAAATACCATAAAAATTCAATGGAGGCCAGTATAATTATTTTAAGCAACACAATACTTCTTTTATTTAAAAGTCCACTTACTTTTAACAAATCATAATCATTTCTACATAAATAAAAATATGTTTGCTTATAGCGCGCCAAAACATAAATTCTCATATTTCTTTTGTAATTCTTTAATCCATGTAATAAATATACATATTTTCTACGGTTCTTATCTCTATTGTTAAAATTCTCTCTTTTATTCTAAATTTCTTTTAAATTGGAATTTTCGTTAAATTTTACGGTTATTACAACAACTATGATAGGTGGTGCATCCCCAACTTCCAAGTATTTTAAGTGATTGGGAAGAGGTGACAGATTTAATCCAAGATACTGCAAAATAGAAGGGGCACTTGCATTAGAATTTGTTACTAAGGTAGTGGGATCCTTACCTGTTTGTTGCACTTTTGGAGCTTCCTCATCATTTTCCTGCAAGTGAACACTCAAGGCTGATTTCTCAACTTTTGGCTTTGAAGGCTCAATATCATGTGCTACAGAACCTACTATATTAATAGTATATGCAGTAATATCTTTTATGGCACTACAATTACTGAATTTCATAATTTTTTCTTCAAATTCCATTGTTAGTGCTACTATAAACATTTATTATGGCCTTGGATGTTTTTAAAAATGGTCTCCCTAATAAAATTAGAGTGGTTTAATCACCACTCTCGATATTAAGTACATAAAAATCAACAGGGAAAATTAGGTCACTAACTTGTACTAAAACATCTTTAACCACATCCTCAGGAAGCGTATTAGATTTGTCAGCCAATTGAACTATAACACTAGTTTCTTTCAAAGGTCCTAGTGCTAAAGATGCATAAACAGAGTATGGCGTGAAATTAATAGATGCTCCTAGATCTAGCATGGCCTTCTTAAATGTAGTGTTTCCTATAGAGTAGAGAATAGAAAACATTCCTAGGTCCTTGCATTTTGTAGGGAGTTTTCTTTAAATAATTGCAGAAACATGCTCACCAACTTTTACTTTCTCAACTCCTTTCAACTTTTTCTTCCTCTGTTAGGTTTGTAATTCGCTTAAGAAATTAGCATAATGAGGTTCTTGACTGATTGCATCTAAAAGAGGAAGATTCACCTCACACTTTCAAAAGGTATCATATAATTCAGAAGTTTTTTTATTCATTCTATTTTCTCTCAGAGCTTCAGGAAAGGGAGGTGCAGGTTCATATTCAAATAAAGGTGCAAACTTACCTTCTGGATGCTTACCTTTCACAGCAGCATTATTTTTTTCTTTCTCTTGCTTAATTGATGCATATACCTCTTGCATTGGGATCTCAACTTCTTTATCACCTTGTAGCATGATGGCACTTACATTTTTTCTTGGGTTTTCCACAGTTTGAAAGGGTAACTTACCTAAATTTTGAGCCTCTAAACAACTAACTATGGTTGGTAATTGTCCCATTTGATTTGCCAGGTACTAAATACTAGCTCTTGTCTCTTGTTAAAATTACTAAGTGTTATGTGCAAGAGATTTAACAATATCTTCTAAAAAGTACTTACCTGGAAATTCTGAGATGTATTCTGTCTAAGATAATAAGCATGTAGATTATGTTGAAAATTTTATTCTGTAGGCCTATTTTATGCATTCCCATACCTGAAATTGGGATAATCCTTCTATCTAGGGTTATATATATTAGCATAAGGATTATATCTTTTTGGTTGGCCAAGGAAACCTCATACAACATTAGCTTGTTTTGTGAATTCCTCTTGAAGTGTAGGGCACATATCAGTTAGGTGCTCCTTTCCTAAACATATTCCACATATTTTCATTTACTATAGTGTACCTATAGCAATTTGGCATATAAAAGAGGTCATTTCATATATCTATTGCTAAAGGGAGCAATTACCTACCTTATGGGCATGTTAAATTGGAGAATCATGTCTAATGCCAAATTATTAGGAATTGGCAGCTATGTTTGATATCAGGATTTTGGCTGCTTTAGGAGTCTTATCTACTAAGGCTCCTCCACTAGCTGCATTTATCATGCTCCTGTCTCCCTCCAAAAGACCTTTATAAAAATATTGGATCAGTAGTTGCTTATTGATTTGATGATGTAGGCAACTTGCACAAAGCATTTTAAACCTCTCCCAATACTCAGAAAGTGTCTCCCCATATAATTGTCTAACGCAGTATTTTTTTTTTATATTTGTAGCTCTAGATGCAAGAAAATATCTATCTAAAAACAATTTGTTTATCTCATTCCAAGTGGTAATTGGGCCAGATGGCAAATAATATAGCCAATCTTTGGCTGAGTCTCTTAAGGAAAAAGGGAAAGCCCTGAGTTTAATTTTTTTTTTGTTACTCTAAAGGGTTTCATACCAGTACACACCACATGGAATTCCTTCAGGTGTTTATATAGGTTTTCACCTGCAAGACCATGAAAATTTGGTAAGAGATGAATCAATCCAAATTTTAATTCAAAATTAATGTTTTCATCAAGGTTAGGAAAAGTAATGAATAAAGGCTGATGGTGTAGATCTGGAGTTGCAAGCTCCTTCAGAGTAGGCAGCCTAGCCATGATTACTTCCTCTTTTTTCTAATGAATATCCTCTAGAACTTCTCTTCTATGCCTATGAATAGATTTTCCAATATCTAGATTGAACTCTAAATCTTAAGAATTAGTAAATCAAGTCACATGCATAAATCAAAATAAAAATCACAAAAAGGTAATAGACATAGTCTGTAGCAATGGCACCAAAATTTGGTGCGTACTGTCGCATATACACCCAAATTGATACCTTACCTTTCAACTAACCTATTGTAGTGGGAGTAAGGGTCGATCCCACAGAGACTGAAATTACCTTATGCGATTGAGAAAAGGGGGGTTGATAATAACAAATAAACAAAGTAAACAAGAGTGAAAGTAATTAAGAGAGTGTTATTAATAATAAAGATGTTGCCTTCGGTTGATATCCACCGTCAAAGGGATTACATTGATCATTGACAACATAATCAATCTTAAATCCAATATCTACCATTGTGATTTTAACCTTGTTCCTTCTTAAGTCTAGTAATTGATAATAATCACCTCAATTAAACCATAATTAATAAGATATTTTAACACATCGGTAAAGTCTAACCTATTAATCGCATGAAGAACTAGAGAAAATGATAAAGTTAAACAAATATAAACACATCAGCTATATCTAATTTAGTTGATCATTCATCAAAGGGTTAATGATTTATAATCCAAAATTCTTAATCCTATTTTCCTCATAAATTACAGTAATGAAAACTTTATTTAGAACATAACTCAATAGTAGATTAAGACAGATAATATACTATTAGGCCTCCCTAGCAATTATATGAATAATAATTGAAAAGAGAAGAATATATAAATAATCAACACCTGATTAAGATTGATTTAATAAAATCAAATCCAAATCTCAAAATGCATAAAGATCCCTTGAGGTTTCAATCTTTCTCTACCAACTAAAATTAAATCAGCTACCCAAGGCCATACACAAATCTAAAGAAGAATTGAAGAAGGTAATTAAAAGATTGAGTTCCTCCTTGATGCTTCCTTTCTTCCCCTTTTTATAGATTAGCTTCTCCTTATTGAAGCAAAACTATTTTTTGGTCAAAACTCAGCCTATCGGGCTTCTATTGAAGTCAAAAAGACCTAAAAATTATGACTTTAGCATTCTGGTATGGCAGAGGGCATCGTGACACTATGAAAACACACTAACGGGGTGTCATAGCACTTTAAAAATTTGGCCATAGGGCACTGCGGTGCTTGGTCTTCCTGGGGTTCAGGCACCCCAGGGCTCTGGTTCTAGGCAACTCAACACTGTGGCCCGCTAGGGAGCATCTCGACGCTTCAGATATGCAATGATGTAGTGCCGTGACATCCAAAAATTTTCAAAATTTGTCCGTGACAAAAATAAAAGTTGTAACTTTATGTCTCTTCTTTCCATAGCCATTGGAATCACCTCAATTAGAGTTCAAATGAGAGAGATATGTCTCAATTAATGACGGAGGGTTAAAAATTAGCATTTTTCCATGTTTTATCTCTATTTTTCTCTTGTTTTCTTCTTTCTTCTTCCTAAAACACAAAACAAAAAACTCAATTATTTTCTATTTATATTCAACTTAAATCAAACAAAAAGTAGGCTTAAAGGTATTAAAATCATGCTTAATTATAAAAACATCACGACACCACGTCTCATGCAACTTTTCTGGTATCCTTGCCACCGACCTCTAAGCTGCCACAACTAGTTGCCTCTACCAACGTTCCATTACTACCGATAAGGAGAAAGTTTTGGTTTCAAATTTTTTCCTACTCATGCTTTGGTATTGATCTATTGAATGTGAATGGCTATGTTTTGAATATTTGATATTGATCTATTGGAGATATTGAATGTGAGTTGAATATTTGATATTGATCTTAATGGTTATGGTTTAAATTTCTAGCCTTATGAATATGAATGTGAATGGCTATAGAAAAACAGAACAATGAATTTAGAAAAGATAGGGTCTTATTTGGTTAGCATTATTTGTCCTTTGGGTTCTTCATCCATTAATTTCCCTGCCCTTTATTCGGCATTATCTAGACCAAAAAATTTCTTCCATGCCTCACCAGCTTTGAATTTTGGCACCAGATCTTCTCCTCCATAATGAGCACTTAGAAACACATGATCATTTTGTAATTTTGGAGACACCTATTTATTTAGGATACATGTATATTGCACAAAGACAAAGCCCACATCACTAAGTTGCCATTGTCAAGTGTCAACCAAAGAAATTTGTAGTACAAAACATGGCTCTTTGTTGTCTTCTGGGTAGAAGTTAAGAAAATTAGTTGAATTTATAGGTTATTGCTTTGAGTTTTTTCATTTGATACGTATGATTGTAAGAGTTTCTTCTTGTGGATTTAAAATTTTGAATATTTATGCATAATCCTTAATCAACTACATACTGCAAATGTAGTAGGTCCCACGTGAGAAGTTAAGTTATGTTTGATTGGTCCACCAAATCGGAACTCATTACTAGGCGTTATTAGCCATAATCATATTGCTAGGTCCATGTAGATCCATCCATACTCCTTGCTATCTTTGTTTTCGTATGAATATCGGTACTTGTCATCCACTTACTTAATAATAAAAAAAGGATAAATTATTGTTTACAAAAGCGTCAATATTGGAGGTCATCACCAATAATTGTTTATTGTAATAACTTCGGTTTTATGGAAGTATCTATATATTCTTAAAATACAATTATTTATCAATTGGGATCATTTTTAAGTTTTTAGCATAAAGATATACCTCCACTTTAATTTTTGGTTCAATAGGATTAACAAGTATGACAACTTTAGGGTAGACAAAGGCCTGGCCTTTAGGTGGTAATCGGTCATATAGGAGAGGCATGTTTCTTTGTCTATTATCTGCCATTTCCATATAATGAAACCTGCCAAAACCATTCAATAATAAACCACATTACTAATATTGAACTCTATTTATGCCACTATAGCAATAACAAAACAAATTAAAAGGAAACATCTGCATACTTTTCTTTTATGAGCTTGAAAGAAATTCTGGTTTCATCAAGGTCAAAAATGGGCTAGTTGTCTAAGTGCTCATTAATAGCATAAGGGTAGAAGCCGGAAGAACCACAACACATTACGAACCTTTCCACATAAAAATTATACTAGTTAGATTCTAATGCCACCAATACCATTTTACCATGTAATTGATAGACATCGTTAGGTCATTTAATTGCCTTTTATCAATATTTAAGGGAACTAGCTTTCCCTCAAGGGAGATTAGTAAAGGTTGATTAGTAAAATAAATAAATTAACACAAACAAATAGAATATAGGCATAATTCGTTACAAACTAGTGTGTGCATTAGCATGAAAATCAGCAATGTCATTAGCCTACATGGAAAATAGATTTTTAGAACTCTTTGGCTTTGTAAGAAAATTAAATACAATTTTTAAGACTATAATACATATACATAAGTTCAACCTTAGTGATGAGCATAATATTATAAATGATATTCACTTAAAGGAAACATTTTTTTGGGATAAAAGAGGACATAATGATTTTCATTGTCTTACTCCTTACATGTCTATTTTTTTATCATAATATATAAATTTATGAAATAATACCATAACTTAGCCACTGATAGCTAGTCTTACAGTTGGTTATCAATATAGAAATTTCAGAGAATCAAAGGTGGAGGTTTAATAGGTTAAATAAAAAGAAGTTAGGAATATTAGATTAGTTAAATGAAAGAAGTTAGGAATATTGGATGAATTTGTAGATGGAGTTTTTGAGTTTATTCTATTTGCTACTAGTGAAAGCATAAATGAAATATTCATTTTGATTAGGTGCCCTTGTGTAAAGTGCAAGTATAAGTCGTACAAGTCAGTGGATAATGTTAAAGTTTATTTGTTTAGGAACTTATTCATGCCAAAATATTATTGGTGGATAACCCATGGAGAAACATCACCACAGATCATGCTAATTATTGGTGAAAGCTCATACTATGATGAAGATGGATAAAGGGAAGAATACAATCTCTATTAGAAAATGATTATAGATGCAACCAGACTTAAAATTGGTGCTCAATTAGAATTTGGTGAAGGGGTGATTAAAAATGTGGAGGAGGATCCAAATCCATTTGCTCAGAGATTTTATGACATGTTGGTTTCTTCACAAGCACCGTTGTGGGAGGAATACGAGACTCAGTTGGAATTGTCGATGTATTTGTGAGCTATGAGCTTGAAGTCTGATTATTATTTTCCCCAATATTTTTTTAATCGAATGGTTGAGGGTATTGGTAATGTATTACCAAATGAAAATCATATGCCAGATAACCTTTATTATACGAAGAAGAATGTCTCACAACTTGGGAAAGGATGCATTAAAATTGATTAATGTCCTAAAGGTTGCATGTTATTTTACAAAAATGATGAGCAGCTTGCAAATTGCAAATTTTGTGAGAAAGAATGATATAAAAGAACTTCTCGAAGGGGCAACTCAAAACAAATTCCTAAATCCTGAATGTGGTATTTTTCTATTGTTCTAAGACTCCAAAGGTTGTATTGATCAATGTCCATTATTGGTCATATGAGATAGTACAATGAGAACTAGAGAAAGGATAGTGTATTATATCATCCCTCTAATGAAAAGGGATGGAAATTTTTTGATAAAGTGTATCCAGAATTTTCAAAAGACCCTCGTAGTGTGAGATTGGGGCTATGTGCAGATGGATTTAATCCACATGGGCAATCTGGTAAAACATATTAGTGTTGGCCTATCATTTTAACTCCATATAATCTTCCTCCATGGATGTGTATGAAGAAAGAATTTATGTTTTTAACAATCAAAATTTTGGGTCCATCGAACCCTAAGAGTAAGATAGATGTATATATAAAGCCTCTCATAGATAATTTGAAGATGTTGTGGAATAAAGGCATTGTAACTTATGATGTGTCATTAAAGCAAACTTTTATGATGAAGGTAGCATTGATGTAGACTATAAATGACTTCCCTTCTTATGGAATGTTATTGAGTTAGTCAACTACAGGAAAGCTTGCTTACCTAATTTGTATGAATCAATCCAAAGTATTTTTTCTTGAACATAGTCGTAAGGTATCATTCTTTGATTATCACCGTCAGTTTCTTCCACTTAATCATCCTTACAAAAAGAATAAAAATTTATTCGAGAACCATTGTGACGAACACTCTCCCATTCCCAAGCAGTTTAGTGGTGAAGAGATATGGGATATGGTTAAAGCAATACCTACAATTAAGAATCTCAAGGAATACATCTACCTAGGAGTAATAGGTGTAACATCCTAAGTCTCTAATAATGTTAGATAAATCTAAGAATAAGTAAAAGACACATATAACCAAGAATTAAAATACTTAATTATGGAACAATAAGGCATTTAAAAAAAGGTGACATATAGTTAATCATGAATCATACAAATAAAATTTTTACGATCATAATAGATGGGGAGATGATATAAATACATTTTTAGGACATCACTAATCTAGGATTGGCAGTAAATTAAGGCAATATAAAATAACTAAGGAGCTACCAAGTAGCACCACCAAAGGATGTCACATTACCCATAAAGCTACAGCTACATAGCATGTAACCTTACCCACAAAGTTGTAGCCACATAGCATACCACCTTGCCCACAAAATTGTAGACACCTTGTAGCCATATTTTAGAAAGAAAAGCATGTCACATGGTCACAAAAATTGCAGCCATGTTTCTGCTAAGAAAACACCACCTTGCAATCACATTCCAGCCAAGAAAATCTTCCACCTTGTAGCCCACTTTAACCATGACTCTGCCCACAATAAAACAAAACAAAAGTTGTAGCCTCACTCTATGCCCCTGTAGCCCCATGTCATTCCTTATAGAAAGAACAAAGAATCCCTGTAGAAACACACCACCTCCATGTGCCTCTTTAGTGGGAGAGTCAGCAACCAACATAATCATGTGCTTAGGTAATGGGGCAGCAGAAATCAGATGCCTTACCCCATGTAATCAGTGCCTAAGAGGGAGAGGGAATAGCCAGAAAAAAACTAACAGCAAGGGTAAGAGAACAACCAAAAAACTTTGAGAGCCAAGAGAGTAGAGCAGCTAGAAAAATTGAGAGCTAAGAGGAGAGAGAGCAACCAGAATTGAAAGAGAGTGAGTGCTAAAATTTGAAGCTTTGCTCGCCTTTATTTTGTGTAAAAATGTGGGTAAGTTTGCAAGGGAAACCAAGAGGAGAAGTAAGTTGAAAGTTGATAGCCATAGGAGTATTTTTACATAAGATGAGTTTCCTCTCTTTAAGAAAGTTGGTTTATAGCGTGTTGAGCTCATTTTTGGTTCTGCAGGGGTGATTCTTGAGCATGAGATGCAAGAAGTTAAGGTTAAAAACATGGAACTCTAGTGGTAGGGAACAATCTTTGCCATCTAAGTAACAAACATGCTGAAGCACCACACATTCTGCACTAGGAAGTTATTGTTCCTGCACCTAAAATTTTTAGGCCCTGTGTTCTTGGACTGTTTGATTAGGTAAATGGCCTTTAAATTCTCTACTTTTTGGTGAGAAAAGTCTTAAAATATTGATAATCAATTTTGGAAATTTTCTTGAATTTTGATAACTTACAAATAGGCCATTTGAAATCAAAACAGTGCTGAGAAAAATATGCTGGACAGCTTAGGCTATTGATGGAAATACTAAACATTGAAGGGGATAGATGTTGAAGTTTCATATGAACATTTTATGACATATTACAGGAATAGTAACTAAGACCTCCACCAAATTTGAGGGAATTTTGGGCATTTTAAGGCATATAATAAAATATATAAAATCTATGGGGGAGGAAGTAAATCAGAACAGACTAGAACTGGGGGCAATGATAAAAAATAGGTTATTTGAGCAGTCAAATGAATTAGTTTTTACTTAAAATTTTTATGGTGATTATATAACATATTTACATATCAAATATCATGAAATTTTAAGAATTTTTATCCATACAAAGGAATGGAAAATAGAATAGAAATGGAACTAAAACCAATTTACACAGTTCTGGGTTATGGAGGTACTTCTTAGGGTGAATGGAAGAGTTAAGGGATGAGAGACTCACAAAATAAAATATTCATGTAAAGGAACCTCCATACAAAATTTTAGAATTTTAAAAGAACTTTTGTTATATTTAATAATAATCTCAAAACTGAACAGAATCACAGGTCTTTTAAGGAAGCAGGAGCTCTTAAGTTAAAAACTTAAGATTTTAGGTGCTCACATTCATGCATTAACCAAAAGCTTGTATATTTTTTAGTTTAACTAGTTAGTTGTAACCTTGCCAGCCTTGAAAATGAAGTGATTGTGTTGAAATTTAGGTAGCTAGCTTTTCTTTAAAACACACTTTATATTTATGAACTTGAATTTATTAATTTCACTTGTTGCCTGAATTTTATGCTATGATGAATGATGGTATAAAAATACGTTATGTATGTATTCTCAAAAATTAAGAGGTGCTTAAGGTGTGCTAAGTAAGCACCATTTCCCCTACGTATTGGCCAATAATAGGATATGCATAACCCTTTGTAGGTATGTGACTGCATTAGGTAAGTAGATCAAAATGTTATGGGTCCCTAGTGTGACTAAGATGATGTATATATGTATGATCAATGCTTATGTTTCAGTGGAATAAAATAAGATGTTTTAAGGAATGGAATTTTGCTATTTTTATGAAAGTTTTTTTAGCTATTAAAATTGTCATATCATCTTTTTATATTTGCATAATCACATTCTAGGTATTCCAACAAGAAGTGAGCAATAAGGTTCCCAAGGTTGACTCATTTGGATATGATACGAATTGTATATTTTTTTTTTGTTGTGTAATATATGTGGGATGGCTTAGTTGGGTGTCAAGTCTCTTATAGACATCACTTATTTTGATGTAAAATAAGTTATGGACTGTACACTATTCTTTATGGCGTGAGATCATTTTTTGTGTTAAGTAATGCATATCATGCCTAGTTAGTTGGTTCCCCTATAAGGAAATGAAACTTTAAAATGCTTGGAATAGCCTGAAGAAGCACTTGTATGTTCATCCAAGAAAGATAAGTAACAATATAATTGAATAGGTGAACTTATGGGTTAGGTAAACATTGCTAGAAATTTACAGATAAAAAAGAAAATTCCATAATATGAATGTATGAAATAGGATGTTAGTTAGTAAGTGTTACAATAGGGATCATAATTGGATGAAACAAAGTATACTTTAGGGTTTACCATATTGGAAAACATAACTTCTGCCCTATAATATAGATGTAATCTTAATTAAGCATGATTTTAATACCTTTATGCTTACCTTTTGTTTGATTTAAGTAAAATATAATTATGAATTAGCTTAGTTTTGTGTTTTGTGTTGTAGGAACAAAGGAAGAAGAAAATGGAAGAAAAAGATAAGAAATTCATGGAAAAATGCTACATTGCAGCGATTCCATACCTTTCAGCACTATTTTGAGCATATCACCCTCTTATGAACTCCAATCAAAGTGGTTCAAGTGGCTGTGAAACGATAACACAATCCTCTACAACTTTTATGTTGAACACATGATCCAATTCGGGAGATTTCATAGCGTTACAGAGCTTGCAAATCAGAATCATAGTGCAGCAGGGTGAATTCTGACCTTTGGTCACTAATTTTAGCATATCTCCTTCAATTTAGATTAGATTAAGGTGATTCTAGCGGCTGTGGAAAGAAGAGACACAGAGCTACAACTTTTATGTTTGACACTTTGGCAAATTCTGGCGTTTTCTTGGCGCCGCGGCGCTGGCAAGAGAGCACTGCGGCGCTGCGTCATAGCAGGTTCAGAGGGCCGCGACGCTCCCTAGCGCGCCGCGGCATTTGTTGCCCAGAAGCACCTAGCGCCGCGGCGCCCGATGCCCAGCGCCGCAGTGCCCGAGCGTCAGAATTCAGAGTTCACCAGAGATAGCCTAAGCGCCACGGCACCCCGTTAGAAGCTTTCCGGAGCGCCGCGGCGCTCGAGTAGCGCGTCGCAGCGCCCGCCGTCGCATCAGGTCGCTGAGTTCACAATTTTTAAGGTTTTTTAACTCTAATTGAAGCCCGATAAGCCGAAATTTGACCTAGAAACACTCCTACACCAATTAGGAGGAGGGGATCTATAAAAGGGAGCAAAACAAGCAGAGAGGGAGCCAATTCTTGATCCAATCTTTCACCGAATTCTTCATCTACATTCTTCAATTCTTCTTTTGTTTATCTTATGGCCCTGCGTGGCTAATTCTCTTTAGTTGTTTGAGGTGAGTTGAAACCTCAAGGGATTTTTATACATTGTGAGATGTGGATCTGATGTTATTATTTCAATTTGTTTTGAATATTGATTGTTCATCTGTTCTTGTTCTTAATGATTATGCATATGTTTGCTAGGAGGCCTACTAGTATTTCGTCTGTTTTAATTGTGTTTTGAACAAAGTTTTTAATTCTGCGATTCGTGAGGCAAATAGGTTTGAGGGTTTTGGATTATAAATCATTGAACCTATGATGAATGATTGACTAGATTAGATATAGCCGATGTGTTTATATTTGTTTAGCTCTGTCAGTTTCTCTAGTTCTTCATACGGTTAACAAGTTATATTTTACCGATGTGCTAAAAGATGGCTTGTTGATTAGGGTTTTATTAGTGTGATTATCATTAATTTGCTAGGCTTAAGGAGAAACAGGGTTAAAACCCCAATGATAGATGTTCATTTACAGATTGATTATGTTGTCGATGATCAATGTAATCCCTTGACGGTGGATACCAACCGAAACCAACGTCTTTATCATTAATCACTTTCGCTTATTTATTTTCATTATTGTTTACTTTACTTAATTTGCGATTATTAATTCCCCCCTTTTAATCACAAAAGGTAATTCCAGTCTCTGTGGGATCGACCCTTACTCCCACTACTACAGGTTAGTTTTGAGGTAAGGTATTAATTTGGGTGCACCTGCGACAGTGCACACCAGATGCACATAAAAAAATGTGTTTATGAACATATTTAATACAGTAATGGATATAAAAGATAAGACAAAAGATACATGTCAAGCCAGACTTTATATGGATAAAATTTACAGACATAAGCAGCTTGAGATACAAAATATTGGCCATGATAAGTACATTAAGATGAAAGAAAAATATGATTTTAGTAAATCACAACGGTTAGCAATTTATGAGTGGATAAAAGATTTGAAGTTGCCAGATGGATATGCATCCAATTTGGCTTAGTGTGTGGATATGAAAGAGGAAAAGTTGCATGATATAAAAAGTCATTATTTCCATGTGTTCATGCAAAAATTGTTTCAAATTTCATTTGACGCATTATCGAGGCCTATTTAGAATCCATTTGTTGAGCTTAGTTTATTTTTTTAGGGATTTAACCTCTACGATGTTAAAGGTAGATAATTTGAGGAGTATGGAGGAAAATATTCCTATTATATTGTGCTAGCTCAAACCTATATTTCCTCCAAACTTCTTTGATTTAATAGAGCACCTTCCTATCCATTTACCTTATGAAGCTCGGATTGAAGGTCTAGTTCAATATCGATGGATGTATCCTTTTGAAAGGTGTGTGTCCCTTTGCCTAAGTAATTTAATTTATGTAGCTGATATATAATTTATACTATTGAATGAAATTCTTGATTATTGTTTTGGTTTTTGCAAAATTTAAAAGAAAAAGTCAAAAACAAAGCTCGAGTGAAGGGGTCTATATGTGAAGCATATTTAGTAGAGGAAATGTCTATATTTTCTTTTTACTACTATCCATAAGATGTATGTGCAAGAAGGACTAGATTGTCACGTAATGACGGAGGTGAAAATTCTTCCTCTCACACACCAATGTTAATTTTCAACTATCCTGGATGTGGCAATGGAAAATCTTGATCTATGTTACTTGATGACTGTGACATGAGAGCTGCCATTTTATACATTCTTAATAACTGCAAAGAGGTTCAGCCTTACTTAGAGTAAGTGAAAATTTAAATTTTCCATATGTAAATCATTGTGCACTTATTATCATATTCAAATTCAACTTCACAACATTTATATTATATTATGTAGGATGTACGCTGATGTTTTGAAGGAGCTTGTTCTGAATATCTTAGAATCTCAAATTGATTCTGAGATTGCTTTCAATTTTGTTATGTGGTTTAGAGAATATGTAAGTATTTTACTTAATTAAGAATTTGTTCTTGGCTCATATGTTATATAAGATAACATATTTTTCAACTATGTGGAAAACCTAACAAACAATAGTCAAGATCATATTTTACAAGGTTTAGCTTAAGGTCCACTTATGAAGGTTGAATCATGGCCAGTATATATAACCAATGGGTATAGATTTTATACTCTTAACCATGGCGAAGGCAAACAAGCTTTAAATTATGATGTATGTGTATGATGCACTAATGGACAAATAGAAGATGACTTCTATGGGATATTGATTGATATTCTTGAAGTAAGTTTCATTGGTTGACCTATCAAAAAAGTAATACCTTTTAAGTGTCAGTGGTTTGACAATACTCCTAATCAAGGGACAAAGATACATAACCGATATAGGCATATTGAAGGTAAAGAATCGAGAAGATACAACTTGGCATATAATCCTTTTATACTTGCCCAACAAGCTGAACAAGTGTATTATACACCATATCAATAGGGTCGTAATGGTTGGTTAGGTGTTATTAAAATAAAAACACATAGTACAATAAATGCTCCTAGTGCTCAACAAACTAAAAGGGATGTTCCGTATCAAGATGAAATTCAAGATCTTCCAATAATGCAAGTTAACACATATGTATATGAAGATTCACTTGTAGATGGAGATGGTGATGTAGAGGAAGTTGATGGGGACATAGTTAACCAAGCATGAGTAGATATGTCAAGTGAATATGCTTATACTTCTTCAGAGAGTGAGGGTGAATTTAGTTATTTAGAAACATCTGTTGATTAATTTAGGTTAGATTATAATATATTGTAATGACTTTATTACAATAAATAAATAAGTTATTATTATTGTTATTTTGGTAATTTGTATTAATTATGATTTTCTTTTTCTTTTTTTCTTCTACAATGGTTGACATAGGTCGAGGACGTGGTCGAGCCACTAGTTCTTATGGAAGAGGATGTGGTAGAGTAACTCTTTTCAATACCATTGAGGATGATTCCACTCCATCCATCCCAGTCGTTCAGGGATAATGAGGACCATCTTCATCCATACAACCTTCTCTTGTCACATTGGGTACTCAAGCACCTTCATTCACTTAGCCTCATGAACCATAGGATAGGAAGACTTTGATTGCTCTTAGAGATGTCCATTTTAAGTAAGTAAACTAAGTTTATTAGCATGCTAGTTTTTATAATTAATTTGGGGATTTATGTTAACTTACATTATTTTTTTGAAATAAGATTTGAATTACTAGAGGACCATCAGATATCATTGCTGATGCTATTAAGTCTCACTTCGTTGGACCTTGGACATGTTGAGTGAGGTTCCTAAGTGTGAAAAGACTATATGGTTTACTAAATTTCATGTAAGTTTAATTTTTTTTAGAATACTCTTAATTAGCATGCAAGTGTATTTTATAATTGTTGAACTAACTAATTTTTTATATGCAGGAAACGTATAGATGGCTTCCTACTCATGACCATACGATTAGGAGGATTTTTTATCGTAAGGGTAAAAAAAGCCTCAAAAACCTTATAAATAAGCTCAAAGTAGGAAAAGGAAAAACCAACTGGATGCATCCATCTATTAGGGAGTAGTTGGATCATAAATAGAGGAGTCCCCAGTAGCAAGAGAAGAGTAGTAAAGCTAAGCAAAATCAGTCAATAGATGTAGGTACTTCATCATACACTAGTGGGTCGATCTCTATAGCTAAGCATAGAAAAGATTGGTATGACTTTATGACAACTTTTTTTGTTTCCAATTTTGCATTTTACTTTATCTCAAATGTACTAACATTTTAGTAATGAGTTTGTTGCAAAAATATGACTTGCACAGAGAGGTCACTACTTTTGAGATTATGGAGCAGACCAAGAAGTTAAAGGATAGACAGTGGTCCTGTTAGAAGGCTCAACATGTTTTTATAAGTATATAATTCTTAATATGTAAGGTTAAACATATATCATTTATGTTCAACTACTTTCGAGATTGTGGGAGATTGGGGACGAAAGGGTAACATCTTTGGGAAGGGCAAGCTAGGCCTTATGTTGCTCTCTTCTACATGTCCTGGATCATCTTCGTAGGCACCTGATAGTGCAGAGTTGGTCCAATTAAGGGCTAGGGTTACTTCCATTTCCATAGAGCTCATGGGAAAAGATACTACTATTAGTTATATCACCGATCACCTCCACGAAATTGAGAGGGCAATACGTTTCTTATTTCAGCATCTTGGAGTTCTTACTTTTCCAAGTGCTACTTTATCAAATCACCAGCCTTCTGACCCTTCAATTCATATGTAACATCCCTAATTTCGTTTCTTTTATTGATAAAAGTACATAAATATTTAATTAAGGAAATAAAAATTATTAGACATTATTTTAGATATCTAAGGAAATGTAATCCTTATAAATTCTTCACCTTATGTATATGCATAGAAAATGTTTCTAACATTAAGAGAACAAATAAAGAGGGAAAACCAAATAGGAAAAATAATTAGAAATAACATACTAAAGAGATGCAAAATTCTTGGATAAGGAAGATAATTTTTTAGAAACAAGTAAAGGTAATAAAATTTCAAGAACATTGAATTAGGGTAATTTTTCCTAATTCAAGAACTAGAGTTACTAAGTTTAAAATTTTTACTTATACAT
Source organism: Gleditsia sinensis (assembly GCA_037074535.1). NCBI lineage: Eukaryota > Viridiplantae > Streptophyta > Magnoliopsida > Fabales > Fabaceae > Gleditsia > Gleditsia sinensis. The sequence continues at coordinate 31,711,534 of CM073473.1, read as the reverse complement.
TGAACTTTTACCTATGGACACTTCATATAGAGTTTTTCCACTCACATAAGTTTCTAGCAAGCCCATTGGATAACCTAAGTAAGAAATAAAACATAGACTTGGACTAAGATATAGTAATTGGACCAATAGCCCAAAAATTATGAAAATGTGACCAAGCCCTCCAAGAAAGGTAGAATTTTATCCAAAGCAAAGAAAATGGGTAGGAATAAGGCCATAATGGGTAGGAATAAGCCCAAATTCAAGAGAAAAAATAAAATAAAATAAATTAGGTGATGATATAATAATGTAAAAATAATAAAGATTAGGTTACATGGCATTAAGACAAAAATTTGGCAAGTGGTGTGATTCTACATTCATAATTTTGGCAAGTGGCATGATAATACAAGGCTTTAGGACAAACACATCTATATCCTACACTCATAATTTTATCAAGTGGTATGATAATACATGGCATTAGGAAAAAACATTCATATCCCATACAAATAATATCAACCAAATAATGGAGATTCAAGGGCTAGAAATTTGCCACCCAAAAAGGCAAACCTATCATACTTGTTTAAGACAAAAGAAAATGGAAATGAATCCTTAAATCAAAGGGACCTTGTCCCATATCTTAAGAACATATTATCATAATTTTCAAAATACAAATCTCCTTTTCCTATGCATATCTTGACTAAGGAAGAGGAAGACAAGAACATAAGTTGTTTGTTTTCCAAAAATTCAACCAAGTGTAATCTAATTGTGATAAGGTAGACCCATGATCATGAAAGGTGAATTATTTGGTGGTTTATATAAGAAAGTCCACCCTTACAACATTATAATTTCGTCCAAGTGAGGGAGAGGAAAAATAGAAGCAAGGTAGAGTGAGGAAAGGAGAGGAAGAAAGGAAGAAAGAGGAAGGAGAAGTCTAGGGGACTAAGTGCTCCAGGTAAGTTTAACAATATTTCTTTTTGAAGAAAACTTTTGAAACTTATAATATTTATATGAGATTTTGATCTTAGAACTTTGATGATTGGTCATGATGTTGCTATATCATGTTACATATTGATCTTGCATGTGATGTATGTTTGAATACTTAGACTGGTATAGAAAGTTCTGCATAGGTATGGCTATGGGTGGCAAAATTTTTAGCTTCTATATTTTAATTTCTGGAAATTATCTGTAGGGAATTAAAATAAATGGTTAACATAAGAATTAACGATATATGTGTCACAGATATTTAGCCACTGGAATCATTCAATTTGGAGTCCATATGAGGTAGATATGGTCCGATTAGTAAGCCAAGGTCAGAAAATGGTTCATCAGGGAAGAATATGTTAGGATAGCTTCTGTATTTTAATTTTTGGGAATTATATGTAGGGAATTAAAATAAATGGTTAACATAAGAATTAAAGATGTATGTGTCACGGATTTGTAGCCACTAGAATCATTCAATTTGGAGTCCATATGAGGAAGATATGAGCTGATTAGTAAGCAAAGGTCAGAAAATGGTTCATCAGGGAAGAATATGTTAGGATAGCTTCTGTATTTTAATTTCTGGGAATTATCTGTTGGGAATTAAAATACATGGTTAACATAAGAATTACATATATATGTGTCACGGATTTGTAGCCACTGGAATCATTCCATTTGGAGTCCATATGAGGTAGATATGGGCCGATTTGTAGTCAAAGGTCAGAAAATGGTTCATTAGGGAAGAATATGTTAGGATAGCTTCTGGAATTTAATTTTTGGGAATTATCTGTATGGAATTAAAATAAATGGTTAACATAAGAATTATAGATATGTGTGTCACAGATTTTTAGCCACTGGAATCACTCAAGTTGGAGTTCATATGAGGTAGATATGGTCCGATTAGTAGGTAAAGGTCAGAATCTATCCGAGAAGAAATAACCTATACATTTAGGGAGTAATATCACCTTGATTTCTTACTATTTTGCTACAATGTTCAATATAATAGTTTTAGATAATTGTTTTATCTTGAAATTGACACCAAGATCACCTACATCGGAGTTCAAATGAGGGAGTTATGCTCTAATTAGTAAGAGAAGGTTAGATATAATGAAAACCTGCATCAAGAAAATAAAAAAATAAAATTAATATTTAAAAAAGAAGACGAATCTTATAAATGACTAGTATATGCCATAGCCATTGCCATTGTTTGAACTTCTTACCATCTTAAGTGTAAAATTCTGACATGGAAATATTTTGTAAAGTGATATTTGAAATGGTTATGTTCATGGCATGATTACCAATGATTTGTGGTAATAGTTATATTTTGATGAACATACTTGTTATTGAAAGCATATTTTTGACTATCATTGTGAAAAGAAAAGAAATGAGCACGGTCACAGGGCAATCCGTGTGGTGCACCAGTAGGGGAGGCCCTACCAACGATTATGATTATGATTATGAGAAAAGAAAGAGAAAGTGTGCCATGTCGGACGGAGCGAGAAAAACCTGTACCAGAGAGTAGAGGATACTCACCCTGACCGGCGTAGCTTGAAATGAGAATAAGTTGATGGTCATCATATGATATTTTAAAAATAGTTAATCCTATCATACATATCATTACTATATGATTCTTATGTGCATAAATATAATGCATTCATGTGACCAATGATATTTTCTGTAGTTTATACAGCTGAACATGATGTGATGAGCTATATTGATGATAATTTATTGTTGAACTTACTGGGATTTAATTCTCACTATATTTTCATATCATGTTCAGAAATTAGTTATGCAGATTTTTCTATAGCTCTGACTTTTAGTGCACGTTGGATCAAGTACTTTATATTGGGCAAATCCCAGAAGCAAATAAAATGTTTGTGGTCGAGTTGGCTTAGATCCCGGTGAAGGTGCAACCACCCGCACCTGTATCTCCGGAATTGGTCAATCAGAATAAATAAGATGTAGATTTTTTATGTGTTTGATATGTTGTACGTATGTTTTGATTAATGATATGTATGTTAACTCTGTATTGTATAAATTAAATAAATGTTATATTGAATTAAGTTATAACGAGGTAATAACTTCATGGTATTTTAAAAAAAAAAATTTGATACTAAAATGGAGTTGTTACATCATAACCAACAGTCTGACCTATTACATGATTCCTAACCAGCTCCTCCAAAACATGACTATGATGAGGATGTTGCTGATGATCAATCTTAAGATAATCTTGGGGTAGAGTTTAGATTTTAGCATTGTATAGGTTTATTTTGAACTATGCCCAAAACAATTTTTTGAGGGTATTTTTAGTTAATTTTTATAGATGTTGTTTTATTTTTATTTTATAACATGTTGCTTTTACCATTAACTGAATTGTTATATTTATATCATTTAGATTGATTTGTTGGATTATTGATTCTGTCATGGATTATATTTGTATTGTTTTTGTGATTGAAATTTGAGAATGTCCAAAAAATACTCAAAATATTTCAATTACATTAACGTTTGCCACTGATTTATCACCATTTGGAAACCGATTAGCCACTACCATAAACGATTGCAAAATGTTGCGACCGATCTGCTGTAATTTTTCAAAACATAAATTTACTATTGTCATGCTTTTATGATTGATGTATATTGTCACTAATTTTACAACCTTCTATATCAATCGCAAAAATCAGCACAAGCTTAAAAATATCGATTGTTTAATGGGTAAAAATAGCGACAAATTTGCATCCAATTTTCGGTTACAACACTTTTGCCACCATTCCAGTATTGGTCACTAATGTGGTTGCAACTAGCATATCTGTGGCACTTGTTTGTTGGTCGCTATTCAGTCTCAAAATTTTTTACAACCAATATTTTCCTTTTTGAGACTGATTTTATAGGTCACAAATAATCTTTTGTTTGTAGCGATGGTTATCGCATGGGCTAAAGGAGGTGGGTGTTAACTACGGAGGCTAACGATGTCGAGGTTAAGGATACTGAAGGTGGATCAACAGATATGGGTTTAGATTCTCGTGAGAGGGAATTTTGATTGGGGAGAAGCCTTCAAGTTCCAGATTCCAAATTTTTGGGTTTTGGGGGAATTTTTTTCTCCTAATATTTTAATAGTGGTTAAATACAAAATATTCGAATGGTAAAAAAAAAGAAGGGTAATTTTGCAGTTTTGTATCCCTTACCATTACTCTTAACTAATAAATTTAATGGCACAATGGAAATTGTAATCAAAATAATGAAGGGGGACATTGAAATGATTTAAAGGGGGAATTTACAATTGCAAGCAAAGATCAGGTAGCAAATTTCTCCTATATTTTTTTTTAGAAAATTATATTTTTTCTTTTGATATTTGCACCTAATTAATTACCACTTTTGCTTGAACTTGTTAATTTTTGCAATTGATCTTTTATCTCTATATCCCATTACATAGTTTATAGCTAGCCCTTTATCATCTAAATTAAAATTTATATTAACAATAGATGCATGAAATTACTAAAATCTCTCTCTATTTCCTTCATATCTTATTTTGTCATTGTGGGAAGAGTATTTTAGTAATTTTATATAATTATGATTAGTGTTAACACCTAATTTAGATGATAGATGACTAAATGCAATGAGGGAGATAGCTTAAGGGGTTAATTGTAAAAATTAATATATCACCGGAGAAAAGATTAGGGTGAGAAAAAGTAACTTTTCCTAATTTTTTTTCTTTATTGATTATGTTTGTTAACTAATAGTCATGCTTATTGGTGATCAATGAAGTGCATTGCTATATGAAGGTATTAATTGATTTGCTTACTATCTCCAATTTAAGGAATTTAACCTTTTTTTTTTTACAAAATTTTAAAATAAAAAATTTTCATCTTCAGATGTAATAAATATGTTTAAAAATTCTCACAAACTCATACCAAAAGTCTAGTATTTAAAAAAATAAATTTAAGAAATGAGACGAAAGTTTTCAATATATAAGTTCAATCAATATGTACTCACTACATTATAAAATATGGTTCAAATGAATAAAATTAAATATATTTCTAAAAAATAATAATATAAGTTTGGTCAACCTTCAATGCTATAAAAATTGAGTAAACTAACAATGCGAAATTAGTATCACATTAGTCATTTATTTCGTTTATAAAAATATTAAACTCATTATATATTAGTATTTAGATGGAAGAATTAACATGCAAAGGGTTTGATATTTTTTTAAAAACTAACTAGTGCATATTAAAAACATTTAGAAATTAAAATTAAATAAGTCTATAAATTTAGAGATTGAATTATTAATTTACTCTAACATTTTTGTTGTAATATTAGATGTTGTGTGACTAACAATATATAGTTATATAAAGTTCTAAAGAATCAAAGACCAAATGATGGTAATAGCTCTTCCAAATTGAAATATAAGATGAATGAATTCCCAATTGATGAAATTGTTCATATCCATCTTATATTCATCCTTTTTAACTGAGAAGTACACCAAATGATACACAGATGTACACAACAAATTTTTACCCAGAGAAAGAGTGACTGATGATTGTTGTGATGAGGTAAAAAGCTTCTTTTGCTCTCTATTTCTAATTAGGAAGGATTTGGCTATGACTTATTCAAGGGGAAATGATCTTTGGAGCCATAAGGAATCGCTATCCATCCTTCATTGGATTGCAATAACAAAAGTAGATGTTGACTTATAGCTATAAGAAATTATCAAAATACTCTTCCCTTTGCTTGACACCCTATTTTGTCGTCTCCATGAAAAAAATAGTATTTTAATAATTTCATGTAACTAATATCATTGGAATTAAAAAATCTAATTTAGACAGAGATGAAGTTACAATTAGAGTTAAGGATGAGAGTGAAAAAAAAAATCTCCAAGAAAAAATATTGCTCTAAGTGATGCTTTGCTCTAACTATAATCTACAATTAGAGTTATGTTGGATTAGAATGCTCATTAATATAACGAAAAAGAACTAGGTTAACGAAAGCTATGTTTTGTTTCTTCTAGCATTATTTTTGGACCTGTACTGTCCTAAGTAGTTGGATTGGTGACTTGACAACCTAGACCTCAAATCGATTTAGTTTGGTAATCGAACAACTAGTTGTAACTAACCCAAATTTGACTTGTTTGGCTCAACAATTTTTTTCCAACCTATCTGACATGAATTTATTCTTGAGAATGTGGATCGTGGGGCTATTTTCTCAAGAATTTTTGTGCAAATGATGAGTTAGTTTAATTATAACTATTCACTTAGCTAATGGAAATTTTTTTATATTTGTTTTGATCACTTATAGTTTGAATTTTTTATTTAATAGTGGATGTAGTTTGAACTTCCATATTTGAAGTGTGAACTTAAAAATATGAAGAAAATGTTTTTATTTATATTAATTATTTTATTTGTTATACTTATTAAAGAGTTAAAATTTAATAAGTTTGTTATTTTTTTTATTTTTGTGAAGTTTTATTATTTGAGTTATTTATTTTTATAATATATCATATAAATATTTTTAATATATTATACCAGCTAGCGGTTTAATTAGTGCGTGACTCAATAGTTGGACTATTAATTCAATGACCTGATCTTTTCACCAGCTAAATGCCCAATTCAGTTCCAAAAGCATTGCCTTCTAGATTTTTGTAGTTGCTTTTTTGGTGTTTTTGTTTTGGTATTTCTTGGTTTTTTTTTTTGGTTTGTCTTGGCCAAAAGCAATTGAGTCTCATGTAAACCCCATGGTTTGGAAGTAAAAGTAAATGTGAGTATGTGATGTATTTAGGTTGGAACCTTATTTGTTTTTTGAGTAAAATGTTTTTTTTAGATTTTTGAAACTTATATTCACATCTTTAATTTTAATTTATATGAAAAATATGTCTTTATTCACAAAATTCTCTGTAAAACTTATATTTTATGATTTTTTTTTCACTGAAAATAAGAAAAGTTAGTGTATTCTTTTAAAAACTTGAGAGAATGTGGGTCTTGATTTTATAAATTTCAAAAAATATTTTGCTTATATTTGAAACTAAAAGAAATTTAAGTATAATTTTTATCAATTTTAGAAAATGTGAATGTAATTTATTCTTTCATATTTCTATAATTATGTTATGAATAAATTTTTATTTTACAAGATTAAAAATAGATAATTAATTTATGTATAAATTGAGTCAAATATTAACTGAGTACCCCAATGTAAAATGCAAAGAAAACAAATAAATTTGTTTTTTACCCTATTTGTATTAACGTTTTTATTTGAAGAAATCCTCTCAAATTCATGTCAAATATCTCATTTTTTTAAAAAAAATAAGATTAAAAAATGTGACAAAACTCAAAGACAAAATTTATTCAAATCAGAGTACATTTGAGCCTCCAATCTTAAAACTAAGGGTACAATTGGATTTAGGACGGATACTACAACGATTTTGGCTGAACAATTTTTCAAATCAGCCATAGAATCATCGCAGATTAGAAGTAGAAGATTTTAGAAAAGATAAGTTTTGAAACTCCTATTTAGAGACCTCAAATTGAAAATCTGACATCGTAGATAAATTTAGGAGATAGTTAAACTATAGGATATGAAATTTCTCAACTATTTGACAACTTTTGGTGTCATGAACCGTACTCCGACCATCATAAATAGTGATTCTAGTAGGTGTGAACAGTAATTTCGACTAACATGAATAGTTATTCTGGTCGATGTGAACAGTATTTGTGACTATGAACAGTGATCATCGGTTGATCGGCATTGATTGAGCTCTCGGAGTTATTTTCTAAATTTTTGGATCTTCCATACTCGGTTTTTAGATCTATTTAGTCAAATTTGGATTCAAAAAGTGCATTTTGAGGCTGTCTAACTTGGAGCCTTACTCTGTGAGTAGAAAATTATTTCTACGACTTATCCTATGCTCTTCTTGAACTTTAAATATATAATTTATTTATGCAATCATAAGTTTCTAAAATGTGTTAAAATATCTGCTTTACTTACTAATTAGCATATAGTTCAAAAAAAGAATGGTTTTGCAAATAAGTTTTGAAACTCATTGAATATATGGTTCTAAAAGTATTTATCATCATTTGGTAAAGTGAATATTATGTGCATGAGGCATTGATCTATAAAACTATAAAGTTGCCGAAGGGGATGCCCTATTAACCTAAGTGAGCCAAAGGGAATGCCACTCCAATCGGGTAACAGTGGTAATGTGAGGAGGTAGAAGGGTGATGAACTCACATTCCATGATTACCTATTGTGATTGCGATTGTGGTAATGTAAGGAGACAGAAGGGTGATGAACTCACATTCCCTGATTACCTATTGTGACTATAGTCGATCGATCACTATGCGTATAGTGAATGTGTAACATCCATAATTTCGTTTCATGTATTAATAAAAGTACAAATGTATTCAAAGTAACATCTCTAATTTCTTTTCTTTTATTAATAAAGGTACATAAATATTTAATTAAGGAAATAAAATTTATTAGACAATTTTTAAATATTTAAGGAAATATAATCCTTAGAAATTCTTCACTTTACGTATGCATAGAAATGTTCTAACATTAATGGAATAGGTAAAGCGAGAAAACCTAAGAGAAAATATTAGAAATAAATATACTAAAGAAAGGTGAAATTCTTAGGTAAGGAAGATAAATTTTTGTGAAGGTATTAAAATTTCAAGAAGATTAGATTAGGGTAATTTTTCCTAATTTAAGAGTTAAAGTTACTAAGTTTAGTATCTCCACTCATAAATTGGACTTTCAACTATGGACACTTCATATAGAATCTTTCTACCTCACATGAATTTTTAGTAAGCCAATAGGATAGCCCAAAGAAAAAATAAAACATAGACTTGGACTAAGATATAGAAATTGGACCGGTAGCCCAAAAATCATAAAAATGTGACCAAACCCATTATGAAAGTAAAGAAAATAGGCAAAAATGAGCCCAAACCCAAGAAGAAAAATAAAAATAAAAATAAAAATAAAGTGATGAAACAATGGTGTAATCAAGATTAGGTGACAAGGCATTAGGACAAAACATCTATATCCTACACTCATAATTTTAGCAAGTGGTATGATAATACATGGTATTAGGACAAAACATTTATATCCTACACTCATAATTTTAGTAAGTGGTATGATAATACATGGCATTAGGACAAAACATTCCAATCCCACACAAATAATTTAAGCCAAATAATGGAGATTCAAGGGCTAGAAATTTGGCACCTAAAAAGGTAAACCTATCATACTTGATTAAGACAAAAGAAAATGGAAATGAGTCCGTAAATCAAAGGGACCTTGTCCCTTATCTTAAGAACATATCATTATAATTTTCAAAATACAAATCTCCTTTTGCTATGCATATCTTGACTAAGGAAGAGGAAGATAAGAACATAAGTTGTTTGCTTTCCAAAAATTCAACCAAGTGTCTTCTAATTGTGATAAGGTAGGCCTATGATCATGAAAGATGAAATATTTGATGGTCTATTTAAGCAAAACTCACCCCTATAACATTTTAATTTCGTCCAAGTGAGAAAGAGAGAGAAATAGAAGTAAGGTAGAGAGAGGAAAGGAGAGAAAGAGAGGAGAAGAAAGGAAGGAAGAAGAAGGAGAAGTCTGGAGTGCTAAGTACTCAAGGTAAATTAACTTAATCTCCACTTGAATCCATTTTTCTTCTTCATCCTTGAGGTTCAAAAACTCATCTTCCTTCTCTTATTTAAGCTGCTAGAAAAGCTAAAAGAAGGGAGGAATCTTGATACTTCTTTCAAGGGGAAACAAGAAAACAAATTCACTAAGTGAGCTAGGGAGATTCTTAGATATGTTTAACAATATTTCTTTTTGAAGAAAAGTTTTGAAATTTGTAACATTTATATGAGATTTTGATCTTAAGAACTTTGATGATTGGTCATGGATGTTGCTTTATCATGTTACATATTATTCTTGCATTTGATGTATGTTTGAATACTTAGGCTGGTGTAGATAGTTCTGCATAGGTATGGCTATGGGTGGTAAAACTTTAAGCTTCTATTTTTAAAATTTTGGGAAGAATCGATAAGGAGTTAAAATAACTTGTTAACATAATAATTATAGATATGTCTCACGGATTTTTAGCCACTGGAATCACTCAATTTGGAGTCCATATGAGGTAGATATGGTCCGATTAGTAAGCAGTGGTCAAAAAATAGTTAATTAGGGAAGAATCTGTTAGGAAACCTTTTATTTTTGAATTTCTGGAAACAATCTATAGGGAATTAAAATAACTTGTTAACAAACCAATTATATATATATATATATATATGTGTGTGTGTGTGTGTGTGTGTGTGTGTGTCTCACGGAATTTTAGCCACTGAAATCACTCAATTTGGAGTCCATATGAGGTAAATATGGTTTAATTAGTAAGCAGTGTTCAGAAAATGGTTAACCAGGGAAGAACATGTTAGGATAGCTTCTGTGTTTTAATTTTAGGGAACATCCTATAAGAAATTAAAATAAATGGATAACATACAAATTATAGATATATGTGTCACGGAATTTTAACCACTGGAATTACTCAATTTGGAGTCCATATGAGGTAGATATTGTCTGATTAGTAAGCAGTATTCAGAAAATGGTTAATCAGGAAAGAACTTGTTAGGTTAGCTTCTGTGTTTTAATTTCTGGGAACATCCTGTAAGAAATTCAAATAAATGGTTAACATAAAAATTATAGATATATGTGTCACGGAATTTTAGCCACTAGAATTACGCAATTTAGAATTCATAAGAGGTATATATGGTCTGATTAGTAAGCAGTGGTCAGAAAATGGTTAATCATGGAAGAATATGTTAGGATAGTTTCTGTGTTTTAATTTCTGAGAACATTATGTAGGGAATTAAAATAAATGGTGAACATAATAATTATAGATATATGTGTCACGAATTTTTAGCCACTGGAATCACTTAATTTAGAATTTTTATGAGAGAGATATGAACATATTAGTAGGTAGAGGTCAGAAACTACCAGAAAAGAAATAACATGTAATTTGAAGGACTAATATCACCTTGATTTCTTAATATTTCGCTAAATTGTTCAACATAATAGTTTTAGATAATTGTTTTGTCTTTATATTGACACCAAGATCACATACATTAGAGTTAAATTGAGGGAGTTATGCTCTGATTAGTAAGAGAATGTTAGATAGGATGAAAATCTGCATCAAGAAAATAAAGAAATAAAATTAATATTTAAAAAAGAAGAAGAATCTTATAAATGAAAATAATAAATAACTAGTATATGCCATAGCCATTGCCATTGTATGAACTTCCTACCATTTTAAGTGTGAAATTTTGACATGAAAATATTTTATAAAGTGATATTTGAAATGGTTATGTTCATGGCAAGATTACCAATGATTTTTGGTAATAGTTATATACTTGTTATTGAAAGCATATTTTTGGCTATCATTGTGAAAAGAAAAGAAATGAACATGGTCACATGGCAATCCGTGTGGTGCACCAGTAGAGGACGCCCTACCAACGGTTATGATCATGTTAATGAGAAAAGAAAGAGGAAGTAAGCCATGTCGGACGGAGCGAGAAAAGCCCGTATCGGAGAGTAGAAAATACTCACCCTGATCGGGGTAGCTTGATATAAGAATAAATTGATAGTCATCATATGATATTATGAAAAATAGTATTTATGCCATACATGTCATAATTGTACAATTTTCATGTGCATTCATGTGACCTAAAGATATTTTCTGTAGTTTATACAGATGGACATAACATGATGAACTATATTGATGGTAAATTATGATTCATTGTTGAACATACTGAGATTTAATTCTCACTATATTTTCATATTATGTTCAGAAGAATAATTATGCAGATTTTTTCCATGACACTTATTATGGTCGTACGTTGGATCGAGGTGCCTTACCTTGGGCAACTACCAGTTATATCGGATATATCTGTACTAGATGTGACTGAGATTTTGGTGGAGGTGCCGCCACCCGCACTAGTGTCCCCAGAAGTAGTCTACGTAGATGATTAGGGCTAATATGTATATTTTAGACTTTTGTACAAATGTTTGTAAAATAATGGTGTGTATGGAAACTCAGTATTGTATCACTGTTAATAAAAATTATGCTTGGTTAAATTAATTATTATTATGAGTTAAGAGGTTAGAATTAAAGCAGTAATAACTTCATGGAATTTTACAAATATAAAAAAAATTAATTACATTTACATAAATGGAGTTGTTATAGAATGAGTGAATTGAGTATATTAAAAGCTGTGACATGCTTGAGCATTATGTAAAAAGAGTGAACTTTCAGTGTATATGTAGTATGTTAATTATGCTTCAACAAAAGTTATGATTTTATTTCAAAAGCTGAATATCTTTTTGTAACTTATACAGCTGAACATAACATCATCCTTTGCTGTGTTCTTGGGATTATTTGATGGTTTTGATATGGGATCCTCCTAATATTTCATGTAAAATATTTTGATGCATAACAATATTTGATTAATGATTATACCGTATTGCATATGATTTTAGATAACTGAATGTGATTTGAACTAAGAATATTTAAAATGTGGGTCCTATATAGATGTACTTTCGAACTGTAATTTTCTATGTGATAAATTTTAAAATATAAGTACATCCATATGCTGACCTAAGAGGTTATAGGAGGTATTATCTGCTCTCTGAGTTGTCAAATTCACTATATGATATTTTCACATTTTTCATATAAGAACATAGAGTTTGGTCATTCTCCTTAAGATAGATGATCAGTTAGACAACATATTTTTTGGTGAGCCTATTTTGTTTCTATGGCTCATAGATTTTGGTTATATTATACTTATATTCTAGAGTAAGCTCTAAACGCCACAAACAGGATCTTTACTTCTACTGTTATTTTGAGATTTATATATTTGATCTATTTATTGTATATACATGAGAGAACCTATTTGTATCTATTTCCATAATAAAGGATTGTATTATACATGTTATGGTAAAGATCTATTCGTAAAGTAAGTTTTTTACGTGCCCTTAAATTGAGGGCGTGATAAGCTGTTTCTACTTTCATGCTAATCTATCATTCATCCTAAGAAAGGCTTTAGTTATATATATATATGATCCATCAAGTGAATTGGAATAGTTATGCAGTTATTTAAGATGGTAGAAGAAAATATGCTTTTTCACAGTTAATTTTTATCCAACTATAATCATTGTCTATTTTAGACAATGAAAAGTAAATGCAAGAGATAAATAAATTAAAAGATTAATTATAAAATTCAATTGAGTAAGAAAAAGCTATAATTGAAGGCAAAGATCAAAGATTTCTTTCTCCCTTTAGTTGGGTGGCTTCACTCCCATCTTTGTAAAGACTTTTTTTGAAACCAAAGATAGCTTTTATTCATTCAAATAATGAAAAACGGGATAACCAACTGCAAAATATATGAGAGAAGGGGGACACAATGCCAATCAAAGATCATGCTCAGTAAAACAATGCACAGTAACAAAAAATAAGTTGAGAGCATAGAAACACAACAAGAAAACAGTTGACTAGGCGAGGTTTTTAGCCTCCATTCCATCTTGATTAACTCTTCTATGCTTAGGGAAGCCCCCTACGCTATCCATAATGATGTTTAATTCATCAGAAGTTCTTGTTTGACTCTCCTTTTTTGTTATCACTTGCCAAAATCCTGGCCAGTTATTTCAAGTTTTCCTTGCCCTTGGCAACCAATGTATTCCCAAGATTTGTAAAAATAAAGTCTCTTTGGTCGCCAGTCTTGCTAGCATGAACCTGACCAGCATAAAGGACTTCTCGACAATCTTTGGCCAGGTTAACCATTGTTTAGTGACCGATGATCTACCCCTGAGGTGGCCATAGAGTCTATTTCAGAATTTTACAAAGGTCTATAGGATAATCGGAAATGAATTGCTAGATCTTTGATTCCTCTTCTTCAATCCAGAGACTTTTTGGCAACTTTCGGATATTGTGCAACACTGTCAAAAATGTGTTTGGAGCCACCATCTTTTTAATGAATAATTTCCCCAATAGACTATAAGATATTTAGAGCCTCAATTCAATGACCCCTTCATCTAACACTAGGATATCTTCTTCTGCATCAGAATTTGACCCACGGCCATGTTCTAACTAAGGATGGGCCAAGTCAGATAGCTTGACTTGATAAAAATTAAATTAAAAAATTCAGGTTATATAATATTGTTCAAGTTAGGTTTAAGAAAATTAAAAAAATAACCGATCTAATTTAAATCCATTTTTTTTTTTGCCAACCCAACCCGACTCATACGAAGTGATTTTTTCTTAATTGGGTTCAGTTGGGTTTAGGAAGATAAGCGAGTTATTCTTGTCCTTATTTCTAATGACAATGAATCCAGGATAGATCTTCACAGTCTCTACTGCATCAAAATTAAATAGAAAAATTGAACAACCATACTTCCATGCAATGCACGGCAACTAACCAGCCGCTACAAATTCTACCGTTGATGACGGGCCTCTGTCTACGCAGAACACAATGACCAACACTGACACCTCCTTCCTCACAATAAACGGACAAAATGCTACCACTATAATGCATTGTATACCTCATTTGGGTAAAGCCCTAGCAAGCCATTCTACAGCACGAGGGAAAGAAAGAAAACGAGTAAAGTGGATAATCAAAGTAATTAATAGTCCATCTTCCTAACAGTTATCTTGGCTCAAAATGCTCATTAAAGTAATAGAAAAGAAGCAGTTAATGGTGCTATGGCTATATTTTGTTCCTTGGTTTTTTGTTTGGTTTGTATTGGAAATATATATATATATATATATATATATATATATATATATATATATATATATATATATATATATATTTGAATTTAAAGTTAACCCCAAGCGTTGGTCGAGAAGTAGATGCTACGATGTGCTTAGGTCATATATATATATATATATATATATATATATATATATATATATATATATATATATATATATATATATATATATATATATTTGAATTTAAAGTTAACCCCAAGCGTTGGTCGAGAAGTAGATGCTACGATGTGCTTAGGTCAGATCCCTATATTTTTTAATAAATTATATTCATTTTTTATATATATTTTTGAAACTTAAACTTACACCTTTTTCTAATTTCAATCTATATGGAAATATCTTCTTCATTCACAAAATTATTAATGAATTTCATATACAAATTTTCATCTAAGAAAACTTAATTCAATGAATCACAAATAATCAAAAAGTCAAATTAAAGCTTTTGAAATTTTAAAATAAAATAGGCTAGTCATTTTTTTTAAAAATTTGAGAGGGTGTGAGGGTTAGTTTTATTAACTTCAAGAGAGATTTTTATCTATATTTGAAACTAAAGGAGGTGTTGGTGTAATTTTTACTAATTTCGTAGGAGGAAAATGTAATTTACTCTTTCTCTTTTGTGTAATTATTTTTATGATCATGTTGTGAATAATTTGACTACAATGAGACCTAAAAAAAGATAATTAATTTTATGTATGAATTGAGTAGAATAAGACTGAATTTGTCTTTTCTTTTTTTACCTATTAATACAATATAAACGTGAAGAAAATCATCACCATAATTTCAAATGCAAATTTTAATATCTTTTTTCAGAAATTGAAAATAAATGACATTAATTATGCATAAACGAATGCTGACGGTTATTTCATCTAAGCCCAACTCATGTGTGTTTGTGTTGCGGAGCCCGGGTACCCAAGCAAGGACCAGGCAATTTCTGCGTCATTTCAATGTATTCTAATGGCTAATTTATAACAAAAAAGTAGAAAAATTAATTATGCATATACAGAGGCATTATCTCTTTTCCTGAATATTAATCAATGGCTAGTTATTTACTTGTTTTCTGTGTATGCATTCGAACAGCAATTTTATTCTAACGGCAAGGGCCTCTCTCTTTTCGTCACAATGTTTCTGCACATTTCAATATACCAACAGTTATTTTATTCTCACAGATAATTATATCAATCAATGCAATATATAGTAGAAAAAAATCCAAAATAGGGGCTAAGCTCCTTCTCCAATGGCTAGTTATTTACTTAGTTTAAAGTTGCTGAACAAAACCCACAACGGCAACTTTTTCCTCCATTTCATTGAGAAGCTACAATGGTCTCAACTTTTTTGTCTCAATTTTATGCATTCTTCAGACTTCTACAAGTACCTTCTCTGTCTCAATCTGCCCTGTTTTTTAGCTCTTGGGTAAGTTCCTAAAATCCCAATTCCACCTTTTCTCTCTGCTTATTCCAGTCTTTTGGGTCCAGGTGGGTTATTCCATTTATATTAACACTAACTTTAAGAGATTTGTTTTTTCTCAAATTTTTTCACTTTTTGATTATGAGTTTCTTAATCATGTATAGATTCAGTAAAACTGCTAGTTACTTGCTTGTATTTCCATCATACAAAGGTTTTTGAAATGCTGTGTCTTCACCTTAGGTGATTATTATTTTATGGTATGCTCATTAATTTCATAAGCTTGCAGCTCTGGTTCCCTGCTGTATTTCTATTTTTGAATTTTAGTTTTTTTTTTCATAATTTCTATTGCTGCTTCTATTCTTTTTTCTTTGGAGACAAAAAGCATTTTCTATTGTGAAGCACATGTTAATAGGATAATTGATCGTGTTGTTCTTCCTACTCAATGTCTTGCATGCTTATGGTTTTCTCATCCCATAATATTGTTATTAAGTTCTTAAGATAAACAAAGAAAGTGATGGCGAAGGTTTAATTAATTGCATTTATATATGGATAACATTCTGAGGGGAAACATTGGCTTTGAGGCCTAATCAATGTGGCATATGTTTTTTTAGATGCGAGAACTGTAATTAGCGACGTCCTCAATTGTAAATTGACTTGCTATGTATTGAATGTATTTTCCTCTCTGCATATATTTCTTTCTTCTTATATTTTTGAGTGATATTCTGCGTAAATATAATCTGTTGTGGGAATCATATTTTTGGGCTCTTCGTCTCATTCTGTGATTCTTGTGCCCCCTCTATCATATGTTTTTGTTTTCTTCTAACTATATTTTTTGGTTAACTAAAGAGGGGCTGCTCTCGTTGCTTTGATTTAGAGCACGTGTATTTTCGCGTTTCGTTAATGAATAGTGGTACCTTACTGTTGATTTTCAAGTGCCTAATGATTAATGATATTTTTGCATTTATGCATAAATCAGAATTTCCATGGATCTGTAGAGGACTTTCATGTCAATACAGTTGATACTACTGGCATCGGTCATTCCTTTATTGGTGCCCAATTGTGCAAGATTGTAGATGATCAATCCATACTTGAAGTGAGTGCTTAGCTACGCCTAGTTAAGCCTTCACATTGCTTCCAATATTAAAAGTATAAAATCTTCTAGGTTATTAATTGCATTTATATATGGATAACATTCTCAGCATTATTATTAACATTAATTACTAACATTTGTTGTTTCTTAAATTTTCTCACTTTTGATTAGTTTCTTAATCATGTACATATTTTCCGGGGAACTGATCTTCACTTGCTTGTGTTTTATTGCTACTTTTATTTTCTCAAACTTTCTATTGCTACTTTTATTTTTATTTTTATTTTTTCTTGGAGACTAGTAGCAAAAATATACTGTAGCAAAACATAAGCTTGCAGTATTTTCTCAAGTTCCCTATTGAATTGCTATCTTAAACTAATAATCAAAACATTTTTTTCTCTGAATTTTAGCTTTTTCTTATTTATTTCTCCTGCTACTTCTATTTTTTTTCTTTGCTGGAGATTAGTAGCTCGAATTATTTTGCATTGTTAAGCATAAGTTTCCATGAATGTGATTGGTGGACAGATTGTTCTTGCTCAATGCCATGTGTGCCTTATTAATTAGTTCTCAGATAAATTAGTTCTTTAATAGTGTTATTAATTAGTTCTCACATAAAAATCTAGAAGCTTGATAATTTTACTCCATGTAAGCTATTTTCAGTTTTCACTGGGATAAAAAGGTTTAGTTACTCCCTTTGTGTGGTTAGTATGGTCATAATAAAAGGGCTAGTGATTGTCAAACCTTAAAATATTCTCACTTTTACAAATAATGATTGCCAGTTTGGTAATTATGTGGTGCTATTTAGTCGCCTATAATTCTTTCACTATCAAACTCTTTCATTTTGGGTGGTTAGAATTATTGGAAATAAGCACAAATTCGTTGTTCTGTTATATTTTGGGTAGTTAGTGCCTTACAATTTGCACTCATTCCAGTTCTTAATGCTCTTCATGGATGATTGAAGTGAAATTTCTACAAACATGATTTTATCATTGCAGGGCACTACAGATGAAGTAAGGAAATTTTTATTGCTTTTGGAGTGGTTGCATTACCGATGGATGAAAAGCGTGTCATTTCATTAGTGTGATGAAAATTGACATAGAAAGACATGTAATTGAATTTGGTCAGAAGCCAAAAAGAGAACAAATGAAATAATAAAGGTATTTTTTTTTCTCTGCAAGTTTGATACTACTAAAAAATACATTAACGTAAAGTTTCCATAAGATAGAAGATAAATTTACAGAGGTTAATTATCATGTTTATGCAACTACAAGAGTGGGATAAGGACACCATAGTTAAGTTCATGTGGTTCAAGCTCTCATATGGGTAGTTAATATGCACCAATTAAATATTCATTTAAATACAAACGTACATTATCGTTGTCAAGTAATAAAAATTTATATGTGAGTATAGAGTTTCAATCTCATAAAGATTGATATTATTAATTACTGTACTAAATTAATCTTTATTCTAATTTAATAATTTAAATATTAAATTAATTAAGAATACAAAAATAAAATAAAACATAAAGCAAAGCTAAATCAACGCTGTCAATGGATTGAGATTTTAAGAATTCCAACTTTACCATAATTAATCTACTTTGTATTTATCTATCTTTTTAATTTAAAAATTATAAACTTAATTGCTAATCAAGAATCTTAAATTACTTACTAGTTTGTCCCAAGCATTGAGAAGAATATTTCTTAATTAAGAATTTACTATATTCCTATGTGAATTGATTAATAAGAAATTTATTAAGATCTATGGTTCTCTTTAATCGCTACACAAACTATGCAAGTATATCTCTATCTTTCATGCAATTTATGATTAATTACATAATGAATTAGACACATAAATCTCCTCTCAATCTCATTATGATTAACAGATCATCAACTGGTGATTAAGCAATTAGAAGGACTGAGAACATTGTAGAAAGTTCAATTAAGAAAAATAATCAATTGATTAAATTAAATAAATAATGCGAATGTTCATAATTAAGCTATATCATAGTTTTAGAAAAGAAACTATAACATAGAAGAAAAAGAAGAAGAAATATTAGATGAAAATGGAGTTAAAGCCATCGTCTAAAGAGAGCTTTAGCTTCTCTTTTCCTTTCTTAAATTCATAGCTCAAATGTTCTTATAAAGGTGAAATAAATTTTTGAGTCATTTTCAAACTCTATGTTTAAAAAGACTTTTAATCTAACTCAAACTTCTTTTAAAAATAAAATATATTTCAATTTAACTTAAACTTTATTTTCTTTTCTTTTTTTCTTTTCCAAAAACTGTATTATTATCTTTAAATTTTGATACTAATATCCAGTTTCTCAACATGGAATCTCTCAAAACTCAAACATAAAAGTTGTAGATCTTTTTCGTAACTTTCCACGGTTGGTTGAATAATCGTAATCGGAGCTCAGATGAGAGAGATATATCCAACTTAATTAAGTAATGTTGAAGCTATTCAAAATCTACAATTTTTACTCATTTTTATTTACTTTTTCCAATTTTTCCTTAATTCTTCATCTTCTTTTTATATACAAAATAAACACAATCACACATAAATATAATATAAATTACTCAAAAATTCACAAATTTTAAGTTAAAGATAATTAATTTATGCGTATAAAACAAGCTTATCAAATATCTCCAAACTTAGCTTTTTGCCAGTCTTCAAGCAAAACAATAAAACTAGAAAAAAATTAAAAATTACATATTGAATGTCAAGTTGTTTTGACTTGCTAAAACTTTTTGCCTCGAAAATTTTAAAGAATTTGTACCTTAAGAAAATTTTCAAAAATTATAATATTGTATAAACTCAAATTTAATTTATATCTCACCATTTTGAATCATGAATGTTTGTGTGAATAACCTTGTGACACTTAACTTCTTGTACCTCGATGAACTTATGCAACTCAATACTTTAAGAGCAAATCTCTACATAATTAAAGTTTTAGAAGCTCCATAGACTTATTTTTCATATTATTCTCCACTAATTTAGGCTAAGCACTACACATATGATCAATAAGACTTTTTTATGCTTGTAATGTGGCTTGGGTTTAAGGTATGATAAATGATATCTCATTAAGCTCAAGTCACCCAAATACACATGATCATTCTATGTTCTTTTATAAAGCCTTCAACATGGGATTTTTCCTCAAACTTAATTTCTTCTATCCTTTTATCCACTATTTTATTCATATTCTCCTTTTTCATTCATCACTTTTTTTTCTCTTATTTTCTCCTCATTCACATATTTCTCTTCATAAAATATTTTTTTTTTCTGCAATTGCTTTTTCTTTTTTGCCTTCCTTTTTTTTTTATAATTCCATGCTTCGTCCTTCCACCTTTTTAACAATATAACTATTAACAAAATATTTCAATAATAATCATGAATATGAGTGAAAAGAGTAAAAATAAAGATATTTCTATTTTTTTGATAAATTTATAATATTGGTACCAAAGAAAAGGTTAAATTATGCTCAAACTAGGGACACTAAGGCCATAATAATTTATAGGTTAGCTTGAAATGCTCAAATGATACCAAAAAATGCCTAAATCATCTCCTAAATGGCGTGTTAGCTTAGGATTTCAACTCAAATGACAATCTAATAAGTTATAGAGTCCTATTGTCACACCCCCAATTTAAACGAATGCGATTGTCTCTAGTAACAGATAACTTTAACGTTATTCTATTGCATACTTGCTTCAAGTATATTACATATCAGGATTAATAACATACGTTTACAAATTCTCCAATATATCCAAATATACAAGTCAAGTCTTTATACACATATTATAGTAGAAGTAGGGATCATGCATATGGCGTTTAGAGCATACTCTAGAATACAAGTATAAAATAATTTAAACACTGTGAGCCTTAGAAGTAACATAGGCTCACCCAGATAGTATGGCCCCTAGTTGATCACGTAGCTACAAAACCAAACTCTGTATCCTTATCTAAAAAAAAGGTAAGTATTGTGTAATGAGTTTGACAACTTAGTCAGCAAATAATACCTCCTATGACTTCTTAGGTTAACATATAGATGCACTCATATTTTTAAATCTGTCACATAGAAAATATAATTCGGAAGTACATTCATATGGAACCCGCATTTCAAATATTCTCAAACAAAAAATCTTCAGATATCTAAAACCATATATTGTATTGTATGATCGTTTACCAAATGTTGTTATGCATCAAAATATTTCACACGATAACATTAGGAGGATCGCATATCAGAACCACTATATTAGAGTTCAAACTCTTTCGTACTTTAATGGTGTATGATTTTCCTATACTTAGCATCTCAGTCAAAGTTTGTCCTACTACCATTCAAGAGGTCACGCGAAGGAACTTTAATATGGATAATTTTTCAAGCACACAGCAAGGAAAGGTAAATCACATATCATATAGTCTGCATCTCGTCCAAATAGGAGGCATCCTGCTCTCCTTCACATATTATATCCCATGTGTTGGTCGTCACACAAGGCTAGCACCACCTCTGCTAGCTGAGTTGTCAAGATGCACCAGGGCTAACATCGCCTGCTGTTAATAAACAATGTTTTCAAAATGATTCCTTCACAAAAATTATCATTTACATATATGTCATGTCATTTCAATCAGAGCCTTCAGTATATTACAAAGTTTTAGTCTCAGTATAGCTCATCTGTCATAAACTTCTCAATTAGGGTTCATCACATATACATGCTTTTTTTTCCAAGGCAATCTTATAGCTTTACAAATTAATGCCACGTAAATAAAATATTCACTTTCTATACTATTGAGAAATATATGCAAAATCACATGTTTAATGGCTTTAAAATATCATTATATAAAATCATACTCTTATTGAACAATATGCTAGTTAGCAAATAAATCAGGTAATTTAATCAATTTTAGTGACATGTAACAATATAAATAACTTGTAAACAAAATCAATTATACATTTAAAGTTCAAGAAGAGAATAAGGTAAGTCATAGAAATAATTATCTACTCACAAAGTTAAGATTACAAGTTGGACAACCCCAAAATTCACATTTCCAACCCAAATCTAGCGAAGTAGATCCCAAAAATGAGTTCGGTGAGTCCAAAAACCTAGGAAATAACTCCGAATTTGTGAAATTTAGCCTCTAAGAACTCGGTCAATGCATCACGACTGTTGGATCACACACTGCACACACCACAATAGGGGCTATGCGTGGGATTCACGTGCCGAAGAAGAACTGGTTCATGAGGGCACTTGAAAGGTAGGCTCAACCTGAAATTTGAAATCCTAAGATTTCGGTATCTGCTGGATCCATCTACAGTGTTAGTTTTGGGGTTTGAGAACCACAAATAGGAGTTTCAGGGCTTACCTCTTTAAATAATTTTTTCCTTTATTTTTCAATCAATCTTCGGCCAATTTTCTAGAAACCAATAGGATGGATTCATAGATTTCTTCGTTCTGAGTCCGTTAGTGGTGATGGTGTCAAAATTCGAGGTCCGAAAGTGCTAGAATTTTAGAGAGAAGGTTTGGGATTTCGGAAGAGAGAAATTAGGGAAGGGGAGAGAGAATTTCATATTTTTCCAACTCCTTATGTGGTATAGGCTCTAAAATATCATGGGCGACCATTTTTGCAAAAATTCAATTTTTGAGGGAGGTCCTTGCAAATTTTCATTATTTACATTTTGACCCTAAACCTTTAGGGAAATATATTTTGGCTTCGAAACGTAAATTCTCATATTATCTTTATAATTCTTCAACCCATATGATAAATAAATATATTTTCAATGGTGCTTATCTTCATCGTCATAATCCTCGCTTTTATTCAAAATTTCTTTTAATTTAGGATTTTCATTTATTTAGAACTTTCTCTAAGGGCTATTACATTCTCTCCTCTTTTAAGAAATTCAGTCTTTGAATTTCACATCCATATTTACAATAAAAACTAACCTCATAATTCAAAAAGATGTGGGTATCTAGCGTGCATGTCATTCTCTCTTTCCCAGTTAACCTCTTCAGAAAAGTGATTTTGAGATATCACTTTCATTGTAGGTATTTCTTTTGAACGCAATTTCTTTACTTGTCTATCCACTATTGCTACTGGTTGTTTCTCATAAGTTAATTCTTCTTGTAACTAAATCTGTGGGCACTGAATTACATGTATGAAATCTGATAAATACTTTCGTAGCATAGACACATGAAATACTAGATGAACATTACTCAATTCAGGTGGCAAAGCCAAACGATAAGCTACTGAACCGATCCTATCAAGAATTTAAAATGGTTTTATGTATCATAGACATAACTTCCCTTTCTTTCTAAATCTTACTACTCATTTCATAGGAGATATCTTTAAGAAGATATGTTCACCTATGGAAAATTCTAATGGTCAGCGTCTATTATGAACATAAGCTTTATGTCTACTTTGAGCCATTAATAACCTTTCTTTAATTAACTTTACCTTGTCAAGTGCATCTTGTACCAAATCAGGCCCTAAAATTTTAACTTCACCCATCTCAAACCATCCGATCAAAGAACGATAACGTCTACCATATAATGCCTCAAAAAGGGCCATTTGTATACTTGCTTGGTAGTTATTGTTATAAGCAAATTCAGCTAGGGGCAAGAATCTTTCTCAACTACCTTGAAAGTCTAACACACATGCCCGCAACATGTCTTCCAATATTTAAATGGTTCGCTCAAGCTGTCCATTTGTTTAAGAATGGAAAATAGTATTGAGATTTAACTTTGTGCACAAAGCTTCTTGTAAGGCTCTCCAAAAATAAGCTGTGAACTATGGTCCTCGATCAGATATAATCGATATCAGAACTCCAAGAACCCTCACTATCTCTTTCAAATACAGATTTGCATATTGGCCTACATTGTATGTAGTTTTCATTGGTAGAAAATGTGTTGATTCAGTCAACCTATCAATGATCACCCATATTGAATCAAACTCTTTTAGTGTTCGTGGTAGCCCTGTAACAAAATTCATGGTTATTCTTTCTCATTTTCATTCAGGTATCTCTATCTGCTGATGTAATCCTACAAGCCTTTGATGTTCTGTTTTTACCTACTGGCAAGTTAAGCATTGAAACATATAATCAACTATATCTTTCTTTATACCATCCCACCAATAAATTTCTTTTAGATCTTTATACATTTTAGTTACCCCAAGATGAATGGTATATAAGGATCTATGGGCTTCTTTTAAAATCTCTTTCTTGAGTTCTTCTTTATTAGATACACACAATCGCTTGCCCAATTTCAGTATTCCTTTAGAGTCTACAGTAAATTCAATATCACTGCCATTTTTCACCTTTTCAATTTTCTTGCATAAATAGGCATCCTTTTCTTGTGCCTTTTTCACCTACTCAATCAAAGACAATTGAAACTGTATATGGGCCAATAGTTTCTCAGGCTCATTTACTTCCAATATTACAACATAACTTTCCAACTTATACATTTCTTTAACTAAGGGCCTCCTTACCATTATAATATGAGCCAAACTACTCATAGACCTCCTACTTATTGTATCAGCCACTACATTGGCCTTACCTGGATGATATAGTATTGTGCAGTCATAATCTTTAAATAATTTCATCCATCGTCTTTGTCTCAAATTCAGATCCTTTTGTTGAAAAATTTATTTGAAGTTTTTATGATCTGTATAGATTTTGCATGTTTCACCATACAGATAATGCCTCCAAATTTTGAGGGCAAAAACTATTGTTACCATTTCTAAGTCATGAGTCGGATAATTTTTCTTATGTGGCTTAAGCTATTTGGATGCATATGCAATGACTCAACCATGTTGCATCAAAACACACCCTAATCCAATTCTCGATGCATCACAATATACCGTATATCCTCCGGTACCTAAAGAAATAGATAGTACTGGTGCCGTAGTCAAACATTCTTTAATTTTTTGAAAACTTCTTTTACATTCATTTGACCAATCAAAGTTTATTCCTTTTCTTGTCAACCTCGTCAAAGGAGCAGCTATTCTTTAAAAATCTTTAATTAATTTGTGGTAATAGCCTGCTAAACCATGGAAATTATAAATCTTTATAATTGTGGTAGGGCGTGGCCATTGCTGCACCGTTTTTACCTTTTTAGGATCAACTTGAATACTATCCTTGGTAATCACATGCCCTAGGAAAGTAACACTACTAAGTCAAAATTTACATTTTGAAAACTTAGCATACAGCTGGTATTCTCTTAGGGTTTGTAAAGCTATTTGTAAATGTCGCTCATACTCCTCTGAACTCCTTGAATATACTAGGATATCATCTATGAATACAATAAAAAACTAATCTAATAAAGGTTTAAATACTCTATTAATCAAATTCATGAATGCAGTTGGGACATTTGTTAAACCAAATGGCATTACTAAGAACTCATAGTGCCCCATACTAAATCCTAAAAGTAGTTTTCAGAATGTCTTCCTTCCTTATCTTCAATTAATGATACCCAGATCTCAAATCAATTTTCAAAAAATATTAGGCACCTTGTAGCTGGTCAAATAAGTCATCTATATGAGGTAATGGATACTTATTATGTACTCTCACCTTATTTAACCGTCTGTAACCAATAATAGCTGTAGCAATCCATTTTTCTTTTTCACAAATAGGACTGGAGCACCTTAAGAAAAAGTGTTATGGCATATAAATCCCTTGTCTAATAAGTCTTGCAACTGATTTTTCAACTCCTTGTGTTCAGTTGATACCATTCTATATGGAGATATAGACACTGGTTGGGTTATTGGAAGTAGATCAATACCAAACTCAATTTCTCATTTTGGGGGTAACTCTGACAATTCCTCAAGAAACACATAAGAAAACTCCCTAACCATTGGAACATGCTCTACATTGATGTACTTCATATCAACATCTTTGACCACTGCTAAATACCCTTAGCATCCTTTTTGTAGTAGCTTATGAGCTGTTAGAGCAGAGATTAAATTATTGGATACCTCACTATGATCTTTTTGTATCAAGAAGGAAGATTCTCTAAGAATATTAAACTTAATCACCTTAAGGTGATAGTCTAGAATGGAATGACATGATTACAACCAGTCCATTCTCAGTAATAATAAACATGTCCTGGAACATAACCAAGCCATGTTGGCAGATGGAAAAGCTTATTTTTAACATTTTTCTACCCTTAATGAACCTCATTAACTATAGGGTAGTTATAGAAACCAAATTGGAGAAGAATGCCCTATAAAATTTGTGAAAACATGTGTTGGAAATGATATAAGTAGGAGGAAAGTAACTAGAGACCAAGTATAAAGAAAATAAAAGATGAAAATAATATTGAAAAAAATAAGAAGAATCTTATGAATGGAAATAATAAATAACTAGTGTATGCCCTAGCCATTGCCATTGCATGAACTCCTTACCATCTTAAGTGTGTAATTTTGACATGGAAATATTTTATAAAGACATAATCGAAAATACTTATAATAATGACATGATTGCATTTTACCAATGATTTTTGGTAGTGATTATGCTTTGATGATAAATTATGGCATGTGAGTATAATGAACATACTTGTTATTGGAATCATATTCTTGGCTATTAATGTGAAAAGAAAAGAAAAGAAAAGATACAAACATGTTCACATGGCGGTCCTTGTGGTGCACCAATAGGGGACGCCTTGCTTATGGCTATGATTATACTAATGAGAAAAGAAAGAGAATGTGCCATGTGAGACGGAGCAAGAAAAGCCTGTACCGGAGAGTATAGAGTTCTCACCCTGACCAGGATAACTTGTTATGAAAATAAGTTGATAGCCATCATATGATATTTTGAAAATAGTTATTCATGTCATACATGTCATTACTGCACGTTTTTCATGTGCATAGATAAAGTGCATTCATGTGACCTATAAGATATTTACTGTAACTTATACAGATGAACATGACGTGACGAGTATTGTTGATGATGATTATGATTTATTGTTAAACCTACTGAGATTTAATTATCAATATATTTCTATATCATGTTCAAAAAACTAGTTATGCAAATTTTTTTATGGATCTGTCTTTTAGTGTACGTTGAATCGAGTTACTCTCTGCTGGACAGATCTTAAAAATTAATAAAGTGTTTATAGTCAAGTTGGCTAAGATCCAATTAAAGCTTCAACCACCCGCACCTGTATATCTGAAATTGGTCAACATGGATGAATAAGATGTAGATATTTATGTGTTTGATTTTTGTACGGACATTTTGATTAATGATGTATATATGAACTCGTAATTGTATCAATGTTAATGGTAGACCTTAAACCTTGATTGTACTTGGTTAAATTAATTAAATGTTATTATGAGTTAAGTAATTAGAAGTAAAGAAGTAATGAATTTATGGGACTTTACAAATATATATTAAAAAAATAGAGTTGTTACACCACACGGCCACACTTCCACTCAGCATACTGCAACAAACCAGTATAGTCGACTATGCAAATCACACCTCCTTCAAAATAAGGGGACAAAATGCTACCTCTATACTTTTCCATATATCTCAAATGAATGAAACCCTAGCAGACCATTTTACGGCACAAGGGAAAAATAGATAAAATGAGTAAAGTCAATAATTAAATCATTAATAATCTATCTTCCTAACAATTATCTTGGTTGAGAATGCTTTTTAATACAATAGAAAATGAGTAGCTTAATACTTTTCTCCTTGGTTTTTTGTTTGGTTTGTACTAGCAAAAAAGATTGCATTTCAATTTAACCCCAAGCATTGATCTAGAAGTAAATTCTTTGATGTGTTTAGGCTTGAACCCTAATTTATTTTATAAGTTATTTTCATTTTTTCTAAAATTTTTGAAAATTATATTTACACCTTTTTTAATTTTAATCTATAGGAAAATTTCTCCTTCATTCACAAAATTGTTAATAAGTCTTAAATTTTATACATTTTTCATCTAAAAACTCAAAAATAGCATAATTCAATGCATCATAAATCATTAAAAGATTAAATTAATACATATGAAAACATAAAACAAAATAGGTTAGTGTACTTTTTTTAAAACTTGAGGAGTTGTGATTATGAGTTTTATTAACTTCAAGAGTGATTCTTATTTTGAAACCAACCAAAGAAAGTGTTAGTAAAAGTTTTACAAATTTTATAGGAGGCTAGTATATTCTACTCTTTTTTTTAATAAATTTTATTGCCATGTTGTGAATAATTTGCCTTTAATGAGACTCCAGAAAGATAATTAATTGTATGTATAAATTAAGCAAAATATCAACTGATGACAAAAAAAGATAACAACTGAATTTATCTTTTCTCTTCTACCTATTAATACAATATAAACATGAAGAAAGGATTACCATAATTTAAAATGAAAATTTTTAATATCTTTATTCAGAAATTTAAAATAAATATGACATTACTTATGCTCACACAAATGCTATGTGGGCTAGGATTCAATAACCTTATCTAACGGTTTTTTTATATCAAAAAGTAGGAACAGACTCCTCTATATACACACACATCAACGTCCACTTTAGTCTAAAGGATCAATTTAATATCAATCAATGCAGGATGTAACTGAAAAAAATAATTGCAAAGGAGGAGCTAAGCTATTCCTTTGACGGCTAATTATTTACTTAGTTTAAAGGCAATGGCAACTTTTTCCTCCACTTCATTAAGAAGCTACAACAGACTCTCCTTGTTATTGTGTCTTATGCACAGAGCTCAAAACAGTGACAATTATCTTCAATAACTGAGCCAAGATATTAGATATTTGATCCCCCACATGAGGCCGCATCAAGAATTCCAAGCTTTTAGTTCTTAAATAACAAACAAGGGGATGACGAAGGTTAATAACTGAAAGGAATAGTATAGCATATGACCCAACTCCTATTTAGTTATAGTTATATAACAGATATATCTAACTAAGGCTCTATATAAAGCATCTTTTATTACGTCTAAAGAATGAGAATGAATTACCTTCTTGTTATCTGTCTTCTTCTTTCCTTTCCAATTTTTTTCTCTAATATTTCTTCATGGTATTAGAGCCTATGAATCATGGAAATTATGTTTCCTTCTCACATACATTTTTTTGTAAAACTAGATGAAAGAAATTACTTGCTGTGGAAGCCTCAAATTCTAGCAGCAGTTAGAGGGCATCAGTTGCAAAAATTCTAACCCTAAAGTTTTAGTACCAGAAATGTTCGACGCAGAAGCAGATATGCGAGCCCAAAGATATAGCAAAAATTATGTAGATTGGGAAAGACACGATTAACCGATCCTCTCTTGGCTTCTCTCCTCGATGATTGAACCTATCCTTACAAGGGTTGTTGGATGTGAAATGTCAAGACAAGTCTGGAACAAAGTAGAGATATTCTTTACTAGCCAAACCCGTGCTAAATCCCATCAATACAAAATGCAGCTTAGAAACATCAAGAAATAAGGTATATCCATGAGTATTTGTTAAAGATCATTAACATGGTTGAATGTTGATCAGTATTGGGTCTCTAATATCATAAAATGATCATATAGATGCTATATTAAAAGGACTACTTGAGGAATATCGACCATTTGTTACATTTATTACATCAAGATTAGACCGCTATAATGTTAGTGATATTGAGTCCTTATTACTGTAACATGAAAGTAGATATAAACAATTCATGAAGATGACAAAGAAACTCTCTATAAATGTTGCTAATGTTGGTTACTCTCCAAGATTTAATAATTCAGGCAAGAATCATAATATTCAAAATTATAGTGGTAGAGGACAAAAGAAGTTAATTCTTTAATGGTCATAGAGGAAGAGGCTAATTCAATGGTGTTTTTTCTGGACATTTTCACAACAAATCCCAAATAATTTGTCAAGTCTATGGGAAAAGCATACACCCAGCACTGAAATGTTGTCACAAGTTTGATCCATTATTTCAAAGCCAATCAAATAGTAGTGTAGCTTACAAATCAAATCATTAGACTTAGCATATGACAGCATTAATGGCAACACCTAAGACATTATTGATGAACTTGGTATCTAGATTTAGGAGCTTCTATCATGTGACTCTAGCTAATTCTAACTTGTAGCAAAAAATAAAGTACAATGGTTAAGAATAGTTGTATGTTGACAATGGTAAAGGATTCCCTATACATTATATTGGTCACTCTTCTGTTATCTCTCCCTATGTTCCTTTTCATCCCTTATTTCTTAATAATTTATTACATGTGCCATTTATTACCAAGAACTTACTCAATGTCTCCAAATTCTGCAGAGATAAGTCTGTTATATTTTAGTTTTCTGCTAACTCTTGTGTGGTCAAATCTTAGGACACAAACAAAGTCCTTTTGAGAGGGAAGGTCACTAAAGGCCTATATACATTTGACAAGTTTTCCTTGGTCCATCTTGCAAATCTTGCTACTAGTTCTAGCCTTACATATCTTAATTTGTTTCTTGTTTAGTAGATTCCACTTCTTTCTCAGTATGGCATAAAAGACTTGGCCATCCTTCTTGTACAACTATTAATCATGTATTAAAGCAATGTAATATACCATTACAAGATAATAAAAGTGTCTTTGAATAATGTTAATCTTGCTGCTTAGGAAAAATGCATAAGTTTCCCTTTCTCGATTCTATCACACAATATTCACAACCTCTTGCACTTATACAAACATATTTATGGGGCCCTTTTCCAATCCCCTCCACAAAAGGATATAGGTATAAGCTTTCCTTTCTCGATTCTATCACACAATATTCACAACCTCTTTCACTTATACATACAGACTTATAGGGCCTTTCTCTAATCCCCTCCAAATAAGGATATAGGTATTTTGCTCACTTTGTAGATGCTACTAAAACTTTTACCTGGATATATTTCCTTAAAAAAAAGTTTGACCTAGTTCACATATTTATTTAATTTCAAAATAGAGTTGAACTTCAATTCAACCCTAAGATTAAGGTTGTCTAATTAGATTCGGGTGTAGAATTTCAAGCTCTTTCTAAATATCTTGTTAAAAAAGGAAATTAACCACAAAATAAGCTGTCTTTATACTCCTTAACAGAATAGTAAAGCAAAGAAGAAAATTAGACATGTCACTGAAGTTGGTTTAACACTTTGGGCAAATGTAAAACTACCACTCAAATTTTGGGAATAGGCCTTTCACACTGCTGTATATTTGATCAACAGACTTCTACTCCCACTTTAAAAAACAAATCACCCTATGAGTCTCTCCTTCATTCTAAACCTGCTTATTCCTTGCTTGAAACCTTTGGATGCAAATGCTTTCCTTATCTTTGACCCTATAACAAAAATAAACTTGAATTGAAATCTACACCATGCATTTTTCTAGGCTATAGTGATTGTCATAAAGGATATAAATATCTTGATTCTAAAGGAAGGTTGTATGTCTCTAGACATGTCATATTTCATGAAAAATCTTTCCCTTATTCCATTTTGTTCTTTTATGTCACTCCTGTTTCTCCTCCATCTACTTTTCCTATTGTAGCTCCTCACTTGTTACCATTGTCTCATTACAATTCTTCTACTTAACAATATGTTACTGCTCCTTAATCACATGATTCACATATAGCTCGAGTTACTGGTGTTATTTTTTATTATACTAACATTGTCTCTAAGTTGGCTCTAACACCAAGTTCAAATCAATCACATTCAGAATCTCCTTATATACCACGAGTTCATCAGCAACACATCCTAACTCATAATGTGACCACCCAAGCCATGGCAGGCATCTTTAAACCCAAAGCTTAACTCATAGAATGTGAACCTGCTTTTGTGAAATCTACCTTGAATGATTCCAAATGAAATGATGCAATGGGTGCTGAATATTGTGCTCTAATCAAGAATAACACCTGGACATTGATTGATCTTCCCAGTAATAGGCAACCTATCGGGTGTAAATGGGTCTCCAAAGTCAAGAAACATGCTGATGGCACTGTCCAAAAGTTCAAAGCAAGATTGGTTGCCAAAGGCTTCAATCAACGATAGGGATTTTTACTACAAAGAAACATTTAGTCCGATTATGAAGCCTACAACTATCTAGACCATTTTGACTTTGGCACTTCAAATGGGATGGAAATTAAAGCAAATAGATATGGATAATGCCTTTCTAAATGGCACCCTTGAAGAATAAGTTTTTAAGAAACAACCATCGGGCTATGAAGACTCACTCAACCATCATAAAGTCTGTAAGTTGCAGAAGTCTTTATATAGACTCAAACAAGCCCCTCGGGGTTGGTTTGATAAGCTTACCAAAACATTCTTCCACCTTGGCTTCTCAACTAGTAAGTATGATCACTTATTGTTGATTCAGGTTACCCCTATCCACACTACTTACCTATTAATATACATGGATGACATCATTGTACTGGGTCATCTTCTTTGGAAATTACTCAACTTATCTCTCAACTTAATGTTGTGTTCACTCTACACTTCTTTCTTATTATTGAAGTCAAACATCTTTTAGATGGGGTTCTTCATTTGTCACAAATGAAATATACCAAGGAACTCTTGAAAAAGGCCAAAATGGATCACTGCAAAGGTTACAACACCCCTATAACTTTTGGTCTTAAGCTTTCTGCTCATAATTGTTCTCCTATAGAGGATTCTCAACTTTATATATAGATCAATTGTTGGTGGGTTACAATATCTAACCATTACAATCTTTTTGTGTAAATAAGGTTTGTCAATTTATGGCTAACCCTTTGGACTCTCACTGGAATGCTGTCAAAGGTATTTTGCGCTACGTTCAAGCTACCCTTTCTCACAGACTCGTGCCATAGAAATCCATAAATCTACATCTGTTTACCTTCTGTGATACATATTGGGGAAGTGATGTTGATGACAAATAATCTTCATTAGGTTTTACAATTTTTCTTGGCTTTAACCTGGTGTCTTAGACTTCAAAGAAGCAGTAGGTAGTCTCTCAGTCTAGCACTGAAGTTGAATATAAAAGTCTAGCTCTTACAATGGCTAAAATGCTTTAACTTAAGTCTTTCATACAAGAATTACAGGTTCTATTAGCCATGAAACCCATAATCTACTGTGACAACCTCCCTGCTGTCATGCTCATTGCCAATCCCATTCTCCATGCTCGAACTAAGCACATTGAACATGACCTTCACTTTGTGAGAAAAAAGGTTCAAGCTCAAGAGACCCTTGTGAGTCACATTCTAGCTGTCGAGCAAATTTCTGATGTTCTGACAAAAACAGTTTCCAGCACCTTGTTCCGTAAGTTCAGAAGTAAACTCAGAGTTAAGGACCTATCTCTGAGTTTAAGGGGGCATGAAAGGAAGAATACTACATGTGACCCAACTCCTATTTAGTTACAACTAGATAACAGATATGTCTAACCAGGGCTCAATATAAAGCCTCTTGTTTTACATCTAAAGAATTAGAATAAATCATCTTTTTGTTATATATCTTCTTTCCTTTTTGGGTTTTTTCTCTAATATTTCTTCAATAACAAAAATTTTTAAATTTTGGATGTTTTGAATTTTATGTAATTGAGTTCCTAAATTTTCTCTATATTTTACGCATTCTTCATATTTCAACAAATTAACTTTTTGTGTCTTAATCTACCTTGTTTTCCTGCTCTTGGGTAAGTTCCTAAAATCCCACTTATGGACCTCTTGTTTATTCTTATTCCACACGATTCAATTTTTGATATTTTCTCACAACTGGGTTCTTTGAATGAAACTCTCAATTCTTCAGGTTTCTACTAGCTTACTTTCTCTCTAACAAGTTTCCCTATTTTCAAGTTCTTAACTCTTCTTTGCTTCTTGATAAAGTTTCTAAAGCCCTAATTCCACCTCATTCTTCATTTTTTCTAACACACAAATTTTCAATCCTCAATCTTATTTCTCCGATAAATGATTCTGGGTTTGCTCATACATAAAACGATTAACCCTTTGTGTTTTACATTCCTACAATGGTCTCTCTTCGTATTGTGTTTGATGCTTAGAGTTCAGAAGTATAACACTCCTATAGTTGTTTCTATATAGTGACAATTATCTTTATCTAAGCCAAGATACTAGATATTGGTCCCTCACATGGGGCTGCATCAAGATTCCAAGCTTTTGGGTCTAGATGGGTTATTGCATTTATACTAACAATTCCTTTAATAGATTTGTTGTTGTATCTCAAATTTTCTCACTTTTGATTATTAGTTACTTAATCATATATAGATTTTCAGTGAAATTGCTAGTTACTTGCTTCTATTTACATAATGTAAAGGTTTCTGAAATATTGTGTATTCACCTTACGAGGTTTTTATGCTTGTGGCTTGCTCATTAATTTCATAAGCTCAAAGTACTTCCTCAAGTTCCCTGTAGTATTGCTATCTTTCAACTAATATTAAAATTTATTTATAAAATAAATAGGTTATTCATTATATTATTATTTGGGTTTAGAATGTCATCCCATAAGACTAAAACTAACCATAATTGGAAATGGCCCCATTTCAAGTTACTATATACTTATGCTTTTTTCAAAGTTTAAAATGTTCGGTTTGGAATTTGGTTATCTTTATACAATATCACATAAAGTATGCATGCAAGGGGGGAAAGAAGGGGCCCAATAATAGTATATATATTAGTATTAGTACGTATTTCAAACTTGCTTATGCTCACAAATTTCAAATAACTTAGATAAATGTTAGTTCGCTATCATGTCTTCATTTGGGGATCTTCAATATATAATCGCATGGGAATTGAATTGTACTTAATATTATTTATGTAATTATAATTAAACATTAAACATAAAAGAAATCTCAGCTAATGTTCTTTAATAAAGCCTGCCTAAAATAGGAAGTACTCCCAAGGGAGAATCAACTAGTAGCTAGCTAGCCTTGGAAACAAAAAATTCAATTAACAGTCACCAATGGTCTTCATGGTTTTTTGTGATTTTCTAATTTGGATGTCATAAATGGTATCAAATTGGAGGCCTACAATGGAATCCCTATATTGGAAAACCTTGACTTAGTAATTTCCATCCATATCTTTCTGTGCTAGCAATTATGTAGGATGAGTTGTTACTTTCAAACTTTAACCAGAAAAATACTTTGCTATGGAACTTTATATGACGGCAGTACTAGAGTTGGAAAAAATTAGAAGATAAATAAAAAATGAGAAGTGTTCATTTAGTAAGAATGAAGTATAATTCTTGGCACACATCATCAAGGATGAGACACTAATGATGGACTAGACCAAGGTAAAAAATATCAAGGAGTGGGAACTATTAACCAAGGTCTTTGACTTAGGATCTTTCCTTAGGTTGGTGAAGTATTGCAAGTAATTCATCCAAGGATATTTTGCATTAGCACCTCTCACTAATCTTCTGAGGAAATATCATGTGTAAAAATAGAGTAAGAAGTGACAATAAGCATTTGAGGGTTAAAGGTAGCAATAATGGAGCAACTAGTGTTAGCTTTCCTAGACTACTCAAAAGTGTTCAAGGTACACACAGATTCCTTTGACTTTATTATTAGAGGGGTTTTAATGAAAGATGGGCATCTTATAACTTATGAAAGCCACAAGATGAGTAAGACAAAGTGGCAATACATGGTCCAAGAGAACAAGATGACATACATTGTGTATTGCTTGAGGACCTGGCATCGTTACTTGCTAGGATCACACTTTGTCATCAAGACTGACAATATTGCTACTATTTACTTTAAGACTCATAAGACATTAACACCAAAGTAGGCAAGGTAGTAAGACTACTTGGTTGAGTTTGATTTCATATGTAATACAAGTCAAGGAAGATGAATGTCGTAGTAGCTGCATTAAGTCAAAAAGTAGAATTGGCTACTATCTCTCAAGTCTAAGAGGACATTATGGATATTATAAATGGGGAATTGAGTTATAATGCCTTGGAAAAATATTTGGTAGAACTAGTAAGAAAAGACAAGACCAAGAGATTATAGTTAGATGCTATTCTTCTCTATATAAAAAGGAAGAAGCCTTATGGTCCAAAATGGAACAACTTTAGAAGGAACCTTATATAAGAAGGCTATGACACTAAGTGGATTGGTCGTTCAAGAGAAAGTTCTAGCCTTATTAGACTCAGCCTACTATTAGCCATACATATGAGATGTAGTATAGAGTTATGTGAAGACTTGTTTTGTATGCCAACAAATTAAGGTAGAGGGAGAATAGAGTTTCAAGTTGAGTATTGGAATCATTACTTACACCAGGACAACCATGGACTTTATCTCTACACTACTAAAGTTCAAGTGGTTTGGTTCTATTATGGTAACGGTGGATTGGTCATTCAAGAGAAAGGTCTAGCATTATTAGACTCAAACTACTGTTGGCCATACATATGAGATGAAGTATAGAGTTATGTAAAGACTTGTTTTGTATGCTAACAAATTAAGGTAGAGGGAGAATTTAGTTTCAAGTTGAGTATTAGAATCATTACTTACACCAGGACAACCATGGACTTCATCTTTACACTACTAAAGTTCAAGTGGTTTGGTTCTATCATGGTAATGTTGAATAGATTTTCAAAGTATGATACTTTCATACTTGCCTTTACAAACTACATAGCTAAGGAAGCTACCTACTCAGTCTTCAAGAATGTAGTTAAGTATTGAAAATTTATTGAGAACATCATTGGTGATAAGGATCCTTGCTTCAGTGGCTACTTATAAACCAAGTTATTTAAGCTTTTAGGTTTAGAGTTAAACTTTTCCATAGGTTTTCACACACAAAGTGATAGTTAA
Organism: Gleditsia sinensis; assembly: GCA_037074535.1. Lineage (NCBI taxonomy): Eukaryota > Viridiplantae > Streptophyta > Magnoliopsida > Fabales > Fabaceae > Gleditsia > Gleditsia sinensis. Next base: position 31,674,571 of record CM073473.1, on the reverse strand, counting down.
ACTGAGAGGGTGAATGCATTGCTATACTTTTCCATAGGCAAAAGTCCTTTTAAAGTTGTGACTATGCAATAACCACTCACACCACACACTTTTTCAAACCTAGGAGCTTTACATATTGTGAAATCTTGGCAAGGACAAACTGATGTTACTCACTCTTACTTTAACAAAGCAATAAAAAGGATGAAAAAGTGGGTGGATAAAAAGAGACATGTTGTTCAGTTTCAAGTAGGAGACATGGTCATGGTAAAACTTCTTCCACAATAGTTTAAAACCTTCAAAAAGGTACATAAAGGATTTATTCACAAATATGAATGCTCATTCAAGGTTGTTAGGCAAGTAAGAAAAGTTGCCTATAAACTTAACTTTCTTCCTAGCATAAAGATACATTCGATTTTTCATGTTAGTATGATCAAGACTAATCACGAGTATAAGGAAGACCAAGGTCAGAAATACTCAAGGCGAATACCTCCTATCATTATCAAGTCCTTTGACAAAGTGGTGAAGGAAGTTGACGAGAACCATCATAATGATCAAGTTAGCTCGAAATGTTCAAATGATCCATTTCAAATTCCAAGTGGACCAATTACCAGAGATCGATAAAAAAGGATTAAAGAAACTTTTAATGGACTCGTTCAAGACAACTTAACTAAGCAAATGACTTAAGAACTTAAGATGAAAACTTATGAGGATGTACTGAACATTATCTAAGTTGAATATGAGATTATATAGTTTTTGGGTCCAAAGTACAATTAAATGAAGAGCTAGGTCCGTAGAGCACACAATAGTTACTCATTGGACCTTAATTATGCTTATTGGGGAAAAATATGCTGATTTAGTATTTTATAATATACATGAGCAAAATTTTAGACTTAAGAGACTCATTAGTCAAATCTACCTATGTGCATTAATTACATTTTTTTTCCAAACTTTGAATTTTAGGCTTAAGAGGCTCTTTAGTCAATCCATTACATGTACATTAGCTGTTTTTATCATTGCTAGTTTTCTTGACTAGAAATAAGACTTTTTTATATATTGTAACCTGTTTCATTGTTGTAAGGAACTTGGTCATTGAAATTGAATCATATTTTTATAGAAATACCAGATTCGAGAGGAGAGTTTTTCTTTAGGGTTCTTAACAAAACTAACAGACTTATCAATGCTTGATCAACCTTGTGGTGTCTTCAATACTGGGGGTCCTTGTTCTTTTTCGTTCAAAGGTTCTTGGGGTGCATATATATCATTGCATTGGTTGTGGGTTCTATGGTATAGATCCTCCTGGATTCGCATTATCGTGTTTGGCAGCTGGTTCTACGATCTTCCCTTGTGGGTTCGCACCATCTTGGTATCAGAGCACGATTCCTTATCAGGTCATATCTTTTGTTTTTGTATTTTTTTATCTTCTGATTGTATTTCCTGTTCTTTTTTGTGTTTGCTCATCCTAGTGTGTCTCTGTTCGTTACCTACCTTTTGAATTTTTGTTTGTCATGTTTTCCTTTAAGTTTTTCAACGATTCATATGTCATTTTCATAGTTTAGAATCTCATTTTTCTCTTTGTTTTGGAATCAATTCAACACGAAATTTTTGCTGTGAATTATAGTCGTTTTTATCCAGACATGTTTTCTTGGATTTTCCATATTGATTAGCTTATTTGACTTTCTTTGTGTGATTTTCATTATCTTATTCCTATTTCTACCAACAAAAAAGAGGAGGAAAAAAAAGAATTAAAAAAAAAGTAAAAATAAAGGGGAACAAAAGAAATGAGGATTCTATTGAAATTTTGTTAGGATTTGTTTGATTTGGATTTTTTGCTTTAGAATTCTTGATATAGAATTCCAGAATTTTTTTTCCTTTGATCCATATTTGTTTGCTTATCCCCAAGTGTCTAACTGACTTTACAAGTTTTGGTACAACCATCTGTTGGTTAGTTACCTTAAAGAACCTATTAAGAGAACTAATAAAAGAAAAAGGCAAGAGTGACACATATTGAGAAAAAGCCTATAAAGAGTGAAACACGGGTGTAGAGTGACATTCTTTGAGTGAAAATACATAAGGAAATCTGTGAGGATCTTTTATTTTCACTAACCAATTTTTCTTGTAGCTAAAAAAATGTCTAACAAGGAGGAGTCAACTAGAGGTGGAAACTCTCCAAACATAGAGCTTGTCATAAAAGCCATGTAACAACAGTTTAAGCGCTTTAATGTGGTGTTTAGAGATATAAGGGATAAGTTGAATAGGCAAGACACTAGGATCACCAGTTTAAAAAGGAGGAAACCTAATAGGAGTCCTAGTCTTAGAAGAGTTGTTCAGCCTGAACACGAGTATGTAGGTGAAGATGAGTTTAAAGATGAAGTACGGAGTGAGGATGATGATGGTTAGGAATCTGAAGTTGGTGTAAGAAGAAATAGGCATACAAGAGTTAGACCAGAAATGCATCATGGGAGAAATATTCTTAGAGAAAGAAGGCAGGTAGATGGAGACCTAGGAAGTATTAAAATGAAAATACCATCTTTCCAAGGTAGAAATGATCCTGAAGCTTACTTAGAGTGGGGAAAAAAGGTTGAGCTAATTTTTTAGTGTCATAATTATTCTGAAGTGAAAAAGGTGAAGTTGGCTATAATAGAGTTTACTGATTATGCAATTATTTGGTGGGATAAGCTCAGTTTAAATAGAAAGAGAAATTATGAGCAGCCTATAGAAACTTGGGCAGAATGAAGGCTATAATGATGAGGAGATTTGCACCTAGCCATTACTACAAAGACCTCTACCAAAAATTACATACTCTTACACAAGGATCAAAGAGTGTAAAGGAGTATTACAAAGAAATAGAGGTCGCTATGATAAGGGCTAATGTCAAGGAGGATAGGGAGGCTACAATGGCTAATTTTTTGAATGGGTTGAATAAAGACATAGCCAACGTAGTATAATTGCAGCATTTTGTGGAGTCGAAGGATATGTTACATGTGGCAATTAAGGTAGAAAAAAAACTTAAGCGCAAAGGTGCCTTAAGATTTAATTCTAACTCTAATTCTTCAATGAAATAAGGTTAGAAGGAAGAAAAGGATGTTTGAAAAGAGATTTCTTCAACTAAGGACAAAAGTAAATCTAAACATAAAACTTCTGGATATAGAGATACAAAATGTTTCAAGTGTTTAGGTATAGGTTGTTGTTGTTTTAATTAAAACTCGCAAGTGCATGAATCTATTGGAGTATAGATTTAGTGGTATGCAAGTTTGATCCCACAGAGATTGCCAATTGAGAGAAAATTCTAATTTAGATCCGAAATAAATACTTCTAACCTAGTTCCCAATGTCTTGTTTTGTGAGAGAAATATTGAACAAAATACGCAAAGAACTAATATACTGAAATTAAATGAAGATGTATTCAAAGTAAAGAATCATGCTAAGGTTAGGGGATCCACTCTTGGTATTTTAAATAAAAATAAATTTTACTCTTTTATTATTCAATTAGAATCCTTACATGAATAAGGTTCCAATCAGAAGATATGTTAATTTAAGCTCACATTTGTTTATACATGAATTATATTTACCTCCTTTTTATTGTATTGCTAATATATAACACATTCTTGTAAAATGGATTCAAGTGTACATTGTGCCAATCATCATCTTGTCTACAATAAATCAAGACTGATTCAAATATTTATTGTACCAAAAATTGTCTACAATGTATCAAGGTTCACACTTTACAAGATTAAAAATACAAAGATGCAAAAGATAACTTGTAAATGGATTTAAGCATAAATTGTGCCAATCATTATATTGTCTACAATAAATCAAGATTGATTCAAGCATTTATTGTGCCAAAGATTGTCTACAATATATCAAAATTCACATTTTACAAGATTAACTTATGCAGAAAATGAAAGAGGTAGAAAAATAATTAACATAACAAAATAAAATGAAATAGAATAGGTGACAAAGCCAACCATGAACAATAAAAATAAGAAGTAGACGGCAAAGCCAGCCATTAAATAAGAAGAAGAAATAGGTGGCTCAGCCAACCAGTAAAATATAACATAAGAAAAGGAAGAGGTAAATACAACATCAAATATAAACATTAAAATTAAGAGTTAAATGAATTATTATTCTCCTACCAAGAGTTTCACCCTTTCACCTTAGCATTAGGAGATTAGTTCTTCATAATTAAAGCAAGAAAGTAAAATGAAAGATGAAGAAACATGATAATATTACGAAGGAAAATGAAAAATACAAAATGTCTAAAGAGAGAATAACATTACAAGTACGTAGAATTCTAACAAAGCTTTCCCAAGCTCTCTCCAAAGCTCCCCCCAAAAGTTCTCTCCAAAAACTCTCCAAAGCTACTTAGGCCCTCTATTTATAGATACAATTAGGTGTGGTAGGTGTGGTAATTGTCAAAATTATTAGGTAGGAAGTTGTACAAAGTTGACAATTTGGATTCCATCATGTGCACCGAAATTGATCCTTGAATATCTTTTTGAAATCCACTGAATTTCCGTCAACACAAAAGTTGTAGAAAATTTCATTAGCTTTCCGTCAAGACAAATCGTGGACAAATTGGATATGTAATTTGTGAGTTATGGTCAAAATACTAGAGCAAAGTAGGGTTGGATTGCAGCAGTAGTCAGATTCTCTTCTAGCCCACTTTTGGCCCTCTTAATATCCGAATTTTCTGACCATTTGAACATGAAAGTTGTACCCAATTGTGTCCGCTACACACCTACCAAATTTCATACATATTGGATATGTATTTTTGGAGATATGGCCCAAGTACTGCAGCAAGGTTGGGCTGGACTGCAAACAACAAACATATTCTAAACATTGGGTGCTTTGCCTTGAATCTTTATGTTTTAGTTCTTTTGGAAATGTGATCATAAATCAAGAATAAATTTTTTCATATATCCATTAAGATGCGTCTCAAGAGTCAATATGATAATGCTCCTTACTCAGCCATCCTTAATGAATTTGTTTTATATGCTTGATTTATAGACATCATTCTCAAAGAACCACAATTTAACTCTGATTCCTCCAATTAAGTCCATTTTCTACTCTTCTCTCCATCTGTAAGAAATACACAAAACTAAATACAAGTAAGGGAGATTTATGCTTAATTATGGAAAAAAGATAAGATGAAAATATTTAATTTATGAGTATAAAACTCACTCATCACAAGTCATATAGCTTCACAATGCCTCAACAAAAGAGTCATGATTATGAGGGATAATGAAGTGGAGACTGAAAGTGAGAGTGATGATTCCATATCTTTACTTAAAGATGCTAGTGATGATGGGCTTGATTATTTAGTGGAAGGAGAAGCCCTTGTCACTAGGCGTGCCTTGAGTGCTCAGGCTAAGGAAAATGATGTGGAGCAACAAAGGGAAAATATTTTTCACACTCGCTGTTTAATCAACAATAATGTGTACAATATGATTATTGATGGGGGAGTTGCACTAATGTTGCTAGCACTATACTAGTTGAAAAATTAGATTTGCCAGCAATTCTACACCCTAGACCATACAAGCTGCAGTGGTTAAATGATTGTGTAGAAATCAATGTTAATAAGCAAGTTTCGGTTTCCTTCTAAATTGGAAAGTATAGTGATAAGGTGCTATGTGATGTTGTTCCTATGCATATTGGTCATATACTTCTTGGGAGGCCATGGGAGTTTGACCGTAGGGTTGTTAAGAATGGATTTACAAATAGATACTCATTTTTTAAGAATGATCTCTTGCTCCATTAACACCTAAGCAAGTGTATGAATATCAACTTAGGATGAAAAAGGAGAATGATTCGAAAAATGAGAAAAAAAGAGTTCAAAAAAAGAAAATAGAATGAAGAGCAAAGAAAATGCAAGAGTGAGTTTTTATGCCAAGGAGAGCGAAGTGAGGAGTGCTTTTCTAGCTAAGAAACATTTGCTCGTCCTTATATATAAGGAGGGTTTCTTAAACACTAACGAACTTAACTCTTCGTTTCCTAGTGTTGTTGAGTCTTTGTTGCAGGAATTTCAAGATGTGCTACCAGAAGACATTCCTCCAAGGCTACCACCAATTAGAGGAATTGAGCATCAAATTGACTTCATTTCGGGAGAAACAATTCCTAATCGCCCAACTTATAGGATAAATCCAAAAAAAGCAAAGGAGCTTCAAAGACAAGTTGAAGAGCTTATGGTAAAGAGCTATGTAAGAGAAAGTTTGAGTCCTTGTGCAATTTTAGTACTTCTAGTGCCAAAGAAAGATGGATCATGGAGGATGTGCATTGATTGTAGAGTTGTAAACAACATAACGGTAAAATATCGCCATCCCATCCCTAAATTGCATGGGTCTAGTATATTTTCTAAAATTGATTTAAAATCTGAATACCATCAAATTAGGATGAGGGAAGGTAATGAGTGAAAAACTACTTTCAAAACAAAGTATAGACTGTATGAATGGTTAGTCATGCCATTTAGACTAACTAATGCACTTAGCACTTTCATGAGATTAATGAATCATGTTTTGCGTGCATACATTCAAAAATTTGTTATGGTTTATTTTGAAGATATTCTGATTTATAGCAAAGGTGTAAATGAACATTTGAATCATCTGCATTGTGTGCTTAATGTGTTGAGAAAGGAAAGATTGTACGCTAATCTAAAGAAGTGTAGTTTTTGCATGGACAAAGTTGTGTTTCTTGGTTTTGTCATAAGTGCACAGGGAATAGAAGTTGATGACGAAAAGGTCAAGGCTATCAAAGAATGGCCAACACCTAGATCAATCACTAAGGTAAGAAGTTTTCATGGTTTAGTTAGTTTTTACCGTCGTTTTGTGAAAGATTTTACCACACTTGCTGCCCAATTCATTAAAGTGGTAAAGAAATCTATTGGATTTAAATGGGAAAAAGTACAAGATTATGCATTCAATGTTTTAAAGGAAAGGTTATGTTCTGCACCTATTTTGACATTACCTAATTTTTCTATAACCTTTGAAATTGAGTGTGACGTATCCGGAGTTGGTATAGAGGCTATTTTAATGCAGGAAATGAGGCCAATTGCTTATTTTAGTGAAAAACTAAATGGTGTTGCCTTGAATTATCCAACTTATGACAAGGAGCTTTATGCACTTGTGAGAGCACTAGAGACATGGTAACACTACCTTTGACCTAACGAGTTTGTCATTCACATAGATTATTTATCTCTAAAACATCTAAAATGTCAAGGTAAGTTGAATAAGCGTCATGAAAGGTGGCTGGAATTCATTGAGAAATTTCCATATGTCATCAAATACAAACAAGGTAAATAGAATGTGGTTGCAGATACATTATCTAGGAGGTATATTCTTCTTACTTCTTTGAATGCAAGATTACTTGAGTTTGAGTATATCAAGGATTTGTATGCAAATGATGATGAATTTACTGAAGTGTTTCTTGCATATGAAAAAAAGTCATTTGATAAGTTTTATATAGTTTATGGTTATCTATTTAAGGAGAATAAGTTATGTGTGCCTCAATACTCTTTGCATGAATTGCTTGTGAGGAAAGCTCATGGAGTAGGTGTCATGCCCCAATTTAATGGAACACGATTAACATAAATAGCAGATAATTTTAATCTTATTTATTTGCATATGGCTTCACAATATCACATATCAGGAAAAAATAACATATGTTTACAAGTATCTAGTATAGCCAATTATACATGCCAAGTCTACACTTATCAATATTACAACAGAAGCAGGGATCCTACCTGTGGCGTTTAGAGCATACTCTAGATTACAATTACATAATGTTTTAAATATTGTGAGCCTTAGAAGCAATGTAGCCTCACCCAGAGAATATGACACTTAAATGATCACGTAACTGCAAGGCCAAACTCTGTATCTTTATCTGAGAAAAAAATGTATGTATCATATAGTGAGTTTGACAACTCAATGAGTAGATAATACCTCCTATGACCTCTTAGGTCAACATATGGATGTACTCATATATTAAAATTTGTCACATAGAAAATAAAGTTCGGAAGTACATCCACATGGGACCCGTATTTCAAATATTCTCAATTCAAATCACATTCAAATATCCAAAATCATATGCAATACAATATGATCATTATTCAAATATTGTTATGTATCAAAATATTTCTCATAAAAAATTAGGAGGAGTCCATATCAGAACCACTATATCAGAGTTTAGGCCTTTTTGTACTTTAGTGGTGTAGGATTTGCCTATACTTAGTATGCTAACTAATGTTCACCCTACCACATTCAAAAGGATATGTGAAGGGACTCTAATATGGGCAATTTTTCAAGTACAAAGCAAAGGAAGGAAAATCACATATCATATAGTCAGCATCTCGCCCAGATAGCAGGCATTCTACTCTCCATCACATATCATATCTCGTGTGTTGGTCGTTACACGAGGCTAGCACCACCCCTGCTAGTTGAGGTATCAAGATGCACCAGGGCTAACATCACCTACTGTTAGTAAACATTCTTTCCAATAGGATTCCTCCACAAAAATATCATTAACACATATACCATATTGTCCAATATAGAGTTTTCAGTATAATACAGACTTTCATTCTCATTATGGTTCATTTGTCATAAATTCCCCAATCAGGGTTAATCACATATACATGCCATTTTTCAAGGCAATCATATAGCTTTATAAATCAATGCAAGGTGCACAATATATTTCTTTTACCATATGATGAGAAATACATTTAAAATCACATATTCAATGAATTCAAAAATCTATTCTCAAAACTATACTCTTCTTGAATTATATACCAGATTATAAATAATTCAAATAATTTAATCCATTTCAGAGACATATAAAAGTATAAATAACTTGTAAACATAATCAATTATACATTTAAAGTTCAAGGAAGAGTATAGGGTAAGTCATAGAAAGAACTATCTACTCACAAAGTTACGATTCTAAGTTGGACAACCCTAAAATCCACGTTTTCAGTCCAAATCTAGTCAAATAAACCCCAAAAATGAGTATAGAGGGTCCAAAAACCACGAAAATAACTCCGAATTCGCAAAATTTGGCCTTCGGAAGCTCGATCAACGCAATAGGGTTGTTAGAACACGCGCTGCACGTGGGTGTCACTTGCCAAGAAAGAACCGGCGTGTGGGGGCACGTGCAAAGTTGGATTGACCTAAAATTTGAGATCCTAAGGTTTCAGTACTTGCTTGATTCATCTATAGAATTAGTTTTTGGGTTTAAGAACTACAGATAGGAGTTTCAAAAATTACCTCTTTAGGTGATTTTTTCCTCTATTTTTTAGCCAATCTCCGGCCAATTTTCCAGAAACCAATCTGATGGATTTGTAGAACTCTTCATTCTGAGTCCATTGGCGGTGGTAGTGTCAAAATCTGAGGTTCGAAAGTGCTATAATTCTAGAGAGAGGTTTTGGGGTTTTGGGAGAGAAAAAATTGAATTTTCCATTTCCTTTTGTGGCAGAGGCTCTAAAATATCTTGGGAGATTTTTTTCAAAAATTCAATTTTTTTAGGAAGGTCCTTGCAAATTTTTCTTATTTACATTTGACTCCTAAACTTTTAAAAAATTGCATTTTGACCCCAAAACGTAAATCTTCATATTATCTTTATAATTCTTCAACCCATGTAATAAATAAATATATTTTTATCGGTTCTTATCTCTATTTTAAAAATCCTCTTTCATTCAAAATTTTCTTTAATTTAGGATTTTCTTTAATTTTAAGACTATTACATTCTTCCCCCTTTCAATAAATTCGATCTCCGAATTTTATTACTATAATTGCAAATAAACACTAACCTCATTGTTGAAACAAATGCAGGTATTTAGCGTGCATGTCATCCTCTTTTTCTCAAGTACCCTCTTCAGAAGAGTGATTTTTTCATATCACTTTCACTGTAAGTATTTCTTTTGAACACAATTTCTTTATTTGTCTGTCCACTATTGCTACTGGTTGTTCCTCACAAGTTATTTCTTCCTGTAATTGAATTTGTAGACACTGTATAACATGTGTAGGATCCCGTAAATACTTCCGTAGCATAGAAATATGAAAAATTGGATGGACATTACCCAATTCAGGGGGTAAATCCAAACGATAAGCTACTGGGCCGATCCTATCAAGAATTTCAAATGGTCCTATGTACCGTGGACTTAACTTCCATTTCTTTCCAAATCTTACTACTCTTTTCATAGGAGATATTTTCAAAAAGACATGTTCACTTATGGCAAATTCCACTGGTCGACGTCTATTATCAACATAGGATTTTAGTCTACTCTAGGCTGCTAATAACCTTTTCTTAATTAATTTTACCTTGACCAGTGCATCTTCTACCATATCAGGCCTTAAAATCTTTGCTTCGTCCATCTCAAACCATACAATCGGAGAACGACAACATCTATCATATAATGCCTCAAAAGGGGCCATTTGTATACTGGCTTGGTAGCTATTGTTATAAACAAATTCAGCTAAGGGCAAAAATCTTTTCCAACTACCTTGAAAATCTAACACACATGCCTGTAGTATGTCTTCTAATATTTGGATAGTTTGCTCAAACTGTCCATTTGTTTGAGGATGGAATACAATATTAAGATTTAACTTTGTGCCCAAAACTTCTTGGAAGACTCTCTAAAAACGAGCTTTGAATTGTGGTCCTTGATCAGAAATAATTGATATTGGCACTCCATGAATTCTCACTAATTCATTCAAATATAAATTTACATACTGGGCTACGTTGTATGTGGTTTTCACTGGTACAAAATGTGTTGATTTAGTCAACCTATCAATGATCACCCATATTGAATCAAACTCTTTTGGTGTCCGCGGTAGCCCTGTAACAAAATCTATAGTTATTTTTTCCCATTTTCATTCAAGTATCTCGATCTACTGATGTAATCCTATAGGGCTTTGATGTTCTGCTTTTACCTATTGGCAAGTTAGGCATTGAGAAACATAATCAACTATGTCTTTCTTCATACCTTCCCATAAATAAATTTCTTTTAGATCCTTATATATTTTAGTTATTCCAAGATGCATGGTATATATGAATCTATGGGTTTTCTCTAAAATTTCTTTCTTAAGTTCTTCTTTATCAGGTACACACAACCGCTTGTCCAATTTCAGAATTCCTTCAGGGTCTATAGTATATTCAACTTCACCGCTATTTTTCACCTCTTCAATTTTTTTGCATAAATATGCATCCTCTTTCTATGCATTTTTCACCTACTCAATTAAAGAGGATTGAAACTGTATATGGGATAATAGTATCCCAAACTCCTTTACTTCCAATACTACCTTATGACTTTCCAACTTATGCATTTCTTTAACCAAGGGCCTCCTTACCACTGTGATATGAGCCAAACTACTCATAGACTTCATACTTAATGCATTAGCCACTACATTGACCTTTCTTGGATGATATAGTATTGTGAAGTCATAATTGTTAAGTAATTCCATCCATTGTCTTTGTCTCAAGTTAAGATATTTTTCTTGAAAAATATATTTGAGACTTTTACGATCTGTATAAATTTCGCATGTCTCACTATACAGATAATGCCTTTAAATTTTGAAAGCAAAAAATACTACTGCCATTTCCAAATCATGAGTCGGATAATTTTGCTTATATGGTTTAAGCTGTCTAGATGCATATGCAATGACTCGACCATGTTGTATCAACACACACCCTAATCCAATTCTTGATGCATCACAATATACCATATATCCTCCGGTACTTGAAGGAATAGACAGTACTGGCACCGTAGTCAAACATTTCTTGAGTTTCTGAAAACTTCTTTCACATTCATCTTACCAGTAAAGCTTTATTTCCTTCCTTGTCAACCTCGTCAAAGGAGTAGCTATTTTTGAAAAATCTTTAACGAATCTACAATAATAGCTTGGTAAACCAAGAAAATTATGAATCTCTATAATTTTCGAATGGCGTGGCCATTGCTGCACCACTTCTACCTTTTTAAGATCAATTTGAATACCATCATTGGTAACCACATGCCCTAGGAAAGTAACACTATTAATCCAAAATTCACATTTTGAAAACTTGGCATACAACTGGTGTTTTCTTAGGGTTTGCAAAGCTATTCTTAAATGTCGCTCATGCTCCTCTAAACTCTTTGAATATACTAGGATATCATCTATGAATACAATAACAAATTGATCTAAGAAATGTTTAAATACTCTATTCATCAAATCTATGAATGCAGCTGGAGCATTTGTTAAACCAAATGGCATTACTAAGAACTCATAGTGCCCATATTGAGTCCTAAAAGCAAATTTCGGAATATCCTCCTTCTTTATTCTCAATTGATGATACCCATATCTTAAATCAATTTTTGAAAACATTGGGCACCCTGTAATTGGTCAAATAAATCATCTATACGAGGTAATGGATAATATTTATGTACTGTCACCTTATTCAACTGTTTGTAATCAATATACAACTGTAAGGATCCATCTTTCTTTTTCACAAATAGGATTGAAGCACCCCAAGGAGAAGTACTAGGGCGCATAAATCCCTTGTCTAACAAGTCTTGTAACTGGTTTTTCAATTCCTTGAGCTCATTCGGTGCCATTCTATATGGTGGTATAGACACTGGTTGAGTTTTAGGAAGTAAATCAATACCGAACTCAATTTCCCATTCTGGGGGTAACCCTAGTAACTCATCAGGAAACATATCAAAAAATTCCATAACCACTAGAACCTGCTCTACATTGGTGTACCTCATATCAACATCTTTAACCACTGTTAAATACCCTTGGCATCTTTTTTGTAATAGCTTATGAGCTGTTATAGTAGATATTAAATTACTAGGTACCTTACTTCGATTTCCTTGTATCAAGAAGGAAGATTCTTCAGGAATATTAAACTTAATCACCTTAAGGTGACAATCTAGAATGGCATGGCATAATGACAACTAATCCATTCTTAGTATCACATAAAATTCTACCATATGTAGAATGTAACAACTCTATTTATGTAACAAATTTTTTTTCTATATTTGTAAAATTCCATGAAGTTATTACCTCGTTATAACTTAACTCAAAATAACATTTATTTAATTTATACAATACTGAGTTTACATACACATCATTAATTTACAAACATCTATACAGAAGACTAAAATATACATATTAACCCTAATCATCCACGTAGACTACTTCCGGGGACACTAGTGCGGGTGGCGGTACCTCCACTGAAATCTCTGTCACGTCTATTACAGATATATCTAATATAATCAGTAGTTGCACAAGATAGGGCAGCTCGATCCAACATACAACAATAATAAGTGTCATGGAGAAAAGTTGCATAGTTAATCTTTTGAACATAATATGGAAAAATAGTGACAATTAAATCTAGTAGGTTTAACAATAAATCATAATCATAATAAATATAACTCATCACATCATGTTCATTTGTATAAGCTATAGCAAAAACCATTGGTCACATGAATGCATTTTATATATGCCCATGCAAATCGTACAATAATGACATATATGGCAAGATTAACTATTTTTAGAATATCATATGATGGCTATCAATTTATTCTCATATCAAGATACTCTGGTTAAGGTGAGTATTTTCTACTCTCCGATATAGGCTTTTCTCGCTCTGTCCAACATGGCACCACACGAATTGATATGAGATCGTGCTCATTTCCTTTCTTTTCACAATAGTAGCCAAAAATATGATTTCAATAACAAGTATGTTAATTAAACTCACATCAAAATATAATTATTACCAAAAAATCATTGGTAATCATTCCATGAACATAATCGTTTCAAATATCACTTTATAAAATATTTTCATGTCAAAATTACACACTTAAGATAGTAAAAAGTTCATGCAATGGCAATGAATATGGCATATACTAGTCATTTATTATTTTCATTTATAAGATTCTTCTTCTTTTTTAAATATTATTTTTATCTCTTTATTTTCTTGATGCAGGTTTTCATCCTATCCAACCTTCTCTTACTAATCAGAGCATAACTCCCTCATTTTAACTCCGATTTAGATGATCTTGGTGTCATTTTAAAGATAAAACAATTATGTTGAATAGTTTAGCCAAATATTAAAGATTCTAGGTGATATTACTCCCTCAAATGATAGATTATTCCTTCTCGGGTAGGTTCTGACCTCTACTTACTAATCTGCCCATATCTCTCTTATAAGAATTCCAAATTGAGTTATTCAAGTGGCTAAAATTCCGTGACACATATATCTATAATTTTTTTGTTAATCAGTTATTTTAATTCCTTACAAAATGTTTCCAAAAGTTCAAACACAGAAGTTTTCCTAACAGATTCTTCCCTGATTAATCATTTTCTAACCATTGCTTACTAATCGGATCACATCTACATCATATGGACTCCAAAATGAGTGATTCTAGTAGCTAAAAATCTGTGAGACATAGATCTACATTTTTTATAGTAACCATTTATTTTAATTCCTTACCAATTCTTCTTAGAATTTAAAAAAAAAATCTTAAAATTGTTCCACCCATATCCATACCTATGCAGAATTATCTACACTAGTCTGAGTATTCAAACATACATCACATGCATGATCAATATGTAACATGATATAGCAACATCCATGACCAATCATCAAAGTTCTAAGATCAAAATCTCATATAAATGTTACAAATTTGAAAACATTTCAAAAAGAAATTTTGTTAAACCTACCTAGGGATCTCCCTCGCTTACTTAGTGAATTCGTTTTCTTATTTCCTCTTGAAGGAAGTAGCAAGATTCTTCCCTTCCCTTAGCTCTTATAGCAGCTTAAATAAGAGAAGGAGAGTGTGTTTTTTTTAACCTTAAGAATGAAGAGAAAAGATGGATTTAAGTGGAGATTTAGCTAACTTACCTTGAGCACTTAGTCCTCTAGACTTCTCCTTCATCTTTCTTCCTCTCTTCCTCTCCTTTCCTTACTCTACCTTGCTTATATTTTTTCTCTCCCTTACTTGGATGAAATTATAATGTTATAAGGGTGGGTTTTGCTTAAATAGACTATCAAATAATTCACCTTTCATGATCATGGGTCTACCTTATCACAATTAGGATGCACTTGGTTGATTTTTGGAAAACAAACAACTCATTTTCTTGTCTTTCTCTTTCTTAGTTAAGATATGTATAGGAAAAGGAGATTTGTATTTTGAAAATTATGATAATATGTTCTTTCTTAAGACAAAGGACAAGGTCCCTTTGATTTAGGGATTCATTTCCTTTTTCTTTTGTCTTAATCAAGTATGATAGCTTTGCCTTTTTAAGTGGCAAGTTTCTAGCCCTTGAATCTCCCTTACTTGGCTGAAATTATTTGTGTGGGATAGGAATGTTTTGTCTTCATGCCATGTATTATGATACCACTTGCTAAAATTATGAGTGTAGGATATAGATGTTTTGTCCTAATGCCTTGTATTATCATACCACTTGCTAAAATTATGAATGTAGGATATAGATATTATCACACCACTTGCTAAATTTGTGTCTTAATGCTATGTAACCTAATCTTTTTTTATTATTACACTACTATTTCACCACATGATTTATTTTATTTTTTTTTTCTCTTGAATTTGGGCTCATTCCTACCCATTTCCTTTTCTTTGGATAAAATTCTACCTTTCTTGGAAGGCTTAGTCACATTTTCATAATTTTTGGACTATCGGTCCAACTTCTATATCCTAGTCCAAGTCTATGTTTTATTTCTTACTTAGGTTATCCAATGGGCTTGCTAGAAACTTATGTGAAGTGGAAAAACTCTATATGAAATGTCCATAGGAGAAAGCCCAATTTATAGGTGGAGATGTTAAACTTAGAAATTTCTAACTCTTGAATTAGGAAAAATTATCCTAATCCAATCTTTTTAAATTTTTAAGACTTTTACTTACTTCACAAAAATTTATCTTCCTTACCAAAGAATTTCGTCTATCTTTAGTATGTTATTTCTAATTTTTCCTATTAGGTTTTCTCTCTTTACTTGTTCCCTTAACGTTAGAAACATTTTCTATGCATACACATAAGGTGAAGAATTTTTAAGGATTATATTTTCTTAGATATCTAAAAATTATCTAATAAATTTTATTTCCTTAATTAAATATTTATGTATCTTTAAAGAAACAAAATTAGGGATATTACATTAAATATTTATGTACCTTTATTAAGATATTACATAGAACTATTAAATCTACAAGAGTATCCTTATCTTTTATCGAAATCTCGCACGATTTATACACATCATTTACTAATAAGAATTCTTCCATTGGAGTAGCAACCATAAAAGAACAATGTAAACTAGTAGGATCTCTATCCAATTTCTTAGCAAAGCAGAGTGATATATAAGAATGAGTAGAACTAGGATCGAATAGTACAAATGCTCTATGGGAACATATTGATAATGTACCTATCATAACTACATTTGAGTCCTAAGCATCCTATCGTGTCAAGGCAAAAGCTCGAGCTTATTTTCGACCTCAACTTTTTGATCATCTACTACTACCACCACTACTTGCTTAAACTGAAGCTACTCTATTTGGTCGTGCTGGTACATATGCAGAGGGTGAAGCTAGTTGTACTGATGCTTAACTAAAATTTCGTAATTGTGGATAATTTCTCATCAAATGACCTACTTGTCCACACTTAAAACATGCACTAGTTTCTCTGCTACATTGTCCAATATGAGGCCTGCCACAAATGAGACATAATAGAATTGATCTTAAATCTTGTTGGCTAATAGGTCTCATATCTCTTTGATTCATTCTTTACTTATTAATATTAACTGATGTTTGGTTAAAGTTACCAGATCCTGTTTGAGTTAAACGCTTTGGATTTTAAAATCTAGGTCCTCTGACATTACTATCTCGATCTCTTTTTCTTCTCCTTAGACCTTCGATGTCTGCTTGCTCTCGTGTTTCCATCATTCTAGTACAATCCACAATTGCTGAATAAGTTAGAAAATAATTCATCTAAGGACCCACTAATTTAAATAATGGACGTATCAATCCTAAAACAAATCTCTTAATTTTATCTTTTTCAGTAGGAACCAGATATGGTGCATATCTAGACAACTGAGTAAAATGGATATCATACTTAGAAACTGTCATGTTTGATTTTTGTCTTAATTCTTTAAATTCTCTGGCCCTCTTGTCCTTTTCACTCATTGGCAGAAAACAATTCATAAATACTTCCTTAAATTTATCCCACTCCATTGGTGGTAAAGTAATTGCTCTTCCTTGTACCAGTGTCTCAAACCAAAATTGAGCCACATCTAATAGTTGAAAGGACACTAGTTCAACAGATCTTCTAGTAGATTATCACAAAGCTCTGAGAATTCATTCTACAGTATCAATGAATATTTGTAGATCTTCCTGAATATCTAACCCAGAAAAAGTCAGGGATTTTAACTTAAGGAATTGTAGTAATGTCACCTCAATCCCTGTAAACTTGTTCTCTTACTCAGCTGTTTTTCCCAATTCTTGTGTTTCAGGAGCATTTTCTAGTGGCTGGCCATCCCTTCTATCCTGTTCTACTATAAATCTAGCCAATGTCTATAAACTCATATGTATGCCAGCAATCATATTAGTTATTCTATTATGTGGCTCTTGAGGGGGTTCTACTCTCTCCTTAGGAATTATATCAGATACATGGGTCTGTTCATCATGTCTTGGGATTCTCATACCCCGTGCACTCCCTCTACCTCTACCTCTTCCTCTAGGTCAGCCTCTACCATGGCCTCTTTGTACTGGAATTGTAGATTATGCAGACTCTTCTTTAGAGAGTGCACGATCTACAGCTTCTCTAGTAACTGCACTAGTTCTTGGCGGCATCATAGACTATACAAAACAAAACACCTTTTTAAGATACCATAATATTCAATCAAACCTTATACTAGAAACTTTAGCAAACTTGGAATAAAAAGGAAGTTAATATCCTATAGAATCCTTCAGCAGCACCTGAAGTATAAATATGTCCAGTTCATATCCATACTAAAGGTCCTACTAAAGAATCCTTTGCTCCAATAGCCATAGGAAAACCTAATGCTCTAATACCAACTTGTCACACCTCAATTTAATGGAACGCGATTAACACAAATAAAATATAACTTTACTCTTATTTATTTGCATACGGCTTCATAATATCACATATAAAAAAACATATGTTTACAAGTATCCAATATAGCCAATTATACATGCCAAGTCTACACTTATCAATATTACAGCAGAAGTAGTGATCCTTCCTGTGGCGTTTAGAGCATACTCTAAATTACAATTACATAATGTTTTAAACATTGTGAGCCTTGGAAGCAACGTAGGATCACTCAGATAATATGACACCTAGCTGATCATGTAGCTCAATGGTCAAACTCTGTATCTTTATCTGAAAAAAAAATGTAAGTATCGTGTAGTGAGTTTGACAACTCAGTGAGTAGATAATACCTCATATAACCTCTTAGGTTAACATATGGATGTAGTCATATATTAAAATTTGTCACATAGAAAATACAGTTCGGAAGTACATCCACATAAGACCTATATTTCAAATATTCTCAGATTAAATCACATTCAAATATCTAAAATCATATGCAATATGATATGATCATTATTTAAATATTATTATGCATCAAAATATTTCTCATAAAAACATTAGGAGGATCCCATATCGGGACCACCATATCAGAATTCAGGCCCTTCCGTACTTTGGTGGTGTAGGATTTGCCTATACTTAACATCCTAAATAAGATTTGGCCTACCACATTTAAGAGGACACGCGAAGGGACTCCAATATGGGCAATTTCGCAAGTACAAAGTAAGGGAAGGCAAATCACATATCATATAGTCGGTATCTCATCCAGATAAGAGGCATCCCACTCTCCATCACATATCATATCTTGTGTGTTGGCCATTACACAAGGCTAGCACTACCATTGCTAGCTAAGGTATCAAGGTGCACTAATGCTAACATCACCCGCTGTTAGTAAATAGTGTTTCCAATAGGATTCCTTCACAGAAATATCATTAACACATATACCATATTATCCAATACAGAGTTTTCAGTATAATACAGACTTTCATTCTCAGTACAGTTCATCTGTCATAAATTCTCTAATAAGGGTTAATCACATATACATGCCTTTTTTCAAGGCAATCATATAGCTTTATAAATCAATGCGACGTGTACAATATATTTTCTTTACCATATGATGAGAAATACATTTAAAATCACATATTCAATGAATTTAAAAATCCATTTTCAAAACCATACTCTACTTGAACTATATACCAGATTCTAAATAATTCAGATAATTTAATCCACTTTAGAAACATATAAAAGTATAAATAAATTGTAAATATAATCAATTATACATTTAAAGTTCAAAAAGAGTATAGGGTAAGTCATAGAAAGAATTATCTACTCACAAAGTTAGGGTTCCAAGATGGACAACCCGTTTTTCAAGGCAATCATATAGCTTTATAAATCAATGCGACGTGCACAATATATTTTCTTTACCATATGATGAGAAATACATTTAAAATCACATATTCAATGAATTTAAAAATCCATTTTCAAAACCATACTCTATTTGAACTATATACCAAATTGTAAATAATTCAGATAAATTAATCCACTTTAGAGACATATAAAAGTATAAATAAATTGTAAATATAATCAATTATACATTTAAAGTTCAAGAAGAGTATAGGGTAAGTCATAGAAAGAATTATCTACTCACAAAGTTAGGGTTCCAAGATGGACAACCCCAAAATCCACATTTTTAGTCCAAATAAACCCAAAAAATGAGTTTGGAGGGTCCAAAAACCTTGAAAATGACTTCAGATTCGCGAAAGTTGACCTTCGGGAGGTCTGTCAACATAGGTCAATGCAACAGGGCAGATGGGACATACGCTGCACACGCCACTGCAGGGGCTGCGCGTGTGCGTTACTCGTCGAGGAGGAACCGACGCGTGGGGCCGCGTACAAAGTGGGATCGACCTAAAATTTGAGATCCTAAGGTTTTGGTACCTGCTGGATTCATCTATGGTGTTAGTTTTTTTTTGTTTGAAAACCACAAATAGGAGTTTCGAAATTAGCTCTTTTGGTGATTTTTTTCCTCCATTTTTCGGCCAATATCTAGTCAATTTTCTAAAAACCAATCGGATGGATTTGTAAAACTCTTCATTTTGAGTCTGTTAGTAGTGGTGATGTCAAAACCTGAGATATGGAAGTGCTAGAATTCTAAAGAGAGGTTTTGGGATTTTAAGAGAGAAAAATTTAGGAGAGAGAGAAGAATTCAAATTTTCTAACTCCTTGTGTGGCAGAGGCTCTAAAATTTCTTGGGGAACCTTTCTACAAAAATTTAACTTTTTGAGGGAGGTCCTTGCAAATTTTTCTTATTTAAATTTTGACCCCTAAACTTTTAAGAAATTGCATTTAAACCCCAAAATGTAAATCCTCATTTTATCTTTATAATTCTTCAAACCATGTAATAAATAAATATATTTTCAATAGTTCTTATCTCTATTTTCAAAATTCTCTCTTTTATTCAAAATTTTCTTTAATTTAGGATTTTCTTTAATTTTAATACTATTACAAGAGGTTTAATAGGAATTTTTGGTGGAAGAAAGACTTTAGATGTATTGCATGAGCATTTCTTTTGACCTAGAATAAAATGTGATTTTAAACGAATTTGTGAGAGATGCATTACGTGTAAGAAAGCTAAATCTTAAGTCTTACCACATGATTTGTATACATCTTTACCGATGCCTAGAGAACCTTGGGTGGACATCTCCATGGACTTTGTTTTGGGATTACCTAGGTCAAAGAGGGGTTTGAACTCAATATTTGTGGTCGTTGACATATTTTCCAAAATGGCACATTTCATTTCATGCAATAAAACTGATGATGCTACTCACATTGCTGATTTATTCTTTAAGGAAATTGTGAGACTTCATGGTGATCCTAAAAGTATTGCTTCTAATAGGGATACAAAATTCCTTAGTCACTTTTGGAGGGTTTTATGGGGAAGGCTTGGTACTAAATTGTTGTTCTCTATAGCTTATCATCCACAAAAAGATAGTCAAACTGAAGTTGTTAATATAGTTTTAACTCAATTGCTTCAAACTATCATTCAAAAGAATTTCAAAAATTGGGAATGTTGTTTGCCATTCATTAAATTTGCATATAATAGGAGTGTACATTCAACTACTGAATATTCTCCTTTTGAAATTGTTTACGATTTTCATCCGTTAACTCCTTTGGATTTAATCCCTTTGCTGATTGATGAAAGAGCTGGCCTCGATGGCCACAAGAAAGCTAAGCTAGTGAAGTAAATTCATGAACGTGTCAAGCAGCAAATTAAGAAGAAAAATGAACAATATGCAAACAAGGCCAACAAAGGAAGAAGGCATGTTACTTTTAAGCCTGGAAACTGAGTGTGGGTGCATATGAGGAAGGAAAGGTTTCTAGCCCAAAGGAAATCAAAGTTGGCTCCAAAAGGAGATGGTCCATTCCAAGTTCTTGAGCAAATCAATGATAATGCATATAAGATTGATCTACTAGGTGAGTATAGTATTAGTGCCACTTTTAATGTTGTTGATCTCTCTCCTTTTGATGCAGGTAAAGATTCGAGGATAAATCCTTTTGAGGAAGGAGGAGATGATGAGAACCATCATAATGATCAATTTAGCTCAAAATATTCAAGTGATCAATTTTAAATTACAAGTGGACCAATTACTAGAGCTCGAGCAAAAAAGGATTAAAGAAACTTTTAATAGACTCATTCAAGACACCTTAGCTAAGCAAATGACTCAAGAACCTGAGCTAAAAACTTATAAGGATGTACTGAAATCAGACTTTTTTATATATTGTAACCTCTTTCATTATTGTAAGGAACTTGGTCATTGAAATCAAATCATATTTTTGTGGAAATACCAGATTGAAGAGGAGAGTTCTTCTCTAAAGTTCTTCATAGAACTAACAAACTTATCAAGACTTAATCAACCTTGTGGTGTCTTCAATACTAGGGTCTTTGTTCTCTTTTGTTCAAGGGTTCTTAGTAGATCAACCAGACCTATTTAGCCTTTCTTGGGGTGTATATATATCATTGCATTAGGTATGGGTTCTAAGGTCTAGATCCTTTTGGGTTCGCATTGTTGTGTTTGGCAGCAGGTTCTACGATCTTCCCTTGTGCATTCACACCAGAAGTCTTAGCCGATCAAGTTCTAAGGAAGAGAGAGGAACCGTTATGTTATCAAAATGGAAGGGTTGCCAGAGAGTGAGCTGAGTTGGGAAGCAAAAGAAGATCTTTGGTAGTTCTAAGACTACCTAAGGTACTATCACAACCTAAGCATGATGAGGATATCTGTGCAATAGGTAAGGGAAAGTGTCACGTCCTGCCATTCTTGAATATGGTAAAATTTTCTAGAATGATGTAGAAAACTCTTGCAAATACTAGTAGGCTAGAATTCTCTAAATGCACATTATACATTGTTCAATCAAATTGATCATCACTATTCATTCAAGGAGATGTGGCATATATAAATACCTCAACTTTATTTGTATTCCATCCAAGAATTAATCCATCAATAGAAGTTATCTAGCATTCTTTAAGTTTTCTTGCTTACTTCTTTAAGTTTTCTTGCTTACTTCCTTACCTATTTGCTCTTATTAGTCACTTAGTCTCTTGGAATAGGTGTGTTAAGTTCTTTACAACTCCAACTCAAAGGAAAAAGAGTAAGGGTGTGACATGCCACTATGTGAATTTGTCTATTATTCCTTTCCTATCCTTCTTTCTACCCCCATTTTTTACTTAAGGTTTTCCACAAAGTTTCTAACACTGCTATTGGGTATGGCGTGCTTTCTTGCATAAGTGCATCACAAGTTAGCCCCAAAATTTAGGTTTTTTGTTGATTAAATTTTTCAGCAATTAATGCTTGTTCTATCTTTGCCATTGAGTTACTATCATCTTTTGCCACCATAGCTAAACTATCAATGCTATGTGGCTCAAGCATCAATCCTCTTATACTTTCCTCACCATGTACTATTGCCCTACTTCATTGAAATGATGAACTACTTGTTTTCTAAGTTCAAATTTTCACTTGAGCAAACTCTAGATTTAGTCTAACAAAAAAAAATTATAGAATTTTTCTTACTCAATGAAATCATTTAGTATAGCAGCATCTTTAGGACACTTTTTTTTATTACCCTATAATGATCAAGCTCCTGCCATAAAGAATTTAATTGATTGGCATATTCAATAACTAACTTACTCCCTTGTTTAACAATTGTTGTCTTTACCTTTACGTCATGTACTTGGGTAGCATTCATAGCTTTAGAATATGTTTGTTGAACAATATTTGCATATTCAGTAACTAACTTACTCCCTTATTTAGCAACTGTTGTCTTTACCTTTACGTCATGTACTTAGGTAGCATCCATAGCTTTAGAATATGTTTGTTGAACAATATCCTAAATACCCTTGGCAATGGTTATGAACATACAAGTATAACATATTTGATGAGTCATTGGATTCCATAATCATGCCATAATCATTTTAGTCTTTTTCATCCCATGCTTTAAATCTGAGATCTCCTAGTTTCAATCTCGTTCCCATGATATGGCATAGCTTACATTCCCCTTAAGTATGGTGTAGACAAGATGAGATCATTTAAGATAGTTTTTGTTCATCCAATTCAAGTTTAAGAATAATTGACAAAGGCTTAGATGATTTGACAAAATGTAATTAAGGAAACCTTTTGGGAAACTAGCAATGAAGGCTAGGTAATTGGGTATAGGGTAAATTTGGATAATGGGGTGATGAATGTAAGGCAAAATTTATAGATGGGCTAAAGGGCAATTAAGGCCAGAAGAAAGCATTTAGACTTTGTTGACCAGCAATGAAGGCTGGATGAGCAAATGAATGCTAAAAAAGGTTTCCAAAACCGACCTACATTGATATCATGAAAAATTTTAATTCTTGTATTTCATATGTATAACTATACAAAGTAAAACTATATATATATATATATATATATATATATATATATATATATATATATATATATATATATATATATAACATGTAACAATTCAATCCCAAAAATTAAGGGATAATAAAAAATTGATTATCCAATTCTACAAAGATAATCAAAATAACCTAATGAGAATATTTACATTAAATACTACCATTATCTGGACTATCATTTTAATTAAAAATGGAATGTTTTTATAATCTTCTATGACTTTCCTTCAATTTCTATCTTTAGGGCCTTTATTGTGAACATTGGCGACATGATGGAGAAGTGAACAAATTGTTTGTATTAGTAATCCATCTTCCAATCAACAAATAAAACTATCCTTTGTTTCTTTCACCAATATAATCTGTTAAACATCTTCGAATTTAACATTTTCTTTCAAAATGTTTGTACAACATATGCTATTCTTAACTTGTGTCATTATTCTTGCAAGCTAACATTGAATAGAGTTACACCATTAGGAAAACAACATTATTTTGTAATCACCAGCTTTTTCCTATGTTGTTTTATTGTATCATTGTAGTTGCATTATCTTTCTTATATGAGGGCCATTTGTTTCAAGGGTAGAACAATTAAGATGACACACACACACACACACACACACACACACACACATACACACTAAGGAAGAATAAATTGATAATTTGATGTTAAAGAAACATTCTTAAATAAACTTATACCCCTAAGGAGGAAAGGATAAGGGAAGGCATGACCCTAACCTTTGAGAGGGAAGAATGTGACATTAGTGCCTTAAGGGAGGGGAAGAGGTGACCCCGACCCCTTTAGGAAAGAGGTGAATCAGGCAAAAAAGGGGATAACCCTAGCACCTATAGGGAAAGTAGGGGTAAACTTGGCCCACTGAGGGAAGAGGGCGACTACAACCCTTAACCACTGCCCCTTAGTTGAAATGGGTGAAACCTAGCCTCCTAACAAGAGAAGTTGAAGTGACCTTAGGTCCAAAGAGGTAGGGTTTAAGTTAGAGGATGACCTTAGCCCTTCGCTCCCGAAGTGGAGGAGGATGAGTGACCCCAGCCTTACGTACATGGTATGGGTAATGTTTACAATAGAGGTGACTCCAATTTTCGTTAGGGGGTGACCCCATCCCCTTAAAGAGGGAATGGTTGACTTTGACCCTTTAGGAAGGAAGGGGAGGATTGACCCGAACCTTCCCAACCCTTATAAGGGCCAAGGTCACCATAAAGGGCTAAGGTCACTACATTCACTCAAAGAGGACTTGGGTAGTGGGTGAGGGAGTGACGTTAGCTCCCTAAGTGGGAGAAAATGTTAACTTTGACCTTTTAAGAAGGAAAGGGAGGATTAACCCTAACCCCTCTAGGAGCCAAAGTCACCATAAAGGAATGAGGTCACTATATTCACCCTAAAAGGACTTGGGGGAGGGGTGACCTTAGACCTTTAGGTAAGGAAGGGTGTGCCTTCTAAGAGAAGAGGATCACCCAAGACTTTGCCCCTTGAAAGGGAGGATTAACCCTAACCCCTCTAGGAACCAAAGTCACCATAAAGGGATGAGATCACTATATTCACCCTAAAAGGATTTGGGGGAGGGGTGACCTTAGACCTTAAGGCAAGGAAGGGTGTTCCTTCTTAGAGAAGAGGATGACCCAAGCCTTTGGCCCTTAAAAGGGGGAGGGGTTGACCCTAGTCTATGAAATTACATTTGATCATTTGAGGGAAGAATTGAGTCTTTGATCCTATTTGTTATTTCAGTATATATAGTTTGTTATCTAACTTTTACTTTTGTTTTTAGTACTTTTTGATAGCAAGAATCTAGGTTTTTAAGAACTATAAACATAAACTATATTATTATTTCTTTAAATTTTGTTCTTAAATTCAAATAGACAATTTTGTTCTTACCTCACTATGACGTATATATATGACTAATTATTGTGTTTCATGTGCTCAAATGTTTTCATTTTGTTTTTCACTTTGAAATTGGAAAATGGGAACCATATTGTCTACATACTCCAAATTTTAAATACTCCTATATTCTCATCCTTAAGCATGTCGCCATATAGATAGTGGGATGTAAAATTTTGAATTTTCTTATTTATTTAATTAAATTTGATTGGAATGTTAAGGGTGGCATGTTTCTCCATTCCCTCTCTATATTATCAATCAATTTATGTTTCAGTTGAACGAATTCATCTAGATTTTGTTGAGTTTAAGTGAGAAACTTACACAGTTCTTATATTCGAGTTGTCATCATCTTGTCAGATGAGGTTGCCGACTTTGAAGTATATATTTTTGCAAAGGGTTAATTTTTAACTTTTTAGGAAGGCCCAAGATGAGGGGACCTCAGAGTCTCCCAAGGATGAAGGCAAGGGTCCCCAAAGGGTTAAGGGATTTCGTTAGTGGAGTAGAAAGGTCTCCAAAAAAAGGAGACCCTAACCAACTAGAAAGGAGGGGCTGACCTTGGTCGGCCTATTAAGCCCCAAGCCATGGGTCCTTTAAGGGAGGTGGTGACACTAACTCCCTAGGATGGGGTCACCCTGGCCCAAGAAGGGGCTGGAAGTGTCACTCCACCCTCCATTTCCCCAAAAAATAATAACTAGCACAAATCAATTATATTATTCTTCTCTCCTTAACTATTCCTGACACCATTAATGATGTGAGCACGGTTAGCGAATGGAAATGGAATGTAAACCTGCTGGAAGTCCAAAGTGGACCTGTCATAAGAGCTCAAGCTAAAAGATTCAAAAAAGAATTTAATGGTCTAATTTTAGAAGCCCAACAAGGAGATACCTGCATCAATTCAAAAGAAGAGCGCAAAACTGGTCCATATCATTAAAGCCCACTTGAATATAGGTCAAGACAAGCCAATCTGAATATGGGCTTAAAGTGCAAGAAGATTGAAGGCTAAAAATTGAATATCGGCCCAAAATAATGGATTTATTTAATGGCCCAATTTAAACTACGTTTTTTTCTGATTTATTTAATTTTAGTATTTTATTTATTTGACTAGAAAAGTTTCCTATTTCATAGTTTCTAGAAGAGTTTCCTATTTGTATTTTTTCTTGCCCTATAGGAGTTTCCTATTTGATAGTTTCTAGAACAGTTTTCTATTTCTATTCTTCCTTGTCTTATAGGAGTTTCCTATATAGTTTTCCCTCTAAGTTTAGGTAATTGGCCTATAAATAGGTATGTATGCTCATTAACAAGACATATTATCATTTATATTATTGAGAGTGTTTTCTCTTTGATTCTTTAAAGAACTTTTTTGAACTTACCAAGATTTATCTTGTGGCGTTCAAGCAAGACTTATCACTCACAATCTTCTTCCTCTTTCTTGAGTGTGGCGTCTGCGATATTTCTATACCTTTGGTTCTTATATCTTTATAGATAACGGGTCAATGTCATTTTATTTTTAATTTATTTTTGTTATAAATCTGATTGGAATACGATCCTTGAATTTGGATCCCATATTGATTTCGGGTCTCACTACTCTTGGTGAGATTCATATCAGGGGTTCACATCATTTGGTATCAGAGCTAAGTTCTAAATCAGGTTTTCTATTTGTTTTCTTATTCTTATTCCATCTTACTATCTCGTATTTTTTTTGTGTTCTTCATTCTTCTTATCTTCTAATTTTCGTTTTATTTCTAGTGTTCTTAGTTCAAGTGCATATTCTGAAGAAAAAAAATTCAAAAAAAAAAAAGAAAAAAATCGGAATTGAAAAAAAAAGAAAAAAAATAGTGTAGAATTCTGAAAAAAGAAGAAGGGAAATTCGAAAAAAAAAAAATAGAACCAATTGTTGTTGAAATTCAAGTTCCACCTAGATTTTGCATTCTGATCTTAAAAAAAAAACAAGGTGATCTAGTAATTCTAATTGCATCAATTTGTTTTTCTCTTGCTTTGATATTTGGTTTTCTTATTTTGGTTATTTTTGCTATCTCAATTGTTTCTTTTTCTCTAGTCATTTATTTATTTCTATTCTAGTTGCTTCGTGGTGTGATTTTTTCTTATTCAACTTCTTATCTTGTCTTTAATTTCATTTTTTTTTCTAAATTTCTATTGCTTTGTTCCCTTTGTTTCTTAAAATTCTGTTCTTTTTCTTCTTCCTTAACTCTTTGTACTCTATTAGTTGAGTTTGGATTGTTGCAAGAAAATTTTTGTGTGAGTTTGTTTGAGTTTAATAAAGAACTGAAAGAGGGGACTAAGAGAGGAAAAAGGCAAGAAAGTGTGAGCTTATAAGAGGGTAAAAGCCAAAATTTGAGTAAACACGAGTGTGAGTGCCATTAATCTTGAGAGAAACATGTGAGCTAGTGTTGTGAGAATTTGTTTTACTCTAACATTGTTTTGCAGAAAAATCATGTAACACAAGGACAAAAATATTTTCGAAGGCGTGTAAAGAATGGTGGATCCAAAGTTGATTATGGAAACTTTAGTGAGTGAGATGAGGCGAGTTTTGAAAGAGGAGATAGAACAAGTTCATCAACATTTAGATCGGGTAGAGAATTCACAAAATACTCCCAATATGCATAGGAGAGAGATAGTTCATCCGAGAAAAGTGAGTTTTGAAGGTAGAGAGTATAGAGATGATTTTGATGAAGTTGGTAGAGATTTGAGTAAAAGATATGGTGAGAGATTTAGAGAAGTTAGAAATTGGGAAAATAATAACTTGAGTAGTTTTAAGATGAAGGTTCCGTCATTTCAAGGTAAAAATGACCCCGAAGTTTATCTAAATTGGGAGAGAAGGATGGAGTTGTTGTTTGATTGTCACAATTATTCTGAGTTGAAAATGGTAAAGTTGGCTATAATGGGATTTACTGACTATGCTATTATTTGGTGGGATCAATTGATTTTAAGCAGGAGACGAAATGGAGAAAGACCCATTGAGACGTGGGAGGAGATGAAAGCAATTATGAGAAAGCGATTCATTCCAAGTCACTACCATAGAGACGTAATTAAGAAGTTGCAATGCTCCACTCAAAGGTCCAAAAGTGTTAAAGACTATACTATGTTGATCATGTGGGGTTACAAAAGAAAGAGAGTGAAGAAAAGAAAATGAATGAAAGAATTAAGAGAGAAAAAGAGAGAGATGTTGAGAAAATTATGACAGAAAAAGAGATAGAGGACAAAAAAAGTATGATAGAAAAAGAGAGAAAGGCCGAGAAAATTAAAAGAGAAAAAGAGAGAGAGATTGAGAAAATTATGAAAGAAAAAGAGATAGAGGCCGAGAAAGTTAAGAGAGAAAATGAAAGAAAGGCTAAGAAAATTGATGGAGAAATTACAAGAACCAATCGGATCATCAAAAGAAGAAATGAGAGAAAACAAATGAACTTTTATACAAGAGAAAGTGTGACAAAAAAATATTTTGTTTTCAATTTTGCCAATGATTATATTAATGAGCTTAACTCTTACTTACCCAATATTGAAGTTTCTATTTTGTAGGGTAATGTTCTCAATGGATGTGAGAAAGTGGCATCTGATAAGTTCTTTGGGCATAATAAATTTATGTTTAAAGAAAATAAATTGTGTATGCCTAAATATTCATTGCATGACTTGCTTGTTAAGGAAGCACAAGGAGGTGGTTTGATGAGGAATTTTGACATATCTAAGACTTTAGATGTTTTGCATATGAAACATGATGTGAAACAAATATATGAGGAGATTATCACTTGTAGGCAAGTTAAGTGTAAGATGAAGCCTAATGGATTATATACTTCTTTGCATCTACCTAGTGAACTTTGGATTGACTTATCTACAGATTTTGTATTGAGTTTACCTAGGTCAAAATGGGGTAGAGATTCTATATATACGGTTGTTGACAAATTTTCTAAAATGACACATATCATACCATGTCATAAAACCGATGATGTATCACATATTGGTAATTTGTTTTTCAAGAAAATTGTGCAATTGCATGGCATGCCTAGAAGTATTGACTCTAATTTGTTTTTGAAACATGTCAAGTTTGTATATAATAAGAGTGTGCATTTTGCAACTAAGATTTCACATTTCGAAATTGTGCATGGTTTAGATCTATTAACTCCTTTGGATTTAATTTCTTTATCAATGGATGATTGTGTTAACTTAGATGAAGAGAAGAAAGTTTATTTTATTAAGCAGATCTATAAGAAGGCAAGGCAAGACATTGAGAAAAAAATTGAACAATATGTCAATAAACCTAAAAAGGGACACAAAAGAATTATATTTGATCCTGGAGATTGGGTTTGGTTGCATCTGAGAAAGGAAATGATTGTACATCAAAGGCATTTGAAACTACTTCGAAGAGGATATGGTTTATTTCAAGTGACTGAAAGGATCAATATCAAAGCCTACAAGCTAGATCTTCCAGGTAATGATAATGTTAGTGTGTGTTTTAAAGTTATTGATTTAACTCTTTTTGATGTAGGTGCTGATTTGAGGACAAATCATTTTCAAGAGGAGGGGAATGATGTGAGCACGACTAGCGAATGGAAATGGAATGCAAACCTGCTGGAAGTCCAAAGTGGACCTGTCATAAGAGCTCGAGCTAAAAGATTCAAAAAAGAATTTAATGGTCTAATTTTAGAAGTCCAACAAGGAGATACCTGCATCAATTCAAAAGAAGACCGCAAAATTGGTCCATATCATTAAAGCCCACTTGAATATAGGTCAAGACAAGCCAATCTAAATATGGGCTTAAAGTGCAAGAAGATTGAAGGCTAAAAATTGAATATCGGCCCAAAATAATGGATTTATTTAATGGCCCAATTTAAGCTACGTTTTTTTTCTGATTTATTTAATTTTAGTATTTTATTTATTTGACAAGGAAAGTTTCCTATTTCATAGTTTCTAGAAGAGTTTCCTATTTGTATTTTTCCTTGCTCTATAGGAGTTTCCTATTTGATAGTTTCTAGAACAGTTTCCTATTTCTATTCTTCCTTGTCTTATAGGAGTTTCCTATATAGTTTTTCCTCTAAGTTTAGGTAATTGGCCTATAAATAGGTATGTATGCTCATTAACAAGACAGATTATCATTTATATTATTGAGAGTGTTTTCTCTTTGATTCTTTAAAGAACTTTTCTGAACTTATCAAGATTTATCTTGTGGCGTTCAAGCAAGACTTATCACTCACAATCTTCTTCCTCTTTCTTGAGTGTGGCGTCTGCGATATTTCTATACCTTTGGTTCTTATCTCTTTATAAATAACGGGTCAAGGTCATTTTATTTTTAATTTATTTTTGTTATAAATCTGATTGGAATACGATCCTTGAATTTGGATCCCATATTGATTTTGGGTCTCACTACTCTTGGTGAGGTTCATATCAGGGATTCACATCAATTAACCAATTATAGGGGTTTATCTAAATATTGCTAAAACAAATAACATGAAAGGCAAAGTGAATGGGTTTACCTTCATAGCTTTTGATTGTTCTCATTTCTTTATTAGACCAATGACATTGGTAATTCATCTACCCTAAGAGCATCTACAGTGCCCTACAATGATAGAATCAAATTTGAAGTTTTACCTCAATCAAACCGTTAAGAAATGGCATAAACGCTAATTGTAAGGCACTCTAAAACATAAGAGAACAAATAACTTGTGCTTATTTGCCATAATTCTAACCACCCAAGGAGAAGTTTGATAATGAAAGAATTATAGATCACTACAAATTACTGTACCAACAATCATAATCAGTAAAAGTGAGAATTTTTTATGGTTTGACAGACAACGGTAGGAACTAAACCTTTTTCTTCCACTCAACAAATTTTTACGACTTTTACTGGTTAAAACAACTAACATGGAGTAAAATTATCAATCTTCATCATCATCTTGTTTGTTATCTAAGAACTAATTAATGTTGAATTAATTTATGTGGATTAGCATTAATTAATAAATTAGTCCAAATACAGAATTAAATTAAGTAATCAGTCTTAGCCCAACACTAAACTTATAATGGATTGAGACTTGATTAAATGTAAATAATCTGTGATATGCCAAATTAATTACTTACACGCCCGTTGGATAGAGACCCCAACTTGCAGCCCGTTATGTAGTCAGTTAGTTTCCTATCATAGTACTGACTGAAGAGAGAAATGATTAAATTAATATTTAATTTAATCTTGAAACCCTAATTTTTTTTGCTATATATAGGGGTGTTACCCCTTCATTCAAAACATACATTTTTTTCATACTCTCTCTTCTTGGAGGCTTGGGCATTGCAAGTTGTACTCCTCTCCCTCTTCAGCAATGGACTTCAGCAGTTCATCAGGTTAGTATTATCTCCCACATCATGTTAGCAATTGGTATCAGAGCCTAGGTTAAGATTTGATGAATGGATGAATGGTATGCTAGAAATTCATAAATTTGTGTTGGCTGCATTTTTTTGAACAAATTGGTTTCGGATTTTAGTTTTCCTGATGTTAGATTAGCGATCCATATCATCAATTGCCAAAGAAGTCTGGAAAATTTCATGAAATTGAACCTATTTTTGCAGATTTAAACTCAGATTTGGGATCTTTCATTTTGTTTGATAAAATCCAAAATTCAAAGAGGGATTATGCTTAGAATGATCACATGATGATAATATGTGAAGATCGTGGTTTGAATATGCTCTAAACCGAACGAATAAGCAGATCTATATGGCGCGTTTTTCTTCGGATTTTCGAGGCCCGATCTGCGATTTATACTCCATGAAACTCAAAATTTGTTTTAGATTATTATTTCCCATAATCATACGCCCAACATACTCGAAAATCAGGTGGAATCGTTGAGTGAAAATCGAGATATACAATCGGGTTCTTCGCAGGTTGAAACCGGGTCTTTCGACCCGATTTCAGACCTGGCTGGAGGAGGGAGACACTGAACAGCGTCTTCCGGTCAAGCCCACGCGCAGGGTCAGTGCGTGGTTGCACGTTCCAGTCACACACCACCTTTTGGTTTCTCAAAAGTTGGCAGTTCTACTCCACGCGTCGATTTAGAATTTTTAGTGATTGTTTGAAAATTTTTTGGCTCCTAGAAATATATTTTATGAATTTTCATAAACTTATACAGTGTAAAAATATACTGTACTCTCGGCTTCTGGACCCAAAAAATTTTGTATATGTTATTTTGTATTTTTTTGACATATATATGTTGGGTACTCTCTCTAGTAATATGTGTTGGTCATACAATAAATTTTGAATCTTAATCTTGAATTAAAACAATATATTTTGCATTAAATTGTTATAATTTTGTAGAATATGCAATATTATATTGTTAAATACTAGAAGTTATGTTGTTATTTTGTATAATTATAAGCTTGCCTATCGTGAGCATAATTATACAAAATCTTCTGGATTAAATATATCTTATATTAAATTGATGTGTTTTATAAATTATGCAATGATGGATTATTATATGGCTGCAAATATAATGTTGCTTTGTATAATTATGAACTTGCCTATCGTGAGTATAATTATACAAAACTTTATTGGATCAAATAATTTGAATTCTTTTAGAATTTAAATGTATATATATAATTTGATAATGGACATGCCCTATCGGTGTGACATTGTTAAAATATATTTTGTGTTGATCTAATTTATCATGAGCCTGTTAGCAGAAAATATATTTAATGTTTCAATATCTGTTGTACCCTATCGGTATGGAGATATTGAGTACATTCTTGTGTTAGTCCTTCTATGAGCCAAATTTGTGGTATGCTATGAGTTTTCTTGGTTTATTGTAATCCGGGACCCTTCAGCGGGATTATGATAAAAAATCTTGTGAATATAGTTTGCATAAGCTGAATTTTGAAGGAAACCTTGTTTTATAATTATGATGGACACACATAATTAATGTTTCCTAATTACACTTCATCCGCTTCTGTACCCATGCAACTATCGGCAGTGAAAACTCTTAATGGGACTAATTATGACGACTGGAAGGAGTCCCTGGACATGTATTTGGCTTTAGCCAAAGAGGATTTAGCTCTTAGGAAGGCAAAATCAGTAGATCTTGCTATAGATCCTACTACCGCTAAGAAAACTTACCATGAAAAATGGTATAACTTCAACAGAGTATGTCTGTTGGTGACGAAGTACACTATGGATAAGACCATCAGACAGAGCATTCAAGATAATGATATAGCTATTAACTTTTTGAAAGCTATTGGAGAGAAATTCAAGAAATTTGATAAGACCCAAAAGGCCTATTACTTGTCTTTGTTGGACACTACTCGTTATGATGGAGTGTCAGGTGTCCGTGAACACATTATGAAGCTTGTGAATTGTTTCAACAAGCTGAAGTCCTATAATATTGACTTAGAAGAGAGTTATTTAGTGTAGCGCATTCTAAAATATCTCTCATTTCAATACGGTGTTCCGAGGACTGTTTACAATTCTTAAGAAGAAAAATGTCATATTGTTAGGAATGCAAACAAAGTCTCTCATTACTAGATATTGAGAAATCTAAATCATTAGAAGCCTTTAAAACTTTCAAAAGGACTGCTGAGTTGAAAACTGGTCAGACTATCAAACGTGTCAGATTAGATAGGGGAGGTGAGTATTATGGAAGGTACACTGAGGCAGGTCAAAATCTTGGGCCATTCGTTCTATTCCTACAAGAGCATTGTATAGAGACTCAGTATACTATGCCTGGCACCCTTAGCAAAATAGAGTTACACAAAGGCGTAACCGTACTCTAATGGATATGGTCAGGAGTATGATTAGTCACTCTTCCTTACCAAAATTTATGTGGGGTGATGCCTTGAAGACTGCGGCATACATCCTCAATCAAGTTCCAAGTAAAGTTGTACCAAAAATATCTTATGAATTATTCCCTGGTAAGAAGCCCGGCTTAAGCCACTTTCATGCATGGGGCTGTAAAGTGGAAGTGAGACCATATAATCCTCAACTCAAGAAACTTGATTCAAGAACCATTAGTGGATTCTTTATTGGGTACTGTACAGGATCAAGAGGTTGTAGATTCTATTGCCCTACTCACACTACCAGAGTCATCGAATCTAATAAAGCATTTTATTTGAGGATGATTTGGATAGTGGGAGTCAAGTACCTAGGACTATTGATCTGTGCGAGGAAAATACAATTTTGTCCATGCCTATTTTTTCATCTCTATCAGTAGTTAATCAATCTGATAGACATGAAGTTATTCAGAACCCAGTTGATGGTAATGAGGAATTACCTATAGATAATTTTAAGGAACCAGTCATTCAGTTGAGACGGTCTCAGAGAATGCGTAGACCAGTCATTCTCGATGATTACATTGTTTATTTACAGGAGTACAAATCAGATGTTGTTGATGACACAGATCCTGTTTCTTTTAAAGAAGCAATGTCAAGCTCTTATTCGTCTGATTGGTTGAAGGCCATTACTGATAAGATAGTCTCCATGTATCGCAACAATTTTTGGGAACTTGCTGAATTACCAGAAGGGTGTAAACCAGTTAGTTGTAAATGGGTCTTTAAGACCAAACGAGGGGCAGTTGGTGAAATTGAAAGATATAAGGCCAGACTTGTAGCCAAGGGTTATAATCAGAGAGAAGGTATTGATTACACAGAAACCTTCTCACCAGTATCTACAAAGGATTCTTTTAGAGTTGTCATGGCCATTGTTGCCCAATTTGATCTCAAACTTGATTAAATGGATGTCAAAGCTGCGTTTCTGAATGTAAGCTTGTATGAAGAAGTTTATATGATTCAGCCAGATGGTTTTGTTGAATCAGGAAAAGAGCACTTAGTGTGCAAATTGAATCGATCCATCTATGGGCTGAAACAAACTTCTAGGCAGTGGTATCTGAAGTTTGATGAGGTTGTCACTTCACTTGGGTTCATTGAAAATGCTTCAAATAATGCATTTATCAGAAATTTGATGGGAGCAATTTTATCATTCTTGTGCTCTATGACATCTTTCTAGCCAGCAATTCTGTGAGTTTTCTGAATGAGAAAAAACATATGCTCTCTTGCCACTTTGATATGAAAGACCTTGGAGAGGCCTCCTTCGTTCTTGGGATTCAAATCCATCGTAATAGGTCTCGTGGCATTCTTGGTTTGTCTCAGGCAACCTATATTGATCGAGTACTGAAAAAATTTAATATGCATTTTTGTACTCCTTGTGCTACACCTATTCAGAAAGGTGAAAGGTCGTCCAAATCACAGTGTCCTCAAAACGATGTTGAGAGGACTGAGATGAGCAATATTTCATACGCTTCTGTTGTTGGCAATTTAATGTATGCTCAAGTATGCACTCGTCCGGACATAGCGTTTGCTATCAGTGTGCTTGGTAGATACTTGAGTGATCTTGGCAAGGATCATTGGAGAGCTGCAAAGAAGGTCATGAGATACCTACAAGGTACAAAATATCATATTTTGACCTTTAGAAAGTCTGATCCATTTGAAATTGTGGGGTACACGGATTCAGACTATGCATCTTGTGTGGAGGATCGTAAATCCACTTCTGGATACATCTTTATGATGTCTGGAGGAGCTGTTTTGTGAAAGAGTATTAAACAGACACTCACAGCTACCTAAACTATGAAAGTAGAGAACATCTCTTGTTATGGGGCCATTTATTAGGCCATATGGTAGAGGAAACTAATTTATGGCATACATTTTGTTGATTCTATATCATGACCTCTAACCATTTTACTGCGATTGTTTGTCTGCCGTATACTTCTCTCAAAATCACAGGAATTTTGGTTGTACTAAACATTTTGATGTTAAGCTCCTGTTTGTTGGAGAGAAGATTGTTGAATTTCAGACTCGTGTGGTTCACATTCTTGGTGAACATATGATAGCGAATCCATTAACCAAGGTCTACTCACAAGAGTATTTCAAAATCATGGAACTCATAAGAGTGTTGTTAAATCTTTTGATGTAACCTTGGTTTAGTGGGAGTCTGAATTTTATGTTGGTTCTGAAACCATCTATGTAATTTTGTTCAGTTCAGACATCGAAACATTATATCATTTGTTTTCCTATCGGATTCAATGATCTTGTGTGGTTTCTTTTCTGAGCTATGGTTGAAGGACCAAATTTGTATTTTATTCTATTCGGTTTTGAGACTCTGTGTATTTAATATCACTTGTTTCCCTATCGGATTCAGTGATTTTGTATTGTCTCATTTCTGAATTTCAGACTCATTTGGTTCATATATCTAGTGAACAAATGCTAGCAAATTTGTTGATCAAAGGCTTACCCGTAAGAGTATTTCAAAATCATGTAACTCATATGGGTCTTGTTAAAACTTTTGATGATGCCTTGGTCTAGTGGGAGTCTGAGTTGTGTCTTTTAAGAGACACTTTTGACGTAATATTGACATTTTTGAATGGTTAAAGTCCATTTATGTATTCCATTATGTTCAGATATTGAAACATTATTTATGGTTAAATATATCATTTGTTTCCTTATCGGATTCAATGATTATGTATCTATCATTTGTTTCCTTATCGAATTCAATGATCTCGTGTTGATGTTTCACATCT
This sequence comes from Gleditsia sinensis, assembly GCA_037074535.1. Classification (NCBI taxonomy): domain Eukaryota; kingdom Viridiplantae; phylum Streptophyta; class Magnoliopsida; order Fabales; family Fabaceae; genus Gleditsia; species Gleditsia sinensis. Next base: position 31,637,138 of record CM073473.1, on the reverse strand, counting down.
GAGTTTTGTTGATATTTAGTGTATAGTGATTACTTAATATTTTCTAAAATTTTGTTATTCTGTTATTTGTCCTAATAATTGATTAATGCTATCCAAGTGGGAGATTGTTAAATTAATTTATGTGGATTAGCATTAATTAATAAATTAGTTCAAATACAGAATTAAATTAAGTAATCAGTCTTGGCCCAGCACTAAACTTATAATGGATTGGGACCTGATTAAATGTAAATAATCTGGATAGGCCAAATTAATTACTTACACGCCCGTTGGGTAGAGTCCCAAACTTACAGTCCGTTATGTAGTCAGTTAGTTTCCTATCATAGTACTGACTGAAGAGAGAAATGATTAAATTAATATTTAATTTAATCTTGAAACCCTAATTTTTTTGCTATATATAGGGGTGTTATCCCTTCATTCAAAACATACATTTTTTTCATACTCTCTCTTCTTGGAGGCTTGGGCATTGCAAGTTGTATTACTCTCCCTCTTCAGCAATGGACTTCAGCAGTTCATCAGGTTAGTATTATCTCCCACATCATGTTAGCAATTAATAGCAATATTAAGGAAAGAGAAAAGCATAATCACGCAAGGCCATGGAGCGGGAACAATCTATTTAGTAATCACATTCAAGGAAACTTATGCTTAACAACAAGGAATGTGAATTTTGTCATATTAGATTTCAGCTACAAGTCTCCAAAAATAAAATAAAATAAAAGTACCAAGAGAAAATAAGGGGAAAAAAAACTAAATTCAAAGAAGAAATTGTTAATAATGCACTGTTATAGAATACGAGGAAGTAAATAGGACTTTCACTGAATATCTCTAAATGATTAAGAAACCAATCAAAAGTGAGAAAATTTAAGAAAGTTAGTAATGTTGATAATAATGCTCAGAATATTATCCATATATAAATGCAATTAATAACGCACAAGATTTTACGGCTTATACCCGTTTAAACTACCAACATGGACTATAATTTTACAACCTTCATCATCACCTTGTTTTTTACCCAAGAACTTAATAACAATATTAAGGGAAGAGAAAAACTTTTCAGAAAGTTTTTTTTTTCCGGATATAAGACAAGAGGCAGCTATTTTCAGCTACTAGTCTATGAGAAAAATAAATAAGTTAATGTAGCAAAAGAAATAAAAAAATAAAATAAAATTTAGAGAAGTATTCTGATTATTAGTCAAAGAAAGCAATATAGCAAGGAACTTTAGGAAGTACTGCTAGCTTATGAAATTAACGAGCATACAAAAACCTCCTAAGTTGAAGACAAAATTATTATACAGGCAAGTAACTAGGAGTTTCATTGAAAATCTAAATATGATTAAGAAACTAATCAAAAGAGAGAAAATTTGACAAACAACAATAAACCTCTCAATCAGAATGTTATCCATATATGACTGTCATAACCACCTAGAATTCTTGATGCAGCTTCATGTGGGGAAATATCTAATATCTTGGTTCAGTCGAAGATAATTGTCGCTGTACAGAAACCCCTATAGCAACGTCCAACTTCTGAGCTCTGGGTATCAAACACTAAGAAGAAGAGAGAGCGAGAGACCATTGTAGCTTCTCGATCAAATAGAGGAAAAAGTTACCGTTATGGGTTTTGTTCGACATTTTTAAGTAAATAAACTTGCCGTTGGAGGATGAGTTTTGCTCTTGCTTTGGAATTTTTTTTTTCCAGCCATAGTCGTTAGAATAAAATAACCGTTAATAAATGGCCTTGTTTGATGAAGTTTCAAGGGAGACTAGAGCTTGGCTTGGAATAGAAAACAGAGAGGGTTAATCGTTTATGGATGAACAAAACCTAAAAGGATTTATAGGAGAAATAAGATCGAGGATCAAAAATTTGTATTCGAAATTAGAAAGAAAGAGGTGGAATTGGGGTTTTTGAAACTTTATCAAGAAGCAAAGAAGAGTTTCATAATTAGAAAACAGGGGAACTTGAGAGCGAGAAAGTTGGCTCGTAGAAACATGGAGAATTGAGAGTTTTATTCGAGAACCCGGCTAAAAAAAATCAGAAATTGAAGAACTATGAGGAATAAGCAAAAACAAAAGGTGGAGTTGGAATTTTAGAAACTTACCCTTAAGTTGGAAAACAGGGGAGACTGAGACAATGAAAGTTAACTTATAGAATTATGAAGAATGCATAAAATAGAGAGAAAATTTAAGAACCCAGCTGCATCAAATTCAAAACATCAGAAATTTAAAAAATGTGGGATTACTGGAAAAAGAGAAAGTGAAATCGGGACTAGAAAACATGTAAGAGAGAGAAAATTTTCTCGTAGAAACCAGAAGAGTTGTGAGTTTCATTGAAGAGCCCAATTGGAGAAGCTGGTTTCATTAAATAAAATAGCCGTTGGAGGAGGAGCATGGATTGATATTAAATATTAGCCGTTGGAATAAAATAGCTTAATATACATCAACACATACACGGAGACAGAGGAGTCCGTTTCTGCTTTTTGATATGTAGTGAATACATATATTGACATACACACATATATAATCTTAATTCTAATTATCACTTATATTTTTTTCTGTGATAGTATTTCTTTTTATTATTTTCGTTGCAAGGTCATAAAAGTAATTCACCATTTAATTGGTAAATAGATTAATTTATATATATTCATGTTCATCAGAGAGATCTATATTAGTGGAAAAATTAATTGTACACTTATAGACCCTAGTATGTATTCGTTAATTCTGGCCTCGGTGTTGTTGATTAAATTTGTCTCAATTTTCTCTCTCTCTTTGTTCATAATCCATTTGATGAATTTTGCTTGAACAAATTGTTCATTTCATAGCTTAATAAAAGAAGCCTGAAAGTTCACATTAGGAATAGAAAAATAGGCGATTATCCAATTATGTTTTCATTATCAGTATCTAAATTCAAAATATATATCCACTATTCAAAATTTACCCAAATTAAAACTTTTTATGTCTACACCTGAAATATCTAAAATTCCCAAAAATTGTACACTAGCTAGATCCCACATATATTAATTGATTCTGGACTCGGTATTGTTAATTAGTGAATTTATTCGATGAAGATTGTTTTAAGACCTCTCAATTTCTTAGCCAAACAAAAGAACTTGAAAGTTGACAATAGCAATAGAAATATGGGCATCCTGTAATTTTTTTTTTTTTTTGCATTATCAATACCTTAACCTGAAACATATATCCATTATCAAACTTTTTCCAAATTTGAAAATTTTTTACACATTTTATACCTACACCTAAAATATCTTAAATGCCCAAAATTTGTACAATAGTTAGCTAGCTAGTTCATAAATTAATGTTGATTAGAGAGATATAGTATGGAAAAATTGTACATTGATAGATCCCATATTTATTCATTAGTCCTGGCCTCAATATTGTTAATTAGTCTCAAAAATATTTCCTCCTTTTCTCATGATTTTGTGGAATTGATTTGATGAAATATGTTTGAAGAAGACTTGTTCATTTCTTAGCTTATACAACAGAAGCTAGAAAGTTGCAATTAGGAATGGCAAATATGAATCCAAAACATATATTTAATTACTGCCCAAATTTTATCATACAAAAGAAGCTAAATTTGAAATTATCCCCTGTTTTATATATAGAGCTATAAAAAGATAATATTAGAGTAAACTAACAATGTTTCATTTGTGAACTTATAGAATTACTTAGTTTTACTATTCAAATATTTTAGATAATTCGTTACATATTAGTTCAGGAAATATACAACAAATTTAATATTTTTTATGAGAATAGCAAAACAACTAACGTGATTAATTTGTGTATTAAAAAAAATTTGGAGAATAAAATTAAATAGATTTATAAATTTATATATTAAATTATTAATTTACTCGTAATATTATTATTTCTGTAGATTATCTACTTATCTCCTTCCATTATTATTAGTTACTAGCCATTAATTAGTCTACTCGTTAATGACCACTGAACAACATAGATTGCTAATTGAAGGTATTAATTGATTGACAATTCAAGTTTTGAATAATTCTTTGTTTTCTTGTTGCTTCCAAAAAAAAAAAAAAGGATTGTGACCTACTATCTCCAATTTATGGAATTTTCACCTCTCGAATTTTTTATAGAATTTAAAATGAACGATTTTTTGTCCTTAGATGTGATAAAAATGTTTAACATTTTTATTTGTGAAAGTACTCTCAAGTTCATGCCAAAAATCTCATTTTAAAAAAATAATTTTAAAAAAAAGTTACAAAACTCAAAGACAAAAATTTTCAATATATAAGTTCAATCAATGTGTACTCCCAGATTTTTACAGCGAGAGTTATTGATGATCGTTGTGATGAGGTAAAAAGCTGTTTCTGCTTTCATGCTGAACCATCCTTCATCCTAAGAAAGGCTTTGGTTATAGATATAATCCATCCTTCATCTTTTAGTGGATTGGAATAGTTAATGCAGTTATTGAAGATTATAGGAGAAAATGCGCTTTTTCACACCTATTTTTGCATCCAATTATAATTTCTCTCCCTCCCCCTCAATTAATTTTTACAGTTGATAATTAATTTATATGTCCCTCATTGTGACTATCATCATATAAATTAAATGTTAACTTTAATGTTAGTTAGGTAAAATTATTAAAATAACTTTCTCTTGGCTTGATATCTTATTTTTTGTCCTCTTCATGAAAAATGTATTTTATTAATTTAATATAACAAATACCATTAGATTTAATAAAGGTCTCATTTAAACAGTAAAGAGTAAATGTGTTTAGATAGTAAATTAGATGATTAATTGTAAAATTTAATTGATTAAGAAAAAATTCTAATTGAAGGCAAAGATCAAAGGTTTGTTTCTCCCTTTAGGTTGGGTGGCTTCACCTCCATCTTCCTGATAACTTTTCTTTAACCAAAAGATAGCTTTTATTCATTCAAAGAATGAAAACTGGGGTAACCAATCCCAACGCAAATGAGAGAAGAGGGACACAATGCCACTCAAAGATCACGCTCAACAGAACAGCACAGAACAACACAAACAAAAAAGTTGAGAGGATAGAAACACCAAACAAGAAAATAGTAAACTAGGCGAGACATTTTAGCTCCATTCCGTCTTGATTAACTCTTCTATGCTTAGGGAAGCCACTTAGATGTTTAATTCATCAAAAGCTCCCATGTGCTCGTTCAGTCTAAACTCTCCTTTTTTGTTATCACTCACCAAATTCTTGGCCAGTTTTTTCCAAGTTTTCCTTACCCTTAGCAACCATGTATTACCAGGAGTTGTAAAAATAAAGTCTCCTTGCTCGCCAGTCTTGCTAGCATGAACCTGACCAGCATGAGGGACTTCTTAACCATCGTTGGCCATGTCACCCATTGTTTGGTGACCAATGATTTACTCCTGAGTTAGCCATGTATTATATTTCAAAATTTCATGGAGGTCTATAGGATCATTGAAAAATAATTGGTAGATATTTGATTCTCAATCCAGAGCCCTTTTGGCAATTTCCGAATATTGTGCAAAAGCGTCATAAACATGTTTGGAATGACCATCCTTTTAATGAATAATTTTCCCAATAGACTACACTAAGATATTTAGAGCCTCAATTCAATGGTCCCTTATCTAACACCAGAATATATTTTTCTACATTAGAATTCAACCCACTACCGTCTTCCGACTAGGGGTAAACAATTGGACAGGTTGAGTAGGATGACTCGACCTGACAAAAAAAAAAGTAAGAAAATTAACACTTAATCTAATCAAAATTTAAGGCTACTCAAAAAATTGGGTTATTCCAAGTTTGTCGAGTCAAGTCTTAAAAAAATAAAAAATAAAATAAAAAAATAAAAAATAAAAATAAACATCACTCTATCTACTTGTTTAAACTTAATTTAAAAAAAAAAAAAATTAACCTACTCAACCAATTTGAAATGATTTTTTTTAATCAGTTTTGGGTGGGCACGTGAGTTATGTTTGCCCCTACTTCCGACGACATTGAATCCGAGACAGACCTTCACAGTCTTCATTGCATCAAAATAAAATAGAAATTTTAACACCCACACTTCTACATAATGCCCTGCAATCAACCAACCACTACAAATTCTAGTGTTTACGACAGGGGCCTCTGTCTATGCAGATTACAGTGACCAGCACTGACAATACCTCCCTCGTAACAAGGGGACAAAATGCTACCTCTATACTACGTCATATACCTCATTTGGGTGAAACCATAGAAGGCCATTCTATGTCACAAGGGAAAAGGGTAAGAACAAGTAAAGTGGATAATTAAGTCAATAATAGTCCATCTTCTTAATAGTTATCTTAACTCATAATGTTCATTAATATAATAGAAAAGGAGTAGGTTAATGGTGCTATGGCTATATCTTGTTCCTTGGTTTTTTGTTTGGTTGTACTGGCTCAAAAAAAATTGAATTTGAAGTTAAACCCAAGCATTGGTCTAGAGTAAATGATGTGATGTGTTTAGGTTTGAACCCTATTTTTTAATAAATTATATTTTTTTTTTTATATTTTTGAAACTTACATTCACTTTTTCTAATTTCAATCTAGAGGAAAATCTCTCTTCCATTCACAAAATTATTAATGAATATTATATTTTATACATTTTTCACCTAAAAGCCCATAAATAGCTTAATTCCATGAATCATAAATCATAAAGTCAAGTTAATGCTTTTAAAAACTTAAAATAAGATATGTAAGTCAATTTTTCTTTTTCAACATGAAGGGGTGTGAGTGTTAGTTTTAGTATCATCATGAGAGATTCTAACTTCAAGAGAGAATTTTATCTATATTTGAAACAAAAGGAAGTGCTGGTGTAATTTTTATAAATTTCATAGGAGATAAATGTAATATACTCTGTTTTTTTTTTGTAACAAATTTTATTTTCATGTTGTGAATAATTAGCCTATAATAAGGCCTAAAATAAATAATTAATTTTATGTATGAATTGATTAGAATTTTAACAGATGACGAAAAAGAAAATAACTGAATTTATCGTTTTCCTTCTACTTATTAATACAATATAAACATGAAGAAAAGGATTACCATAATTTCAAATGCAAATTTTAAATATCTTTTTTCAAAAATTGAAAATAGATATGACATTAATTATGCATAATCGAATGATAATGGCTATTTCATCCAAACTTAAGTGTGTTTGAGTTCCCGAGCCTAAGTACCCGAGCAAGGACCGGACAATTTCTTCGTCATTTCCATATATTCTAACAGCTATTTTATAACCAAAAGCAGAAACATTAATTATACATACACAAATGCGTTCTCTTTTTCCCCTAACATCAATCGATGGCTAGTTATTTACTAGTTTTCTGTGTTTGCATTCGAACGGAAATTTTATTCTAACAGCAAGGGCCACTCTCTTTTCGTCACAATGTTTCTGCAGCATTCTAATATATCAATGGGTATTTTATTCTAACAGCTAATTAATATCAATCAATGTAGGATATGGCTAAAAAAAATCCAAAACAGGGGCTAAGCTCTTCCTCCAACGGCTAGTTATTTACTTTAGTTTAAAGCTACTGAACAAAACCCACAACGACAACCTTTTCCTCCATTTCTTTAAGAAGCTACAATGGTCTCAACTTCTTCATCTCAATTTTATGCATGCTTTAGATTTCTACAAGTACTTTCTCTGTCTCAATTTGCCCTGTTTTTCAGCTCTTGGGCAGGTTTCTAAAATCCCAATTCCACCTTTCATTTCTGCTTATTCCAACCTTTTGGGTCCTGGTGGGTTATCCCATTTATACTAACATTGCCTTTAAGAGATTCGTCTTTTCCCAAACTTTTTCACTTTTTGATTATTAGTTTCTTAATTGTGTATAGACTCAGTGAAACTGCTAGTTACTTGCTTGTATTTGCTTCATATAAAGGTTTCTGAAATGTTGTGTCTTCACCTTAGGAGATTTTTATTCTTACGGCATGCTCATTAATTTCATAAGCTTGTTGCTCAAGTTCCCCGCTGTATTTCTATGTTTGAATTTCAGTTTTTTCCTTATTTATATTGCTGCTTCTATTTTTTTTTTCTTGGATAATAAAATCATTTTCCGTTGTCAAGCACAACTTTATCTGAATGTGAAAACTGAACGTGTTGTTCTTCCTGCTCAATGTCTTGCATGCTTGTGTTTTATTGCTGCTTTTATTTTCTCAAACTTTCTATTGTTGCTACTTTTATTTTATTTTATTCTTGGAGAATAGTAGCTAAAATCTACTATAGTAAAATTCATATTTTCGGTTGCTAAACATAAGCTTGCAATATTTCCTCAAGTTTCCTGTTGAATTGCTAACTTGGACTAATAATCAAAACACTTTTTCTGTGAATTTTTGCTTTTTCTTATTTATTTCTTGCTACTCCTATTTTTTTTTTATTGGAGACTAGTGGCTGAAATTATTTTCTGTTGTCAAAGCATAAGTTTCCATGCGCGCCTTATGCTTTTCTTCTTTAATAGTGTTATTAATTAGCTCTCGTATAACAAGTAAGAATAAAAATAGACTATTGTAGCATTATTTAATTTATGTAGTCAATTTTATCTAATAAACAAAATTAATTATTATTTGTATAACAAGAAAGAAGCTTGATAATCACTCTATGTTAGCTGTTTTAAGTTTTCATTGGAATGAAAAGGTTTAATTACTGCCATTGTATGGTTAGTACAGTCATAATAAAAAGAGCTAGTTATTGCCAAACCTTAAAAAATTCTCACTTATACTAATAATAATTGCCAGTTTGGTAATTATGTAGTGCTGTTAAATCGTCAATAATTCTTTCATTATCAAAATCTTTCATTTGGGTGCTCAGATTTAGTGCAAATTAACACAAATCCTTTGTTCTGTTATGTTGTAGATAGTTAGTGCCTTACAATTTGAATTCATTCCATTTCTTAATGGTCTTCATGGATGATTGAGATGAAACTTCTACAAATTTAATTTTATCATTGCAGGGCAATATAGATGCAGTGAGGCAATATTAATTGCTTTTGGAGTGGTTGCATTACCAATGGATGAAAAGCGTGCCATTTCATTGTTCTCATGAAAATTGACAAAGAAGGACGCGTACTTGAATTTGCTCAAAGGACAAAAAGAGAAGAACTAAAAGCTATAAAGGCATTTTTTTTCTCTACAAGTTTGATACCATTATTTGAATCAAAAATGTTTAATTTAGATAAAGTTTATTTATCTTGTTTATGTAACTAAAAATTACATTTGCCTAAAGTTTCCATAAGATAAAAAATAATTTTACCCATAGGTTAATTATCAGGTTTATGCAACTCTAAGACTGGGATAAGGGCACCTTAGTCAAGGTCATAGGGTCCAGGGCCTTGTAAGGGCAGTCCCAAGGCCTAAGGTGGGGTAGGGGTTTCAAGGGTTAATAAAAAGCATGAGGTCCCAAGTACAGGGTGGAAGCATCTAAGTTTGGCATATTAGTCTCAAACAGATCTCTTTTTTCTACATATCAATCATTGCTCTTCTTGTAGTTAAATTAGTTATCCAAGAATAATATAAATTGTTTGGTCTTCCTCAATATCAAAAATAATAAAATTTACAAAGAATATAAATTTATCAACTTTTACCCGAATATCTTCAACAATTCCAAATGGGTATTTAATATATCTTTCAATCATTTGTAGGGAGATTACGGTTGATTTTACTTCACAAATTCCTAATTTCCTAAAAGCAGATAAAAGCATGAATCTAATACTTGAACTAAGGTCACATAAAACTTTATCAAAATAGAAATTTTCCATAGTGCAAGGAATAGAAAAACTCCTTGGATCCTTCAATTTTGGGAGCAAATTTTTCTATAAAATGGCATTGCTCTTCTCAGTAAGTGCAATTGTCTCGTACTCTAGCAACTCTTTATATGATAGAATCTCCTTCATAAAGTTTATGTAGATGAGCATTTGTTCTAAGGCATCTACAAAATGAATATTTATATGTAATTCCTTAAAAATATTAAAAAAAATTCAAGTTTACTTATCTAGTTATTGCCTTTGAAATCTTTGAGGGTATGACAGTAGTGGGCCATATAGTGGAGGATCTTTTGGAAATAGCCTTGATTTAAGCTTCTTCTCTACTTTCTCTTGACTCTTTTTAGTCATGTTCTCTGTAGCATTTTCTTGAGGTTTATCTAGCTAGGCGGTATCTATTGGTATCTGAGTCTCTGCTAACTCTACCACTAAGAAGTGTCATAGCATTCATCTATTCTCTTGGATTTTTTTTCTCTATTACTAGGCAAAAACATTGAGGTCTTTGAGTAAGAACATATGTAATTTGGCCAATTTAAACCTCTAGATTTCTAATTGATGCCCCATGGCTTTGAAGAGTAGCTTTTATTCTTTCCATAAATTGCTTAGTGGTTTCCTTGGGTTGATTAGTGGTCTCTGTTAGCTGAGTATTATTCATTGTGAGCTAGGCAAGAATATCTTCTAAGGAAATTTTAGGTAGCTAGAGCTGTGATTAAGGTTAAGAAGAAGTAGGTGGTTGCATCACATTCTGATTGTTTTTCATGAAAATTTTGGGTTATTGTGCCAACCTTAATTATAGGTGTTGGAATATGGATTGGACTGCCTATTGGAATCTCTAACATATTGTGCCATCTCTAGTTGAGACTACGCAAATGGATTACCAACTTGGCATTCATAACTAGAGTGAGTTTTGTAACATCCTAAGTCTCTAATAAAGTTAGATAAATTTAAGAATAAGTAGAAAATATATATGACAAAGAATTAAAATGCTTAGTTATATAACAATAAGGAATTTATAAAATATGTGACATATAGTTAATCATGAATCATATAAATAAAATTCTTAAAAGCATAATGGATGGGGAAAGGATACAAATACATTTTTAAGACATTACTAATCTAGGATTAGTAGTAAATTAAGGCAATATAAAACAACTAAGGAGCTGCTAAGTAGCACAACAAAATTTCAACCACATAGTATGCCACATTGCCCATAGAATTATAGCCACCTTGCACCTACCAAAGCATGCTACATTTCCCACAAAGTTGTAGCCACATAGCTTTCCATATTCACTACAAGAAAAAGCAGATTCAGTGATGAGTTTTCAGTGGCGACTAAAAAAGTCGTCACTGAAAGCTACCATTCAGTGACAACTTAGCAATGTCGTCACTGAAAGGCAGATTTTCAGTGACGACCCTAGTACTTCGTCACTGAATGGTTTACTATTAAAAAAAACTAGCGGCAAAACTCTTTTTACTCCCGCGATTCTTCCCCTTTTTTCTTTTCTTCATTTCTTCCTCCCGCGATTCTTCCTCCCGCGAACACACTCCTCTCTGTTTGCTTCTTTTCTTCCTCCTGTGAACCCTATTTCTTCCTCCCTCTTACCCTCCACTCTATTTTCTTCATTTTGTCCTCCCGTGAGCTCTATTTCTTCCTCCCGTGAAACCTCCACCCTCCACGGACCAAATAGAGTTGCACAAAAAACCCACCACATTTGCAGTAGAGAAAACCATCGTGAAGCTCTTAGAACCCCCAAAATCGTGAAGCACTGTCAAGGTGGCTACCGTGAATATCAATGTTCCACTCTAGTTTGCCGTAGCACAGTAGAGAAGCATCTCAAGTGAGTATTTTTTTCCAATTCATCTTTGTATTGTGATTTCGATTTGATTCAGTTTTGGGGTTCCTTTAATTCTTTGTTTTTGTACTGTCTTAGAACTCTCTACTCACAAAAATGAGTCACACAGAAAACCCCATTGTGTTTGCACAGAGACCCATCCTACGCCATGAACCATTACCCAGGTGTGTTGTGAAGAGCAATATTCTTCTATGGGTGAGCTAATTTAGTCATGCTTCTACTTGTGGGATTCAAGTTGTGGTCTTTGGTTTCATTGTTTATTCTAGTTTCTTCTTGTAGAATGCAGCAAAGCAGTTTATAGTGCATTTGCTTTAATCATTTCCTCGTTTCATTTCTATTAAAAATAGAGGTGTTAAAAGCTGTTTTGATGGTTAGTATTAAGACTATGATAGTTGATAATTATCTCATGACAAGAAAAGATTCTATGTGATAATGTGATAGTTATCATTGCTTGTAAAAAATTGAATAAATATACTTACTTGAAAGAAGGTTGGTGGCTTAGAGCTAGTGTATCATAGTGATTGATTATCCATTTATTTTATGATTGAGCAGTTAAATTTGGAGGCATGGGATTGATAGTTATTGCGCTACCTACCCTAGATGGTATGTCATAAATTTAATGACTGCATGATATGTTTTTGTTTTCATCTCAATGATATTTTTGTAGTGTTTCTTTTTAAATAGATAATGATTGATATTAAGCTATAAAATTGGTTGATTCCTTGGATGGTTAGAGTTGTAAAAAAGTTTGACATCTTCAATGTCTATAAAGTCATAATGACCTTGATTTAAGAATATTTTGGATCAATCACTTATAGAATTTATTGAACTTTATATTATTCATTGGTGTGTTTGATCTATCAGACTTAACTCTGATTGCGTTGACAATTAATTGTGCAATTTAATACTCTGTGTGGACATGAAGTTCATTGCTATCTCATAATGTGCATGTGAAAGTAAATCATGATGATCACTTGAATAAAGATTGAATTTTTTTTTATCAATATAGAAAATTTGACTATTTCTTTAAAGAAATGATAATTGTTATATTTATATCCTTTTATGGATATATAAATAAATCTAAAAAATAATAATTTTATAGTGACAGTGGACAAAATAACCTATCATACTTCCAATTATATGCCCCTAGACCTTCGCCTTCCAATTATGTGAAAGGCATAAATTATTTAAAGTGTCACTTTCTGTTTTGCATTCACAGCCATATCATACTTCCTACTCAGAGACCTCTGGGTACTATTTTTTCCATAATTGGGCAATTCTCTTGTAGAGTACTTTGGATTTTGGTTCTATCCATAGAATCTGTTGATGTTTATTGCATATGACCTTTTTTTCTAGAACCTTCATCACTCTGAGTGAAGACATGGGTTAATGTTATAGGTTACTTCATACATAACATGGGTTAATATTATATTTAAGTCTAGTTGCACAATTAGATTGAATATAGTACTGGATAAGTACATACCTTCTTCTTCACTATCTTTACCATTTCATGTTAGATATCCTGATCAATGATATGTTATTTCTAAATGTAAATGATGGATGCAACCTAAATGTAAATGATATAGTACTGGTAAATGTAAATGTAAATGATATATTACATCCTACTGAATATAGTACTAGTTTTAGTGATAATCACGGATGCAACCTAAATGTAAATGATATCCTGCTCAATATTCTACTATTGTTTCTCTTCTGCTTGAACTTGGACAGCCATGAGAAAGGAGATACATGAGAGATAAATAAGGGTCTAGATGAAGGTGGTGGAGAAGATTTTCTTCTACCCCAACTCCTCATTTTGCTGTTGAAAACATAGAATTCTAGTGTTTTTACTTGGTCAAGGTTGGAAAGGAGAAATGAGTAGAACTAAAATGCAGGATGTTAGTGGGAGAGAATTGTAGCAGTTAATTAGGAGGAGGGTTAGGGTGTTAAATAGGGATGTGAGTTTCTCACTGTTTTTCTGCTGTATTTCAAAGGAGATTTTTGCTTAATTTCTGGGACCACTCGTCCATTCTTCCCCCATTTTTGTTTGTATTGGTAAATGATTTGTGACCAGGAGGGGACCTATTTTTTAGGACCACAAAACAGCAATAGTATAGTAGATAAAAGTTTTATTATTTTTCAAAACTTAGTACCTATTTGTTACTACATAACTGCCTTTCACATATGTAATTATTGCTAATAAGACAATGAATATTTGCTAAAATATGAATTCATGATCTAGAATATTGCTGTTTAAATTTTGGATATTTCTTAAAGCTTACCCAAATGGAATTTAGACAAATTTGACATTCTTTAGTTCATGTTCTATCCAATGCTTGGGTATGGAAATTTGGCTATTGAGTTTGGATCCATTTTGAGATAACCTACTTTCTTTTTTCTTGGTTATTCCATAATAATGTTGTTAATTTGAGCTGGAGGTCCATACATTGATTTTGGAATTATTTTGTAGTGTTTTGTTGGGTTTGCTCATGGAATGGTTGAGCTATCTTTTAAGTTTATCTTGTGCTAGGTTCATCTTCTTGTCAAAGCATGGTGTTTTGGAAGTGAAATGGGTCTAACCCTTATTCCTAACCAATTTTGAAGTAGGACCCTTTTTCTTCCCTACAAGACGGTATATAAAGAGATCCACAAGATCCCTCATCACCAAGCCTGTCAATTACATTTTTTTTATATTAAATTATAGTTTATCCTTATATTTTAATTTAAAATCAGTTTGTTCTTTTATAGTCATAAGTGTTATTTGATTTCATATATTTATTTTATTATCATTAATTAGTCTATGGTATTTTTAATGTTAATCAATTCACATAAATATTAAAATGATGAATAACCTCTGCTTTTTGTGTTGATGTTTTATTAGAAGACATGAGAGGAGTTTCTATTCCTGGAGTAATTAGTTAGTTTGTAGTTGCTTTCCCTTTTAACCCCCCAAAAAAATGTATATTTCATTTAAACCATAAACAATTTTATAATTCTAAGATCTTTAATTAGGAGAATTAAACTAATTTTTAAAAATTAAAACTCTTTTAAAACTTAATCTCAATAATAAGTATATATATGTGAGCAATGTGTTACTCTAATGTGTTCCTCTAATTCTTGACATTCTAATATGTGTGTAATGTGTTGCTCTAATTCAGAAACAGCTGCACCTTTAATTTTACATCTAGCTACTAGTTACAACGCTTTTAGTGTGTTTGGTGATTCTTGGCTACACCCCCAAATCATCAAGCACTTTCTTTGATTGAGCTACTATTATTTTATATGAACATGATCTCAACTACTTCTCCGTATCTCTCTATTTCTAATTGCTCACTTTGACTCCATCCAAAATTGTATGACAGATAATGGATAAGAGTTGGTTGAAAGTTGGGAACAGAGCTGATCGAAGGTACATAAAAAGGGTGGATGATTTTCTTGAGTGGGCATACAGTCAACCAAGGGTGGGCAGCAGAATTAGATGCCTATGCAAAAAATGTAGAAATATGGTGTTCAAGGTTAAGCATGAAGTACGGTTTGATATGTTGAAGAATGGTTTATGGCAATCTTATGAGGTTTGGGATCGTCATGGAGAAGTTGTAGGGACAACTTCATATCCCCTTGATGAAGGGAATGAAGAGGATGACATAATTGGAATGATACAAGATGCATATGGAGTTGTGAACACGGAAGAGATGAACCCTCATGTAGAAAACAATGAAGAGCCAAATTTTCATGCAAGAAAGTTTTACGACTCACTAAAAGATGCCAAAACAAGTTTATATCCAAATTGTGATAAGGTGTCAAAGTTGTTGTTCATCGTTAGACTACTTAATTTAAAGTGTCTTAATCGTTGGAGACAATTCTATGGACATGTTGTTAGAATTATTTAAAGAAGTGCTGTTAGAGGGTGCCCAAGTACCTAATTCCTACTATGAAGCCAAGAAGATTGTTCAAGACTTAGGGTTAGACTACACAAAAATAGATGCATGTAAGAATGACTGCATTTTATACAGGAAAGAACATGCTACTGCACAATTATGCCCTACGTGCAAGTTGTCTAGATGAAAATCAAATGGGCAAAAAGGCAAGAAAGAAGCTCACAAAGTGTTGCGATATTTTCCAATTAAGCCAAGGTTGCAAATATTATATATGGAAAGGCACGCTGCTAGAGATATGAGGTGGCATAAAGAAGAACGTGTTGATGATAGTGTGTTAAGGCACCCATCTGACTCCATTGCCTAGAAATCTTTCAATGAGCAACATCCTAATTTCGCAGGGGATCTTAGAAATGTTAGGATGGGATTAGCAAGTGATGGGTTCTAGCCATATGGAAACATGAGTGTCAACCATAGTATCTGGCCAGTTGTTCTTGTACCATATAATTTGCCCCCTTGGAAATATATGAACATGTTGACACTTCTTATCCCTGGCCCAAAGTCTCCAGGAGATGATATAGATATATATTTGGAACCAATGATTGAGGAACTTAAAGAATTATGGTAGGAAGGGGTGGAGACATATAATGCTCATTCACAGTCAAATTTTAATATGCGAGTTGTGATCATGTGGACAATAAATGATTTTCTTGCATATGGCAATCTTTCAAGTTGGTCCACAAAAGGAAAATTAGCATGTCCTTGTTGCCACAAAAATACCCACTCTGTATCATTAAGAAGCAAACTATGTTACATGGGTCATCGTCGCTTCTTACCAACTAATCATATTTGGCATCAAAATAAGAGGGCATTTGATGGTAACATAGAAAATGATACTGCACCTACATATTTGACTGGTGATGAAGCACTTAAACAACTAGAATTCTTGCCCAATGTGACGTTTGGAAAGGGTCAGAAACGAATGCGCGACCAATCAAGTCTTGCATATAATTGGAAGAAAAAGAGCATCTTCTTCCAATTACCTTATTGGAAAACACTTCTACTACGACATAATCTTGATGTTATGCATATTGAGAGAAACGTGTCAGACAACATTGTGTCCACAGTGATGGATATGGTTGGAAAGACGAAGGACACAGTGAAGAGCCGCTATGATTTGGTGGATATGGGAATTAGGTCAGGTTTGCACCCTATTGAGAACGAGAATAATATTTTGTTACCAACAGCATGCTACGTGCTATCACCTCAAGAGAAGTTGAAGGTTTGCAACTTTTTGACTGAGTTAAAGGTTCCCGATGCATTCTCTTCCAATATTTCAAGGTGTGTCAATGTGGTAGAAAGAAAGATATATGGACTAAAGTGTCACGACCATCACATTTTATTGCAGGAACTATTTCCAATTGCAATTCGTGGGTTATTGCCTAAGGAGGTCAATGATCCTATAGTGGAGTTGGCTTAATTTTTTAAGATTTTGTACTCAAAATGCTTAACCATGGAAGACCTAGATTCAATTGAAAAACAAATTGCCCTTACCTTATGTAAATTGGAAACTGTGTTTCCTCTAGCATTCTTTGATGTCATGGTCCACCTACCAATCCACTTAGCAAGAGAGGCAAAGATTGCAGGGTCTGTTCAATATCGATGGATGTATCTAATTGAGAGGTAACATTATCAAACCTATACAATTTCATTGTGTTGCATTTAGTATTAAAAACCCAATTAATTTGTCATTTGTATTTATAGGTATCTACACACACTGAAGTCATATGTTCACAATAAAGCTCGTCCAAAAGGCTCAATTGCCGAAGGCTATTTAGCTTATGAAAGCCTGATATTTTGCTTAAGATATTTGAGCAATATTCCAACAAAATTCAATAAAGCTCCAAGAAATGATGATGAAAATATGACACCTTCTCAGAGGTCGATATTTGGTCAAAGTGGATAGTTAAGAGGTGCCGGCAAATCGATTTTCCTCTCTAACAAAGAATTTGATCAAGCTTCTCTATACGTGCTACAAAATAGTGAAAAAGTTTGGCCGTTCATAGAGTATGTACACTATAGCTTACTCACAATTAAATTATTGGTAAACCAAACTCTAATACATGGTATGACACAATTTGTAGGGAGCACAAAAGGGAGCTCCAAACACAGGCATCAAATGTTGATTCAAGGCACATTAAAGAGTTTCCTCAATGGTTTAATCGTCTAGTAAGTATTCTTTAAGTAGGTTAACTAATGCATTATATTATATGTTATGTCATAACCTTTCGATGTTACTTTTTAATAGGTTACGAAGCCTGGTTCACATTAGCGAGGAGATGATGAGCTACTTAGCTTAGCCATTGGTCCTCAAAGAGTAGTATATAGCTATACCACAATTTTGGCCAATGGGTTTAGGTTTCATACAAGAGATCATGAATCTCAAAGAAAAACCAAAATAGTGGAGTTCTTGTGAGGGGGGATGATTCTGATCCTAAGAAGGAATATTATGGAATTCTCGAGGATATTTATGAGCTTTCTTATGTGGGGGATAGGAAAGTACATCTCTTTAAATGTCATTGGTGGGATGTTGCTCATTTAGGAAGAGGATATAAAGTTGACAGATATGGATATACATGCATGAATTCTCATTTTTCATTGAATACAAACGAGCCATTTGTTATGGCATCTCAAGTAGAACAAGTTTTCTATTTGAATGATATTGTTGAGCGAGATTGGCTTGTTGTTGTGAAAACAAACCCCCGTGACCTTTTCAACATGCCTTCTGAAGATGATGTAGGAGAATCATTTTCTGCAGAAGACGCTTACCAACAGAATGAGGTTGAACATAATGAGTTCATTGACAATGACAATCAGAATGACATTGCAGTGGTATTATTGAGGGATGATATTCAACCTCAAAGTGTTAATCACCAGATTGAGGGAGGAACTGTTAGGGAGGTTGACTTCATCAATGACAATGAAGAAGGAGAGACCACAGACGAAGAAAGTGATGAAGAAGACTTTTTATCTAAAAACTCTATATGAAATACTCACAATGTAATGGGTATATATGATGTACAATATTCTTGTTAAAAATACTAGTTTAATTTAGTGTAAAACATTGTATCTATAATATACATATTATTGGTAAATATACTTGATGTGAAATGCTATAGAATGTAATAAGTATATACTTTGTCATCCCATATTTTGTTTTATATTGGATTTTTTTATTTTTTGCCTGAAGTGTTGATCACTAACATGATTTGTCTATTTCCAGTAGGTTGATTTCCAAAGATGGCAGGAAGAGGAAGAGGTGGACGCGATGGTCACGGGTACAGAGGTGTCAGACATGGTGGTTCTAATGAAGGAACCCCACTGCCGTGTATACAAACATGTCTGGGAGAGACTGAGGCACAACTCACCCTACCAACCTCTCGACGTCCAATTAGTAGTTCAGGTATGTAAATAAAATAGTTTACAAAATTAGTTAAGATTTCTTATTTTGTGTCTAATACCCTAGTTCATTGTGCCTAATGAAGGAACCCCACTGCCGTGTATACAGTCCCGTCTAGGAGAGACTGAGGCACAACTCACCCCACCAACCTCTCGGCGTCCAATTAGCAGTTCGGGTATGTAAATAAAATAGTTTACAAAATCAGTTAAGATGTCTTATTTTGTGCCTAATACCCTAGTTCATTGTGGTTCACAGCTTCTTGCAGCATAAGCTGAAATGTAAGGGGATCATACAAATGTATTAGTGTAGACTCGAAGACAAAAAATGGACAAAAAATCTAAATTATGATCCTTGACGATATCCTTAGAGCTGTGGGAGACGGATCAAGAGAACTTGTCAATTACATCGGACACATAGCACTATCCACTTGTCCTTTGAAAGAGCGGGAATGGACCATAATTTGGGAACAGTGTGGGGAACAGATCTTGTTGCAAGTGAAGGTAATTATTAGCATAATTATTTGTCAAACTTATATCCAGTTTTTGAATTTAACAAATTTGAGTTTATTGTTGTAGGAAAAATTTGAGGTGGGTACAAGTATAGAATGGCGATTTGATGCGTTCATCAATGCCACCGCACAAAGATTGTACAAAAATTGGAGGAGTCGCTTGCACAAACTCTATTCCTAGTACAACACCGATGAGGAGAGACTAGCACATCCACCTCCCACAGTCGACGATGATGAATGGAGGCACTTGGTTAGTTTTTTTGGCTCAGATGGTTTTAAGGTATTATGTAATACCATATTTAAATAGTGATCTATTATGAAATGTGCAACGAAATTGTTTGTCAAACTTATGAAGTTACATGCAGAGAAAAAGTTCAACAAATGCACAGAACATGGCTAAACAGTTAACAAAACATACATGCGGTTCTCGATCGTTTGCAGAAGTTGAGGAATTAACGTTCAGACTTTAGAATAACTTATTCTTATATATAAATTTATATGCATGTTTTATTTATCATTATATGACAATTATGTTTTATTGTAGAGAAATCCTGAAACTAGAGAGAAGGCTCCAATTGACCAGATATGGGAGATACAGCATACTCGTAAGTCGAAAGAAGGGGAAGTTATATGGTCAGATGCAAAGTCCCAGACAATTCATATATACTTAAATTTTATTGAGTTTTACCTGATGTAATTTATATTTCTTGTTCTTATTCTAACTCTACTTTGTTTTAAGCGTAGGCCCAATTGAAAGAGATTGTAACCAAGCAATCTCAGGAAGACACTCCTGGTATGATCAATGATGAAATGTTGACTCAGGTTCTTGGTCAAAGGACGGGGTATTTTCGCAGTAAAGGATACGGGGCTATACCTCCCACTAAGAGAGTTGCTAACCAAATCACTCCCTAACACCTTGAAGAGCAAGAAAGGAAAATACGTGAAAAGGTTGCTACATAATTACATGAGGAGATGAGACTACGAGAAGAAAGGATGCAAGCACAATTTGAAGAAAAACTACAGTCACAAATAACCTCTTTAATCACATCCCTCCAACAGGTACTAATATGTATATAAATATTTGTCTGACTGTGTATTTGGCATCATTGACTTACCATCCTTAAAACAATTTGATCTTTTTTTTGGTGTTTTATCTAGAGATGCATGATTGTAATTGAGTATATTTGGATAGCTTAGAAATCCAAAATGCAAGCCTAAGTGAATATATGAGATACAAGCATTCAGTATTGAGTGACTTAAACTTGCAACAAATGTTGTTTCAAACTTGTTTGTGTGTGCAAATTTCGATAAGGCAAGCTATTGAGTGACACTATACCATCCTTAAAACTATTTTTTGTATGTGCGTTATTCCTCACCAACATGAATATGAACCCAAGATTATTTTATCAATTATCTGTTCATTAATTACTAGTTAGTTGTAGTTGTAAAAAAAAAAAGATTACTAAAGTTTGTTGCAGTGTGTGAACTATAAGTCCAGAGTCATTGAGAATAGATACAAAATGGACAAGTGCGAAAGAGAACTTGGCATCCTAATTAATTCACCTGGAAGAATTCAAATATGTTCTATGGCTTGCCTTGTACTGATTTGGTCTTGTCACCTTTTGACGTGGTGTTAACAAGATATGACATTGTTTTGATTGCTGTAAGTTTTTATGGATTGTCATATGTTTTGACTTATGAAGAGAATTGGTCATTGTTTTATTATGAGAAGTGGTTGCAATTGAATTTTCATTTCGATGTCACAATATATGCTTTGTACTAATTTGCTCCCACACTAGAAGAATTCAAATATGTTTCATGGCTTGCCTTGTACTGATTTGGTCTTGTCACCTTTTGACGTGGTGTTAACAAGATATAACATTGTTTTGATTGCTGTAAGTTTTTATGGATTGTCATCTGTTCTGACTTATGAAGAGAATTGGTCATTTTTTTATAATAAGAAGTAACGATAATTTGATTGTCTGTTTGAAGGCACAATAAGAATTGGTCATTGCTCCCACACTTGATTAGCTCCTTCCTTCTTCCCTGTTATTGTTCCTGATTGTTGTAGATTTCTGTGAATTGTCATATGTTATGACTTATGAAGAGAATTGATAATTGTTTTATAATGAGAAGTGGCGGTAATTTGATTGTATTTTGAAGTCACATATATATGATTCCTACGTTTTCTTTTTCTGATTTTATTGTATTTTTGTAATGGTTTTATTTCCTCTAAAACATATGGTTAGGTTTCAGATAGTTAAAATTTGGTCTAACACTAGAAGAATTCAAATATATATATTGCATGGTTGTAGCACTGAGTGAATTTTCTCTCAAGGATTATGTGGCCGCTTAATTTTTGCTTTTGGTGGATGATTTTGTGCATAGGTGAATGTTTTTTCAGAACAACAAAAAAATAAGGTGTCTTCTGATTATTTGGTCTGAACTTATGCTCTTTTATTTTTGGGACAAACTTGAACTATAGATAGAGAGGATTAGCATTTGCAATTTGAGCACAAACAAGCTTGGGTCATATATGCTTGACTATTATTTTTTTATTAATGTTTTTGTGATTCTACAATATTGTAGACAAAATAGAGCACACTATCAATATGTCATGTTTAATAGTTAGTGAGAGTGAAATAATGACTAAATTAGTCATTATTATGTGCATAATGTTAGAATATTTTTTTAAGTGTCATATATGTGATATTAACTTTGTTAAACTTGGTCACATTTATTTTTTTTGTATTTTTTTTTCATGCTATTGTTACATATTTATTTTTAAAAATTCTACTTGTCATATCTTAATTTATTATTGGAATATGAATAGGGACAAATTCCGCTGGGCATTATGGGTAGTGCTGCACCAAGTTCTACGACTAATGCAACACCATCTCCAAGAGAGCCACCAAGTTGATTTTTTTTACTTTGTTAACATTTTATTATGTAATTTTTTGTTAATTGACATTGTATATTTCACTCAACAATCATGTATTATGTATGAAATTCTGGTTATATATATATATATACTTTATTAATTTCTTTGATTATGTTTTTTAATCATAAATAAAGATTTTATTTAAATGGTAAATAAAAATTCTTTTAAGAAATTACTATAGGATTCAGTGGCGACCAAAAGTCGTCATTGAATCCAACGATGGGAGATTCAGTGACGACTTAATCCATCATAAATGGCTTTTGAGTTTTTTTTTTCATGCAAAGTTTCAGTGACGAACTTCCTCAGTCGCCACTGAATGTAACTTTCAGTGGCGACTGAGGAAGGTCGTCACTGAAAGGTTACGAAATTTCTATAAAATTTTACCCAGGTTTCAGTGGCGACATTGCTAAGTCGCCACTGAATGCTGCATTCAGTGGCGACTAAGTTGTCACTGAATCATAATTTTCAATGACGACTTTGAAGGGTCATCACTGAAAAACCTGCATTCAGTGGCGACTAAGTCACCATTGAATGTATACATTCAGTGACAACTTTTCTAGGTTGTCACTAAAAGCTTCAATGACGCATTTATCCGCGACCACCTGGTGACGACTAAAAGTCGTCACTGAATGTATTCAGTGACGACTTTTTCACCTTTAGTGATGACTAAATTCGCCACTGAATGCTAGTTTTCTTGTAGTGTTATTGGCCACAAAATTGTAACCACCTTGCAGCCACCTTGCACCTACCAAAGCATGCCACATTGTCCACAAAGTTGCAACCACATAGTATGCCATATTGACCACAAAATTGCAGCCACCTTGCACCTACCAAAGCATGCCACATAGCCACAAAACTTCAACCAAAATCAGCCAAGAAAAATGCCACCTTTCAGCAAAAAAATCTGCCATATAGCCATAATTATTTCAACAACATTCCAACCAAGAAATAGCTACCCACTTCAGCCATGTTTCTGCCCATAATCAGAAAAATAATGCAAAGGCTACTGTCCTCCTTTATGCCTCTGAATTATCACGCCCTCCCTATAGAAACCACAAGGGAATCCATACAAAACACAGCCAACTTTTCATCTTGAGTGGTGGAAATCAGCAACCAAGAATCATGATATCTAGTTATTATTTTGGGTAGCAAATTTAATCCCCATTCCTCATGCAATCAGCACCTAAGAGGGAGAGAAGGAAGCCAGAAAACTTAGCTAAGTTGCAAGGGAAACCAAGAGGAGAAGCAAGCTAAAATTTGAGAACTATAAGAGCATTTTTGCACAAGGTGAGTTTTCTCTCTTAAGGAAAGTTTGTTTGTAGTGAGTAAAGCTCATTTTAGGTTCTACATGGGTGATTAATAAGCATGAGATGCAAGATGTTAAATTAGAAAACATGGAACTCTAGTGGTAGGGAACAATCTTTGCCATCTAAGTAACAAACATACTGAAGCACCACACATTCTACACCTAAAAGTTTTAGGCCATGTATTCTTGGACTGTTTGATTGGGTAAATGGCCTTTAAATTTTCTAATATTTGGTGAGCCAAGTCTTGAAATATTGATAATAAATTCTAGAAATTTTTGTGATTTTTGAGAGCCAACAAATAGGCCATTTTTAATCAAAACAGTGTTGAGAAAAATCTATTGGACAGCTCAGGCTGTTAATGAAACTACTAAACATTGAAGGGGTTAGATGTTGAATTTTTGTAGGAAAATTTTATGACATGTTATAGGGATCCTACTTAAGGAACCCACCAAATATTAGATAATTCTGGTCAGTTTAAGGCATGTAATAAAATATGAAAATTCGGTGGGACATAAAGTGAGTCAAAACAGACCAGAACTGGGGACAACCATAAAAAGTGTGTTATTTGAGGAGTCAAATGAATTATTCTTTCCTTGAAATTTTTATGAATATCTAGGATGATCCATATCAAATATCACGAATTTGGAAGAAGTTTTACCCATCCAAAGTAATGGAAAACAGAATAGAAATAGAATTGAAACCAATATGCACTATTCTGGATTATGAAGGTAGTTCTTGGGGTAAATGGAATAGTTAAGGGCTATACGATACATGAAATAAAATAGACATGTAAAGGAACTTCCATGGAAAATTTTAGAATTTTTAGAGGACTTTTGTCATATTTAATAATAACCCCAAATCTCAATAGAATCACAGTTTTGTTTTGGGGAGCAAAAGCTCTTAAACTAAAGACTTATGATTTTAGGTGCTAATATGCATGCATTAACCAAAAGCTCGTATATGTTTTAGTTTGAGTTGCTAGTAGTAACATTGACAACCTTGGAAAGGAATTGATTGTGCAAAAAGTGAGGTAGCTAGATTTTCTTTAAAACACTATCTTTATGAACTTGAATTTATCAATTTCACTGGTTGTCTGACTTTTATGCTATGATAAATGATGGTCTAAAGATATGTTATGTATGCATTCTTGGGAATTAAGGGGTGCCTAAAGTGTGCTAAGTAAGCCCAATTTCTCCCACGTATTGGCTAATAATAGGAGATGCATAAGGCTTTTGCAGGTATGGGATTGCAATTGGTAAGTAGACTAAAATGTTATGGGTCCCTAGTGTGACCAAGATTATGTATGTATGTATGGTCAGTGCTTATGTTTCAGTGAAATAAATTGAGATGCTTTAAGGAATGGAATATATATTATTTTTCTGAAAAAAATTCTAGCTATTGAGATTGTCATCTCATTTTTTTATGTCCACATAATCACATTCCAGGTACTCCAGCAAGAAGTTAGCAACATGGGTCTCAACGTTGAATCTTCTGATTATGGATTGTTTTTTCTTTGGTTGTGTAATATTTGTGGGATGACATAGTTGAGTGCCAAGTCCCTTTTAGACAACTTATAATGTGATGTAAAATAAGTTATGGACTGTATACTTTTCTTTATGGCGTGAGAGCCTTTTTGTTGTAATTAATGCATATCACACCCAGTTAGTTGCCTATAAGGAAATGATATTTTAAAATGCTTAGAATAGCATGAAGCACTTGTATGCTTATCCATGAGAGATAACTAACAATATAAGTGAATAGGTTAATTTATGGGCTAGGTAAACATTGCTAGAAATTTATAGATAAGAAAAAAAGTGTATAATATGAAATTCTCTTAAGGGGAATATTCTATGATGTGGATGTATGAAATAAGATTCTAGTCAGTAGGGTGTTGACAATTTTTGGTATCAGAGCAATAGTTCAGGGAATTATCTAGGTGTTTGAATGAATTCTAGGATATTCTAAATTGATTTAGAGTTGAATTATTATGAAATTGGCTTTTGTTTTAGGGGTTGTTAAATAGAGTAAACATAGTTTATAGTCTTGTGACTAATTATATGAAAAAAATTTGTATATATAATTGTGCAGACAAGGAAATGGCATATAAGAGAACCTAGGCTGAGACCCTAAAAGAAATATCTAAGAATATGGAAGCCTTAGCTACCAAGCTCTATGGGCAAGCTACAGCCCAAGCCACCACAGCACAAATTCTTCAACAAGTTCAAGAATCCCTTAAACAGTGCCACAAGGAAACAATCCTGAAGGCGCTGGAGAGGAAAATAGGCCAAGCCAGATAAATAAAATCATGGACCAATTCTGGAAGGCCAGCCCTCCTTCATTTCTTGGAGAGTATGACTCAGTGATAACGGTGTGATGGATCATGCAACTGGAGAAATTTTTTAAGGTTTTGGAATGTAGTACAGAACAGAAAGTTTCCTTAGCCATTTACATGTTAGAAGGTGAGGCAGATCATTGGTGGAAAAGTATGCAGAGACTATGGCAGACCAATGATACTCCTATTACCTAGGATAATTTTAAAGAAACATTTTATGATAAATATTTCCCAGATAATGTGAAGAATCAAAAAGAAGCTGAATTCATATAGTTGAAGCAAGGAAACATGATTATACCCCAATATGAGGCTAAGTATGAAGAGCTTTCTAAATTTTTCACTTATCTGAAGCATACCCATGATTATGCATAGAAGGTGGCAAATTTTGAATGAGGATTAAAACCTGAGATTAGAGAAAGAGTAGCTACCTTAGAGATACGAAATTTTGCCAAGTTGGCAAGTAAATGTAGAATAGCAGAAGAAAATCTTATGAGTGCCAGGGATGAGAAAAGATTGAGAGATAGTGAGCCCTTTATTGGAAGAGGAAAACCCTGGAACAAAAAGTTTAAGAGGAACAATTCTCAAGGTAAGAGAATGTTGACCCATAGTGGCCAAACCTCTAGCTAGCCTACTTGTAATAAATATGGGAAGAACCATGGGGATAGACCCTATTTAGCTGGTCAAAATGCTTGCTACAATTATGGAAAACCTAACCACTACTCCAGGGATTGTCGAGTAAGGAGGGGATCAGTTCCTGATGGCAGACCATAGAATCAGGGGTGGGTGTTTGCTCTTTCTTAGTAGGAGGCTAGCCAATCTCTAAATTTAATCAGAGGTACGTTAATGATCCAAAACTTACTTGTAGATGCATTGTTTGATTTTGGTGCTACACATTCATTTATTTCATATGATTGTGCTAAGAGTCTGGGTTTGACTATGGATACTTTGCCATATGATCTTTCTATTTCCACACCTATTGGGATCCTTGTCATAACGTTTGATGCTTGTATCAATTGTGTTGTACAATTTGATCATAAATGTACCACTTTGGATCTTGTATGCCTTCCTTTGTTTGATATTGATGTTATTCTTGGAATGGATTGGTTGTCTACTAATAATACAATTCTTGATTATTCTATAAAATATGTTTCCTTACCTGTTTGTGGTCCTACATCTAAACACTCAATTGAAACTTCTTACTTATCCACCACCCAGGCTGAGAGATACCTTAAGAAGGAATGTCAAGGGTTCCTAGTCTTCTTTTCTTTGCAAGCAAAAGTAGAAGAGGGCATAGAAAACATACCTATTGTTAGGGATTAGCCAAAAGTAGTCCCTAAGGAGTTTAGCATTCTCCCTCTTGATAAAGAAGTAGAGTTCTCCATTGACTTAGTGCCTGGTGTAGGTCCCATATCTAAGGCTCCCTATAGGATGGCTCTTGTAGAGCTAGCTGAGCTTAAAAAATAGATATAAGAACTTTTAGAGAAGGGATTCATCAGACCCAGTGTATCCCACTAGGGTGCACTAGTCTTATTTGTTAAAAAGAAAGATGGTAGCCTTAGGTTGTGTATAGATTATAGGCAGTTAAATAAATTTACCATCAAGAATAAATATCCACTGCCTAGGATAGATGACCTACTGGATCAATTAGCTAAATTATTAGTCTTCTCTAAGACAAATTTAAGGTCAGGTTACCATCAGTTGAGAATTAAGGTCGAAGATGTCCCAAAAATAGCTTTTTGAACCCGATACGGACATTATGAGTTCCTAGTCATGCCTTTTAAGTTAACCAATGCCCCAGCCATTTTTATAGATTATATGAATAGGGTTTTAAGGCCATACCTAGATAAGTTTGTTGTGGTTTTCATAGATGACATCTTAATTTATTCTAAGAGCCTTGAAGAACATGAGAATAACCTTTGAATAATGTTGCAAACCCTGAAGGATAGGAAATTGTATGCCAAGCTTAGCAAGTGTGAATTTTGGTTGACAGAGGTAAGATTTCTAGGACATGTTGTCTCCAAGGAGGGGATAGCAGTGGACCCTAGTAAAGTGGAAGCAGTGGTTAACTAGGAAAGACCAAAGACAGTCACTAAAATACATAGCTTTCTAGGCTTAGCAGGATACTATAGGAGATTTATCTAGGGATTCTCTCAGATAGCCATGCCTCTAACTAGGTTAACCAAGAAGGATCAACCATTTGTGTGGGATGGTCAATGCGAGAGTAGTTTTCAAGAATTGAAAGCTAGGCTAACCTCCGCCCTAGTGCTAGTGATACCTAACCCTAGTGAACTCTTTACAATATATAGTGATGCATCTAAGAAGAGTTTAGGTTGTGTTTTAATGCAGCAGGGTAGAGTAGTAGCTTATACTTCTCGATAGCTTAGACCTCATGAGGAGAATTACAACACATATGATCTGGAACTAGCAGTTGTAGTGTTTTCCCTTAAGATTTGGAGACATCATTTGTATGGTGTCAAGTTTGAAGTTTTTAGTGATCACAAGAGTCTTAAGTACCTTTTTTACCATAAGGAGTTAAATATGAGGCAAAAAAGATGGATGGAATTTCTAAAAAATTATGATTTCACCCTTAATTACCATCTGGGCAAGGCAAATGTGGTTGCTGATGCCTTGAGCAGGAAATCCCTCCATAGGACATCATTGATGCTTAAGGAGTAAGAACTAATTGAAGGCATGAGAGATTTGAATCTCTCTATTTCTCCACAGCTTAATAGCCTCCTTATGAG
This sequence comes from Gleditsia sinensis, assembly GCA_037074535.1. Classification (NCBI taxonomy): domain Eukaryota; kingdom Viridiplantae; phylum Streptophyta; class Magnoliopsida; order Fabales; family Fabaceae; genus Gleditsia; species Gleditsia sinensis. Next base: position 31,608,372 of record CM073473.1, on the reverse strand, counting down.
TGAATTGGGGATTCATAATTATCTTAGGAATATAATTAAAGATGCTCAAGTTTCTGATCCATACTTGAAGGACATTAGAGAACAGATATCCCAGGGCAAGTCTAAAGAATTTCACATTTCTGAGGATGGGCTTATCAAGTTTAGAGAGCGGTTGTGTGTACTTGAGGTGAAGGAATTGAGAAATAGTATCCTAACTGAAGCTCATAAGAGTAGGTATACCATACATCTTAGAGCCACTAAGATGTATCAAGACTTAAAGAGGAGTTTCTGGTGGCTTGGGATGAAAATGGACATAACCCGTTGTGTCTAAGTGCTTAGTGTGTTAGAGAGTCAAGGTAGAACACCAAAAGCCTGGTGGATTGCTTTAACCTTTAGATATTCCTGAGTGGAAATAGGATAACATCTCTATGGATTTTGTCATGGGCTTGCCTAAGACATCATCTGGCTATGATGCAATTTAGGTAAATGTGGATAAACTAACCAAGTCTGCCTACTTCTTAGCCATTAAGTCTACCTATTCTCTGGACAAGTTGGCACATGTGTATGTTCATAAAATTGTCAGACTCTATAGGATACCTACCAGTATTGTTTCTGACCCTGGTTTACTTCTAAATTTTAGAGATCCTTACAAGAAGCATTAGGTACTAAACTTAGGTTTAGCAAAACCTACCATCCACAAACTGACGGGCAGACAGAGATAACAATTTAGACTTTAAAAGATATACTTAGGGCTTGTGTACTAGAAATGAAAAGAAACTGGGATGTGTATCTTCCTTTAGCTGAATTTGCTTATAATAATAGTTACCATTCTAGTATCCAGATGGCTCCCTTTGAAGCTTTGTATGGAAGAAAGTACAGGTCACCTCTGTGTTGGGTAGAGCTAGGGAAGAGGAGTCTTTTGGGCCTTGATTTGGTTGGCCAAATGACAAGGCACATTGAACTTATCAAAGAGAGATTGCTAGCAGCCCAAAGTAGAAAAAGAGCTATACAGATAAAAGAAAAAGACCTCTAGAATTTGAAATAGGTGACCATGTTTTCCTTAAGGTAACTCTATTCACGGGTGTGGGGAGGTCTTTGAAAACCAAAAAGCTCAGTCTTAAATACATCGGTCTTTTCCAAATACTTAATCGGATCAAATTAGTAGCTTATAAACTTGTACTTCCTCCAAACCTTTATCAGATTCATGATGTATTTCATATTTCCCAACTCAAAAAGTATAACCCAGACCCTGCACATATCATAGAGCATGAATCAATGCATTTACAAGATAATCTGTCATACACTGTAAGCCCAGATCGAATCATCGACGCTAAGATTAAACAATTGAGGAATAAGAACATACCTCTAGTTAAAGTGGTCTGGAAGGGACTATCCTCTTAGAAAGTAACTTGGGAGACAAAAGGAGAAATGAAGAGGACTTATCCACATCTATTTGAATAAGGTATGTTAAATTTTATGGACAAAAATCTTTAAGGGGGAAAGAAATGTAACATCTTAAGTCTATAATAAAGTTAGATAAATCTAAGAATAAGTAGAAAATACATATGACAAAGAATTAAAATGCTTAGTTATGTAACAATAAGGCATTTATAAAATAGGTAACATATATTTAATCATGAATCATATAAATAAAATTCTTAGGAGCATAATGGATAGGGAGAAGATACAAATACATTTTTAAGACATTACTAATCAAGGATTAGTAGTAAATTAAGGCAATATAAAACAACTAAGGAGCTGCTAAATAACACCACAAAATTTCAGCCACATAGTATTCTATATAGCCTATAGAATTATAGCCACCTTGCACCTACCAAAGCATACCACATTGCCCACAAATTTGTGGCCACATAGCATGCCACATTGCCCACAAAATTGTAGCCACTTTGCAGCCACCTTGCACCTACCAAAGCATGCCACATTGCCTACAAAGTTGCAACCACATAACATGCCACATTGGCCTCAAAATTGTAGCCACCTTGCAACCACCTTGCACCTACCAAAGCATGCCACATAGCCAGAAAACTTTAGCCAAAATCAGCCAAGAAAATGCAACCTTTCAGCAAGAAAATCCTACCACATAGCCATAATTATTTCAGCAACATTCCAGCCAAGAGACAGCCACCCAATTCAGCCATGTTTCTGCCCACAATCAGAAAAATAATGCAAAGGCTGTTGCCCCACTTCATGCCTCTGAATTATCATGCCCTCCCTGCAAAAACCACAAGGAAATCTCTACAAAAACATAAGGGAATCCCTACAAAACACATCCAACTTTTCCTCTTGAGTGGTGGAAACTAGCAGCCAAGAATCATGCTGTCTACGTATTATTTTGGACAGCAAATTCAAACCCCATTCCTCATTCAATTAGCACCCAGGAGAGAGAGAAGACAGCCAAAAAACTTTGCTAAGTTGCAAGGGAAACCAAGAGGAGAAACAAGCTGAAATTTAAGAACTATAGGAGCATTTCTGCATAAGGTGAGTTTCCCGTCTTAAAGAAAGTTGGTTTGTAGTGAGTAAAGCTCATTTTAGGTTCTGCATGGGTGATTAATGAGAATGAGATGCAAGATGTTAAATTAGAAAACATAAAACTCTAGTGGTAGGGAACAATCTTTGTCATCTAAGTAACAAACATGCTGAAGCACAACACATTCTGCACCAAAAATTTTTAGGCTCTGTATTCTTAGACTATTTGATTGGGTAAATGGCCTTTAAATTTTCTAATATTTGGTGAGACAAGTCTTGAAATATTTATAATGAATTATAGAAATTTTCGTATAGTCCATTTTTAATCAAAATAGTGCTAAGAAAAATCTGTTGGACAGCTCAGACTGTTGATGAAAATACTAAACATTGAAGGGGTTAGATGTTGAATTTTTGTAGACATGTTATAGGGATTCTACTTAAGGACCCCACCAAATATTAGAGAATTTTGGATAGTTTGATGCATGTAATAAAATATGGAAATTCTGTGGGACATGAAGTGAGTCAGAACAGACCAGAACTGGAGACAGCCATAACAAGTGTATTATTTGAGGAGTCAAATGAATTATTCTTTCCTTGAAATTTTTATGATGATTATATAACATATCTAGGATGATTCATATCAAATATCACGAGTTTGGAAGAAGTTTTACCCATCCAAAGTACTGGAAAACAGAATAGAAATGGAACTAAAACCAATATGTACTATTCTGAATTATTAAGGTAGTTCTTGGGGTCAACGGAATAGTTAAGGGTTATGAGATACACGAAATAAAATAGACATGTAGAGAAACCTCCATGGAAAAGTTTAGAATTTTTAGAGGACTTTTGTCATATTTAATAATAACCCCAAATCTCAACAGAATCATAGTTTTGTTTTGGGGTGTAAAAGCTTTTAAACTAGAGATTTATGATTTTAGGTGCTAATATACATGCATTAACCAAAAGATCTTATATGTTTTAGTTTGAGTTGCTGATAGTAACATTGGCAGCCTTGGAAAGGAAGTAATTGTGCAGGAAGTGAGGTAGCTAGCTTTTCTTTAAAATACTCTTTATGTTTATGAACTTGAATTTATCAATTTCACTGGTTGCCTGACTTCTATGCTATGATGAATGATGGTCTAAAGATATGTTATGTATGAATTCTTGGGAAAAGGGTTGCCTAAAGTGTGCTAAGTAAGCCCAATTTCTCCCACATATTGACCAATAATAGGAGATGCATAACCCTTTTGCAGGCATGAGACTGCATTGGGTAAATAGACCAAAATGTTATGGGTCCTTAGTGTGACCAAGATGATGTATGTATGTATGGTCAGAGCTTATGTTTCAGTGAAATAAATTGAGATGTTTTAAGAAATGGAATGTGTACTATTTTTCTGAAACATTTGCTAGCTATTGAGATTGTCATCTCATTTTTTTTATGTCCACATCATCACATTCCACATACTCCAACAAGAAGTGAGCAATAGGGGTCTCAAGTTGGAATCATCTGATTATGGATTGTATTTTCTTTGGTTGTGTAATATTTGTGAGATGGCTTAGTTGAGTGCTAAGTCCTTTTTAGACTGCTTATAATGTGATGTAAAATAAGTTATGGACTGTATATTTTTCTTTATGGCGTGAGAGCCTTTTTGTTGTAACTAATTCATATTATGCCTAGTTAGTTGCCTATAAGGAAATGAAATTTTAAAATGCTTAGAATAGCATGAAGCACTTGTATGCTTATCCAAGAGAGATAACTAACAATATAAATGAATAGGTTAATTTATGGGCTAGGTAGACATTGCTAGAAATTTATAGATAAGAAAAAAAATGTATAATATGAAATTCTCTTAAGGGAAATATTCTATGATGTGGATGTATGAAATAAGATGCTAGTCAGTAGGGTGTTGACAAGTTTAATTGCTTAAGTCATAAATTATAGATGGAGTTTGAATTTTTCTCATATTAATAGTCAAATAATCAAGTTTCTTAGATAAGGAAGTAACTTGAACTGTGAAAGTAGTAATGTCATTTACCTCATGAATTCTCAATGTTTTTTGTGGCACATTGCTTTTAGTTGTCTGTTGGTATGCATTAGTGGCCATATTTTCTAACAAAGCATAAGCCTCTTCTTGTGTTTTACTCATCAAGGCTCATTTAGCTACTACACCCACTAAGGTTCTAGTAAAGTTATTTAAACTATTATAAGATATTTGTACCTATCGCCACCTAGGGAGTCTGTGGTGTGGGCATTTTCTCATCATTTCTTTAAATCTTTCTTTAGCCTCATATGATGAGTAATTCTCAAATTGGCCAAAGGTAGTGATTTCGTTCCTCATTTTTGTAGTCTTTGTTAATGGAAAAAAAAATTAGCAAGGCCATTACATGTCGTAATAGAACCAGTAGGTAAGGAATTTAACCAAATCTTGGCTTTGTCCCTTGGTGAGAATGGAAAAATCTTCAATCTAATGGCATATTTTAAAGTCTTATAGTTCTCTAGAAAATTAGCTATATAAGCATGGGTCATCACTTGGCAAGCCACTAAATTGATTGGCTTGTGCCATCTATATAATTGCAAGCTTGATCTTAAATTTCTGGTCATCCACTATAGGATGTTAAGTGGCATAATTCACTCCACTAACTGAGGGTATAGCATAATCCCACAGTACCCAATTATTATAGTTGTTCATAACCTCTAGATTGTCTCCAGTATCAACCATGGTTTCTTGAGATAGTCTATAAGCTTCTTTCTTACCATTTTTTAGTTCTTACAAAAAGTCCGTTCAATCTCAGTATTAAGTGGAATTAAATTATTGCTTCCAAATTTTCTCATACACCAATGATGACACTTGAAAATTCAAAGGAGACAACCATAAGTGGCAAAAATAAAAAATAAAAGAATAAAATTAAATTAGAATAAATAGTAACAGTAATGATAATCAAAAAAATTCTCAGTAATGGCGCCAAAAACTTGATATGCATAAATTAAATATTTGTTTAAGTCTAAGTGTATACTATCATTGGAAAATTATAAAATTCTATACAAGTAATAATATCATTCCCACGAGGATTGTTGTTACTAATTACTATCCTTATTAATCATAATTCTAATTGAATACTTCAAAAAGTGAGTGATTAGGAGTATGAAAATAAAGTAAATGAAGAAGATAGCAAAAAGTAATTAGCGTAAGAAAATTCAATTAATCAAAGCTCTAGGGTTTCATATTTTCCCATAATTAATCCCCCTTGAATAACCAATTTTTTCAACCTTGAAATTATATTATAATTAATAGTCGAGTTACCTTAATTTATCAAGTAGCCTTTTTCAAGGTTTACCAAAAATATCTTTAGATACTAACACATTATGTCCCCATGTGAATTAAAATACCTAAATATTCATTAAGATTTATAATACTCAATTATGATTGCACAAACTATGCAAGTATATATCTACCTTATATGCAATCTATGATTACCTACATAGTGAACTAGACACACAAATCATTTCCTAGTATCATCACGATTAACCCATAATCTAATTAGGGGTCAATTGATCGAAAGCATTAAGCACAATATAATAACTTAATTAGAAAAATAAATCATCCATTGAATTGATTAGGAAAGTACAAGGGTCCATAATCAGACTACATCGTACCCTTAGAAAGCAATTAATAACTACAAATAAAATCATCTCAAAATAAAAGTAAAACATCTAAAGTAAATAGAAATAAATAAATAAAAAGGAAAAGATGATAGAGTTGATGCTATGATCTTCTTTTTCCAAGCTAAAGGTCTTCTTCACTTCATTTTTTCTCTCCAAGTTGATTAATTTTGTAGCCCAAGAGTCCTTTTAAAGTTGTAATAGGTCATTCAATTCGAGTTAAATTATAATTTAGAAATTACATTATCAACCTTGCATCACGGCATTGTGAACTCAGAGTTGCAACATTGGCCACTTAAAGCATAAAATACAAAAGTTGTAGATCTTTTTCTTAACTTTCCATAGCCTTTTGAATCATTTCAATTAGAGCTCAGATGAGAGAGTTATACCCATATTAGTGAAGCAACATTGAAGTTGTCCAAAATATAATATTCTTGTTCCTTTTCTCTAATTTTCTCCAAGTTCTCTTTATTCTTCACTTTCTTTTAACATACAAAAAAAAACAGGCAAACAAACATAATTGTAAACTAATTTACTTAAAAACTAACAAAACTATAAGTTGAAGATATCTAATTTATGAGTATAAAACTCACTCATCAAATACCCCCAAACTTAACATTTTGCTTGTCATTAAGCAAAATAATAAAACTTAAGTTTCAAAATTATGCATTGCATGCCAAGACATCAAACATCATAGTCATGTACAAACTTAACTCAAAAGTAATTTATATTTCAACTTTTGAACCCTGATTTTATGTATAAATAACCTTGTGACACTTAACCTTTTATACTCATATGAGTTTACTCAACCCAACATTTTAAGGGTAGGTCTTATGATAGATGAAGTCTTAAGAATTCTATAGCCTTATTTTTTATGTCACTTTCCACTAATGTGGGCTAAACGCTACACCTAGAATCAATAGAGTTTTCTTAAACTTGTAATGTTGTTTGGGTTTAAAGTAGGATAAAGGATATTATTTTAGTCTCAACTCATCCAATCACGCGTGATTATTCTAAATCCTTTTCTTTGAGTTCTGTAAGTATTTAGGGGATTTTTCCACCAAACTTATTTCTTCTCCATAATTTTCTTCATCCTTTTCTTTTTCAATTTTGCTTTTATTTTCTCAATTCTTCCCCTTTTCTACTCATTCATATAATTATTTTTCTTTTTTTCTGATAGTTTATGAATTTAGTATTCCTTATTTTTATTTTTTTCTATTGAGAAGCAAATTATGTTACATGGGCCATTGTCACTTATTGCCAACCAATCATCCATGGCATAGGAACAAGAGGGCATTTGATGGTAAAGTAAAAAAAATGTCGCACCTACATATTTTACTAGGGAAAAAGCACTTAAACAACTAAAACTCTTGCCTAATGTGATGTTTGGAAAAGTCCAAAAGTGAATGTGCAACTAATATAGTGTTTCCTATAATTGGAAGAAAAATAGCATCTTTGTTTAGCTACCTTATTGGAAAACACTATTGTTGTAGCATAATCTCAATGTCATGCACATTGAGAGAAATGTGTCAGACAACATTGTATCCACAATGATGGATATGGCTAGAAAGACAAAGAACACAGTGAAAATTTGCTATAACCTGGTGGACATGAGAATTAGGCCAGGTTTGCACCCTATTAAGGACATGAACAATATTTTGCTACTATGTGCTATCATCACAAGATAAGTTGAAGGTTTGCAACTTTTTGGCTTAGTTAAAGGTTCTCGATGCATTCTTCTCAAATATTTCAAGATGTTTCAATGTAAAAAAAGAAGATATTTGGATTAAAGTGTCATAACCACCACATATTATTGTAAGAACTATTTCCAATTGTAATAACTAGGAAGAAGATAATAAGCTTATTAGTTTATCCATTGGTCTTGAAAGAGTGATATATCTGTATTCAACAATTCTGGTCAATGGATTTAGATTTCATGTAAAAGACTATGAATCTCAAAGAAAGACCCAAAATAGCAATGTTCTTGTCAAAGGAGATGATTTAGACATCGAGAAGAAATATTATGGCATTATCGAGGATATTTATGAACTATCTTACATGAGAGATTGGAAAGTACACTTATTTGATGATATAAAATTAACAGATATGGATACAAAAGTATCAACACTCATTGTTCGTTGAATATGAATAAGCCATTTGTCATGGCATCTCAAGCATAACAAGCATTCTACTTAGATGACATAATCCATTGAGATTAGTTTATTGTTGCCAAAACAAATCATTGTGACCTTTTTAGCATGCCACACAAAGATGGAGAGGGGGAATCATTGTCTACAGAAAATGCCTACTAGCAAGAAGAGGTTGAACATTATTTGTTCATTAACATTGAGGCTTAGAATGACATTGAGGTGGTATTGTGTAGGGATGACATTCAACCTCAAAGTGTTAGTCATTATAGTATGGGGAGAAGTGCTAGGGAAGTTAATTTCATTAACGACAATGAAGAAAGTGAAACTATGGATGAAGAAAGTAAAGAAGGAGAATTTTTATTTAAAGACTTTATGTGAAATTCCATGGAATGTAAAGTGTTCATATAATGCTTGATTATTGATAAGTCTAATAATTTAATTTAATGTTCATATAATGCTTTAATATTGCTAAGTGTATTAATTTAACATTCATATAATTTTTTGTATTCATAGATGTGTTGTGGATGATTTATAGCTAAATTATACATGCATATATTATTTTTAAATTTTAGTGATATTAAAACCTTTTTTGTCTAAATAGATAAATTGACAACGTGAACTATTGATTTGTTACAAGTTGGTCTGAAAATGGCAAGAAGAGGAATAAGTGGACAAGGTGGTTGTGGGTCTAAAGGTGTCTTATAGGGTAATCCTTACAAAGGAACCCCACATCTACGTATACTATCACAAGGACATAGACCCAAGCACAATCCCACACACTTACTTCTTAGCTTTCAATTACTAGTGCAGATATGCAAATGACATACTTTACGTGTGTTTAGTTAAGATTTATTATTATGTGACTAATACACTAGTGTCATGTTCTTAATTGCTTGTTACAACACATCAAAATAATGTAAGGGGAACGTACAAATACATAACGGTGGAATCAAAAGAAAAAAATAGAAAAATCAAAATTTTCATCCCTTGATGATATCCTTTGAGCCATTGGAGAAGGATTGAGGGATTTTGTAACTTACATTAGATATGTAACACAATGCATTGTGCCTTTGACAATAAGGAATTTGATAGAAATTTGGGAACTATATGGATTATAGATCTTATTGAAAGTTAAGGTAATGATTAACATCATTGATTAGCATATTTTTCATATTTAAGTAGCATTCATTTTGTAAACATAACTGTGTTTATTGTTAAAGGAAAATTTTGATATTGGTACAACTATGGAGTGGCGATTTGATACCTTTGTTAATGCAACTGTGGAAAGGCTGTATAGAAATAGGAGTATTTGTTTGCATGATAAATACAATTGGTACATAATTGATAAGGCAAGACTAATGAATCCACCACTTGAGGTCAATGATGGTGATTGGAGACATTTGGTGGAATATTTTGGTGGCGACAATTTTAAGGTATTCCATAATAACATGTTTAAGTAGCATTCTCATGGAAATCTGTAACAAAACTAATTATGGTTTTAAATGTAGGGACAACGTTCAACAAATGCATAAAATAAAACAAAACAAATGGTGAAACATGCATATAGTCCTTAGTAATTTGTAGAAGTCAAGGAATCAATTATTAGAGAAATCCCAAAATGGGAGAGAAGGCACCAATTGATAATATCTGGGAGCTACAACATAGTCATAAGGGTAAAGATAGGGACATCATATAAACCAATGCAAAGTCCCAAGAAATTCATGTATGCTTGAATCTTTATTTATTTTTACAATTTGTAATTTATATTTGTTCTTACTCTAAATCTTTGCTTGATTTAAATGTAGGGCCAATCAAAACCAATGTTGTAGGCATAGCTTAAGGAAAGGCTACAATAGTAAATGGCTTCTCTCATCACATCTCTTCAACAAGTATTTACATATCCTCCTCCTTTATTTAGCACTAAATGTTTATCTTTTATGTGGGTAAATCTTTGAGTAAACTCTACTTCATTGAGGATGATGTCTCAAGGTTTTGATGTTGTCTTAGGCAATAAAGTGATATTGATGATACAAAAAATGAAAGTTCATTGTAATTTAATGACTTGCAATGTTGAATTACTACATTGGCATGCTGTTATGATTATAATTATCTTATTAGGAAGAGAATTATGGAACATTTTCTTTGTTTACATAGGAATGATTGAAACAAATATTTTCCAAGTACACCATCAAGTCTTTTTCCATTTAAAGCAACTTGGCCTTGCATTTTTCCATTTAAAGTAGTTAGGTCTTAAAGCATAATGGTATTATATGAATAAGAAATGTTCTAGTTAGACATGAATGCAAATGACCTAATGTAAGTTAAGTGCATAATGGCTCCTAGGTATTGCTTTGTAATGTTAATTAATTTGTTGTAAGGGATTTCTTTTGTGATAATTTTTTTAGGCATATGCTATGATGTTTATTCCATTTAGTTTGGTATAAATAATTTTGCCTTGTTCTAAGGTTTTTGTGCTGCTCAAAGAATTACAACTATGTTATTCAATTTTTCTTACTTTTATTTACTTTTGTGTAAGATTGGCATTAATGGTTTGAGCTACATTTGAATTTTTGTGTTGGCCCATTGATGTGCTTCAATGATTTTGATGATAACAAATAAAATAAAAAGATTTTTCAGGAAATGAACAAATTTGGAAACGTTGCATCTTGAGCTTTAATGAAGATTTCAAAGAATGCACTAAAATCTTATATGAAACCAAGGCTAAGGAAGCAAGCTTTGAAATTTGTTTTTTTCTTTAAGTTATCCTAGCCTTAGTTTTATTTAAGTTAGAAGAATTAGGAAATCTTAAGCTCTTAATTTTTTTCAAAATGTTGATAATGGTAGTTCTAAGTTTAATGGTGATTTGATTTGTAAATTTTGCTCAAAAAATTGTTTTTCAAGGTGCCTTAGATGCCTATTAAGTTTAATGCGTGTTTAGTGGCTTAAAAATTAGCAAAACAAAAAATCAAGTGACCATTAGGAACTTGAAGGAATCTTTAAAAGCATAAAGGGTTCAATCTTTTCAAATGTAATGGTCATAGGGGCCTTCAGAAACCTAAATCCTAAAAATATAGAACACTAGGTGCCTAAGGGATTCGCTAAAGGCCTAAAGGCTACCTGAAAGCAAAAATTAGGGGATTTTAAAAAGCCAGTATACACCTAAAGGCCTTGCTAAGCACCAAAGGAATTATGGAAATGAAATTTATAGCTTTATAATGGTTGGATTTCATTAATTTTGATCTTAAATGATTTCCAACAGCTCTAAACTTCGTCTCTCTATAAATACTAGGTGTCTGAGTCATTGGAAAGTAAGAAAAACCATTCATTTCATCTTGAATCATTCTTGAGCTCTTGTTTTCCCTTATTCTTCTAATATAAGCTTATTTTTTATTACATACACTCCAAAAAAGGTTTTTGTTCCTTGTTTCTGATTCATTTCATGGGGTTTAGTCAAGAAGTGCTAACCTTGATAGTTTGGGTGTGGAAAAACTTCATTGGTTATTGTATTTGGTTGTAAGGGGAGTGAACCTATTTTTTCCAACTCGATTGAGTTATGGTTATGTTAGAGGCTCACAAGTACCTAGTTGAAAATTGTGGTATAGTGAAAATCTTGAGTTACAACTTGGGGATTAGATGTAAGCTTAGTAGTTAAGCTGAACTAAGATAAATATTGTTGTGCCTTCTCCACTCCCTTGCTTGCTTTACAATTTTCTAAGAGCTTTACTTTCATCTTTTAAGCTTTGTTGTTTTGAGCTTTATTATTTATCATTTAATTTAATTACAACACATTGGCTTATTTAATCGTGTTTTAAGCTTTTTCTTTTCACTTATTTATTGCTACCTTTTATTTTCTCAAAATGTGTTCTTGGATTTCAAGCTTTATTTTTTGTGAAAAAAATTATGTCTTTAAACGATTGCAAAAAGAGTTTTCAAACTCATTCTACTCCCATAACTTCAATACAAAATTTTGAAACACCTAATTCACCCCCTCTTGGATGTAAACCATTTCTAACTAGTGGTATCAAAGCTTAGGCTCTTGAAAAAGACTTAAACATATTAAGCGTTACATAGCCAGAATAGGTAATAATGTTTTGCTTGAAGGGTATTCCATAAATAAACCTATGGGTTTCAATAGTCAAAACTATATCTATTGGAAGCTTAGAATGAAGATTTTTATAGAGGCTATTAACATTGATTTATGGGAAGCCATTAATAATGGTCCCTTCACTCCAACTATTGTTAAATGTAGCCTAGAAAGACTTAAACCCAAAACTACCTAGGCTGAATCCTATAGGAAAAATGTCTACCTCAATGCCAAGGCTAAAAACATCCTCATAAGTGCATTAAGTCAAAATGAGTACTTTAGAGTATCAAATTGTAGCACATCTAAAGAGATATGAGATGCTTTAGAAATAGCTCAGAAGGCACAAAGGAAGTAAGAGAATCTAGAGTTAACACTCTCACACACCAATATGAGCTTTTTAAAATGAAAAATGGTGAAAATATCAAAGATATGAAAATAGGTTGTACTTACATTATAAATCATTTAGCAACTCTAGTAAGGTTTACACACCTGAGGATCAAGTAAACAAGATCCTTAGGTCCCTCACAAAAGAGTGGTAGCCCAAAAGACCCTTTACGCAATCTATGTCAACATTATTTGGAAACCTTTTGGAGCACAAAGCTCACCTTATTGAGTTCAATACTGAGGAAAAGGAAGATAGAAAGAAAAAGTCCATAGCCCTCAAAGTTACATTATCTTACCAACAGGAGGAAGATGGTAATGATGAAGGTAGTAGAACCCTTGTAAGTAATTTTGAACTTACACTTGAAAACTTTGCTTTCTTTGTCAAAAAGTTTAACAGGCTTATAAGAAAGGGATATAGAAAAAGACTACTCTTTAAAAGGAAACAAGAAGGAAAAAGTAAAGATCCTATTACTTGCTATGAATATGGAAAACCAAGACACATGAAATATAAGTGCGCAAAATTTCTAAAAAAGTAAGAGTCCTTTGACAAAAGAGAATCCTCTAGGAGAGGAGATGAGAAAGACAAAAGAAGAAAAGGATATATGGTCACATGGAGAGATAGTGACATTGACATTGATGAAGATGAAGAAGCAAATCTTTTCTTAATGGCAAAGAGTGAGGTAAATAGTTCAAAACCTTCATAGAATGAATTGTAAGATGTCTTTGAGGAATTGCATTATGAGTATGTCATTGTTACTAAGATCATTACCCTTTTGAAAAATAAATATTCTTCTATTGAAAAGAAAACTTTTAATTTAGAAAAGGAAAATGAATTTTTGAAAGAAAATAATTCTACTTTAAAGGAAGAAAATACATCTTTAAAATCAGAAATTGTATCCTTAAAGAAAAGTGCATGTATCTCTTCTTCTTGTGTTAAGTATAAGGAACTTGAAAATAATAAACTGGATTTAAACAATGTACTTGGTAAGTTCACTAAAGGAAACGATAATTCAAATATGTTGCTAGGTAATCAAAGATATGTGTTTAATAAAGCTGGTTTAGGTTATAAATCAAAAACTAGATAAAAATATTATAAGAATTTCTTTGTGCTTGCTACTGTGACAAGTAACCTAAATATGACTTGATCTTATTGTTGTAAAAAAGGACACAAAGTAAACAAACGTTTTTATAAGAATGATCCTACAAATGGAAACAAAATGAAATGGGTACCTAAAAACAATGTTAATGCTTTTATCTCCAAATGACCTAAGAAAGCCTAGGTACCTATGAAAAAGTAAGTATGTTTTGTAGGTGAGTCTTGGACAATGGAAGTATAAATTGCTTATTCATATAATTAGTCCAAATGGCTTACTCAAGGGAGTGAATATCCTCTAATGAAACGTAACCTTCAAGTAGTAGAGAAATGGATAAGATATTTCCTCTCTTATACTTATTTATTTTTATATCATTTCTCTATATTATATTTTAAAATCAAATGAAATACCTTTGTTCCATTTTTTTAAAATACTTTTGAAAGGGAATTAAATCTCATTTTTATCAATTTTTCATATGTGTGTGTGTGTATGTGTAATTTTCCTATTGATTTGCTAAATTTTTCTTTTAATCCTCATTAACTTAGACATCAGAGTAGCCTTAAATTTTGTTTTGCAGGTTTTCTCTACTCTTTGATATGCCTTTATTAAGCTACTTTCGTAAATTTAACGTTTCAAGAGTGGAAATAGTTTAAAAAGTTAAATTTAGATAAGTTTACGAAGGTTTATAGTGAGCTATATAAGCCTACAAGAAGCTTTGGAAGCCTAATGGGTTGTATTTTGGTAAAAAAGAAGGCTTTAGACACCTAATCATTCCTTTGGATGCCTAAAAAACCCCATGGAGCCTTACTCTCACAGAACCCGTAGGAGTAGGCCCCTAATACCCACAATAGGTGCCTAATAGGTCCACGATAGTGTTTTAACACTATTTTCCCATATTCTGGCTCACGAAAACTATAGGCTCACTCTAAAATTCTCTCAACCTTATCCATCTCTTGCTAATTTCTTTGGACAATTCTCTCATAATCCACTAAAAAACATAACCCATAACCAATTTGGTGAAGTTTGCATAGATTAAAGCTACCTTTGCTCTGTCTTTCTCAAAGTGACAAGTTAGGGTTCCATTTTGAGGACTTTCGGTTTCTCTTCATACTTCAAGAGAAAATGGAACCCAAGACTACTATAAATCATCTAATAAGGCAAGAAAAAGGCTCAAGTTCATCTTAAATCATAACTCATTTGTTCACAGACAATAATCAATTTAAAAGGTACATCGATAAGTTTATGAGAAAAACTGTCTTTGATGGAAAGTATTATGATTTAAGACTCTTGCATGATGAGAAAGTGCTTGTTAATGAGTTCATTAATGAGTACAATTTAGCTCAACTGTTAAAGGGATTAAGTTTGTTGTTGATAGAGAGCTTTTAGCTACAATTCTCTAACTACATGAACCTAATGATAATGATGCTAGAATTAGTGAAGGAGAAATTCAAAAGAACTTACCTTGGTATGTGAAGAAAAGAGCCTAATATAAACTTCTTGGCATAACCGTAAATGGAAAAATTAGCAAGATATTAAACAATGATATGAATTTTGAATACGTGATGCTACATTATCTTGTTTGTCATGTGTTATTACCAAAAACGGGGATTTCAATTACATGAAGGAAATTGAGCAATGCCTAATGTATTGTATTCTAGAAGGCAAAGTTATATCCTTACTTTATCATGAGGAAGATGGTTTATCTTTGTAACGAGACAAAAGATCAATTGCCCTATGCTTTAGCAATCTCAAAAATTCTTCAATATTTTGGAATTGAGTCCAGAGATATTCAGATAGAAAATCCCGCTGTGTTTAACTTTACTACCATATAAGGATAAGATTTAAGAAGAAATATGTTAAATGGGTAAGAAAATAAGAAAGTGCTCCAAGGCCATATCCACTTTCTTAATATGAAGCTAGTTCTTCTAGGCAAGAAGATGCAGACTTGGCAATGCTAAGACAAATGAATCAAAGGTTAGATGAAAGGTTCACAAGTTTGGATGAAAAACTCTCAAGTGTTAGTGAATCTCTTGGCCAGAAAATTGAGAGCTTGCACATTATAGTTGATGAAAGAATAGAAAACCATAAAGATCATATGGATACGATGGGTAAAAGAATCACTTATTTAGAAGAGGGCTATTAGAGTTATCAATAGTAGGAGTACTGACATAATCCTTAGTTTTATTTCTGATTTTTCTATTTTCTCTAAACTCTCTAACAAGTGGTATCTAACATGTGATCCTTATTTTTTCTAAGCTTTTATCCCTTTTCCTTTTTTGTTAATGATAAATAGGGAGAAATATATGGATCATATATTGTTTTCTTTTATACATGTTATATATATATCTTTGTGTGTGTGTGTGTATATATTATGCTGGAAACAAAATATGCTAGAAAATATTGCTTGTAATAAAAATATATGCATTCCTGATTGATAAGGGTTGTGACATCTTCAACCCCTAAAACATCTCCAAACATTGTCATAATATCATTCTCACATCCCAATGGTCTAATACATTCTTCAAATGATAGTCCAAGGTTTACATAGAAGCAATCTTCAAATTTGGTCATGTTATGTTCATATAATAGTTGCTCAATTGATATGAAAGGCTCTCCCTTTCTCATTGTCTACATAATCCTATATATCCACCTACCCCTATGATAAAAAAATTCTCAATTTTAGAATTCATCAAATTCTACATGAACAAACACAGCAGAGTTGGATTTATTTGAAATAAATAACTCACCTTTATCATAGTTAATATATTTTACATATTCTCATTTTGTAAATTTTGAAGAAGAAAAAAAGATTAATTACAATGTGCTTATTGGTGAAAGAATTTAAAACCTTTATTGCTGCATGATAATAAAACTAGAAGTTTTATTTGTATTCATTATTAGTGAATGAGGGAAATTAAGAACTAGAAAAGTACAAATTTTCTTGTATACTTGATTTGAATTCTTCTATTAAAGAATTAATCCTAAAAAAAGGACCCATACTACACTTTTTTTAATAAAAAAAATAGTGTAAAAAAAGAAAACACCATTCTAGGCCAGAAGTGCATTGGGTAATGCCTTCTCCAATGTAGCGTCTTTAGGAATAGAACATTTGTTGTTCTTAAAATTAAAAAATTATTAAGTTATCAACATTTTTCACTACCACTATGAACAACCAACATTGAGTGACCCATACTACTTTTAGTCTAACAAAAACTCATATATTGTGGTGCAATTTTTGTTCATAACTTATTCATTCTAGTCATCAAAGAAAGATTTTTTCATCATATCAATTTTTTAATTCAAGTTAGGACCCTTCAATGCCTCAACAAAAGATATAGATAGCTTAGATAAGACAGAATGGTGAACTAAATAGCACAATTCATAGGAAGACAATGTAGTATACAAAGAAGGAGAAATGGTGCCAAAAAAGAGATTAGTAGCTCTAATAATGGGCAATAGGTGGTAGTCAGTGACAACTAGCCTAGTCAGATTTAACATTCACGAGTGGCAATGGAGTTGTAGGCCTTTGGATGTGTTAGCAAAGACAATGAAGCTAGCCTTTGGATGCATTAGCAAAGGCAACGAGGTTGATTTTTCTATTCAACCAATTTAGGGATTTTGCCCTTAATTTCCCCAACAATGGTGATTTAGTAGACAATTACCACATCATTATTCTTTTGAGAAAACTATTTTTAACAAAGTTAAGACTAAATTAATGTCATTAATCTTTTAAGAATTAACTTGATTTACCCTTATTTTTTAATGACTAAAATGATAGTTTACTCTTAAATAAAAAAACTTGTGTGTGTTATGTTAATTATATTAAATATATATGTGGCCCATTTTTTTTACAGTAATTATCTCCTTATGTGAAAATGCGACCCTATATGAAGAGATGACCCTATGTGAATAAGAAACCCTATGTGAAAAGGTATCCCTATGTAAAAAGTTGTCCCAATGTGAAAAGGTATCCCTATGTAAAAATGTGTTCCTATGTAAAAAGGTACATGATGGTTATGGGAACTATTCATCAATTATAATACCCCTTCTTTGATGGGAAGAAGGGTATACATTGAAACACTCAAAAACAAATTTTGGTATAAAGATCTCTAGTCTATAAGAAAATTTGTGCTTTTCTATCAAGTAAACAGATTAAGATCTTGGATAGATTAGATAAAATCTCTTTATTCTAACTTATAATTGGTGATCACATTTTTAAGGAATCGGATTACTATGGCTGAAGGTATGTTCATTAGACTTCCACATTTTAGTTTATTATATTCATGCAAATTTATGGCTTACATTTCATATTAAATCTGTGCTTCTAGTCTAGTTTTCAATTCCATAGAAATTTCAATTTGAGATTTCATTGTATACATCATATATGATGATATGTTCATGTTTCTTATAGTGCTTTACATGGTTTTTCTCATGATTAATGCTATTGATTTTTCTGTGTGTTATGGAATTGCACCATTTGTGAGAAAAATATTATTGTTGCAAGGAAATATGTGCGATATTAAAAATGCATGAGTCACATTCCTTTATATTTGAACTCACGCCCTTGTGGAAGTAAAATGTGCCTTTTGCCATATCAACTGTCATTGTATTCTAAAGTATGCATGCTATAATTATATTTATAGTAGTTGTTGACGTTTTAGGGATTTATTTTTTATTTTTCAATTTAGATAATCTTTTAGATTTATTTAGGATTTTATGCATACTTAATTTTCTATGCATATATTTAATTTTCTTAAATTTAAAGAATTGATTATTGACATAAAGTTTAAGTCAATAATATTGATCTTATATTTAAGTTGACATTTGAATAGTTAAGTAATAGTCACAACATTCTTAATTACGAAAATGTCAAATGACATTAAGTTTAGTCACATAAAGTTAATAACATCAATAATATTAATTAGTCATGGATATATAATAATTCAACCCCACATGGTAATTATTGTAATTAAGTGATTAATTAGGATGGTATAGTAACATTTGATATATTTAAATTCTAGTTACCCACAAGTCTAAATAATTATTTATAGATCACGTTCTAGTCCCATCATAAAATAATTAAACCACTTGCATGTTATAATCTAAGCCCACAAGAAAGATTATAATGACATGTTGATTTATTTATTTGTATTTATTTACATGGGTAAATATTTCATATTTGGTTTCATTGCATGAGTAGTAAGCTTGTTGTTTATTTTTGCAATACTTCAAACCTTATCTATCCCAAATTTTGTTTCCTCTAATATTGTTCCTATAAATAGTTATAGCTATTTTGATTGGAAGGATATAATTCTCCTTGCATTGAGGTGTATGGACCTTGATTTAGCACTTCAAGTTGATGAACCACCAGAGCCCACGAAATCAAGGCCCCAAGATGAGAAAACATCATATAACCTTTGGGAGCAATCTAATCGCTTAAGTTTGATGTTTATTAAGTCTCATATTGAGAAAAATATTCGTTAATCTATCTTTGAATGTACTAAAGTAAAGGAATATCTTAAAGCTATTTAGGATTAGTTTGAGACTTCTAACAAGGCATTAGCGAGCTCCTTGATGTTAAAACTGTGTTTCATGAGGTCTAATGGCACAAATGGTGTGCATGAACACATTATAAAGATGCGTGACATAGCATTTTAATTGAAATCTTTGAAGATTGAAATTTTTGAGACATTTTTTATTCACTTCGTTCTTAACTCATCTCCTTCTCAATTTTGGACCTTTTCTAAGATATCTTATAACACACATAAGGAAAAATTACCAATTAATGAATTTTGACCATGTGTGTAAAAAATGAAGGAAGACTAAATCAAGAAAGAATTGAAAGTGCACATTTGGCGACCCATGATAAGAATTATCTAAGAAATGGAAGGGTAAAACACCTCTTAATTAAGTTAAAAATGACAATATCAAATGCTTTTTTTGTAAGAAGAAAGGACATATAAAGAATACATGTTCCAAATTTAAGCATTGGCTTGAAAAGAAAGGTAATCTCGTCTACTTAGTGGGTTTTAAATCTAATATGATTCATGTTCCATATAACAGTGAATTGATTCTGGTTCTACTATCCATGTTGCCAATACCATGTAGGGCTTTATAAACCAAAGGAAACCAACCAAAAGTGAAAGTTCCATCTATTTAGGGAACAAGATACGTTCCCATGTAGAAGCGGTTGGAACCTATAGACTTATTCTTGATTCTGACTTTATATTAGACATCGAAAGAACCTTTTATGTTCCATTTCTTCAAGAAACCTTATTTCATTTTCAAGAATTTTACTTTGTGGTTTTAGTTTTAGTTTCATTGATAATACCTTACAGTTGTATAAAGACAACGTTCTTGTTAGTAATGGTATTATGAATTATGGGTTGTTTAAACTTTGTTTAAATTCTACTCTTGATTGTAGCCTTATAACTATGTATGGTAATAATATTGGTATTAAGTATAGTGTTATAATTGAGAAATCTTCCATGTTAAGGCATAGGAGATTAGGCCATATTTTTATTAATAAAAATAAGATATTAGTAAATAATGGTGCCCTTGAGGCTCTTGACTTTACTGATTTTGGTACTTGTATAGATTGGATTAAAGGAAAACAAACTAACAAGTCCAAGAAAGGTGCCATGAGGAGTTTTGATGCATTAGATATCATATACACTGACATTTTACAACCTTTTGATGTGTGCTTTAATGATTAAAAACACTTTATTACCTTTATTTATAACTATTCATAATATATGTATCTCTATTTGCTTTATGATAACAGTGAAGCACTAGATACTTTTAAGATCTATAAAGCAAAAGTAAAGAAACTGTTAGGTAAAAAAATTGATACCATGAGATCTTATAGAGGTAGTGAATTTTATGGAATGTAAATTGAAAAGGAACAGTTATCAAGTCAATTTGCATGGTTCCTTGAAGAACAAGGTATTGTGGTGCAATAGATAATGTCTGGCTCACCATTACAAAATGATGTTCCTGAAAAGAGGAACCAAACATTGACAGAAATAATGAGAAGTATGATTAGTAACTCGGAGCTCTCATTATCATTATGGAGTAAAGCTATAAAAACTGTGACATATGTACTAAATAAGGTTTCAACTAAGGTAGTTCAGAAAATGCCATTTAAGTTACGAAAAGGTTGAAAACCTAGTTTAAGACATGTACATGCTTGGGGATGCTTTGATGAAGTTAGGGTTTATGATCCACATAAGACAATGTTAGACTCAAGAACAGTCAGTGAATATTTTATTGGTTATGCAAAAAGTCTAAGAGATATAAATTTTATTGTCCATCTTGTACCATGAGAATTGAGAAATCTAAAAATGCACGGTTCCTTAAAAGTGATAAGATTAATGGGAGTGGCCATCCTTGAAACTTAGTTTTTAAGGAATACAATAAACTTGAATCTATTCCCACATCTTTGAATAGATTAGTTATTTTTCATAATAACCATAAGGATTTAATTACTCGAAACAACTAATGATTGAAGAACTACTTCATCATAAGGATATTCTTGTAGATCTAGTTACTTAGGATTCTCAAATTGAGAATGTTGATGTAGCATTAAGAAAATCTTCAAGAGTCAAGAAACCTGCAATTTCTTTAAATTATTTTGTGTACCTATAAGAATCAGACAGAGACATTAGTGTTGAAAATGACCCTATTGTAATATCTCCTATTCAATTCTATGTAATGGCATGAAATTCTAAGTTTAAAGGGATGGGGAATAGTAAAATTCTCCTTTTTAGAAAAAAAACTAGAAAGGGTATAACCCTAATTTCCAATCTCTTAGAATAAAATTGAGTAGTAAGAAAGAGGCTAGAGACATATGGTGAAGGTGTTTCTAAGACCCACTAAGGTTTTATTTAGGGGAAGATTAATGAGTTTTGAAATAATTTGGGAAGCCAAACATGGCCCTAGTTAAGGAAGAGTTAGAATGTAATAGAATGGCATTTTTGTAAATAAAATCTAGTTTGGTGATATAGTTGGAAGAGAATTTTGGCCTTCTAGAAGATATAATATTTTAATAATATCTTTGGATAAAGCATAGGGTAGTTGACCAAAGGGGAAGAGACAGCAAAAATTACAACCAAGAAAGAGAAGAAGAAGAAGAAGAAGAAGAAGAAGAAAAAGAAGAAGAGAGAAAGAAGAAAGAAGAAGAACCTAAGGGAGAGCTAAGGTGATTTCTTGAGCTTATGAGTTTCTAAAGCATTCTTCTCCTTTCTTTAAGTTTCTAAAACCTTAATCCATGGGTTTTGATACAGACATTTAGAAGAAAAGCAGCGAAAGAAGTAGAGTAAATCAAGAAGTTCTCAAGAAGATTTCCTTAGAAATAGCCAAAAAGTGGTTTGTTAAGTAAGTTTAACATTAACCCTTGTGAAGTCTAAGTTTTAAATAGTTGATTTATGGTGATTATTGTTTCATGATATATGTGAGTTCTTCTTGGATTTTATGTTTGATAAAGCCTTGATGTGGATATAGGGTTAAGTGTGCTAGATTAGGCTTAAGAAAAAGCTTTGGAAATAAATCAATTTTTGAGGAGTTTTATCTTATCTAATGCTTGAATAATCGTGGATATATGTTGAGGGTAACCTTTAGGTGGCTGTGGTATATTATAGAAGGGAGAAAACAAAGGAAAAGATGTGGCAACACTGAGCACGGTCGTGCATTGTGACACGGCCAAGCCGTGCTCGGCTTTGGTGGCTTGTTTTTTTTCTGTGCTTCAAAACATGTTTAAGTCGTGTGCTAGGTGGGAACCTTCACATGGTCGTGTTGTGGAACACAGCCGGGCCATATTGAACGTAGGTAGGAGTTTTGATGCAACCATAGCATGGCTGTGCTCTGTGACACGGCTAAGCCATGCTTGAGGTTGAAATTACTTTATTTTGCTTTTCAAAGGCTCTAACCGAACTCCAATGAATGTATAACGATGTGAGAACCAAAATACATATAAATGCCTTTTTAATAATGCATGGTGGTGTTAACTCTATCCTTTTATTATAAAATGCATATAAGGTATATGTATAATGCATTGATGAGATACATGTAGATGAGATGCATATGAGATATATGTATAATGCATTAATGATATACATGTAAATGAATGTATGTATAATGCATTGATGAGACACATGTAGATGAGTTACATATGAGGTGTATGTACAATGCATGGATGAAATACATGTTGATGAGATGCATGATTCCAAATGTGGATGAGATGCATATGAGATGAATGCTTAAAGCATGAGTGAAACACATGTTGATGTAGTGCATGTATGATACACATATTATGAGATGAAATTAGACAAAATTTTTTGGATGACCCTTATAGTAGCAAGGTAACTCGACAACATGTAGCACCTTGTGGCAGTAAAGTGACCTTACGAGGTCGTATGACTTTGGGATGGTACCAGATAAAGGACGTCCTATTAGCCTTAAGTGAGCCAAAGGGGGAGTATGGCCACTCCGATCAAGTGACAGTGGTATATGAGTAGCAGAAAGGTGAATGGCTCATGCCACTAAAATACAAATGAATGATGGATAATTAGCTGTTGTGCATGACATTAAATATGTGTGTGTGTGTGTGTGTGTATATATATATATATATATATATATATATATATATATGTGTGTGTGTGTGTGTGTGTATATATATATATATATATATATATATATATATATGTGTGTGTGTGTGTGGATATATTTACTGACGACTTGTGCACTTCAATTATTTATACTACATGTGATTATTATGATGGGATATTAAAGAATTATTTTTTTGTAGCTTATACAACTAAACATATTATTCGGATTTGTTTACAATATAATATGTTAATGTTGAACCTATTAAGATTATATTCTCATTAATTTTGGTGATATGTTCAGATAATAGAACCTAAGATGTCGACAGTTCTTCAAACGTTGGTGTTAGAGATCCAAGTAGTTGAGATACCTTTCTTGGGTCAATTCACCATCCTGCAGGACATGCTAGTGATAAATGTAGTAAAGATTCATGTGCCAACACCACCCCTTCCTCTACCTTATACACCTCACGGGTGAGGTGCTAGGCTAAGGCATAGTCAGTAGAATGTAAGTTATGTAGTGTGAATTCAGTGTAACTTTTGAGAGAGTAACCCATAATACATTTTTGTTTTAATGCCATGAGTAGTACCCAATATTATTCATACATAACCTCTAAACACTAATGTAACCTATGTTGACTCAATGATATGAAATACGTGTTACTTATCTATGTATGTTAACAGAATCTTATTATGATATATTTTAATACAAAATCCAAGAGTACCCAAAAAAAAAGGTTTGGCCCTTACATAATTGGTATCAGAGCAGGTCAGTCCTAAACGACCATAAGGGTGAATGGTCACCTATGTCGACTTATGTTGGACTCAAATAAGCTTGTGGTTTTATTATGTGAGGTCGCATGTAATAATGATTAAGAAATTACTAGTGTTTCCTATCTATATACTTTGGTGGTGTAATAATTACTGTAAAATTTTAATTCAATGTTGAGTCTGATCATCTCAATAGTGACTAATTATTTTTACTTATTGATGCAATAGACGATGGCACCACCGAAGCAAAATTCAACAAATAGTTCAGAAGTAACCCTACATAATCTAACCATAGTCATTTGAGACCAAGTGGTTACCACAAACCAAATTTTGTAGCATATGCAAAATAACAACAATCATGGAGAAGTGCAAGGCAACCAGCGGGCTATAGGGAGTGAGAATGGATGGGCAGAGTTCGCAAGGATTCGGCCTCCATCATTTATGGGTGGATATGAACCTAATGTAGCCGAAAGGTGGCTAGTAGAGTTAGAGAAGATCTTTGAGGTCTTAAACTACCATGATGAATGGAAAGTCACTTTTGTAGTATATATGCTCAAGAAAGAAGTAGAATATTGGTGGAGGGGAGCCAACGATGTAATGCCCCCAATTTATGTTACGTAAAATAAACATTTTTTCTCGTAATCAGATATTCTCCATATAGATGCATAATTCAATTCTTTGTCATTTCTCTCATGTATACACAATATACAGACCAAGTCTATAAACATCAAAGTATAGCAGAAATGGGAATCCTGCCTGTAGCGTTCAGAGCACTCTAGAATAAAAACACAATATAATTCAAAAATCGTGAGCCTTGGAAGAAACGTAGACTCACCCACAGAATATATCACCTAACTGATCACCTATCTACAGGATCAGACTTTGTATTCTCATCTAAAAAATGTAGAAATATCGTGTAGTGAGTTTGACAAATCAGTGAGTAAATAATGCCTCCTATGATCTCTTAGGTCAGCATATGGATGTACTTATATTTTAAAATGTGTCACATAGAAAATACAGTTCAAAAGTACATTCATATGGGACCCGTATTTCAAATATTCTCAAATCAAAGGATATTCAGATATCCAAAACCATATACAGCATGGTATGATCATTAAACAAATGTTGTTATGCTCAGCTGTATAAGCTATAGTAAAATATTATGATTTAGAGATAAAATCATCACTTTTAATGCAACTACCTCACTCAACAGTCTGGCACACTTAATTTAAAAATGACTTGCCTCACTCAGTAATCTGGTCAAACCACACACTCAATAGAAAATGACCTGCCTCATTCGGCGTCTGGTCAATGCAATTTGCTATACGCATAGTGACCGATAGACTACAGTCACAATAAGTAATCAGGGAATGTGAGTTCATCACCCTCTTGCCTCCCCACATTACCAGTGTCACCCGGTTGGAGCGGCCCTCCCTTGGCTCACTCAAGCTAATAGGGCGTCCCCTATTCGGTACTGTCACAAGCCACACAACTCGTCGATATTCATCCATACATATAGATACATATATATTAATGCATATTCATCAAATGCAATGTAAAATTATCAAGCAACTCGCCATGAGCTTTACGCTTGCCATTCAATCTCATTTATAATATGACATGCATCATTTTCACAAGTATATAGCTTTACAAATCAATGCATCGTGCACATAATATTCACTTTATCAAATAATGATAATTACATTTAAAACCACATATTCAATGAGTTCCAAAATTTATTTCTAAAACCATACTCTTTTTGAACTATGTGCCAGTTTGTAAGTATAACAGATATTTTAACACATTAAATAAACTTATAATAGCATAAATAATTTGTAAACAGAAACAATTATACATTTATAGTTCAAGAAAAGCATGGGGTAAGTCATAGAAAGAATTATCTACTCACAAGGTAGGGCTCCTGGTTGGACAACCCTAAAATGTACTTTTCCAATCCGAATTTGACTAATGAGACCTCAAAAACGTGTCCAGAGGGTCTAAAGATTTAGAAAATGACTTCGAGAGCTTGGTCACTATTCACTGCTGGAAAATACTATTCATCACCGGTAAACACTATTCATCACCGGAAAAAACTATTCACCAAGAACAAAAAGTTGTCAGATAGTTAAAAAATTTCATATCCTAAGGTTTATCTAACTCCTAAATTTATCTACGGTGTCAGATTTCTAATTTGAGGTATCTAAGTAAGAGTTTCATAGTTTACTTTTTTTTTTAGATTTTCTACTTCAGATCTACGGCGATTCAACGGCTGATTTAAAAAATTAATCGGTCAAAACCGTAATATTCTCCATCCTAAATACAGTGGTATCCTCAATTTAGAGATTGAAAGTCAATAGGCACTCCAGATCTAGAGAAAAATTGAATGTTACTATTCATCAGTATTCCACTATTCATCGTTTCAGAAATTCTGCAATCCTTCGTTTTGTTTCCATCTTCCCCCTCCCCTTTTTCTTTTATTTTTTTATAATAATAATAATAATTATTTAATATTTGTATAATAGAATTTTATTTTATATATATTCATATAAATACCATTTTTCATCCTAAAACATCCCAAAAATTTCTAAAAATTTACATTCTCATAAAACTTTAGTTGAACTCTTAAATCATGATTTTTATTGATAAAAATCTTAATAAAACAAATCAAAAAATAAATATCTTTATACATAATAAAAGAAAGAATATTTCTAAAAATACAACAAAATTTATTAAAGGCCAATATAATTATTTTAAGCAAAATAATAATTATTTTAATTAAAAATATACTTGCTTTTAGTAGAATATAATCATTTTTAAAAAAATAAAAATTTATTTGTTTATAACAAAACATTATTATTTAAAAACAAAAATTACGGGATGTTACATTCTTCCCCCCTTAAGAAATTTGGTCCCCGAATTTCAGCCCATCCTACCACATGTAGGGAATGAAATTAACCCATAATTCAGAGTTACTAACCTTATTACTCAAATAATTGGGGATATCTTTTTGTATAACATCTTTAATTTTAAAATGTTTCTTCACTTGAGTGATTTTTCCATATAACTTAACCATAGGAATTTCTTTCATCCATAATTTTTTCACTTGTTGATCAACAATAAATATCGATTGTACCCATAATTAAGCCAAATTTTTGTCCAATTAAATTTTTTTGGAATTAGGTAACATAAGAAGAATCTAATATGTACTTCTTTCCAAACCTCATTACCTCTTTCATTGGTGATTCCTTCAAAAATATGTGGTCACCAACTGATAATTTCTAATGCTCAACATGCATGGTTCCTTTTGACTTTTGGCCTGTATTGAATTATTTGTATTCATTTTCTAATCAATTTCACTTTCTATCCTCAACCTCGCATGGATATATCTATGGATCGGTATTAGAAAACACACTCATAAAAGAACATATTCACATCTATATTGGGGTAACTATCTTTTCTTATTCCAGATTTTTATCAAATCATCTTTGATTCTCACATGTCAACATCATCTCATGAATATTATCATCTTAATATATCATCTATTTTTATCCTAAAATCTATTAATCAATATGTTAAACATACGTAGCAATAAATCCACCAATCTTTTTTAACGTTTATGTACCATTGGCACATATCTAACAATTCTAACTTACCTCATCACAGTAACTCTATACCCTTTTATTAACACCAATAAATTCATTATCAAAAATATCAAACCTTTCCTATATCATATCTAAAAGCACCTCATTCTAACTTATATCAATCTCGTTTAATTCACCCAATCATTTCAAGATTTTTCCTAAGAATTACTCATACATGAATTCTCAATTTCAACATAATTCACATCCTAGATATTAGACTCAATTTAGCATAATATAAACCTTTAACACAAATATCTTAATCACTTACATTATTTTCGGACATGATTCTCATAGTATTCTCCATATGTCCAAATTAAGAGTTCAAAGATTAATTTAAATTCTACTTCCCATATTTTATTCTTCAAAAACTTTAACACCACTAATTCTTTTGATTATATTCATCAAAACACCATAAAATCAGCATCCGTCCACTCCTTTCAAAATCTCTATTACTTTAACCTACTAACCAATTGGACACTATAATAACTGAATTTCAAAGAAAAGAAATTAACCTTCCTTATAATGTGGAAAAATAATCTTGCATTTAATACCAAACATTAATAAGGGAGAATGCAATAGAATAGACGAAAAGTATAATAAAGAACGTTTCCAAAATAGAAAGTCAAAAGTTTGGACAAAATATTGGAGAGAGTTAAAATTGGTGGTCGTAATTTTTGAAAATCTGTAAACAAAAATCTAGCTGTTATATCAGCAAAAATCGGTGGCCACAAGGTTTGAATATATATGCCAAAATCTACTTTAAATCTGTTGGTATTCGGTGGAAAGATAGCACATGAAAAAAATATTTATGAGCTTATAAAAGTCTGTAAAAATCAAAGAATATGTAGTTAACTGGTATGATGCAGTTGATTGCTTTAAAATAAATGTAATCAATCAACTATAAAATAACCAGTCCAAATTAAACTTTCTCAAAACAGCTAGTCGACTTAATAATACCAATAGTCGACTGGCAAGAATATTGGGAAAACAAAAAAAATAATTTGATTGTCCCTCTTCAACAACTAACTTGTTTGCATTTTCACTATTTTTTTTTAAAATTACACCTATTATTTACAACTTCCCTACAAGAATCAAGACATCAATGCTTCATCAAGGATAACAAGGAAAAGACAAATTTCTAGTGATATCTTAACATTATTCTCTGTATATACCTAATATGAGTGACTAGCACAACTACTGTACATATACATGCTTGTCGTCATTTTTGAAAATTTCACCTGTAATTTAACTTATATCCACTAATCATTCACATAGTTGTTCTAATTATACTTATCCTATTTGTATATCTATCATAAGTATGTCCTTCTTTAAGTTCTATAAATACACACATTAGTATCTTTATCTTCTCATACTCAAAGTTAGGGTGTGTGCAGCTATGGAGGGAATTGCATTCCGTCAATTTCGAAATATTTGTATTTTTTGTGGTTCTAGTCCGGGAAAAGATGGAGAGTGTAATAGCCGTAAATTTAATAAAGTTCAAAGTAAAGAAAATTTTGAATCAAGAGAGAATCTTGAAAATGGAGATAAGAACCGGTGAAAATAAGTTTATTTATTACATGGATTAAAGAATTACAAAAGGAATATGAGAAATTACGTTCTGGGGTCAAAATGCAATTTCTTAAAAGTTACGGGGTCAAAGTATAAATAAGAAAAATTTGCAAGGACCTCCCTCTAAAAGTGAATTTTTGCAAGAAGGTCCCCTAGGATATTTTAAGGGCCTTAGCCACCTCCAGAACCGCATAATCAGAGATTTCTCTCTCTCTCTCTCCTCCAATTTTCTCCCTAAAAACCCTCTAACTTCTCTCTTAGATTTTTCCACAACTGAAACTCGGATTTCGACACCACCACCACCAACGGATTCAAAACGAAGAGCTCTACAAATCCATCCAATTGGTTTCTGGAGAATTGGCCGGAGATTGGCCAAAAAATTGAAGGAAAAATCGCCTAAAAAGGTAATATCTGAAACTCTTATCTGTGGGTCTCAAACGCAAAAACTAATATCGTAGATCGATCCAGAAGGTACCGAAACTTTTAGATCTCAAATTTCAGGTCTAGAATCCCTTGCACGCACCCCCACACGCTGAATCTTCCCTGGAGAGTGAAGCCCACGCATACCCTTCCCTGGTGGCGCGTGTAGCACATGTAACCGGACCCTGTTGCGTTGACCGAGCTCCCGAAGGCCAAATTTCGCAAATCCAGAGTCATTTTCAAGGTTGTTAGACGTTTCGAAATCGATGTTGGGGTTTATTTTTCTAAATTCGGACCAGAAACGTGGATTTTGAGGTTGTCAAACTTGGTACCTTAATTTTGTGAGTAAATAATTCTTTCTATGGCTTACTTTTACTCTTCTTGAACTTTACATTGATAAATGAGCATGATTACAAGTTATTTATACTTTTATATGTTCCTGAAATGGTTTAGAATATCTGAAATGGTTGTAATATGATATCTAGTTCAAGAAGAGTATGACTTTTGAAATGAATTTTGAAATGCATTAAACACGTGATTTTTACATGTATTTTTCATGATATGGCAAAGGAAATATGTTATGCATATGATATTGATTTATACAGTGAAATGTTTGCCTCGGATATAGGCATGTATATGTAATTCCCCTGATTGGAAAGTTTTG
Organism: Gleditsia sinensis; assembly: GCA_037074535.1. Lineage (NCBI taxonomy): Eukaryota > Viridiplantae > Streptophyta > Magnoliopsida > Fabales > Fabaceae > Gleditsia > Gleditsia sinensis. The sequence goes on along the minus strand of CM073473.1, from coordinate 31,577,866 downwards.
ACAGAGGAATATATTGAAAATGAAAATGTTCTATTAAAGAGTACCTCTGTTTTGATTAATATGTAATATATGAGATTATGGATTTTATGGAGGAATCCTATTGGAAACACTGTCTGCTAACAGCAGGTGATGTTAGCCCTAATGCACACCTTGATTGGCTCAGCTAGCAGGGGAAAGTGCTAGCCTCGTGTGAGGGCCAACACACGGGAGACGATATGTGATGGAGAGCGGAATGCCTCCTATATGGGCGAGATGCCAGTCATATGAGTTATGATTTGCCTTCCCTTGCTATGTGCTTGGAAAATACCCATATAGAGTCCTTTCGCGTGTCCTCTTAAATGGTAGTAGGGCAAACCTCAGCGGGATGCTGAGTTTAGTCAAATCCTATACCACCAAAGTACGAAAGGTGTAACAACTCAATTTAAGTATCAAATTTTTTTTTTAAATACCATGAAGTTATTACCTCATTACAACTTAACTCAATATAACATTTAATTTATACAATACAGAGTTCACATACATGTCATTAATCAAAACATATGTACAACATACCAAACACATAAAAATCTACATCTTATTTATTCTGGTTAACCAACTCCGGAGATACAGGAGCGGGTGGTTGCACCTTCATCGGGATCTAAGCCAACTCGACCACAAACATTTTATTTGCTTATGGGATCTGCCCAACATAAAGTACTCAATCCAACGTGCACTAAAAGCCAGAGCTATAGAAAAATCTGCATAACTAATTTTCTGAACATGATATAGAAATATAGTGAGAATTAAAACCCAATAAGTTCAACAATAAATCATAATCAATATAGCTCATCACGTCATGTTTAGCTGTATAAACTACAGAAAATATCTTTGGTCACATGAATGCATTATATCTGTGCACATAAGAATCATACAATATTGATATGTATGAAAGGATTAACTATTTTTAGAATATCATATGATGGCCATCAACTTATTCTCATTTCAAACTACCTCGGTCAAGGTGAGTATCCTCTACTCTCCGGTACGGGCTTTTCTCGCTCCGTCCGACATGGCACACTTTCTCTTTCTTTTCTCATAATCATAATCATAACCGTTGGTAGGGCATCCCCTACTAGTGCACCATTGCCATGTGACCCTGCTCATTTCTTTTCTTTTCACAATGATAGCCAAAAATATGTTTTCAATAACAAGTATGTTCATCAAAACATAACTATTACCATAAATCATTGGTAATCATGCCATGAACATAACCATTTCAAATATCACTTTATAAAATATTTTCATGTCAGAATTTTACAGTTAAGATGGTAAGAAGTTCATACAATGGCAATGGCTATGGCATATACTAGTCATTTATAAGATTCGTCTTCTTTTTTAAATATTAATTTTATTTCTTTATTTTCTTGATGCAGGTTTTCATCATATCTAACCTTCTCTTACTAATCAAAGCATAAATCCCTCAATTGAACTCCGATGTAGGTGATCTTGGCGTCAATTTCAAGATAAAACAATTATCTAAAACTATTATGTTGAACATTGTAGTGAAATATTAAGAAATCAAGGTGATATTACTCCCTAAATGTATAGGTTATTTCTTCTCGGATAACTTCTGACCTCCACCTACTAATCGGACCATATCTACCTCATATAGACTCCAACTTGAGTGATTCCAGTGGCTAAAAATTTGTGACACACATATCTATAATTCTTATGTTAACCATTTATTTTAATTCCATACAGATAATTCCAAAAAGTTAAAATACAGAAGAATCCTAACATATTCTTCCATGATGAACCATTTTCTGACCTTTGACTACTAATCAGCTCATATCTTCCTCATATGGACTCCAAATTGAATGATTCTAGTGGCTAAAAATCCGTGACACACATAGTTATAATTATTTTGTTAACCATTTATTTTATTTTCCTACAGATAATTCCCAAAAATTAAAACACAGAAGCTATCCTAACATATTCTTCCCTGATGAACCATTTTCTGACCTTTACTTACTAATCGGACCATATCTACCTCATATGGACTCTAAATTGAATGATTCTAGTGGCTAAAAATCTGTGACACATATATCTTTAATTCTTATGTTAGTCATGTATTTTAATTCCTAAAATATAATTCCCAAAAATTAAAACACAGAAGCTATTCTAACATATTCTTCCCTGATGAACCATTTTCTGACCTTTGCTTACTAATCGGATCATATCTACCTCATATGGACTCCAAATTGAATGATTCCAGTGGTTCAAAATCCATGACACATATATCTTTAATTCTTATGTTAACAATTTATTTTAATTCCCTATAGATAATTCCCAGAAATTAAAACACAGAATCTATCCTAACATATTCTTCCCTGATGAACCATTTTCTGACCTTTGATTACTAATCGGACCTTATCTACCTCATATGGAATCCAAATTGAATTATTCTAGTGGCTAAAAATCCGCGACATAAGATCAATATGTAACATGATATAGCAGCATCATGACCAATCATCAAAGTTCTAAGATCAAAATCTCATATAAATATTATAAGTTTCAAAAGTTTTCTTCAAAAAGAAATATTGTTAAACTTACCTAGAGTACTTAGTCCCCTACACTTCTCCTTCCTCTTTCTTCCTTTCTTCCTCTCCTTTCCTCACTCTACCTTGCTTCTATTTTTCCTCTCTCTCACTTGGATGAAATTATAATGTTGTAAGGTTGGATTTTCTTATATAGACCACCAAATAATTCAACTTTCATGATCATGGGTCTACCTTATTACAATTAGATTACACTTGGTTGAATTTTTGGAAAACAAACAACTTATGTTCTTGTCTTCCTCTTCCTTAGTCAAGATATGCATAGGAAAAGGAGATTTGTATTTTGAAAATTATGATAATATGTTCTTAAGATATGGGATAAGGTCCCTTTGATTTAGGGATTTATTTCCATTTTTTTTGTCTTAAACAAGTATGATAGGTGTAACAACCCCATTTAAGTATCAATTTTTTTTAAATACCATGAAGTTATTACCTCGTTACAACTTAACTCAATATAACATTTATTTAATTTATACAATACAGAGTTCACATACATGTCATTAATCAAAACATACGTACAACATATCAAACACACAAAAATCTACATCTTATTTATTCTGGTTGACCAATTCCGAAGATACAGGTGTGGGTGGTTGCATCTTCACTGGGATCTAAGCCAACTCGACCACAAACATTTTATTTGCTTCTGGGATTTGCCCAACATAAAGTACTCGATCCAACGTGCACTAAAAGCCAGAGCTATAGAAAAATCTGCATAACTAATTTTTTGAACATGATATGGAAATATAGTGAGAATTAAATCCCAATAAGTTCAACAATAAATCATCATCATTATAGCTCATCACATCATGTTCAGCTGTATAAACTACAGAAAATATCTTTGGTCACATAATGCATTATATCTATGCACATAAAAATCAAACTGTAATGATATGTATGACAGGATTAACTATTTTCAAAATATCATATGACGGCCATCAACTTATTCTCATTTCAAGCTACCCCGGTCAAGGTGAGTATCCTCTACTCTCTGGTACGGGCTTTTCTCGCTCCGTCCAACATGGCCCACTTTCTCTTTCTGTTCTCATTAACATGATCATAACCGTTGGTAGGGCGTCCCCTACTGGTGCACCACACGGATTGCCATGTGACCGTACTTATTTCATTTCTTTTCACAATGATAGCCAAAAATATGCTTTCAATAACAAGTATGTTCATCAAAATATAACTATTACCATAAATAATTGGTAATCATGCCATTAACATAACCATTTCAAATATCACTTTATAAAATATTTCCATGTCAGAATTTTACACTTAATATGGTAAGAAGTTCATACAATGGCAATGGCTATGGCATATACTAGTCATGTATAAGATTTGTCTTCTTTTTTAAATATTAATTTTATTTCTTTATTTTCTAGATGTAGGATTTCATCAAATCTAACATTCTCTTACTAATCAGAGTATAACTCCCTCAATTGAACTCTGATGTAGCTGATCTTAGTGTCAATTTCAAGATAAAACAATTATTTAAAACTATTATATTGAACATTGTAATGAAATATTAAGAAATCAAGGTGATATTACTCCCTAAATGTACTGGTTATTTCTTCTCGGATAGGTTCTGACTTCTACCAACTAATCAGACTATATCTACTTCATATGGACTCCAATTTGAGTAATTCCAGTGGCTAAATATCCGTGACATACATATCTATAATTCTTATGTTAGCCATTTATTTTAAATCCATACAGATAATTCCCAGAAATTAAAATACTGAAGTTTCCTAACATATTCTTCCCTGATGAACCATTTTCTGACCTTTGACTACTAATCGGCCCATATCTTCCTCATATGGACTCCAAATTGAATGATTCTAGTGGATAACAATCTATGGCACACATAGCTATAATTCTTATGTTAACCATTGATTTTAATTCCATACAGATAATTCCCAGAAATTAAAATACCGAAGCTATCCTAACATATTCTTCCCTGATGAACCATTTTCTGACCTTTGACTACTAATTAGCTCATATCTTCCTCATATGGACTCCAAATTGAATGATTCCAGTGGCTAAACATCCATGACACACATATCTATAATTCTTATGTTAACCATTTATTTCAATTCCATACAGATAATTCTCAGAAATTAAAATATAGAAGATGTCCTTACATATTCTTCCCTGATGAACCATTTTCTGACCTTTGACTACTAATCGGCCCATATCTTCCTCATATGGACTCCAAATTGAATGATTCTAGTGGATAACAATCTATGGCACACATAGCTATAATTCTTATGTTAACCATTGATTTTAATTCCATACAGATAATTCCCAGAAATTAAAATACCGAAGCTATCCTAACATATTCTTCCCTGATGAACCATTTTCTGACCTTTGACTACTAATTAGCTCATATCTTCCTCATATGGACTCCAAATTGAATGATTCCAGTGGCTAAAAATCCATGACACACATAGCTATAATTTCTATGTTAACTATTTATTTTAATTCCCTAAAGATAATTCCCAGAAATTAAAACACAGTAGCTATCTTAACATATTCTTCCCTGATGAACCATTTTCTGACCTTTGCTAACTAATCGGATCATATCTACCTCATATGGACTCCAAATTGAATGCTTCTAGTGGCTAAAAATCCGTGACACATATATCTTTAGTTCTTATGTTAACCATTTATTTTAATTCCTTTTAGATAATTCCCAGAAATTAAAACACAGAAGCTTAAAATTCTGCCACCCATAGCCATACCCATGCAGAACTATCTACACCAACCTAAGTATTCAAACATACATCACATGTAAGATCAATATGTAACATGATATAGCAACATACATGACCAATCATCAAAGTTCTAAGATCAAAATCTCATATAAATATTATAAGTTTCAAAAGTTTTCTTCAAAAAGAAATATTGTTAAACTTACCTGGAGCACTTAGTCCCCTAGACGTCTCCTTCCTCTTTCTTCCTTTCTTCCTCTCATTTCCTCACTCTACCTTGCTTCTATTTTTCCTCTCCCTCACTTGGACGAAATTATAATGTTGTAAGGGTGGGTTTTCTTATATAGACCACCAAATAATTCAACTTTCATGATCATGGGTCTACCTTATCACAATTAGAATACACTTTGTTGAATTTTTGGAAAACAAACAACTTATGTTCTTGTCTTCCTCTTCCCTAGTCAAGATATGCATAGGAAAAGGAGATTTGTATTTTGAAAATTATGATGATATGTTCTTAAGATAAGGGACAAGGTCCCTTTGATTTAGGGATTTATTTCCATTTTCTTTTGTCTTAAACAAGTATGATAGGTTTTCCTTTTTAGGTGGCAAATTTCTAGCCCTTGAATCTCCATTATTTGGTTGATATTATTTGTGTGGGATAGGAATGTTTTGTCCTAATTCCATGTATTATCATACCACTTCCTAGAATTATGAGTGTAGAATATAGATGTTTTTGTCCTAAAGCCTTGTATTATCATGCCACTTGCCAAAATGATGAATGTAGAATCACAACACTTGCTAAATTTTTGTCTTAATGCCATGTAACCTAATCTTTATTATTACATTATTATATCATCACCTAATTTATTTTATTTTATTTTTCCTCTTGGATTTGGGCTTATTCCTACCCATTTTCTTTGCTTTGGATAAAATTATACCTTTCTTGGAGGGCTTGGTCACATTTTCATAATTTTTGGGCTATTGGTCCAATTACTATATCCTAGTCCAAGTCTATGTTTTATTTCTTGCTTAGGTTATCCAATGGCATGCTAGAAACTTATGTGAAGTGAAAAAACTATATATGAAGTGTCCATAGGTAAAAGCCCAATGTATGGGTAAAGATGTTAAACTTAGTAACTCTAGTTCTTGAATTAGGAAAAATTACCCTAATCCAATGTTCTTGTAATTTTAAGACCTTTACTTGTTTTTAAAAATTTATCTTCCTTATCCAGGAATTTTGCATCTCTTTAGTATGTTATTTCTAATTTCTTTCCTATTAGGTTTTCCTTCTTTATTTGTTCCCTTAATGTTAGAAACATTTTCTATGCATATATATAAGTTGAAAATTTTCTAAGGATTATATTTCCTTAGATATCTAAAATATTGTCTAATAAATTTTATTTCCTTAATTAAATTTTTATGTACTTTTATCAATAAAAGAAATGAAATTAGGGATGTTACATTTCTCTCCCCCTAAAAGAAATTTTGTCCTCAAAATTTCAGAAATTACCTTATAAGAACAATTGCGGATATTTCTTCCTCATGACTTCTTCCAGCTCCCAAGTTGCTTCTTCTGGAGTCAAACCTTCCCATAACACCTTAACTAGGGGAATTGTTTTATTTCTCAGTTGCTTCACGTTAGTGTCCAATACGGATACAGGTACTAGCTGGTATGTCATGTTCTCTTTTATTTGGATTGGTTCATCCTGTATTACATGTGATGAATCTGGAAGATACTTTTGCAGCTGTGATAGGTGGAAAACATTATGCAGGTTGCACAAATTAGGTGGGAGAGCAACTTGATATGCTGATGTCCCTACTTTCTTTAGAATTTGGTAGGGTCCCATAAATCGCGGACTTAGCTTTCTTGTTTTGAAAGACCTACCAACTCCAATAGTCGAGGAAAGTTTCAGAAATACATGGTCTCCTTCCTCAAACTCTAGAGGTTTATGTCTCTTATCGTAGTAACTCTTTTGCCGACTCTGAGCTGTAAGTATTTTGTTTCGTATCATCCTGATTTGTTCAGTGGTTTGTTGAACTAGATCAGGACCCAACAAATTCGTTTCTCCTACCTCAAACCAATATAGTGGAGATCGGCACTTTCTACCGTTTAAAGCTTCATATAGGGCCATCTTAATACTAGAGTGATAACTATTATTATAAGCAAACTCTACTAAAGGTAGGTAATTATCCCATCCTTTACCTTGCTCTATCACACAAGCCCTCAACATATCTTCTAGGGTTTGAATGGTTCCTTCGGTCTGCCCGTCAGTCTGAGGATGGTAGGCAGTACTGAACGGCAACTGAGTACCAAAAGCTTCTTGCAACGTCTTCCAAAACCTCGACGTGAATCTCGGATCTCTATCAGAAACAACATTTAAGGGAATCCCATGGAGTCTAACTATTTCCTGGACGTACAATTGGGCCAATTTATCCAGTGCAAAGTTAATTTTTATGGGCAAAAAGTGAGCAGATTTGGTTAATCTGTCAACTATTACCCAGATAGAGTCATATCCCACTAAAGTCTTAAGTAAACCTACAACAAAGTCCATCGAGATACTATCCCATTTCCATTTAAGGATCTCAAGAGGTTGTAGAAATCCCACTGGCTTTTGATGCTCCACCTTTACTTTTTGACAAATGAGACATTTCGCCACAAACTCAGCAATGTCCTTTTTCATCCCTGGCCACCAATACATCCTTTTTAAATCCTAGTACATTTTAGTGCATCCAGGATGGACTGTGTATTTACTCTGATGTGCTTCCTGCAAGATCTTAGTCCTCAACTCTTGTTCTTGAGGGACATAAATCCTTCCCTGATACATGATTGCTCCATCTTCCATGACAAAAAAATTAACTTGGTCTTTATGATCCTGTAAGTATTGGTCGTGAGCTTGAGCCTCTTTGATCAGGGCTCTAAGGTCACACCCTATACTTAAACCATTAATGGTTAGCTTCTTTGAGGAAAAAGTAGTGTCTAGCTTCAAATTCCGAAACTCCTCTAGCATTTCCATCTCATACAACATCATCTGGCCCATGTGTAGAGATTTTCGACTTAAGGCATCAGCTACAACATTCTCCTTTCCTGGATGATACTTTATCTCAAACTTGTAGTCATTGAGAAATTCCACCCATCTTTGTTGCCTCATATTTAACTCCTTTTGATCAAAGAGATATTTAAGACTCTTATGATCGCAATATACTTCAAAGGTTGCTCCGTATAAGTAATGTCGCCAAATTTTTAAAGCAAACACCACCACCGCCAATTCAAGATCATGGGTTGGATAGTTTCCTTCGTGGGGTCTTAGTTGTCTAGAGGCGTAAGCAACTACTCTCTTGTCTTGCATTAGCACACACCCTAGCCTTTTCTTTGAAGCATCACTATACACTTCAAAATGTCCTGTGGGGTCTGGAATAATTAAAACTGAAGGAGTGGTCAGTCTTGTCTTCAACTTCTGAAAACTAGCTTCACATTGATCAGTCCATTTGAAAAGACTTCCCTTTCTAGTCAATTTAGTCAATGGCAAGGCTATACGAGAGAAGTTTTGTATAAACCTCTTGTAGTATCCTGCAAAACCCAGGAAACTCCTGATTTTCGTAACAGTCTTTGGTCTCTCCCACTTAATCACTGCTTCCGTCTTGCTAGGATCTACGACTACCCCTCTATTAGAGATTACATGTCCGAGAAACTTCACCTCTGACAGCCAAAATTCACACTTCTCCAATTTGGCATATAACTTTTTCTCTTTTAGCACTTGCAGCATGATTCAGAGATGTTGTTCATGTTCTTTCTCACTCTTAGAGTATATTAAGATGTCATCAATGAACACTACAAAAAATTGATCTAGATAGGGTCGAAAAATGCAATTCATGTAATCCATGAAAATTGCAGGTCCATTCGTCAACCCGAAGGGCATTAAGAGAAACTCATAGTGCCCATACCTAGTCCTGAAGGCAGTTTTTGGTACGTCCTCCTCCTTAATCCAAATCTGATGATATCCTGACCTCAAGTCAATTTTAGAAAAGATGAAGGCACCCTTCAATTGATCCAATAAGTCATCTATCCTAGGGGGAGGGTACTTGTGTTTGATAGTCACCTTATTCAGCTGTCTGTAATTTATGCATAGTCTCAAGCTCCCGTCTTTCTTCTTAACAAACAATATAGGAGCTCCCCAAGGTGATACACTCGGTCTAATGAATTGCTTGTCTAATAGTTCCTCCAACTGCTTCTTTAGTTCTTGTAGTTCCTTCGAGGCCATTCAATATAGTGCAATAGAGATAGGCCCTGTCCGAGGTAGGAGATCAATAGAGAACTTTATCTCTCTCTTGGGAGGTAAGCCTAGAATATCTGATGGAAATACTTCAGAAAACTCGTTGGCTATTAGAATTTCATCAAGCTTCGTTTCGACTTTTAGGTTTGTTAAATACAAGAGAATGTATCCAAGTACTCCATTCTTCAATTCCTTATTAACTTGATTGGCATTTAGCATCAATAACTGGACCTCCTCTTTCGGAGAAGGAGGTAGAAATTCAACGGTCTTATTACAACAATTCAACAAGACTCGATTTTTAAACATCCAGTCTAACCCTAGAATGACCTCAATACCTCTTAAAGGTAAACATACGAGGTCTACAAAAAAAGTTCTCTCCTGGATGGTGACTTGACAGTCCTTACATACAGAGGAAGTTAATACCTGTTCCCCTGTAAAGGTTACTACGGATAGCTCATAGGGAGTTTCAGAAATAGGGAACTGAAACTTCCTAATACATTCTTCCCATATAAATGAATGACTAGCACCAGAGTCAAATAACACCATAAGAGCAAATCCATAGATATAGCATGTACCTTGAATCATTTCAGAAGATTGGGCTGCCTTTTGGCCGCTCAGGGTGAAAACCCTTCCTTTCACCTGAGATCTCTGTTCTGGCTGCTTCCCCACATTCTGTGGGCAGTTTTTCGCAAAATGTCCCTTCTGTTTGCAATTGAAGCAGATATCTTGTCCCATGTAGCATGGCCGGTTACCATGCATGCGTCCGCACTTAGCGCACTTGACTGAGGCGGGGTCTTTTTGAAAAGGCCTAGGACCCGCAATCAATGGCCTCTTACCAGCTCCATATCCACTTCTTCTCACGTTCTTTCCAGGGTTGGAAAAATTTTTCTTCCTCTTCCATAGGTTTCGCCTTTGCTTCTCGTCCTCCACTGTCCTTAAACTCTTTTCCAGGAATCTGCATTTATTTATCAGAGGTACAAGCTCCCTAATCTCCATAGCTATAACAGCAATCTTTAACTCCGGGTTTAGTCCTGCTACAAACTTAACCGCCTTCCATGCTTCATCTGGGTTATATTGCAGATAAGAGGAGAACTTAGACAGCTCATCGAACCTTGCGATATACTGGTCCACGGTCATGCTGCCTTGCCTGAGTTGGAAATATTCGATCTCTTTCTCTGCCCGTACAGTACTTAGAAAGTACTTTTCAAAAAAAATGTCCTTGAACACTTGCCAGGTGATCTGTCTTCCCTGATGAGCTAAAAGTTCTCTAGCTCCATGCCACCAGTATTCTGCTTCATCCTTTAACATATATGCAGCAAAAATAATTTGCTGCTCTTTAGTACAGCCTATCACTTCAAAGATTTTCTTTAATTCCCTAATCCACCTTTCGGCTACCGTTGGGTCATAGCCACCTTGGAAACAAGGTGGTCTAGTCCTCAGGAACTCGGATATGCCATTATCTTTTCAAGCCATCCGGTTGTTAGCACCATTCTCACCATTTAGGTTATTAGCATTCTAGAGATATTGTAAAATTTGGTTGGTGGTCATGACTTGGTCTCGAATTGCCGTGGCCAGGTTGTGCAGGGTTTCCTCTGCATTGGTTGCTGGATTCCTCCTTGGTGGTGCCATTTCCTACTATGGCAAAAACAAAGTTATGCTGCTATTGAGGTGATCCAGCCCAATAGTTAGTTCAAAAATATTTAATAGCAGTTATAACACCACCTCGGCATATAGATAGGAAATACTAGTAATTTCTTACTTATATGAATAACTGATCCCTTACACAGCACAACCACAACATACTCACGACACTAAAAGATCGATTCAGATAACCATCCACCCACTGGCCATCTAGGATCGACCTTCTCTGATACCAATTATGTAACAACCCCATTTAAGTATCAATTTTTTTTAAATACCATGAAGTTATTACCTCGTTACAACTTAACTCAATATAACATTTATTTAATTTATACAATACAGAGTTCACATACATGTCATTAATCAAAACATACGTACAACATATCAAACACATAAAAATCTACATCTTATTTATTCTGGTTGACCAATTCCGGAGATACAGGTGTGGGTCGTTGCACCTTCACTGGGATCTAAGCCAACTCGACCACAAACATTTTATTTGCTTCTGGGATCTGCCCAACATAAAGTACTCAATCTAACGTGCACTAAAAGCCAGAGCTATAGAAAAATCTGCATAACTAATTTTTTTGAACATGATACGGAAATATAGTGAGAATTAAATCCCAGTAAGTTCAACAATAAATCATCATCATTATAGCTCATCACATCATGTTCAGCTGTATAAACTACAGAAAATATCTTTGGTCACATAATGCATTATATCTATGCACATAAGAATCATACTGTAATGATATGTATGACAGGATTAATTATTTTCAAAATATCATATGACGGCCATCAACTTATTCTCATTTCAAGCTACCCCGGTCAGGGTGAGTATCCTCTACTCTCTGGTACGGGCTTTTCTCACTCCGTCCGACATGGCCCACTTTCTCTTTCTATTCTCATTAACATGAACATAACCGTTGGTAGGGCGTCCCCTACTGGTGCACCACACGGATTGCCATGTGACCGTGCTTATTTCATTTCTTTTCACAATGATAGCCAAAAATATGCTTTCAATAACAAGTATGTTCATCAAAATATAACTATTACCATAAATCATTGGTAATCATGCCATTAACATAACCATTTCAAATATCACTTTATAAAATATTTCCATATCAGAATTTTACACTTAATATGGTAAGAAGTTCATACAATGGCAATGGCTATGATGATAACCATTTATTTTAATTCCATACAGATAATTCCCAGAAATTAAAATACTGAAGCTTTCCTAACATATTCTTCCCTGATGAACCATTTTCTGACCTTTGACTACTAATCAGCTCATATCTTTCTCATATGAACTCCAAATTGAATGATTCCAGTGGCAAAAAATCTATGACACACATAGCTATAATTCTTATGCTAACCATTTATTTTAATTCCATATAAATAATTTCCAGAAATTAAAATACAGAAGCTGTCCTAACATATTCTTCCCTGATGAACCATTTTCTGACCTTTGACTACTAATCAGCTCATAGCTTCCTCCTATGGACTCCAAATTGAATGCTTCCAGTGGCTACAAATCCATGACACACATAGCTATAATTCTTATATTAACCATTTATTTTAATTCCATACAGATAATTCCTAGAAATTAAAATACCGAAGCTATCCTAACATATTCTTCCCTGATGAAACATTTTCTGACCTTTGACTACTAATCAGCTCCTATCTTCCTCATATGGACTCCAAATTGAATGATTCAAGTGGATAAAAATCCATGACACACATCGCTATAATTCCTATGTTAACCATTTATTTTAATTCCATACAGATAATTCCTAAAAATTAAAATACCGAAGCTATCCTAACATATTCTTCCCTGATGAACCATTTTCTGACCTTTGACTACTAATCAGCTCATATCTTCCTCATATGGACTCCAAATTGAATGATTCCAGTGGCTAAAAATCCATGACACACATAGCTATAATTCCTATATTAACCATTTATTTTAATTCCCTACAGATAATTTCTAGAAATTAAAACACAGTAGCTATCCTAACATATTCTTCCCTGATGAACCATTTTCTGACCTTTGATTACTAATCGGATCATAACTACCTCATATGGACTCCAAATTGAATGATTCTAGTGGTTAAAAATCCGTGACACATATATCTTTAGTTCTTATGTTAACCATTTATTTTAATTACCTTTAGATAATTTCCAGAAATTAAAACACAAAAGCTTAAAATTCTGCCACCCATGGCCATACCCATGCAGAACTATCTACACCAACCTAAGTATTCACACATACATCGCATGCAAGATCAATATGTAACATGATATTGCAACGTACATGACCAATCATCAAAGTTCTAAGATCAAAATCTCATATAAATATTATAAGTTTCAAAAGTTTTCTTCAAAAAGAAATATTGTTAAACTTACTTGGAGCACTTAGTCCACTAAACGTCTCCTTCCTCTTTCTTCCATTCTTCCTCTCCTTTCCTCACTCTACCTTGCTTCTATTTTTGCTCTCCCTCACTTGGACGAAATTATAATGTTGTAAGGTTGGGTTTTCTTATATAGACCACCAAATAATTCAACTTTCATGATCATGGGTCTACCTTATCACAATTAGGATACACTTGGTTGATTTTTTGGAAAACAAACAACTTATGTTCTTGTCTTCCTCTTCCTTAGTCAAGATATGCATAGGAAAAGGAGATTTGTATTTTGAAAATTATGATGATATGTTCTTAAGATAAGGGACAAGGTCCCTTTGATTTAGGGATTCTTTTCCATTTTCTTTTGTCTTAAACAAGTATGATAGGTTTGCATTTTTAGGTGGTAAATTTCTAGCCCTTGAATCTCTATTATTTGGTTGATATTATTTGTGTGGGATAGGAATGTTTTGTCCTATTGCCATGTATTATCATACCACTTGCTGAAATTATGAGTGTAGGATATAGATGTTTTTGTCCTAAAGCCTTGTATTATCATGCCACTTGCCAAGATGATGAATGTAGAATCACACCACTTGCTATATCATCACCTAATTTATTTTATTTTATTTTTCCTCTTGGATTATGGCTTATTCCTACCCATTATGGGCTTATTCCTACCCATTTTCTTTGCTTTGGATAAAATTCTACCTTTCTTGGAGGGCTTGGTCACATTTTCATAATTTTTGGGCTATTGGTCCAATTACTATATCCTAGTCCAAGTCTATGTTTTATTTCTTGCTTAGGTTATCCAATGGGCTTGCTAGAAACTTATGTGAAGTGGAAAAACTCTATATGAAGTGTCCATAGGTAAAAGCCCAATGTATGGGTAAAGATTTTAAACTTAGTAACTCTAGTTCTTGAATTAGGAAAAATTACTCTAATCCAATGTTCTTGAAATTTTATGACCTTTACTTGTTTCTAAAAATTTATCTTCCTTATCCAAGAATTTTGCATCTCTTTAGTATGTTATTTCTAATTGTTTTTCCTATTAGGTTTTCCCTCTTTATTTGTTCTCTTAATGTTAGAAACATTTTCTATGCATATACATAAGGTGAAGAATTTCTAAAGATTATATTTCCTTAGATATCTAAAATATTGTCTAATAAATTTTATTTCCTTAATTAAATATTTATGTACTTTTATCAATAAAAGAAACGAAATTAGGGATGTTACAAAAGGGGTTGAACTCTGATATGGTGGTTCTGATATGGGATCCTCCAAATGTTTTCATAAGATTTATGTTGATACATAACATGATTTTATTACCGTACTAATATGCATATGAACTTGAACAGAGATGATTTTGAACTGCGAGTTCCATATGAATGTACCTCTGAATTGTGATTTTCAATGTGACAAGTTTTAAAATAAAGAGAACATTCATATGTTGACCTAAAAGGTCATAGGAGGTATTATCTACTCACTGAGTTGTAAAACTCACTACACGTGGTTGACATTTTTTTTCAGATAAATACCCAGAGTTTGGTCCTACAGCTTCTTGATCGACTAGGTGTCATACCTCCATGGTGAGTCTAAATTGATTCTGAGCTCTCAGTGTATAATTTGTAATATAAATGTACTCTAGAGTTGCTTTGAATGCCACAGGCAGGATCTTTGTTTCCACTGTAAGACTGTTAAGTGTATGCCTGGCATGTATAATTAGTTATTGATGTGATCTTAATTAAGCATGATATTAATACCTTTAAACTTAATTTTTATTTGATTTAAGTAAAATATAATTAGGAATTAGCTTAATTTTATGTTTTGTGTTGTAGGAACAAAGAAAGAAGAAAAGAGAAGAAAAAGATAATAAATTCATGGAAAAATGTTACATTGTAGGGATTCCAGACCTTTCAGCACTGTTTTAAGCATATCTCCTTCTTATGAACTCCAATCAAAGTGATTCAAGTGGCTTTGAAAAGATAACGCAATCATCTACAACGTTTATGTTGAACACTTGGTCAAATTTGGGATATTTCATGGTGTTATAGAGCTTGTAAATCAGCATCACAGTGCAGCAGGATGAATTCTGACCTTTGGTCACTCATTTTGTCATATCTCCTTCAATGCAGATCCAATTAAGGTGATTCTAGTGGCTATGGAAAGAAGCGACATAGTAAAACTTTCGTGTTCGGCACTTTGTCAAATTCTGGAGTTTTCTAGGCGCCGCGGCGCTGCATCATGCAGGTCCGTAGCGCCACGGTGCCCGCAGCGTCGCCTCTGTATAGCTCGTGAAATTCACGATTTTTAGGGTTTTGGACTCTAATTGAAGCCCGATGGACTGGGATTTGACCTAAATACAATCCTACTTCGATTAGGAGGAGTTAATCTATAAAAAGGGAGCAAAACAAGTAGAGAATGCATTCAATTCTTGATCCAATTCTTCATCCAAGTTCTTCAATTCTTCTTTAAATTTTCTTATGGCCCTGCGTGGCTAGTTCTTTTTAGTTGGTTGAGGTAGATTGAAACCTCAAGGGATTTTCATACATTATGAGATGTAGACTTGATTTTATTATTTCAATTTGAATTGAGTATTGATTATTCATCTGCTCTTCTTCTCAATGATTATTCATATGATTGCTAGGGAGGCCTACTAGTATATTGTCTGTCTTAATCTACCGCTGAATTGTGTTTTGAACAAAGTCTTCAATTCTGCGATTCATGAGGCAAATAGGTTTGAGGATTTTGGATTATAAATCATTGAACCTATGATGAGTGATTAACTAAATTAGATATAACCGATGTGTTTATATTTATTTAGCTCTGTCAGTTTCTCTAGTTCTTCATGCGGTTAACAAGTTATGTTTTACCGATGTGCTAAAGGATTGCTTGTTAATTAGGGTTTAATTAGTGCGATTGTCATTAATTTACTAGACTTAAGGAGGAATAGGGTTAGAAACCTAATGATAGATATTCAATTACAGATTGATTATGTTGTCAATGATCAATGTAATCCCTTGACGGTGGATATCAACCGAAACCAACGTTTTTATCATTAATCACTCTCTCTTAATTACTTTAGTTATTGTTCACTTAGTTTTATTTGCAATTATCAATCCCCCCTTTTTCTAATCACAGAAGGTAATTCTAGTCTCTGTGGGATCGACCCTTACTCCCACTACTACAGGTTAGTTTTGAGGTAAGGTATTAATTTGGGTGTACCTGCGGCAGTACGCACCAGTTATGTTGAGATTTGCAAACGTATGATATTATCCTATTATGACATAATATGAAATTGATTATAAATAAATAAATATAAAGTTATCGGACAGTAGTGTTATTCGCGTTCCTAAAGTAGGGGCGTGACAGAGAGTATGTGAAAGCAGCACAAAACCAGGGTATGGCACTGGCCAGGAGAAAAATTTATTTAGTCTATGGTGGAGGTAACCGTGAGTTAATGGGGTGTATGTCTACAGCTGTACATGTAGGAGGATGTCAAGTTCTAGGTATTATTCCTACAGCTCTAGCTGCATCTAACATCGTAGGAAAGACAATTAGGGAAGAGTTTAGGGTAGTTTCCATGCATGAGCGCATTGCTAGAATGATAAGCAATGCTGATGCCTTCATTGCCGTACCAGGGGGTTTTGGTACTTTAGATGAAAATTTTCAAATAGTCTCCTGAACACAACTAAATATGCATCACAAACCGATAGGTTTGTTAAATGTTAACCACTTCTTTGATGGTTTATTGTCTTTCATTGATCATGCTGTGGAACAAAGGTTCATCTCACACTCAGCATGACGAATTCTCATCTTGGCTTCAAATGCTGAGGAGTTGATTGATGCTTTACAAGCATATGTTCATGTACCTGATCCAACTATGGCTCAAATAGAATGGACGGCAGACAACCGCAGGAAGCACAAATTAGATTTGGATCTTCATCTTTAGATGTAGTAAAACATAGCTATTATTGTACCACTTTTACTTTCTTAGAATCTACTTCGATATCATCTTTACCAACCATACTCCCTTAGAGTTGGTAAAACTATCTTTGAATGTTGCTTATGATCCTCTAAAATTTTGAAATATTCTAGTATATCATCAATAAATATAATAACTAGTTGATCCAAGGATGACCTAATTACTATTCATTAAATCTACGAATGCAGCTAGGATATTTGTCAAACTAAATGACATCACCAAGAACTCATAATGCCTATAATGAGTTCTAAAAGAAAATTTTCGTGCATCCTCTTCTCTTATCCTTAATTAATGTTACTCATATCCCAAATCAATTTTTGAAAAAAAAATATTGAACACCTTGTAACTAGTCAAACAGGTCATCTATACGAGGCAATGTGTTTACTGTCACCTTATTCAACTGTCTATAATCTATGAATAGTCATAGTGATCCATATTTCTTTATCATAATGCTTATACATAATATTATTGAAAACCAAATTGTCTTTGAATTCTTTATATCAACAAAATATATCATTGAAAATATTATCTTTATAGATTCACTGCTCTTAAATTCAATCCAACCCACAACTTACCAAATCCATTTATATATATAAATTCCAACTCATCCATCCAAAAAGAGATTTAAATCTATTTTCAAAACACTCACTTTATTACAAATCATTATCTTGGAGATAACAACCTTAATCACATCATAACCCGCTATCAAAATTGTATTAACCATTCGTCATATTGTTTCACAAAAACAAATCAAACAATCAATTCAAACCTAATTGACATCTGAACACGCCATTACCGTTTTGTTTGGATGAAATTTTCTTATTTTCAGCTAATTCTTTTTCTTTATACCCAAGAGTTGTCTCTTTATCATTGTTCATCAACATGAGTTCAAAAGCTGAACTGGTATTCCACACTCAAGAAACATTGTCTAGGATAGACTTATTGGTTCTTTAACATCACATATTTAAGGAAAAAAGTCAGAAGGAAGAAGAGGACGACACCCTATAGAATTTCACAGCAGCACTGTGAGTATAAATATGTCCGCGGTTACATACCCATACTCAAAGTCCTACTACAGAATCCTTTGCTCTGATAGCCACAGGGAAACCTTTTGCTCTGATACCAACTTGTAATGCCCCCAATTTACGTTATGTAAAATAAACTTTTTTTCCCATAATCAGGTATTCTCCATATAGATGCATAATTCAATTCTTTGTCATTTCTCTCATGCATACATAATATAAAGACCAAGTCTATAAACATCAAAGTACAGTAGAAACGGGGATCCTGCCTGCAGCGTTCAGAGCACTCTAGAATACAAACACAATATAATTAAAAAATCATGAGCCTTGGAAGCAACGTAGACTCACCCACAGAATATGTCACCTAACTGATCACCTATCTGTAGGATCAGACTCTGTATTCTCATTTGAAAAATGTGAAAATATCGTGTAGTGAGTTTGACAACTCAGTGAGTAAATAATGCCTCATATAACCTCTTAGGTCAGCATATAGATGTACTTATATTTTAAAATGTGTCACATAGAAAATACAGTTCAAAAGTACATTCATATGGGACCCGTATTTCAAATATTCTCAAATTAAACGATATTCAGATAACCAAAACCATATGCAGTATGGTATGATCATTAAACAAATGTTGTTATGCTCAGCTGTATAAGCTATAGTAAAATATTATGATTTGGAGATAAAATCATCAATTTTAATGCACCTACCTCACTCGGCGGTCAGGCACACTTAATTTAAAAATGACCTGTCTCACTCGGCGATCTGGTCAACCCATACACTCAATGTAAAATGACCTGCCTCATTCGGCATCTGGTCAATGCAATTTGCTATACGCATAGTGATCGATCGACTACAGTCACAATAAGTGATCAGAAAATGTGAGTTCATCACCCTCCTACCTCCCCACATTACTACTGTCACCCGGTTGGAGCGGCCCTCCCTTAACTCATTCAAGCTAATATGGCGTCCCCTATTCGGTACCATCACAAGCCATACAACCCGTCGATATTCATCCATACATATAGATACATATATATTAATGCATATTCATCAAAAGAAATGTAAAATTATCAAGTAACTCGCCATGAGCTTTACGCTTGCCATTCAATCTCATTTATAATATGACATGCATCATTTTCACAAGTATATAGCTTTACAAATCAATGCATCGTGCACATAATATTCACTTTATCAAATAATGATAATTTGTAAGTATAACAGATATTTTAACACATTTAATAAGTTCTAAAATTCATTTCTAAAACAATACTCTTCTTAAACTATGTGCCAGTTCGTAAGTATAACAGATATTTTAACACATTTAATAAACTTATAATAGCATAAATAATTTGTAAACAGAAACAATTATATATTTATAGTTTAAGAAGAGCATGGGGTAAGTCATAGAAAGAATTACCTACTCACAAAGTAGGGCTCCTGGTTGGACAGCTCTAAAATATACTTTTCCAATCCAAATTTGATCAATTAGACCTCAAAAACGTGTCCGGAGGGTCCAAAGACTTAGAAAATAATTTCGAGAGTTTGGTCACTATTCACCGCTAGAAAATACTATTTATCGCCAGTAAACACTATTCACTACCGAAAAATACTATTCACCAGAGAACAAAAAGTTGTCAAATAGTTGAAAATTTTCATATCCTAAGGTTTATCTAACTCCTGAATCTATCTACAGTGTCAAATTTCCAATTTGAGGTCTCTAAGTAAGAGTTTCAGAGTTTACTTTTTTCTGAGATTTTTTACTTCAAATCTACGGCGATTCAACGGTTGATTGGAAAAATTAATCGATCAAAACCGTAGTATTCTCCGTCCTGAATCCGGTGGTATCCTCAGTTTGGAGATCGGAAGTCAATTAGCACTCTAGATCTAAAGAGAAATTGAAGGTTACTATTCATCACTATTTCACTATTCATCATTTCAGAAATTCTGCAATCCTTCATTTTGTTTCCATCTCCCCCTCCCTTTTTCCTTTTATTTTTTTATAATAATTATTATTATTATTTAATATTTGTATAATAGAATTTTATTTTATATATATTTATATAAATATCGTTTTTCATCCTAAAACATCCCATAAATTTCTAAAAATTTACATTCTCATAAAACTTTAGTTGAACTCTTAAATCATGATTTTTCTTGATAAAAATTTTAATAAAACAAATCACAAAATAAATATCTTTATACATAATAAAAGAAAGAATATTTTTAAAAATACAACAAAATTTATTAAAGGCCAATATAATTATTTTAACCAAAATAATAATTATTTTAATTAAAAATATACTGGCTTTTAGTAGAACATAATCATTTTTAAACAAATAAAAATATATTTGTTTATAACAAATTATTATTATTTAAAAACAAAAATTACGGGATGTTACAAACGACTTGCTAGTCCACCAAGGGAGACTAACTACCTAGCTAGTGTTTTGAGATATGTTCTTAGACAAGTATTTTCCAAGCAGTGTGAGAGCTGAGAAGGAGATTGAATTTCTTTAACTTAGACAGGGCAATTGGACCATTGATCAATATGTTGCTAAATTTGTAGAACTGTTTAAGTTTTTCACTTATCTGTGTTATAATCTAGATGAAGCATGGAAAGCAATAAGATTTGAGACCCAAAAATCAAGAGTGTTGTAGCTGCTTTGGAAATTAGAGAGTTTGCGTCCTTAGTCAACAACTACAAACTACTGGAGAAAATTCTAAGGGTAGCAGGGGAAGAAAGGGAGTGTCAAGCTTCATGGAAGAGGAATAGGGATTCTTCCACATATGGTAGGGACCTCAGAGGTAAGAACAATGTGGGAGGTAAACAACCTTTGACTACAAGGTCTAGACCCTTTCCACAAAAACCTACAACTGATAATTGTGCAAGATGTGGATGACCTCACGGGGACAAGCCGCGTTATTCTACTCAAGCTACTTATTTTCGATGCGGTCAGAAAGGGTACCTAGCACAACATTGCCCAATGAAAATTGAAAAGGGCCTAAACAGATTCCATAGGCAGCAGGGAGGCTCTTTACTTTAAGTGAAGCCAAGGCTGAACAAAACCCCAATTGGATTCAAGGTATGTGCTATGTCAATAATTTACCATTGATTGTACTTTTTGATTTAGGCGTTAGCCATTCCTTTATAGCAATAGACTGTGTGGTAAAGTTGCAATGCCCTATTTTTTATATGCTATATGATCTAGTTGTGATTATGCCTATAGGAAAGAAGGTAAATTACCTCCTCGATATGTTCAAATTGCTCCATTATAGTATGTGAAAGACCATTTATAGTGAACCTGATTTGTTTACCCCTAAACGGCATAGATGTTATTCTGGGAATGGATTGGTTGAGCCAGAACCAAGTACTTTTAAATTGTTGTGATAAAACACTTGAGTTCCTTCTTGATTCTCTGAAGGAACGAAAATGTAGTGTTTTCAATGCACATAACATTATGCAGGGGCCAAGGGGTGCAGTCTTAAGTTACATTCTCTTGTATGCAGTCAACCCAGAAATAAGTCAAGAGTTACAGAAGTTCCAAGAGTCTGTCAATTTCTAGAGATTTTTTCCTCGAAAATTTTAGAACTTCCACTGAAGAGAGAGATAGAATTTTTCATTGATCTAACACCAGAAGCGAAGCCTATTTCTATTGCACCATACGGAATGTCTTCAGTGGAGTTAAAGGAACTTAAGAAGCAAATCAAAGAATTATTGGGAAAGAATTTTATTCGGCCTAATGTGTCACCCTGGGGAGTGCCTGTGTTGATCATGAAAAAGAAATATGGCAGTTTGAGACTGTGTATTGACTACAGATGGCTCAATAAAGCGACTATTAAGAACAAGTATATTTTGCCCAGAATAGATGATATGTTGGATCAGTTTACAAGGGCCACGGTTTTCTCAAAAATATATCTAAGATTGGGGTATGACCATATCAAAGTCAAAGAAGAAGATATTTTGAAGATAGCTTTCAGAACAAGATATGGACATGAGTTTTTAGTAATACCGTTTAGAGTTACGAATGCACCTGTAGTTTTCATGGACTATATGAACCACATCTTCAGGTTCTATTTGGATTAGTTCATAGTGGTCTTTATAGATGATATTCTAATATATTCTAAAAGTGAAGAGGAGCATAGTCAACATCTCCAACTGGTACTTCAAATTCTAGAGGAGAAGAAACTCTTTGCCAAGCTAGAGAAGTGTGAATTTTGGTAGAAAAAGGTAAAAAAATTTAGAAATGTCATTTCCTAAGATAGTGTAGCAACTGACCCTAGCAAGACCAAAGCAGTGTTAAATTGGGAGAGGTCTAAGGCCGTGACCAAAATTAGAAGTTTCTTGGGGTTAGTTGGATATTACAAAAGATTCATACAGAGATTCTCTCAAATAGCATTGCCCCTGACCAGGTTAACCAGAAAAGGAACCTTTTTTAAGTAGACTTAAGAATGTAAAGATAGTTTCCAGGGGCTTAAGATTCAATTAACTACCTCTCCTGTTTTAGTCATTCCTGATCCTTCTAAACATTTTAAAGTTTATACTGACACTTCGAAGAAGGGTTTAGGCAATGTCTTGATGCAAGAATGTAGGGTGGTTGCCTACGCTTCTCGGCAACTAAGACCACATAAAGAGAATTATCCCACGCATGACTTAGAGCTAGCAGCAATAGTCTTTGCCCTAAAAATCTAGAGGCACTATTTATATGGAGCCATGTTCGAGGTATATAGTGACCATAAGAGTTTAAGATATCTCTTTAACCAGAAGGAGTTGAATATGAGACAGAGGAGATATATGCAAATCATTAATAATTATAAATTTGAATTGAAGTATCACCAGTGGAAAGAAATGTGGTAGTTGATGCACTAAGTTGGAAGTCACTATACGTGAGCTGAATGTTGATAAAAGAGATGGAGTTAATGAAAGAATTCATAAATTTAAGTTTATCAATTATAGTCATTCCTAAAGGCTTAAGTATAAGTGAGCCGCGAGTTGAATGTGATTTGAAAACACAAATCAAGGAAGCACATTCGCATGATGAATTTCTAGAAAACCAAAAGGAGCAGCCAGACTTTGCGATAACAGAGGATGGAATTCTTAAGTATCAGGGACAAATGTGTATACTACCAGAAGGGGCCTTAAAGAATAATATTCTAGAAGAAGCTCATTAAAGTAAGTACACTATTCATCTGGGGTCGACTAAGATGTATCAAGACTTGAAAAAGATGTATTAGTGGCCAAGAATGAAGAGAGACATTACAGAGTTTGTTACTAAATGCCTGATTTGTCAAAAGGTGAAAATAACATATCAGAAACCCTCAGGACTGTTACAACCCTTAGAAATACCGGAGTAGAAGTGGGATATTATTTTTATAGATTTTATTATGGGGTTACCTAAGATGCAAACTAGACATGATGCAATATGGGCCATCGTAGATAGATTGACGAAATCTATGCATTTTCTACCCATCAAGATAAGTTTTTCTCTTGAGAGGTTATCCTAGTTTCATGTAAGAAAGATTGTGTGGTTGCATAGAATCCCTAATAGTATTATCTTTGACAGAGATCCCAGATTTACTTCCAGGTTTTGGAGAGCCTTAGAAGAAACTTTTAGCACCAAACTATGTTTTAGTATAGCATACCATCCTCAGACTTATGCCCAAACTGAAAAAATCATACAAACCCTAGAAGATATGCTCAAAGCTTGTACTCTGGAACAAGGAAAGAGCTGGGATGAATTTTTACCACTAGTAGAATTTGCATACAATAATAGTTACCACTCTAGCATCGGGATGGCACCTTATAAAGGTTTGTATGGCCGAAAATGCAGATCCCCTCTATGGTGGTATAAAGTAGGGGAAAGAAATCTATTGGGTCCAAAATTGGTTCAACACACCACTGAGCAAATACAAATGATTAGAGTAAAGATACGAATAGCCCAAAGTCGGCAGAAGAGCTATTATGACAAAAGAAGGAAGCCGTTGTAGTTCCAAGAAGGAGAGCATGTGTTTTTGAAGATCTCTTCCACTATAAGTATTGGGCAAGCAATGAAGGTTAAAAATTTAAGTCCACAGTATTATGATATATTTTAATACAGAATCCAAGAGTACCCAAAAAAAAGGTTTGGCCCTTACACCTATCACATTTTTACAAGTTATGAATGGAAATAAATCCACATTATAGTATGATGCGATGAAGGATTAAATGAATTTTATAGCTAACAATCAAGTATGAGACCTGTTCAATTGCCTAAAGAGGGAAAGGCTATAGGCTGTAAGTGGACTTTTAAAACCAAAAAGGACTCTTTAGGCAATATTAAAATATACAAGAAAGACTTGTAGCCAAAGAATTTACTCATGAAGAAGAAATTTATTATCATCTCTCATGTTTCTAAGAATGATTCATTTTGGATAATCATAGCATCAATAGCTCTTTTTGATATTTAGTTACTTTAAATAAATGTGAAAATGACATTTGTCAATGTAGATCTAGAGGAAGAAGTTTACATGAAAGAATTAGAATGTTTATTTCAAATCGATATGATCACTTAGTTTGCAAGTTTAAGAAATCTATATATAGACTAAAACAAACCTCCCATCAGTGGTATTTAAAATTTTATAATGTTATTTCTTCATTTAGTTTTATAGAAAATATTATAGATCAACGTATATACCATAAGGTCAGTAAGAGTAAACTAATTTTTATGTTTTTATATGTAGATGATATTTTACTTGCTTTAAGTGATTTGAGCTTACTTCATGAGGTTAAGCAATTTCTCTTACAACAATTTGATATGAAAGATATGTGTAAAATTTCTTATGTTATATGCATAAAGATTAAAATAAACAAATCTCGAGAGATATTAGGATTGTCTTAAGAAGCATATATAAATAAAGTTTTAGAGAATTTTTGTATGAATGATTGTTCATCTACTGTTGCACCTATTGTCAAAGGTGACAAATTCAATTTACAACAAAGCTCAAATATTTTAAAGAGGGAACACAAAAACATTCATTATGCTTCTATAGTTATGAATTTAATACATGCTTAGGTTCACATAAGATCTGACATTATATATGTAGTTAGAATGTTGAGAAGATATTAAAGTAATCATGGTTTGTACTATTAAAGAGCTGCAAAGAAAGTTATGCAATACCTTTAGGAAACTAAAGACTACAAGCTTACTATAGGTGATTTGACTATTTAGAAGTGGTTGGATATTTAGACTCTAATTTCATTGGCTACCTTAAGTCAAGAAAGTTAATGTCAATATATGTTTTCTTTATTACTTGAGTAGCCATTTCTTAGAAAAGTGTAAATCAATTTAATTGCTACTTCTACCATTGAAATAGAGTTTGTATTATGCTTTGAAGCAACATCGCAGGTTATATAGTTGAAGAGTTTTGGCTTGTAATTATTGACACAATTACCAAGCTATTAAAGATTTATTACGATGTCAATGTTTTTTAGCCAAGAATAATAAGAGCATAAGTCATAGTAAGCACATTGACATTAAGTATCTGCCTATTAAAGAACAGGTTAAAACAAACAATGTGGTAATAGAACACATTAGTATTAAACTTATGATTGTATATCCTTTAACAAAAGGTTTACCACTTGTTGCTTATAAGGAACAAGTTGAACATATGAGATTAAGTTTTATTATGTAATCTTAAGTGATTGAGATACCCTTATGTTTTGGTATCGTTTTGCCGATTTGAAGAACTACATTAAGTTATATTTGTCTTCTCTTATTTGGTTGTATACATAAAGTTTAAGAGAATGGCAATGTATGTTTTGATAACCTTGAATAAGCATTTGGAATTTAATTCATAAATATATGTATCATATATGGTTCTCATTCAAGAGAATTTAGTTACATTGTGATACATGGAAAGTAAACTTGTTCTAAAATGATTTACCACTATGATTCATACAATTTAAATAATTTTGTTTGGGTGTATGGATATTATATCCATGAGAGATTTTAAAGATGTATCAATATTGAATTGGTACATATTAAGTGTTTAATGGGTCAAGTGGGAGAATTTTAATTATATTAAAAATATATGTAGCCCATTTTTATACAGTAATTATCTCCCTATATGAAGAGATGACCTTGTGAAAAGCTACAAGGTGGTTATAGTAACTATTCTTCAATTATTGATGTGTTTATAATTAAGCATGCTTTTAATACCACTAAGCTTACTTTTTATTTATTTAAGTAAAATATGATTAGAAATTAGCTTAGTTTTATGTTTTGTATTGTAGAAACAAAGGAAGAAGAAAAGAGGATAAAAAGATAAGAAATTCATAGAAAAATGTTGAATTGTAGCAATTCCAGATATTTCAATACTAATTAGACCATATCTCCAACATATGAACTCCAATCAAAGTGATTCAAGTTTATATAAAACTCTAAGACAATAATCTATAACTTTTATGTTGAGCACTTTTTCAAATTCAGAAGATTTCAGAGTGTTACAAAGCATAAAAACCATAATAGTAGTGCAACATGATGAATTCTGATCTTTGGTCACTAATTTAGATATATCACCTTCCTATTAGCTTCTATTAAGGTGATTCTAACTGCTATGGAAAGCTAAGAGACAGAGCTACAACTTTTATGTTGACCACTTTGCTAAATTCAGAAAAAAAAAATATTAGCAATGTGGCGTTGCCATAGAGCGCTGCAGCGCTCCCTTTTCACTGCAAAAAAAAGTGCAATTTTAAGCCTTTTTTGACTCTAATTGAAGCCCAAAAATCCCAGGAACCAACCTAGAAGTATTCCTACATCATTTAGGACTCTTCCAACCTATAAATAAAAGGAAAAACAATAAATAAAAAAATCATCCAATGATCAAATTCTCAATCATCTTCTTCAATTATTCTTTAGATTTTCTTATGGTCTTGTGCGACTAATTTATTTTTTGTTGGTGGAGGAGTGAAACCTCAAGGAATCTTCATTCATTGTGAAAATTAGATTTGATTTTATTAGTTCAATCTTAATTAAGTATTGATTATTCATTTGATCTTCTATTTTCAATTATTATTCATATAATTGCTATGAGGCCTACTAGTATATTATTTGTCTTAATCTACTGCTAAATTATGTTTTGAACAAAGTTTTCATTATTATGATTCAAGAGGAAAATAAGATCAATGATTTTGGATTGTAAATTATTGAACCTATAGTGAATAATTGACCAAATTAAATGTACCCAATGTGTCTATATTTGTTCAACTCTATAAATTTCTTTAATTTTTCATGCGATTGATAAGTGGTACTTTACCGATGTGCTAAAGGATCACTTGTTAATTAGGGTTAGTTGAGGCGATTGTCATCAGTTACTAAACCTAAGAAGGAACAGAGATATAATCCCAATGATAGATATTTAATTAAAGATTTATTATGTTGTCAATGATCAATGTGATTCTTTGATTGTAGATATCAACCGAAACCAGCGCCTTTATTATTAATCACTTTATTTTAATTACTTTCATTCAATTTTACTTTGTTTTACTTTCATTTATCAAACCCTCTTATTATAATCACAAAAGATAATACCAAGTTTTGTGGGATCAACCTTTAAACCCATGACTACAAGTTAGTTTGAGAGGTAAGGTATTATATTTAGTGTACCCGCAATAGTACGTACCAATTATAAATACCTTTTCTTTGATGGAAAGGATATAAAATGAAACATTCAAAAAATATTTTTCTTATATAAAGGTCTCTATTCTACAAGAAAGCATAAAATTTTCCATCAAGTACATGGATCAAAATTTTGGATAGATTAGGCAAATTCTCTTTATCCGGACTTATAACTTGTTATCGTATTTTTTGAAGAATTTTATTACTATAGCTGGATGTATGTTCCTTAAACTTCTACATTTTAATTTATTGCATTTATACAAATTTATGACTTACATATTAAAGTTTGACTTGGTTTTCTTCTTGCCAAAGTATATGCTTGTAGATGACTTTCACAAGACAAGTGACTAATAAATTATGTTTTCATGTTATGCTAAGTTATATTATATTTGTAAGTCAATTATTATATTCCATTTTAAATATTATTTTGTGTAATCCACATTATATAATATTTATTATTTAAAATTTATTATAATTTAAGATAATATAGATATTTAGTTTTAGTTATCTATAAAATTATATATAGAATAATTTAATACATTTTTTTAGACCAAGTATAAAATTTGATTCCCGAAAAATATACCCTCTACAACTTTAGTCTTTGAAATTATCCTACTATACGAGTTAATCTCCAAAATATACAAACTGGTTGCCATTCGCTCATAACGTTAATTTTCTCAAACATAGCCACTGTCCAATCCCACCAGGTAAAACACATTGTTTTGTCTGTGTTTTACCCATAGCCCAAACTCCTAAACACTGTGTTTTACCCCAAATTTGTGAATCAATCACGACCTCACCTGTATCAATAAAATCTGCCAAAAGCTTTACCCTCTCTTTATGCACAAAGATCCATCCAATAAGAAGATAGATATCAGCAAGCATGTAATGTATACACTTGAGCAGGTGGAGGCATTGGAGAGGGTGTATGCAGAATGCCCAAAGCCTAGTTCTTTGAGAAGACAACTTATAAGGGAGTGCTCCATGTTATTCAATATTTTACCCAAACAGATCAAGGTCTAGTTACTAAATCGTAGGTAAATAGTTAAAGAGTGTAATGATTATTGAACTGTGTTATCAAAATAATTTATTTTTGCCCTTTTTGTTGGGCACAGTGAGTATTATTAGCAAGAATAAATGTAGAATAAAATAATCAACAAAATGACACCAGCTATTTAACGTGGTTACCCTTGTTTTTTGGGTTACGTCAACGAGACTAAATCTGAATAAATCTTTCACTATAAAAATAGTAGGTACAAAGAGACTCTTCTCTAGAATAAATCTAAAGGCTACAACTAAGATCTAACCAAAATAGTGATACACAGAGTGTTTCCCATAATACCCCAAGAGTATTTTCTCACTATTTTGTCACTCACTATTTAGAAACTATTCCCAAATATCACACCAAACTTTTCTCTATTTTTCTCTTTAGAGAATTTCTCTAGCTTCTTAGACTTATTGCCTCTGTTTCTTGGTGTATCCTTCTCCCTTCCACCTCTTGCCTATTTATAGGCAAAAGTGTGCCTAACTTTTGATGAAGTTAAGTGTGAATGGAAAAAAATATTTTGGTGCCTAACGTTTTGCTCTCTTCTGTTTCTTTTGCTACTTCTGCAACAAACAATTTCGGCCGCTATATCTTTCTTCCTTCTTTGAAGAATTGTCGAACATTTCGGCTCCTCCATCAAAATTTCCTTTCTCTTCTTTGAAAAAATGGTCAAGGTGGTGGGCCTTCTATGTTGGAGGAACCCACCACTAACAAATCTCCCCCTCCCAACTACATAGAAGGTTCCACCATTCTTGCAGCTAATCGACAGAACTTAAACTTCTCCCTTGGTAGAATCTTTGTCAACATGTATGATCTATTTTCATCAATATGGATCTTCTCAAGCTGTAGTAGCTTCTTCTCCAATACATCCCTAATCCAATGATATCTTACATCAATATGTTTAGATCTTGAATGAAAGAAGCAATTTTTCACAAGGTTAATAGCACTTTGGCTATCACAAAAATAGTTGATATCTGTCATTTTGAAAATTAAGTTCATTTAAGAACTTCATCCATAGAAACTCCTTACACACTTCTGTTGCTGCAATAAACTCTACTTCGATAGTTGAAAGAGCAACACACTTTTACAACTTCGATTGCCATGACACCACTCCTACTGTAAATGTAATTAGATAACCTAAAGTAGACTTTCTTGAGTCTACATCACCAAACATATCTGCATCTGTGTAAGTAATTAATACAACTTTAGTATCTCCAAAACATAAGCATATTTTAGAAGTACCACAAAGATATCTAAAAATCCGTTTTACTGTAGCCTAGTGTTCCTTACCAGGATTAGAATAGAACTGGCTCACTACTCCAACCGAGTGAGCTATATCTGGCCATGTACATACCATGGCATGCATCAAACTCTCAACTGCTAAATCATATGGAACCTTGTCCATTTCTTCCTTCTCCTCATCTGTAGAGGGTCTCTATTTAGAACTTAATCTTAAGTGATTAGCAAGAGGACAACTAATCGCTTTAGCTTTATCCATATTAAACCTCTAAAGTACTTTCTCAATGTACTTCTCTTGTGACAACCATAATTTCTTGACGCCTCTATCTCTGGTAATCTTCATGCCAAGAATCTGTTTTGTTGGTCCTTCATGGCAAAAGACTTGCTCAATTGTGTTTTCAAACAATTGATTATGGAAACATTCTGACCAATTATCAGCATATCATCCACATAGAGCAAAAGAATAATGAAATCATCATTAGAGAAATTTTGCACAAAGACACAATGGTCTGAAGTAGTCTTCTTGTAACCTTACTCCCCCATAACATACTTAAACTTCTTATACCATTGTCTTGGTGCCTGTTTTAAGCCGTAAAGACTTTTCTTTAGTCTGCAAACATAATCCTCTTTTTCTTTCTACTTGAAACCCTTTGGCTGCTCTATGTATATCTCTTCTTCCAAATCACCATGAAGGAAGGTAGTTTTCACATCTATTTGTTCAACTTCCAAGTCAAGGCTTGCTACTATGCCCAGCACTGTATGGATGGATGTCATTTTCACAATTGGTGAAAAACTTTCATCAAAATCAACGCCTTTTCTTTGGTTGAATCCTTTAAAAACTAGTCTAGCTTTGAATCTCAAATGAAGACTATGTTCATCATACTTGATCTTGAACACCCATTTATTTTTCAAAGTTCTCTTATCTTTTGGCAACTTCACCAGCTCAAACATTTTGTTCTCATGTAAGGACTTTATTTCATCTTGCATGGCTTTTCTCCACTTATGTTTGCACTCATCTTCAATAGCTTATTCAAAACTATCAGGTTCTCCCCTGTCAATGAGTGTTACATACTCATCATTATGATATCTAGTAGAAGGTTGTCTTATTCTACTACTTCTCCTCAATTCATTTAGGAAAGGCACAGGTGTTGGTAGTTAATGGTTACCATCATCTTCTTCTTCTTATGATTCAGCCTCTATGGGGGCATCATCAGGCTGATCGTCATCTTCAACTTGCCTCGACACCACTGTTGGAGGAACTAATCTCAAATTTGTTGAGTTGCCATTGAAATTAAGAATATCCTTCTCCATTTTGTCTACGTCTTCAATGGTCTAATCTTCAACAAACACAGTATCACGGCTTCTAATGAGCTTTTTCTGGACCAGATCATAGAATCTATAGCCAAATTGATCTTGACCATAACCAATAAATACATACTGTTGTGTCTTAACATCGAGCTCAGCCATCTCATCCTTAGGGATATGCACAAAGGCTTTATAGCTAAACACCCGTAGATAATTAGAGGAAATATTCTTTCCTGACCATACTTTCTCTAGTGTATTATACTATAGAGGTACACACGATGAAAGATTCAACACATGTACAGTTGTCAGCAAGGTTTCAACCCAAAAAATTTTGGGCAACTTTGCATGTGAAAGTAAACATCTGACTCTCTCCATCAAAGTTCTATTCATCCTCTCAGCTAAACCATTTAACTGTGGTTTTTTAGAGGCATTGTCTGATGCCAAATACCATGCTCTTTACAATAAGCATCAAATAGTCCAATATACTCTCCACCATTGTTTGTCCAGATGTATTTTAACTTCTTCCTAGTCTGTCTCTTAACTGAGGTATGAAACTATTTGAAGACATCTAACACTTGATCTTTTGTCTTCAAAGTGTATGCCCATGTCTTCCTAGAATGATCATCAATGAAAGTCACAAAGTATTGAGCACCACCAAGTGACTTTAGCATTGGTCCATACATATCTGAATGTACCAGATCCAACACATTCTTCATTCTGGAAGGAGGGGAACTCTTGAAAACAACTCTATTATGCTTTCCCGCCAAGTAATTAGCACATTTCTCCAAATGTACTTGATCCATTCCAAATAGCATTTTTTCTTGGCCAGACATGTCATACTTTTCTCACTCATGTGGCCAAGTCTCATGTGCCACAACTAGACTACACCTTCTTTCTCCATGACATTCACAATATCTTTGGAGAGCTTTGTATGCATAACATACAATGTTGAGTACTTTCTTCCTCTAGCCACCACCAAGGCACCTTTAGTAAATTTCCATTGGCCATTCATGAACATGTTGCAGAGGCCTGCATCATCAAGTTTGTTGGTAGAAATCTGATTTAAGCAAATATCTAGAATATTCCTGACATCTCTCAACACTAATCGGGTGTCTTTCGTCGTCTCCAAGCAGATATCTCCTCTGCCAACAACTTTTAATAAGTTGTCATTTTTCATCTTAACAACACCAAAATCTCCTTCTATGTAAGATGAGAAGAATTCTCTTCGCGTTGTGGCAAGAATAGTAGCTCCACTATCAATCACCCAACTGGTCTTATAGGATGTAAGATTGACAATATCATCATCATAAACGACATTGAATTCGTCTATTGTATTTGTCTGCTCATCATCACTGTTGTCTTCTTTCTTCACTTCCTTTCCTTTGTTCTTATCTTGTTTGAACTTTCGACAAAATCTTTTGATATGCCTTTTTTTCTTGCAATAATAGCATTCAATGTTGGCATATTTGTTTAACTTTCCTCCACTTTTATTTCTAGGTTTTGTATGCCTATACTGACTCCTCCCTCAGGATTCAGTAACCAGAACATCTGGTTGTGATGAAGAGGTTTAATATTAATCTTCTTCTTATCTCTTTATTCAGAATACCACTTTTAACATTTTCCATACTCACGACACCGTTAGGCGCTGAGTTGGTAATTGAGATCTTCAAAGTCTCCCATAACTCTGGTAGGGAGGCGAGTACCATGAGAGCAAGTACTTTGTCGTCAAACTTTATGTCCATTCCTGACAACTAGTCCATAATCCCTTGTATCTCATTCAAGTGATATGCTACAGAAGTACCTTCTCAGTATTTCACATGTATCAATTTTGTTAAATAAAATAATTTGTTGTTGCCGATTTTTAAAGTATATAGCTCTTCCAGCTTATGCCACAACATTCATGCATGAGTTTCATTACAAATTTGATTATACACATTATCTTCAACAAACTATCAGATGAATCCACATACCTACTCATGCTTGAAGTTTCATTTTTCATCCGATTTAGCTTCGGGTTTAGTCATAGAAAACACCGGTAGATGCAGTTTCATCATAAACAAGAGATCTTTCATCTTGTTTCTCTAGATATGGTAGTTTGTGCTATTTAGGTTAATCATCTTGATGGTCTTTGCCTCTATTTTGAGTAGTCTAAATAGTACTAGTATGCATGAACAATATCCATATATATGAATAGTGCCCGTATGTATGAATAATACTCCTTTACGTATGAGTAATGCCCGTACAGCTTCCTTCAGCCAACAGTAATTCCAATAAAATCTTTTCTAATGTAGAAGATCAATTAATATTGCAACCACAAAGCATACTAAGAATTTTAAAGGAATAACCACCACAACTCTAATACCACTTGTTGAGCACAACAAGTATTACCAGTAAGAATAAATGCGGAATAAAATAATCAACAAAATGACACCAGCAATTTAATGTGGTTTGCCCTTGATTTTTGGGCTACGTCCACGGGGTTAAATCTGAATAAATCTTCTACTATGAAAATAGTAAGTACAAATAGAGTCTTCCCCAAAATAAATCTAAAGGCTACAACTGAGATCTAACCAAAATAGTGGCACACAAAGTATTTTCCACAATACCCCAAGAGTATTTCTCACTATTTTTTCACTTACTATTTATGAACTATTTCCCAAATATCGCACCAAACTCTCCCCTATTTTCCTCTTCTGAGAACTTCTCTAGCTTCTCAAGCTCATTGCCTCTACTTCTTGGTGTGTCCTTCTCCCTTCCACCTCTTGCCTAACGTTTTGCTCTCTTCTTTTCCTTTTTCTATTCCTGCAACAAATAAATTCGATTGTTATATCTTTCTTCCTTCCTTGAAGAATTTTCAAACATTTCGGCTCCTCCAGCAAAATTTCCTTTCTCTTCTTTGAAAAAATGGTCAAGGCGGTGGCCCTCTATGTTGGAGGGACCTGCCACTAACACTTTTTTCATGTTATAAAGAATTTTTAACAAAAAAAAAGCACATTTTTGAAGTTTTTAATATGCGTTTCGGGTAAAAGGTAGCATTGTGGTGTGGTATTATAGGATAAAGTACTATGTTTTAGCTGGTGAGGATGAATATTGGACAGTGACACCCTTTTTTCATTTTACGAAGAATTTTTAATAGAAAAAAGGAGTTCATTTTTAAGTTTTTCATGTGTGTTTTGGGGTAAAAAGCAGCATTTTGGAGTTGGGTTATAGGACAAAATAGTTTTACTTGGGGGGGATGATTGGACAGTGACTATGTGTCACGTAGGCACTCTCTCCTCATTAACAGTTTTTGACAAAGATGTTTGAAAACTAAACGGCAACAAAATTTGTATATTTTAAAAACTAATTTATGTAATAAGGAAGTTTCAAGAATTGAAGTTAGGGAGGGTGTATTTTTTGAGGAACATGTTGCACATTTAGTCAAAGTTTACAATTAATATAATGTTAAAAATTAAAATATATAAATACACAAAATTTGGGAAATAATACAAATAACAAAAAATTTGAGATTGAATCATAATTTTAAAATTTATATTATATTCTTTGTATGATGACTTGTGGGTTCCACGATTTTCTCACATGGCCTTCTCTCATTTTGCGACTTGCCCATTAGAATGGAAGCTGCCTATATCTTATTTTACATTTTTCACAAGATAAATTCAATTTTTTATAATAAAGTAAGTAAGAAAAAAAATGTGATTACTTGGACAAAACTATAAAAAAAAAATCTTTATTTATAAAGGTGATACAAAATTGAATATAAATTGATTCTTTTTAGCATTGTGTAGATAAAAATGCTATTTATATGCAAAAAGTTGTACGAAATTCACTTAAAGAAGTTTGTTTTCTTAAATTTTAACAAAATTATATTTATATGCAACTAAATATGAGCCAATCCCAAACATGACTTATGAACTTGAGTTGCTACCTAGCTTTTAATAATGAAACTAAGATTAAGTGAACTTGAACTTTTAACACCTAAAAATTTATTACAGTTTAACCCCAAAATCCAACTCAACCAAGCCACCATTAGGGATGTTTACATATTTCTAAACAAACCATTAGGGCTGTATTTTTTTCTTGTTGGTTAATCGTGTTTCAGTAGGATTCAGTGGTGTGAAATGTCATGCCCCTAATTTAAGGAAACGTGAAACACATACTTTACAAACTTATATTTACCATAATATGCATGATACACTCATTTATCATTGAAACAGTTACATATGAATATTCCCATGTATACACAACATAAGACCAAGTTTATATTTATCAAAGTTACAATTGAAGCAAGGATCCTGCCTGTGGCGTTCAGATCATACTCTAGAGTACAAGTACAATAAAAAGCAAAATCTATAAGCCTTGAAAACAAAGTAGACTCATCCAGAGATTATGTCATCTAGCTGATCCACTATAGTCTCAGTACAGAGCTTTCAATATATTACAAAATTTTAGTCTCAGTCCAGCTCATCTGTCATAAACTTTCCAATCATGGCTCATCACATATACATGCCCTTTTTCTAAGGCAATCTTATAGCTTTACAGATCAATGCCACAAGCATAAAATGTTCACTTTCTATACTGTTGAGAAATGTATGCAAAATCACATGTTTAATGTCTTTAAAATCATTATACAAAACCATACTTTTTTTAAACAATATGCTAGTTAGCAAATAAATAAGGTAATTTAATGCATTTCAAAGACATATAACAATATAAATAACTTATAAACAGAACTAATTATACATTTAAAGTTCAAGAAGAGTATAGAGTAAGTCATAGAAAGAATTATCTACTCAAATGGTAAGGGTCCAGGTTGGATAGCCCCAAAATATACTTTTTCAATTCAAATTTGACCAAACAGATCAAAAAAATCGAGTCTGGATGGTCCAAAAACTTAGGAAATGACACCGGGATCGCAAAATTTGGCCTCCGAAAACTTGGTCAACACTAGTCAATTGATGGATACTATTCATGATCGGAATACTATTCACCACCAAAATCCCTATTCATACTGGCCGAATTTACTATTCACGATGAACAAAAAATTGTTAGATGGTTAAAAAATTTTGTATCCTAAGGTTTATCTATCTCTTGAATTCATTTACGATGTCAGATTTTCAATTTGAAGTCTCTAAATAGGAGTTTCAAAGTTTACATTTTTCTTCTTTCGATCTATGGCGATTCCTTGGCCAATTTGAAAAATTATTCGGCCAATATCATAGTACTTTCCGTCCTGAATCCAGTGGTACCTTTAGTTTTGAGATCAGATGCTCAAAAGTACTAAATATCAGGAGAGAAAAATGGAGGAGAAATAAGTACTATTCACATGCTTCAAAAAGAATTTTTCCTTTTTTTTCTTTTTTTTATATTGATGAAGGGCCCATTCTGGAAAAAGTCAATTTTTCATAGAGGTCCTTGTAAATTTCATTATTTACATATTAACCCCTAAACTTTTAGAAAATTACAATTTGACCCCAAAAATATTAATAAGTTTTCATTTTCATCTTTAAAACCTTTCAATTATATCCCTACTCTTTTATTTCTTTTATTAATTCATGCATAAATGAAAATTATTAAATTTTAGGGCTATTACAATCTTCTCCCTTAAGGAATTTGGTCCCTGAATTTCAAACTATCATATCACAAGTAAGGAATGAAGTCAAGGCACAAATTACAGTTATTTACCTCACTTCTCAAGCAATTGGGGTTATCTCTTTTGTATATCATCTTTACTTTCTAAAGAGTCTCTTCACTTGAGTGATTTTGCCATATA
The DNA here is from genome assembly GCA_037074535.1 of Gleditsia sinensis. Lineage (NCBI taxonomy): Eukaryota > Viridiplantae > Streptophyta > Magnoliopsida > Fabales > Fabaceae > Gleditsia > Gleditsia sinensis. The sequence continues at coordinate 31,540,206 of CM073473.1, read as the reverse complement.
AACTTAACCATAAACATTTCCTTCAACCATAAGTTCTTCACTTATCAATCAACAATAGACATCGATTTTTACTCATAATTATGCCAAATACTTGTCCAACTGAATTTCTTGGAATTAGATAGCATGAGAAGAATTTGATAGGTACTTCCTTAACATTGATGCAAGAAAGACTGTATCAACATCACTTAATCCTGATGACAACGGTAGATGATATACTACTATGCCTACTTTGTTCAAGATTCCAAAAGAGCCTATATATTAAAGTTTAACTTTTTCCTTCTTTCCAAACCTTATTACCTCTTTCATGGGTGAGTTATTCAAAAATATTTGGTCACCAGTTGATAATTTCTAGTGCTTAACTTTCAAGGTCTTTATAGATTTTTGAACTATATTGAATTTCTTGTATTCTTTTTCTAATCAACAACGACATCTTACAATAAGTCTGACCACACTAAATCATTTAACAGAAAGTTAGCAACATATCTTACATAAGGCTTTAAGTCATCCAATATCACTGATGGAGATTAACGTATTGTCAAACCTATTCCAAACCATTCCCAAGATCCTTTGCAAGGGATAGGTGGTCCAATGACTAGGAGCAAAGCAAAGCGGGCCAAAGAAGCTTTATTGGGCTTGATCTTGGATGTGCAAGCTAAAAAGGAAGTTATTAGGTCAAGTCAAGAAATCAAGTGGTTAACACTTTGTAGCCTTGAGAATGGTATTAAATAAAGCTTATTGGATCTTGAAGACAACTAGCCCAAATCTGTATGTCTAAAGATATATTATGGGCTTTATGTTATATGTTTTTCTTTTAGATATTATTAGTATTTTAGGCCCATTCTTTATGGCCAAAATATTAGTTTATGATGGGCTAATTTTTATTAGTTTAGTTGGGCCAAATAACTAGTGTTGTTTAAGTCATTTTCTTTTCAAAGTCCAATTAGGAGTTTTAAGGTTTTCTACTAGGTTTAGGATTGTTTGACTATATAAAGGTCCTCTATGTTCATGTAATGCAGAGATTTTTGATGATTAATAAAGATTAAATTTTCTCCTAAAGTGAGAGCTTCCCTTAGTTCTTAGGCAAAGAACTGAATCTGATCTTATCGAGGCAGCTCATAGCAATCAAACATTTATTAAATTTTTAAGACGATCCTTGCTTTTGCCAAACACTCCATTTCTTGGTTTAGGGAAACACATCATTTGGTATCAGAGCTTTGGCTCCTTGAAATTTGGTTGGTGTCCTATCTCTTCTTTTCTATTTGTTTTCTAGAGTCTTTCTTCTTCTTCTACCTTTCTTTAGGTCAAATTAGAGTTCTAATTCTAGTTAATGTTCTTCTAATTCCTTCAAAAAAAGAGAGTCATAGTTCTAGTCAATTTCCTTTTCCTACTTATAGTCTAATTCCTTCAACAAAAAAAGAGTCATAGTTCTAGTGCAATTTAGTTTTTTCTTCCAAAAATTTAAATTTCAAAAAAAAGAGTCCTAATCCTATTTCAATTTGGTTTCTTGTTAAAAAAAAATCGTAAAAAAGAGAGCAGAAATTCACTCAAAAAAAGTGAGCAGAAGTTCATTCAAAAAAAATAGCATACTTGATTTTTCTATCCCTCATTTTTTTTTCAAATTCAGTTCCTAGGGTTGTCATCGTCTGAAAATTTGTTCTTATCATTCTTAATTTACTTGTTCCTTTTGATAAGCTTATTGATCAGGTTCTTGTTTAAGAGCTTTAAGGGAAAGAGGTAAAAATGAGTGCAAATATGTGAGGATTGTGAGACAAATATGAGTAATGAAAGAGATCAACCTGAAATTGACCTTAAACTCTTCATGACGGCAATTCAGGACCAGTTTAAGTTGCTGAATATGAGGCTGGATAATCTTAAGTCACCATCCAAGCCTAAGCCTACCAAACAGTTTGGGTTTGATGAGGAAGAAGGGGAAGATTTAGATGGTGAAAGATTCGAGACAAGAAAGGAAAGGAAAACAACACTTAGGCATGATAGTGGCTTAGGAAGCATCAAAATGACTATTCCTACATTTCCAGGTAAGAGTGACCCTGAACTTTATTTAGAGTGGGAGAGGAAGGTGGAACATGTGTTTGAGTGTCATGCTTATTCTGAGGAGAAAAAGGTGAAGTTAGTTGTTGTGGAGTTTACTGACTATGCTAGTATTTGGTAGGATCAGTTAGCAATTAATAAGCAGAGAAGTGGTGAGAGACATATTCGATCATGGGAAGAGATGAAGGTTGTGATGAAAAAACGGTTTGTTCCTAGCCATTACTGTAGAGACTTGTTCAGAAAATTACAAAATCTACATCAAGGATCTATGAATGTAGAGGATTACTACAATGAGATGGAGATGGCCATGATGAAAGCTAATATTGAGGAGAATAGGGAGGCTACAATGGAAAGGTTTATAGGCGGTGTGAGGAAAGAAATTGCAAATGTAGTGGATATGCACCATTATGTAGAGATGGAGGATTTATTGCATAAAGAAATTAAGTTGAGAAGTAGTTAAAGGTTAGAACATCTTCTAAATTTGGCTCCATTCCTAAAACTCCATAGAAGTTGATTTGGCAAGACAACCATAAGGCTACTACTAGGCTGAAAGAAAAGGGCAAGTGGAGAAATTCAGTTACAGCCCCTAATCCCAAGGCCAAAGATGATACTTCTACTTCCTTTAGAGCACGAGAGACAAAATGTTTTAGATGTCACGGGTTAGGGCATATTGCATCACAGCGTCCTAACAAGAGAGCCATTATTCTTCTTAATGATGGAGGTATAGAGAGTGAGCATTCTAGTGAAGATGAGATGCCACTATTGGAGGATTGCAGTGATATAGATATTGGTGAACCAGTGCATGGAGAAGTATTGGTTACTCAACGTGCTCTTAATATGTAGCCTAATAATGATGTTGATGATGAACAACGTGAGCACATCTTCCAGACTAGGTGCCACGTGAATAACAAGGTATGTAGCTTAATTATTGATAGTGGGAGTTGCACTAATGTAACTAGTATCTTGACTGTTGATAAATTGAGTTTACCAAAATTGAAACATCCTAAGCCATATAGGCTAAGATAGTTAAATAATAAGGGAGATATATGGGTGACCAATCAAGTTTGCATATCTTTCTCTATTGGTAACTACAAAGATGAGGTGCTTTGTGATATAGTACCAATGCATGCTGGACACTTGCTGTTGTGATGTCCATGGCAATTTGATAGAAGGGTCAATCATGATGGCTACAAGAATCGATATACATTGACAATGCATAATCGAACTTGTGTTCTAACACCCCTAAAGCTAGCTGAGGCTTTTACTGATCAAGTGAGGATTACAAAAGAGTGTAAGTTGAGAGAAACACAAGAAAAAGAGAAGAAAGAGAGTAAGGTCAAAATTGATAGTGAGAAAAAAAAAGAGGTTGAGACATGTGAGCAGAAAAAGAAAGAGAGTTATGAGCTAGAGAAAGAGAAAAATAAAAGAGTGAGTGCTTTTGCACTAAAAAGTGAGGTGAAGAGTGTTTTGGTGTGCAAACCAAACCTCCTTGTGCTTATGTACAAAGATATTTATTTTATTAACACTCCTAACCTTTCTTTGCCTAGTATGGTTGTGTCTTTAATACAGGAATTCATTAATGTTTTTCCTTAGGAGATTCCACATGGACTACCACCTTAGAGAGGCATTGAGCACCAAATAGACTTTGTCCCGGGATCATCCATCCCTAACCGACTTGCCTACTAAGCTAATCTTGAGGAGACGAAGGAACTTCAAAGGCAAGTAGAGGAGCCAGTCCATAAGGGATTCGTGAGGGAGAGTCTTAGTCCCTGTTCAGTACCTATTATTCTTGTGCCTAAGAAGGAAGGGACTTGGCGCATATCCGTAGATTGCAGAGCCATCAACAAAATTACTATAAATTATAGGAATCCAATTCCTAGATTAGATGACACACTTGATGAATTGTATGGTTCTAGTGTTTTTACTCAAATTGATTTAAAGAATGGCTACTATCAAATTCGCATGAAAGAGGGAGATGAGTGGAAAACTGCTTTTAAAACTAAGTATGGTTTATATGAGTGGTTAGTAATGCCCTTTGGGTTGACCAACGCACCCAGTACCTTTATGAGATTAATGAACCATGTCTTACGTGCATTCATTGGAAAGTTTGTGGTAGTTTACTTTGATGATATTTTAGTATATAGTCGAAATCTTGATGAACATGTATTGCATTTGCGTGTTGTTTTTGATGTACTTAGAGAGCATAAACTGTATGCCAACATGAAAAATTGCACGTTCTGTTCTGATTTTGTGGTGTTCCTTGGTTTTGTTGTTAATTCTCATGGAATTAGTGTTGATGAGGACAAAGTTAAGGCAATCCGAGATTGGCCTACACCTAGGAATGTTAATGAAGTTAGGAGTTTCCATGATTTAGCAAGTTTCTATAGACAGTTTGTAAAAAATTTCAGTACTATTGCTGCACCCCTAAATGAACTTGTTAAAAAGAATGTTGTCTTTAAGTGGTATGATGTGCATAAAAAGTCTTTTAAAACTTTGAAAGATCTTTTGACTAATGCACCCTTGTTGTCATTACATAACTTTGATAAATCTTTTGAAATTGAATGTGATGCTTCGAGAGTTGGTATAGGTGTTGTTTTGATGCAGGATTCTAAATCGATTGCATACTTTAGTAAGAAGCTAAATGGGACAGCATTGAACTATCCTACTTATGATAAGGAGTTATATGCATTAGTGAGGACTATGTAAACTTGGAAACATTATCTATGGCCAAGGGAGTTCATTATCCATTCAGATCATGAGAGTTGAAAATTCTTGAAGTCCCAAAGTAAGTTGCATAAGAGGCATGCTAAGTGGTTAGAATTCATTGAGACATTTCCTTATGTGATTAAATATAAAAATGGAAAGGAAAATATGGTAGCTGATGCATTGTCTAGAAGATATGTGCTATTGACATTCTTGCATGCTAAGTTGCTTGGCTTTGAATACATTAAAGATTTGTATGCTAATGATGATGATTTCGAATGTGCTTGGAATTCTTGTGATAAGCGTGCTATTGATGGGTTCTATAGACATGAAGGTTACTTGTTTAAAAAGAATAAACTTTGTTTGCCTAAGTGTTCTATGCGTGACGTGTTAATTAAGTAAAGTCATGGTGGAGGTTTAATGGGACATTTTGGAGTAACTAAAACCTTAGAAATTCTGCATGAACATTTTTATTGGCCTCGCATGAAACATGATGTCATTTCATTTTATGCTAAGTGTGTGGTTATGCCACATGGTCTTTATACTCCATTATCTGTATCTACACAGCCTTGTTATAATATTTCTATGGATTTTGTGATAGGGTTACCGAGGTCTCAAAGTGGTAAAGATAGTGTTTTTGTGGTTGTTGATAGGTTTAGCAAAATGGCTCATTTCATTGTATGTGCTAAAACCAATGATGCAACACAAATAGCTAATTTATTCTTTAAAGAAGTAGTGCGTTTGCATGGGTTGCCTAGAACAATAGTAAGTGATAGAGATGTTAAGTTCTTAAGCCATTTTTGGCATACTTTATGGGGTATATTAGGGACTAAACTTTTATTTTCTACTGTTGCACACCTTCAAACAAATGGGCAAATTGAGGTAGTTAATAGGACACTTACTACACTTTTACTTGCTATTATGTCTAAAAATGTGAAACATTGGGAAAGAGTTTTGCCACATGTTGAGTTTACTTACAATAGATCTGTGCATTCTGTCATGCCCCTACTTTAGGAACGTGAATAACACTACTGTTCTATAACTTCATCTTTATTTATTTACAATCAACTTCATATTATGTCATAACAGGATAATATCATACATTGACAAATCTCAACATAACTAATTATACATGCTAGGTCTACACTTTTCAGTTTTACAGCGAAAACAAAGATCATGCCTGTGATGTTTGTCGCAGCAACTCTAGAGTACATTTATATTACAATTTAAACACTGAGAGCCCAGAAACAATTTAGGCTCACCACAGAAGTATGACACCTAGTCGATCAAGAAGCTGCAGGACCAAACTCTGGGTCTTTATCTGAAAAATATGTTAATCACATGTAGTGAGTTTTACAACTCAATGAGCAGATAATACCTCCTATCACCTCTTAGGTCAACATATGGATGTACTCTTTATTTTAAAAATTTTTACATTGAAAATCACAATTCAGAGGTACATTCATATGAGACCTGCATTTCAAATAATCTCTGTTCAAATTCATATTCATATTCAGTTCATAGGTAATGTTGTAAGAATGATAATAAAATCATAGTATGCATCAACATTATTCTTACGAAAATATTTAGAGGATCCCATATCAGAACCACCATATCAGAGTTTAACCCCTTCTGTACTTTGGTGGTATAGGATTTGCCTAAACTCAATATCCTGCTGAAGTTTGCCCTACTACCATACAAGAGGACACGCGAAGGAACGCTATATGGGTATTTCCCAAGCACACAGCAAGGGAAGGTAAATAATAACTCATATAACTGGCATCTCGCCCATATAGGAGTCATTCCACTCTCCTTCACATATTATCTCCCATGTGTTGGCCCTCACACGAGGTTAGCACCACCCACCCTGCTAGCTGAGGCAATCAAGGTGCACTAGGGCTAACATAACCTGCTATTAGCAGACACTGTTTCCAATAGGATTCCTCCATAAAACCATAATCTCATATATTCCATATTAATCAAAACAGAGGCACTTTTATAATGCAGCATTTTCATTTTCAATATATTCCTCTGTCAAAACTTTCCAATTAAGGGAATCACGTATACATATCCATATTCGAGGCAAACATATCTCTGTATAAAACAATATCATATGCATAACATGTTTCAATTGTCATATAATGAGAAATACATTTAAAAATCATATGTTCAATGTATTTCAAAATTCATTTCAAAAGTCACTCTTCTTGAACCAGATATCATATTGCAATCGTTTCAGATATTCTAAACCATTTCAAGAACATATAAAAGTATAAATAATTTGTAAACATATTCATTTATCAATTTAAAGTTCAAGAAAAGTAAAGGCAAGTCCTAGAAAGAATCATCTACTCACAGGGTAAGGGCTCCAGATTAGATAGCCCTAAAATGTATTTTTTTCAATCTCAATTTGATCAAATAGACCTCAAAAACGTATCCAGAGGGTCTAAAACTCAAGAACACAATTTCCATAACTTGGTCACTATTCACCGCCGAAAAACACTATTCACAACGAACAAAAAGCTGTCAAATGGTCGAAAATATTCATATCCTAAGGTTTATCTACCTCTTGAGATTTTCTACTTCAGATCTACGACGATTCAACGGCTGATTTGAAAAATTGATCAGTCAAAACCGTAGTATTCTTCGTCTTGAATCCAGTAGCACCTTCATTTTTGAGATCGAAAGCAAATAAGCACTTTAGATCTAAAGAGAAAGTTAAAAGTTACTATTCACTCACTATTCTTCAGTTTTCAGAAATCTACAGATGGAATCGTTGTCTCCCCCTTCCCCCTTGTCTCTTTTTATTGTTTGTTTGTTTTTTTAATAACTATTATTATTTAATAATTGAATAATAGGATTTTAATTTATATATATTTATATTAATTCCGTTTTTCATCCTAAAATATTCCAAAAATTTCTAAAAATTTATATTCTCATAAACCTTTAGTTAAACTCATAATTTATGATTTTTCTTGATAAAAATCGTAATAAAACAAATCTCAAAATAAATATCTTTATGCATATTAAAAGAAAGAATATTTCTAAAAAAAATTATTAGAGGCCAATATAATTATTTTAAACAAAAAAATAATTATTTTAATTAAAAGTCTGCTTACTTTTAGCAGGACATAATCATTTTTAAACAAATAAAAGTATATTTGTTTATAGCAAAATACTATCATTTAAAAATAAAAATTACACTCCGAAATGTAAATTCTCATATTTTCTTTGTAATTCTTTAATTCATATAATAAATAAACTTATTTTCACCGGTTCTTATCTCCATTTTCAAAATCCTCTCTTTAATTCAAAATTTTCTTTAATTTGAACTTTATTAAATTTATGACTATTACATTTTTTCCCCCTTAAAGAAATTTGATCCCTGAATTTCATCACCATAATTGCAGATAAATACTAACCCCATTGTTCAAACAAATACGGATATTTAGCTCGTATATCATCTTCTCTTTCTCAAGTAGTTTCCTCATAAGAGTGATTTTTCCATATCACTTTCACCGTAGGTATTTCCTTTGACTTTAACTTATTTACTTGTCTATCCACTATTGTTATTGGTTGTTCCTCATAGGTTAAATCTTCCTGTAACTGAATCTGTGGACACTGTAAAACATGTGTAGAATTCGGTAAATATTTTCATAGCATAGACACATGAAAAACTGGATGGACATTACCCAATTCAGGTAGTAAAGCTAAACGATAAGCTACTGGACCAATCCTATCAAGAATTTCAAATGGTCCTATATACCGTAGACTTAATTTCCCTTTCTTCCCAAATCTCACTACTCCTTTCATAGGAGATATTTTCATAAAAACATGTTCACCTATGGCAAATTCCAATGGACGACGTCTATTATCAATATAGGCCTTTTGTCTACTCTGAGCTGCTAACAACCTTTCCTTAATTAATTTTACCTTGACTAGTGCATCCTGTACCATATCAGGCCCTAAAACTTTTGCTTCACCCATCTCAAACCATCCGATTGGGGAACGGCAATTCCTGCCATATAATGCCTCAAAAGGAGCCATTTGTATACTGGCTTGATAGCTATTATTATAGGCAAATTCAGCTAAAGATAGAAATCTTTCCCAACTACCCTGAAAATCTAAAACACAAGCCCAAAGAATGTCTTCCAATATTTGAATGGTTCGCTCAGACTGCCCATCTATTTGAGGATGGAATGCAGTATTGAGATTTAACTTCGTGCCTAAAGCTTCTTGGAAAGCTCTATAAAAATGAACTGTGAATTGTGGTCCTCAGTCAGAAATAATTGATATTGGCACTCCATGAAGCCTCGCTATTTCATTCAAATATAATCTTGCATACTGAGCTACATTGTATGTGGTTTTCACTGGTAGAAAATGTGCTGACTTAGTCAACCTATCAATGATCACCCATTTTAAATCAAACCCTTTTGGTGTTCTTGGTAACCCCGTAACAAAATCCATAGTTATTTTTTCCCATTTCCATTCAGGTATCTCTATCTGTTGATGTAATCCTGTAGGCCTTTGATGTTCCGCTTTCACTTGCTGACAAGTTAAACATCGAGACACGTAATCCACTATGTCTTTATTCATACCTTCCCACCAATAAATTTCTTTTAAATCCTGATACATTTTAGTTATTCCAAGATGAATTGTATACATGGATCTATGGGCCTCCTCTAAAAAAATTTTCTTAAGTTCCTCTTTATCAGGTACACATATCCACTTGCCAAATCTTAGAATTCCTTTGGAGTCTACAGTAAATTCAACTTCACCACCATTCTTCACCTCTTCAATTTTCTTCAACAAATAGGCATCCTCTTTCTATGCCTTTTTCACCTACTTGATCAAAGATGATTGAAACTGCATATGAGCTAAGAATACTCCAGGCCCCTTTACTTCCATTACTACCCCATCACTTTCCAACTTATGCATCTCTTTAACTAACGACCTTCTTACCATAATAATATGAGCTAAACTACTCATAGACTTCCTACTTAATGCATCAGCCACAACATTGGTCTTACCTGGATGGTACAGTATTGTGCAATCATAATCTTTAAGTAACTCCATCCATCGTCTTTGTCTCAAGTTAAGATCTTTTTGTTGAAAAATATATTTGAGACTTTTTTTATCTGTATATATCTCGCATGTCTCACCATACAAATAATGCCTCTAAATTTTACATCAACACACATCCTAATCCAATTCTTGATGCATCATAGTATACCGTATATCCTCCAATACCTAAAGGAATAGCCAATACTAGCGCCGTAGTCAAACATTTTTTGAGTTTCTGAAAACTTCTTTCACATTCATCTGACTAGTCAAACTTTATTCCCTTTCTTGTCAACCTTGTCAAAGGAGCAGCTATCTTTGAAAAATCCTTAATGAATCTGCGGTAATAGCCTGCTAAATCAAGAAAACTACGAATCTCTGTAATTGTTGTAGGGCATGGCCATTTCTGCACTGCTTCTATCTTTTTAGGATCAACTTGAATACTATCCTTAGTAACCACATGCCCTAGGAAAGTAACATTACTAAGCCAAAATTCACATTTTGAAAACTTAGCATACAATTGGTGTTCTCTTAAGGTTTGCAATGCTATTCTTAAATGTCTTTCATGCTCTTCTGAACTCTTTGACTATACCAGGATATCATCTATGAATACAATGACGAATTGATCCAAGAAAGGTTTGAACACCCTATTCATTAAATCCATAAATGCAGCTAGGGAATTTGTTAAACCAAAAGGCATTATTAAGAACTCGTAGTGCCCATACCGAGTCCTAAAAGCAGTTTTTAGAATATCCTCATTGTTTATTCTCAATTGATAATATCCAGATCTCAAATCAATTTTTGAAAAATATTGAGCACCTTGTAACTAGTTAAACATATCATCTATTCTAGGTAAATGATATTTGTTTCGTATAGTCACTTTGTTCAACTGCCTATAGTCAATACATAGGCGTAGGGATCCATCCTTTTTCTTCACAAAGAGAATAGGAGCACCCCAGGGAGATGTATTGGGTCAAATAAAACCTTTATCTAGTAAATCTTGTAGTTGCTCCTTTAATTCCTTAAGTTTCGTAGATGTTATCCTATAGGGAGGTATGGATATTGGTTGTGTTTTAGGAAAGAGGTCAATACCAAACTCAATCTCTCGATCTGGTGGTAATCCTGGCAATTCCTCAGGAAACACATCAGGGAAGTCTCTAACCACTAGAACCTGCTTTACACTGGTATACTTCATATCAACATCTTTGACTACTGCTAAATACCCCTAGCATCCTTTTTGTAATAGCTTATGAGCTGTTAAAGCTAAAATCAAATTACTAGACTCCTTACTATGATCTCCTTGTATTAAGAAGGAAGATTCTCCAAGGACATTAAACTTAATTACCTTAAGGTGACAATCTAGAATGGCATGACATGATGACAACCAATCTATTCCTAGAATCACATCAAAGTCTACCATATCTAGAACTATCAAATCTACAAGAGTCTCCTTACCTTTTATCGAATCTCACATGATCTATACACATCATTTACCTGCAAAAATTCTCCCATTGAAGTAGCAACCATAAAAGAACAATGTAAACTAGTAGGTTCTCTATCCAATTTCTTAGCAAAGCATGGTGATATATAAGAATGAATAGAACCAGGATCGAATAGGACATATGCTTTATGGGAATATACTGATAATGTACCTGTCATAACTGCATTTGAGGCCTAAACATCTTGTCGTGTCAAGGTAAAAACTCGAGCTTGTTCTCGGCCTCGATTTTCTGATCCTCTACCAGTACTACCACTACTTGCTTGAACTGAAGCTGCTCTATTTGGTCGTGCTGGCACAGATGCAGGAGGTGAAACTGGTTGTACTGATGCTTGACTAAAACTTCGTAGCTGTGGGCAATTCCTCATCAAATGACCCATTTGTCCATACTTAAAACATGCACCAGTTTCTCTGTCACACTGTCCAGTATGACGCCTGCCACAAATAGGACATAATGGAATTGATCTTGAATCTTGTTGGCTAACAGGTCTCATATCTCTTTAATTCATTCTTTGCTTGTTGATATTCATTGATGTCTGATTAGAACTACCAGTTCCTATTTGAGTGAAACACTGTGGATTTTGAAATCTTGATCCTCTGACATTAGGATTATAACTTGTTTGAGCATTACTATCTCGCTCTCTTTTTCTTCTCTTTAAACTTTCAATATCTGCTTGCTCCCGTGCTTTCATCATTCTAGCGCACTCCACAGCTGCTGAATAAGTTGAAAAATGATTCATTTGAAGGCCCACCAATTTAAACAATGGGCGTATCAATCTCAAAACAAACCTCTTAATTCTATCTTTTTCAGTAGGGACCAAATATGGTGCATATCTGGACAACCGAGTAAAACGAATATCATATTCAGAAACTATCATGTTCGATGTTTGTCTTAATTCCTCAACCTCTCTGGCCCTCTTGTCTCTTTCACTCATTGGCAAAAACCAATTCATAAATGCTTCCTTAAATTCTTCCCACTCCATTGGTGGTAAAATAGCTGCCATCCTTGTACAAGTGTCTTAAACCAAACTTGGGCCACATCAAATAGTTGAAAAGACACCAATTCAACAGATCTTCTACTAGAGCACCCCCAAGGCTTTGAAGACTCGTTCCACAGCATCAATAAATATCTGTGGGTCTTCCTGAACATCTGACCCAGAACAATTTGGAGGTTTCAACTTAAGGAATTGCGGTAATGACACCTCAATCTCTGTAAGCTTGTCCTCTTGCTCAGCTGTTCTTCCCAATTCTTGCGCTTCAAGATCATTTCCCGCTGGCTGACCTTCCCTTCTACCCTGTTCCACTATAAATCTAGCCAATGTCTCTAAATTCCTATGTATACCAGCAATTCTATCATGTGGCTCCTGAGGAGGTTTTACTCTTTCCTCAGGAACTCTATCTGATACATGGACATGTTCCTCTTGTCTTGGGGTTCTCATACCCCATGCACGCCCTCTACCTCTACCTCTTCCTCTAGGTCGGCCTCTACCACGACCTCTTTGTACTGGAATTGTAGATTGTGCAGACTCTTCTGTAGAGGGTGCACGATCTACAGTTTCTTCTCTAGTGACCGCTCTAGTTCTTCGCGGCATAATTCACTATATAGAATAAAACACTTTTTTAAGATGCCATAATATTTAATCAAACCTTACACTAGGAACATAAGCATACTCGGAATAGAAAGGAAATTAATATCCTATAGAATCCCTCAGCAGTACCTGAAGTATAAATATGTCCAGCTCATATCGATACTAAAGGTCCTACTAAAGAATCCTTTGCTCTAATAGTCATAGGGAAACCTAATGCTCTCATACCAACTTGTCACGCCCCTACTTTAAGAATGCGAATAACACTACTGTTCGATAACTTTATCTTTATTTATTTACAATCAACTTTGTATTATGTCATAACAAGATAATATCATACGTTGACAAATCTCAACAAAATTAATTATACATGCCAGGTCTACACTTTTCAGTTTTACAGCAGAAACAAAGATCATGCATGTGACGTTCATCACTGCAACTCTAGAGTACATTTATATTACAATTTAAATACTGAAAGCCCAGAAACAATTTAAGCTCACCACGGAAGTACGACACCTAGTCGATCAAGAAGCCGCAGGACCAAACTCTGGGTCCTTATCTGAAAAATATGTCAACCACGTGTAGTGAGTTTTACAACTCAGTGAGCAGATAATACCTCCTATCACCTCTTAGGTCAACATATGGATGTACTCTTTATTTTAAAACTTTTTACGTTGAAAATCGCAATTCAAAGGTACATTCATATGGGACCCGCATTTCAAATAATCTCTGTTCAAATTCATATTCATATTCAGTTCATAAGTAATGATGTAAAAACAATAATAAAATCATAGTATGCATCAATATTATTCTTACGAAAATATTTGGAGGATCCCATATCAGAACCACCATATCAGAGTTTAACCCCTTCTGTACTTTGGTGGTATAGGATTTGCCTAAACTCAGTATACTGCTGAAGTTTGCCCTACTACCATTCAAGAGGACACGCGAAGGGACGCTATATGGGTATTTCCCAAGCACATAGCAAGGGAAGAAAAAGCATAACTCATATAACTGGCATCTCGCCCATATAGAAGGCATTCTGCTCTCCTTTACGTATCATCTCCCGTGTGTTAGCCCTCACACGAGGCTAGCACCACCCCCTACTAGCTGAGGCAATCAAGGTGCATCAGGGCTAATATGACCTGCTGTTAGCAGACAGTGTTTCGAATAGGATTCCTCCATAAAACCATAATCTCATATATTCCATATTAATCAAAACAGAGGCACTATTATAATGCAACATTTTCATTTTCAGTATATTCCTCTATCAAAACTTCCCAAACAGGGGAATCACGTATACATGTCCATATCCAAGGCAAACATATCTCTGTATAAAACAATATCATATGCATAACATGTTTCCTTTGTCATATAATGAGAAATACATTTAAAAATCATATGTTCAATGTATTTCAAAATTCATTTCAAAAGTCACTCTTCTTGAACCAAATATCATATTGCAATCATTTCAGATATTTTAAACTATTTCAAAAACATATAAAAGTATAAATAATTTGTTAACATACTCATTTATCAATTTAAAGTTCAAGAAGAGTAAAGGCAAGTCATAGAAATAATCATCTACTCACAAGGTAAGGGCTCCAGATTGGATAGCCCTAAAATGTACTTTTTCAATCTCAATTTGATCAAATAGACCTTAAAAACATATCGAGAGGGTCCAAAACTCAAGAACACAACTTCGAGAATTTAGTCACTATTCACCGCCGGGAAACACTATTCACCACCCGAAAATCACTATTCACGATGAACAAAAGGCTGTCAAATAGTCGAAAATATTCATATGCTAAGGTTTATCTACCTTCTGAATCCATCTACGGTGTCAGAATTTCAATTGGAGGTCTCTAAATAAAAGTTTTAGAATTTACCTTTTTCTGAAATTTTCTATTTCAGATTTACGGCGATTCAACGGCTGATTTGAAAAATTGATCGGTCAAAACCGTAGTATTCTTTGTCCTGAATCCAGTAGCACCTTTAGTTTTGAGATCGGAAGTCAATAGGCACTCCAGATCTAGAGAGAAAATTGAAAGTTACTATTCACTTACTATTTCTCAATTTTCAGAAATCTGTAGACGGAACCATTGTCTCCACCTTCCCCCATGTCTCTTTTTATTCTTTGTTTGTTTTCTTAAATAATTATTATTATTTAATAATTGAATAATAGGATTTTAATTTATATATATTCATATAAATTCCATTTTTCATCTTAAAATATACCAAAAATTTCTAAAAAATTTCATTCTCATAAACCTTTAGTTAAACTTTTAATTCATGATTTTTCTTGATAAAAATTGTAATAAAACAAATCTCAAAATAAATATCTTTATACATATTAAAAGAAAGAATATTTCTAAAAATAAAACAAAAATTTATTAGAGGCCAATATAATTATTTTAAACAAAATAATAATTATTTTAATTAAATGTCTACTTACTTTTAGTAGGACATAATCATTTTTAAACAAATAAAAATATATTTATTTATAGCAAAATACTATCATTTAAAAATAAAAATTACGCTCCAAAACATAAATTCTCATATTTTCTTTGTAATTCTTTAATTCATGTAATAAATAAACTTATTTTTACCGATTCTTATTTCCATTTTCAAAATCCTCTTTAATTCAAAATTTCCTTTAATTTGAACTTTATTAAATTTACAGGTATTACACATTCTACTACTGCTTATAGTCCTTTAGAGATTGTCTATGGTTTTAATCCTCTAACACCTTTGGATACTTTACCTTTGTCGACTAATGAGTTTGCTAACTTGGATGGTAAGCAAAAGGCTAAATATGTAAAGGATTTGCATGCTAAGGTTCGAGTTAACATTGAGAGGAAGAATAAGCAATATGCAACTCAAGCCAACAAGAACCGAACTAAAATTGTATTTGAACCTAGTGATTGAGTTTAGGTACCTACTAATGAGATTGTTAACTTGGATGGTAAGTAAAAGGCTGAAAATGTAAAGGATTTACATGCTAAGGTTCGAGCTAACATTGATAGGAAGAATAAGCAATATGCAGCTCAAGCCAACAAGAGCCGAACTAAAATTGTATTTGAACCTGATGATTGGGTTTAGGTACATATGCGCAAAGAGGAGTTCCTAGCTCAAAGGAAGTCTAAGTCTTGGAGCGAATCAATGACAATGCCTACAAGATTGATTTACCTAGTGAGTATGGAAATATTAATGCTACATTCAATGTTGCTGACTTTTCTTTATTTGATGTAGGTGATATCTTTGATTCGAGGATGAATCCTTTCGAGGAGGGAGGGAATGATGGAGATCAAGATGCTGTCAAACCTATTCCAAACCATTCCCAAGATCCTTTGCAAGGGATAAGAGGTCTAATGACTAGGAGCAAAGCAAAGCGTGTCAAAGAAGCTTTATTGGGCTTGATCTTGGATGTGCAGGCTAAAGAGGAAGTTATTGAACCAAGTCAAGACATCAAGTGGTTAACACTTTACAGCCTTGAGAATGGCATTAAATAGAGTTTGTTGGATCTTGAAGACAACTAGCCCAAATCTGTATGTCTAAAGATGTATTATGAGTTTTATGTTATATGTTTTTTTTAGATATTATTAGTATTTTGGGCCCATTCTTTATGGCCAAATAGTAGTTTATGATGGGCTAACTTTTATTAGTTAAGTTGGGCTAAATAACTAGTGTTGTTTGGACCATTTTCTTTTCAAAGTCCAATTAGGAGTTTTAGGGTTTTCTACTAGGTTTAGGATTGTTTGACTATATAAAGGTCCTCTATGTTCATGTAATGCAAAGATTTTTTATGATTAATAAAGATTGAGTTTTCTCCTAAAGTGAGAGCTTCCCTTAGTTCTTGGGTAAAGAACTAAATCTGATCTTATCGAAGCAACTCATGGCGATCAAAGATCTATTGAATTTTTAAGATGATCCTTGCTTTTGCCAAACACTCCGTTTCTTGGTTTAGGAAAACACATCAATCACTTTATTGTAGGCGAATTCTACTAAGGGATCTCCCACTAAACTCGAAGACATATGTTTGAAGCATGCTCTCCAAACTAGCATCATCAACTTAGGTTAGTCATATTCTATCTATTACATGTTATTCCAAACTAGATTTCAAAAGCTTAATTTTATTCAACTCACTCACCCATTAGGAGACCTATAATATTTCATGTAAAACCTCAAATAGTGTCATTTGTATAGTGACCTGATAATTATTGATATGGGCAAGTTCAACTAAGAACAAATCATTTCTCCTAACTTTCACCAAGATTATATAAAGATACCTTAAGCATAAATTTTAATACGTAAACACATCATTTAGATTTATTATCAACTATACTATAATCTAACTAAGATCCTAAAGCTTCTTGAATAGCTCTCTTGAAACAATATATTCAATTCTTACTTGCTGATACACCAAACAACGAAAAAATATCACTTATATCTTCTTTTTACCATTATACTAATACAATTCTTTCAAATCTTAGTATATCAATGTTGCCTTGGGGCTATTAATATTCAAAATCTATGACTTCTTCTAAAATTCCATTCTCTACTCAACTATATTAGATAAACTCCTTCATACCTTAGTACTTAATCAGTATATATTGTAAACTCATTATTCTTTCTAATTTGCACATAATCTGCCAACTTACATAGTCATGCATACTTGATATAAAGATTTTTTTAAGTATGTTTTTTGGTAGATAAATCCTATCAAAATCTCTATTACTTTAATATACTAACCACTTGGACATCATAATAACTGAGTTTCAAAGAAAATGAATTAATCTTCCTTGTAATAAGAAAAAAGAATTTTACATTTAATGTCAAATATTACTGAAGGATGACGTAGCAGAAAAAGAGAAATACATGATAGAGTATGGTGTCAAAATTGAAAGTCAGAAGTTTGGACAAGGCATTGAAAGAAAATTCAAATCGGTGGCTGTAATTCTTGAAAAACTATAAACATAACTTAGCTGTTATTTTGGCAAAAATCGGTGGCCGCAAGTTTTGAATATATGTGCCAAAATTTAATTGAAAGCTTCTGTTAGTCGGTGGAAGAATAACACATGGAAAAGAAATATTTCTGAACTTATAAAAGTTTGTGAAGAACAAAGAGCACATAGTTAACTGGTAGGATGTAATTGATTGCTTCAAAACATATGTAATCAATCAACTGTAAAATAAATCAGTCCAAATTAAAAATTTTCAAAATAGCTAGTTGACTTAATAATACAAATAGTTGTCTGGATAAAATATTGGAAAAATAAGATAAATCATTTGATTATTCATCTTCAACAATTAATTGGCTTGCATTTTCACTCTTTTTTTATATAATGACGCCTATCACTTACAACTTTTCTACAAGAATCAAGACATCAATGCTTCTTCAAGGACAACAAGAAAAAAAATTTCTAGTGATATCTTGACCTTATTCTCTTTATGTACTTAATATGAGCCACAATTACAATTATAATTACTGTACATATGCATGTGTGTCGTCATTTTTGAATTTTTCACCCTCAATTTAACTGATATCCACCAGCCACTCACATAGCTGTTGTAATCATACCCGACTTATTCGCATGGCTATTATAAGTATGCCCTTCTCAAAGTTATATAAATGCACACATTAGTATTGTTACCTTCATACTCAAAGTTAGGGTAAGTTCAGTTATGGAGGGAACCGTATTCTGTCAATTTCAAAATATTTGTGTCTTTTGTAGTTTCAGTCTTGAAAAAATGGAGAGTATGTGAAAACAACACAAAATTTGGGTATGGTGCTGGTTAGAAGAAAAAATCATTTAGTCTATGATGGAGGTAACTGTGGGTTAATGGGATGCGTGTCTACAATTGCACATGTAGGAGGATGACAAGTTCTAGGTATTATTCTTATAACTCTAGCTGCATCCAACATCATAGGGAAGACAATTGGGGAAGAATTTAAAATAGTTTCCATGCATGAGCACATGGCTAGCATACTGAGCAATGTTGATACCTTCATTGCCTTACTAAGAGGTTTTAGTACTTTCGAACAAATTTTTTAAGTAGTCTCCTAGACACAATTGAACATCCATCATAAACCAATAGGTTTATTAAATGTTAACCATTTCTTTAATGGTTTGTTGTCTTTTCTTGATCAAACTATGAAACAAAAGTTTATCTCACACTCAACACGATGAATTCTCATCTCGGCTTCCAATGCTGATGAGTTAATTGATGCATTACAAGCATTTGTTCATATACATGATTCAACTACAGCTCAAATAGATTGGACAAGAGACAACTGCAGAAAGCGCAAATTAGACTTGGATCTTCATCTGTAACTGTAGTAAGACGTGGACATTGCTGTACCGTTTCTATTTTCTCGGGGTCAACTTGGATACCATCTTGCTAGCCACATACCCTAAGAAAGTAATACTACTAAATTAGAATTCGTATTTTGAGAACTTACCATATAGTTGATACTTCCTTAGAGTTTGTAAAACTGTCCTCAAACCACATTCAAATATTTGAAACCATATGCTATATGGTATATATTTTGAAAGTACGTCCATATGGGACCCGCATTTTAAATATTTTCATTTCAATCCACATTTAGATATCTGAAACCATATATACGGTATGATCATTAATCAAATATTGATATGCATCAAAAAATATCATGAAAATATTAGGAGGATCCCATATCAGAACCACTATATCAAATATATGAAAATTACAGTTCAGAAGTACGTCCATATGAGACCCATATTTCAAATATTTTCATTTCAAACCACATTCAGATATCTAAAACCATATGCTATATGGTATGATCATTAATCAAATATTGATATGCATCAAAACATTTCTCATAAAAACATTAGGAGGATCCCATATCAAAGTTCAAGCCTTTTTGTACTTTGGTGGTATAGGATTTGTCTAAACTCAGCATCCCAACTAAAATTTGCCCTACCACCATTCAAGAGGACACGTGAAGGGATTCTAATATAGGCATTTTTCAAGCACACAGCAAGGGAGGGCAAATCACATATCATATAGTCGGCATCTCGTCCGAATATGAAGCATCTCGCTCTCCTTCACATATCATATCTCATGTGTTAGCCATCACACGAGTTTAGTTCCACCCCTACTAACTGAGGTATCAAAGTGTATCAAAACTAACATCACCTGCTATTAACAAATAGTATTTCCAATAGAATTCTTCCATAGAAATTATCATTTACACATATGATATATCATTCAAAACAGAGCTTTCAATATATTACAAAATTTCAGTCTCAGTACAACTCATCTGTCATAAACTTCCTAATTAGGGTTCATCACATATACATGCCCTTTTTTCAAGGCATAAAATGTTCACTTTCTATATTGTTGAGAAATATATGCAAAAATCACATGTTTAATGGCTTTAAAATCATTATACAAAAACATACGCTTCTTGAACAATATGCTAGTTAGCAAATAAATCAGGTAATTTAATGCATTTCAGAGACATATAACAGTATAAATAACTTGTAAACAGAACTAATTATACATTTAAAGTTTAAAAAAAATATAGGATAAGTCATAGAAAGAATTATCTACATACAAGGTAAGGCTCCAGGTTAGACAGCCCCAAAATATACTTTTTCAATTCAAATTTGACCAAACTGACTTTAAAATCGAGTTCGGAGCGTCCAAAAATTTAAGAAATGACTCCGTGATCACGAAATGTGACTTTCAGGTGTTTGGTCAACACTGGTCAATTGATGGGTACTATTCACGATCGAAAAAATTATTCACCACTGTAATCACTATTCATATCGACCGGATTTATTGCTCACGACATACAAAAAGTTGTCAAATTGTTGAAAAATTTTATATCCTAAGATTTATCTATCTCCTGAATCCATCTACGAAATTAGTTTTTCAATTTGAAATATCTAAATAGAAATTTCAGAGTTTACTTTTTTTTTAAGATTTTCTATTTTCAATCTACAGTAATTTCTCGGCCGATTTGAAAAATTATTCGGCCAATATCATAGTACTCTTCATCCAGAATCCAGTTGTACCCTTAGTTTTGAGATTAGATGCTCGAAAGTACTCCAAATCTAGAGAAAAAGAATAGAGGAGAAACAGGTCCTATTCACATACCACAGAAAGAATTTTTCCTTTTTTTTTATATTGATAGAGGGACCATTCTGCAAAAAGTCAATTTTTCAGAGAGGTTCTTGTAAATTTAATTATTTATATTTTGATTGTTAAACTTTTAAAAAATTACAATTTGACCCCAAAAATATTAATAAATTTTCATTTTCATCTTTAAAACTTTTCAATTACATCTCTATTCTTTTATTTTTTTATTAATCCATACATAAATAAAAATTATTAAATTTTAGAGTTGCTACATGAAATATGGGTTGCTTCCTTGCAACCGTTGCTTAAATGGGACTCTTCCTGGTTTCTTCAGTCCGAGTCCCGTATCATGTTCTCTTCATATTCTTTTCCCTCCTTATCATTCACAGTTTTGGTAGTCGCTATATTGCTGTCCAGCTTTATTGTTTTTCATTTAACATTATAGGCCTATACCCCACCAAAAAAGTCTTTCTTTGTGGGTGTATGGTAAATTCCAATACAGGACTTTTAAGAGTGAGATAAGGATATTGTTAATTTCTTCCAACCCTCTAATTAAGCTTGGTCACATTGTGACACATAAAATCACGTACGTAGAATTATTTTATTAAAAAAATTTAATTGTGTGACCAATTTTTAAAAGATAGTAATATTTTAGTGAATTATATGATTTGATTAAAATGAAGAAAAATTATTAAGGCTCAAAATTAATTAACCTCACACTAATATCTGTGAAGATATACTTGGTTCTCACTAAAATAAAGAAAAATGTCAGTTTTACAATCAATTACAACTTAAACTAAAAATACATTTTTGACATTTTAAAACTACAAATACTCGAGTAAATTATTTCATTTTCTAAATTTTAAACTACAAGAGTAGATTATTTCAATGTTGAGATTAATAACAATGTATCTTAAACTTTCTTTCCTTGAAATTCATTCATCTTTTTGGTACATCCATCTATGCGAACCTTAAAATGCCTTGGACATTCTTGACGAACTCTATAAAGGCATTACACTCCCTCCGAGCCTTGACATCCACACGACACCTAACAAGCGACGGCAGAAACAGCCACAACCCCGTCGTCACCACAAATGCCACCGCCAGCGGTCCCGAAACAGCCCTCGGCAACTGCCATCTTCCTCTTAACGCCTTCTTGATGGCAACCTCAGCAGCCAAGCATACCCCATGGAGGAGGAAGAAGCAGGTCACTTCCCACGTGGGCTCCCAAGGCTCCCACGTGGGCTTCTCCCTCTTGATGTAATAAAAGATCAGCTCGTGCATCGAGCCTGACACCATAAAAGTAACAACTATGGCGGGTATTGGAGTCCATTTTCTACCAATTAGTCGGCTAGAGGCTCTCACGATGGGATCGTATACCGTTGGGTGCAGAATGCGGTTCACCATCACGTTCCACCTTCTTCCCCAGAAGTCTTGCAGCGAGGTAGAGAGGTAAGGCTCGTCAAATTGTGGCTCGAGCTCTACCCCGAGAAAGGTTCGAGTTAATGCCGCGACCACAGCTAGGATAATCTCCAAGCTAACGTACATATGGATGCTATACAAGAACAGTAAGAGCTTTGGATGGGTATGCTCTTTCTTCTCGTAGGCGGGTATAAAAGTGACCAAAAGTAGAGCCTTTATGGTATAATTGAGAGGTGATTTATGGCCACTTTTTGTAATTTGAGGAGATGGATGGTCATGAGTTTGTCTTTTTAGAGGTTTGAGCTGGTTTGGGGGCTGAAATTTGATGGGAAGACATGCGACGGGGACGAAATGTGACAAAGAAAGGGGTGGACTGGAAGAGAGGGGACCTTTCCCAAAGGCAAAGAGCAAGAGCTTGAAAGTGGAAAGCCATCCAAGGAAGAAAGAAGAGGGACCTCCAAGGTGAATGGAGGTGAGTCTGAGAGGGAGAAGGAGGAAGAGGACAATGACTGGGAGGAGGGCTAAGATTCTGATTGTACCTTCGCGAATGAGCTTCCCAATTATGTAACAGTAGCACAAGGATGCTGCAGCCACCGTCCATACCATAATGAAGTTGTTGATTTCACCTTCCACCTCCATTTGTTCTAGTTTTTTCAAGAACGTGATATTCGATTCTGTATCACAGCATGGACCTATCTGCCTATAATGTTTTTTGAGCTGAGTGAGACTCTTTCACAAGAATGGTGTGCATATTTCTTCTCTTTAAAGAATGAGGATTTTCGAAGGCGGAGGTTTCGAATGAGCGAGTGACGCTTTACTTTATGTGCATTGGTAAAGGTCGATCGGGTGTAAAAGCACATTACACCGAACGGCAGCACTCTAGGATGCTGCGTGTTGTACGCGGGTGATCCGGTTTAAACTCGTGCACCACGGGGACAGCAGGTGATAAGTTTAGGTAAAAAGGCACAATTTTTCTTCTTTTAAAAAGGTACAATTTTGATTACCAGAAAACGAAAGGGTACATATTCTTTGTTGTTTCTTTTATAAATTACTTTTGAAAAACTTATATATATATATATATATATATATATATATATATATATATATATATATATATAATTTACTACTTTTAATAGACTATTAATAAATAAAAAGCCTTAAACATCTATCAAAATTGAAGCTCACTGAAAAGTTAATTAAAATATACATGTGATTATCTTTCTCATTGACTTAATTTATCAATTTTTAATAGACTAAATTTTATAATCTTATATTATTAATATTAAGGTGTTAAAAGTGCATGATAGCGGGGCCTCAATTTTTTTTTTTTTTTACATAAAAGGACGATAGCTATTTATAATTTGATCATAAAAAAGGTTACAAGTCCAATGTATTATTAATTAAGGCTAGTTTAGGTTGTATTTTCTACCAAGGATCTAAATATTGTTTTGGTGAAAACCACCAAAATTATTTAGTTTTGGAAGGCACCAGAACAAATCAGTATATTATTTAAAAAATTCTACCATTTTGATAGAAATTATTTGTTTGCAGCATAAATTGACCAAAATGATTCAATTTTGGTGAAAATATTCAAAATGAATCTAAAAAATGATAAAGATGCACAAAAAAATCAAACTGAAAAAGTTAAGAATCTAAATCTCCAAATTTATAGAGATTCTCTAAATTTTATAGAGTCAAAAATAAAATGCCAAAATGCCTCAAATTATCAAATTAAATCATTAGATATTGAAAATTTAGAGAGAAAAAGAAAGCTAACCTTTTGCAGTTTAAATTTCTTCTCACTCCCAAATCCTAATCAACAGATCCAAACATTTATTGTAAAACTGTGAGTTTGCAGTCTGCAAGAACAGATTGAGCAAATGCCATGGTGCTTAAGCCCAAAAAGCAAACTAGACATGAGAAGAGATATAGAATATACCCACAAAGACGATGAAGTTGTCGCTCGTCGAACAGATTATTTGTTCTCTTCTCTGTTCTTCGTCTTCTAGAGTCACCTTTCCTTAATTTTGGTCTTTCTCGTTTTTTCTCTGCTTCTTCTAGTTCTTTCTGCCTCTGCGTTTTCTGTAGGCTTCTTAGTTTTCACATTTTCATATAGAAAGTCAAAAGTTTTGCATCATTTAATGACTTTGGAAAATTAAAATTAATATTTTAATAATAAATATCTTTCACCAGAATGAATATCAAAGCAATCTCACCTTCATTTGTTTTTTTAATATATTATTTATATAATATTTTTGAATTTATTTTTTTATTATCATTATTTAAAACCCTTATTTAAATTTTGAGTAAATAAATAAAATATTATAATAAAAATAAAAGCTAAATTAAGAAATTTTACAATTTTTAAATCAAAATATCAATACATTTTTTAAATAATGATTATTTAAATTTTTTGTTAATATATTTTAAGGATAAAAAATTTTAAAATAATAAAATATAAAATTGTATGGACTTCGTGAATCTTCTTTTAATCTTTCTTAACAATTATGATTGTAAAGGTGTTGGTAAAAATAAATAAATTTTGATTTAACAAAAACATTTAATGTCTTTATTATAATGAACCTAACATTTTAATATTTAAAATATTTCTTCACATAACACTGTTGGATATGAATCTCATTTTCATGGATTTGATCATCATTTATCATCTCCGACATGTAGTTAGAATTATGAATATGATTCATCATCCTTTGCATATAATATACAACAACTTTGGGATATGGTTCATCTTACTTATCATCTTCATTGGTTGGCTAGCGTCTTCCAACATATGATATAGAAGATTGTGAAAAATTTAAGAGAGATTATGATAATTTTTTCTATTCTTACATGACTTGTTTTGATTATTATGATCATGTGGAGTGTAACAACTCTATTTTTTTACATACAAACATATATATAAATTTTTAAAATCTCATGAAGTCATTATCTCTTTACTTATAATTACTTAACTCAAAATAATATTAAATTAAATTAATCAAACATAATTAAAGTTTATGAAATACCATTAACATGTATACAATTATGGGTTCACATACACATTATTAATCAAAACATCTGTACAAAAATCAAACACATATAAGTCTACATTTTATTCATCCATATTGATCCGTTCCAGAGATATGGGTGCGGGTGGTTGCACCTTCACCAGGATTTTAGTCAACTCGATTACAAATATCTTATTAATTTATGAGATCTGCCCAACATAGAGTAACTCATTCCAACGTGCACTAAAAGCCAGAGCCATAAAAAAATTTACACAACTAGTTTTCTGAACATGATATGAAAATATAGTAAGAATTAAATCCCAATAGGTTCAATAATAATTCATAATTACCATAAATATAGTTCATCATGTCATGTTCATCTGTATAAACTACAGTAAATATCTTTAGGTCTCATAAATGCACTTTATCCCTGCACATGAAAATTATACGATTATGACATGTATGACATGAATAACTATTTTCAAAATATCATATGATAACTATCAACTAAATTTCATGTCAAAGTACCCCGGTCAGGGTGAGTACTTTCTACTCTCTGATACGGGCTTTTCTCGCTCCGTCTGACATGGCCCACTTTATTTTCTCATTAACATAATTATAACCGTTGGTAGGGCATTCTTTACTGGTGCACCACACCGACCACCATGTGACCGTACTCATTTCTTTTCTTTTTTTTTTCCACATTAATAGCCAAAAATATTATTTCAATAACAAGTATGTTTATTATACTCACTTGCCATAATTTTTCATCAAAATATAATCATTACCAAAAATCATTGGTAATCATGCCATAAACATAATCATTTCAAATATCACTTTATAAAATATTTTCATGTCAAAATTACACACTTAAAATAGTAAAGAGTTTATGTAATGGCAATGACTATGACATACACTAGTCATTTATTATTTGTATTTATAAGATTCTTCTTCTTTTTAAAATATTATTTTTATCCCATCATTTTCTTTATTCTTGGCCTCTAGTCACTTTCTTCCTACTTATATCATTTCCAACACATGTTCTCACAAATTTAATACAACATTCTTTTTCAATTTGGTTTCTATGATTATCCTATAGTTAATAAGGTTCATTTAGGGTAGAAAAATGTTGAAAATAAACTTTACTAGCTTCCAACACAATCTAAACGTATCCTGTAACATGACTTGGTCATTTCTTGTAAAACAGTCATGCTTTAGGCTTCAAAATGCCCTTTCTAGAACTGAACACGGCTAGGTCGTGCCTTGGAATAAGGCCATGCCCTATGTTGTGTTATTCTCTGATGTAAGTTTTCGTCCTACCTGATATTCTCTCACTAATCAGAGCATAACTTACTCATTTTAACTCCAATTTAGGTGATTTTGATGTCCATTTAAATATAAAACAATTCTATAAAACTATTATGTTGAACATTTTAGCAAAATCTTAAGGAATCTTGATGATATTACTCCCTCAAGTTAAACATTATTTCTTCTCTGGTAGGTTATGATCTCTACTTACTAATCTGACCATATCTCTCTCTTATGAACTCCAAATTGAGTATTCTAGTAGCTAAATTTCCGTGAGACATATATCTATATTTTTAATGTTAACTAGTTATTTTAATTTCCTATAAAAAAATTTCAAAAATTCAAACATAGAATCTTTCCTAACAGATTCTTCCATAGTTAACCATTTTTTTACAACTGCTTACTAATCTGACCATATCTCCCTCATATGAACTTCAAATTGAGTGATTCCAGTAGCTAAAAATCTGTGAGACATATATATATATTTCATGTTAACCATTTATTTTAATTCTTAAACGATTTTTCCCAGAAATTTGAAAAACAGAAGCTTCCTTGATTACTTTGAAATCCAGTTTCCTAACCAAACCTTTTTTAAGGTTTTAGTTCATTATCTTATTAAGTCCTCTTCCATTTTCTTCCTAATTTACATCTAATAATATTCCATCAATTTTTCACCACATTTAAATATACAAAATAGCAGCATAAAAATCTTAAAATTTTACCACCCATAGCCATATCTATGTAGAACTTTTCACACCAACCTAAGTATTTAAACATACATCACATGCAATATCAACATGTAACATGATATAGCAACATTCATGGTCAATTATCAAGGTAACAAATATAGTAAATTTCATCAAAGATCTAGGATCAAAATTCCATATAAATATTTCTAATTTCAAAGCTTTTCTAAAAAAAAAATATTGTTAAACCTACCTAATAATCTCCCTAACTCACTCAGTGAATTCTCTTTCTTATTTCCTCTTGAAGAAAGTGTCAAGATTCCTTCATTTCCTTAACTTTTCCAACAACTTGAATAAGATAAGGAGGGTGAGTTTGTGAACCTCAAGGATGAAAAAAAAAGATAGATTTAAGTGGAGATTAAGTTAACTTACCTTGAGTACTAAATTCTCTAGAATTCTCCTTCTTTGTCCTTCCTTTCTTTTCCTCTCTTTCTTTTCTTTCCTCACTCTACCTTCCTTCTATTTTTCCTCTCCCACACTTAGACGAAATTATAATATTATAAAGGTGTGTTTCACTTAAATAAAAACTATCAAGTAGTTTACCTTTCATGATCATGGATTTACCTTATCACAATTAGAATGCATTTGTTGTTTGTTTGGGTAAAGACAACTCATGTTCTTATCTTCTTCTCCCTTAGTCAAGATATGCATAGCAAAAGAAGATTTGTATTTTGAAAAATCATGATAAAATGTTCTTAAGACAAGGGACAAAGTCCCTTTGATTTAAGGATTCTTTTTCTTTTTCTTTTGTCTCACACAAGTATGATAGGTTTGCCTTTTTAAGTGGTAAGTTTCTAACCCTTAAATCTCCCTTACTTGGTTGAAATTATTTGTGTAGGATAGGTATATTTTGTCGTAATGTTATGTATTATTATACCACTTGCTATAATTATTAATGTAGGATATAGATATTTTGTCCTAATGCCATGTATTATTACACCATTTGCTGAAATTATGAGTGTATGATATAGATATTATCACACCATTTGCTGAATTTTTGTCTTAATGTCATGTGATCTAGTCTTTATTACACTATTTTTTCATAACATGATTCTTATTTTTTCCTCTTGGATTTGGGCTCATTCTTGTCCATTTCCGTTGCTTTGGCTGAAATTCTACCTTTCATGAAGGGTTTGATCACATTTTCATAATTTTTGGGCTATCGGTCTAACTTCTATATCCTAGTCCAAGTCTATGTTTTATTTCTTTTTTGGGCTATCGTATTGGCTTGCTAAAAACTCATGTGAAGTGGAAAAGCTCTATATGAAGTGCCTATAGGTGAAAGCCTAATTTATAGGTGGAGATTTTAAACTCAATAACTCTAACTCTTGAATTAAGAAAAATTACCATAATCTAATTTTCTTAAAATTTTAATACCTTTACTTACTTCACAAAAATTTATCTTCCTTACCCAAGAATTTTGCCTCTTTTAGTATGTTATTTCTAATGTTTTCTATTAGGTTTTCTCTCTTTACCTATTCCCTTAATATTAGAAACATTTTCTATGCATACACATAAAGTGAAGAATTTCTAAGGATTATATTTTTAGATATCTAAAAATTGTCTAATAAATTTTATTTTCTTAATTAAATATTTATGTTCCTTTATTAATAAATGAAATGAAATTAGGGATGCTACACTTATTTTCTCCTAGAAAAAATTGTTGTCCTCTAAATTTCAGAAATTACCTAATGAGAACAATTGCGGATATTTTTTTTCTCATGACTTCTTCCAACTCCCAAGTTGCTTCTTTCGAAGTTAAACCTTCCCATAACACCTTAACCAGGAGAATGGTTTTATTCCTCAATTGCTTCACGTCGGTGTCCAATATGGATGCTGGTACTATCTGGTATGTCATGTTCTTCTTTATTTGAATTGGTTCGTCTCGTATTGCAGGTGATGAATCTAGAAGATACTTCTGGAGCTGTGATACATGGAAAACATTATGCAAGTTGGACAAATTAGGTGGGAGGACAACTTGATATTTTGACATCTCCACTTTCTTCAGAATTTGGTAAGGTTCCAAAAATTGCAGACTTACCTTTCTAGTCTTAAGAGACCTACCAACTCCAGTAGTCGAAAAAAGTTTCAAAAATACATGGTCTCCTTCCTCAAACTCGAGAGGTCTATGTCTCTTATTATAGTAACTCTTTTGCCGACTCTGAGTTGTAAGTATTTTTTCTCATATTATCCTAATTTGTTCAATGGTTTGTTGAACTAGATCAGAACCCAGCAAGTTCTTTTCTCCTACCTCAAACCAACATAGTAGAGATCGACATTTTCTATCATATAAAGCTTTGTAGGGAGCCATCTTAATACTAGAGTGATAACTATTATTATAAGTAAACTCTACTAAAGGTAGGTATTTATCCCATCTTTTACCTTACTCTATCACATAGGTCCTTAACATATCTTCTAGGGTTTGAATGGTCCATTCTATCTGCTCGTCAGTCTGAGGATGGTAGGCAAACTGAACCGCAACTGGGTTCCAAAAGCCTCCTGTGACACCTCCCAAAACTTCGACGTACAACTAGGCTAATTTGTTCAGTAAATAGTTAATCATTATGGGCAGAAAGTGAACAGATTTGGTTAATCTGTCAACTATTATCCAAATATAATCATGTCCAACTGAAGTTTTAGGTAAACCCACGACAAAGTCTATCAAAATACTGTCTCATTTCCATTTAGGGATCTCAAGAGGTTGAAAAAATCTCGCCGGCTTTTGAAGTTCTACCTTTACCTTTTGACAAATTAGACATTTTGCTACAAACTCAGCAATGTTCTTTTTCATCCCTAGCTACCAATACATCCTCTTTAAGTCCTGGTACATTTTAGTGGATCCAAGATAGACTGAGTATTTACTCTAATGCGCTTCTTGCAAGATTTAAGTCCTCAACTCTTGTTTTTGAGGAACAAAGACCTTTTCTTGATACATGATTACTCCATCTTTCAAGACAGAAAAATCAACTTGATCATTATGATCCCGTAAGTATTTAAACATACATCACATGTAAGATCAATATGTAACATGATATAACAACATCAATGGCCAATCATCAAGGTAACAAATATAGTAAATTTCATTAAAGTTCTAGGATCAACATTCCATATAAATGTTTCTAATTTCAAAACTTTTCTATAAAAAAATATTATTAAACCTACCTAATGAACTTCCTAACTCACTTAATGAACTCTTTTTCTTGTTTCCTCTTAAAGAAAGTGCCAAGATTCCTCCCTTCCCTTATCTTTTCCAACAACTTGAATAAGAGAAGGAGGGTGAGTTTTTGAACCCCAAAGACGAAGAGAAAAGATGGATTCAAGTGGAGATTAAGCTAACTTACCTTGAGTACTTAGTTCTCTAGACTTCTCATTCTTCTTCCTTCCTTTCTTCTCCTATCTTTCTCTCATTTCCTCACTCTACCTTGCTTCTATGTTTCCTCTCCCACACTTGAACAAAATTATAATGTTATAAGGGTAGATTTTGTTTAAATAAACTATCAAGTACTCCTTATCACAATTAAAATGTACTTGGTTATTTTTTTGGGGAAAGACAATTCATGTTCTTGTCTTCCTTTCCCTTAGTCAATATATGCATAGCAAAAGAAGATTTGTATTTTGAAAATTATGATAAAATGTTCTTAAGACAAGGGACAAGATTCCTTTGATTTAGGGATTCATTTTCTTTTTCTTTTGTCTCACATAAGTATAATAGGTTTGCCTTTATAAGTGGCAAGTTTCTAACCCTTGAATCTCCCTTGCTTGGCTGAAATTATTTGTGCAGGATATATATGTTTTGTCTTAATGTTATGTATTATTATACCACTTGCTAAAATTATGAGTGTGGGATATAAATATTTTGTCCTAATACCATGTATTATTATACCACTTGCTGAAATTATGAAATTATGAGTGTATGATATATATATTATCACACCACTTGCTGAATTTTTGTCTTAATGCAATGTGACCTAATCTTTATTACACTATTATTTCATCACATGATTCTTATTTTTTCCTCTTAAATTTGAGCTTATTCTTACCCATTTCCTTTACTTTGGTTGAAATTCTACTTTTTATGAAGGGTTTGATCACATTTTTATGATTTTTGAGCTATCAATCTAACTTCTATATCTTAATCCAAGTCTATATTTTATTTTTTGCTTGGACTATCCTATTGACTTGTTAGAAACTCATGTGAAGTGGAAAAATTCTATATGAAATGTTCATAGGTAAAAGCCCAATTTATGGGTGGAGATTTTAAACTTAATAACTCTAACTCTTGAATTAAGAAAAATTACCCTAATCTAATTTTCTTAAAATTTTAAAACATTTACTTAATTCATAAAAAATTATCTTTCTTACCCAAGAATTTCGCCTCTCTTTACTATATTATTTCTAATTTTTCCTATTAAGTTTTCTCTCTTTACCTATTCCCTTAATATTAGAAACATTTTCTATGCATACACATAAGGTGAAGAATTTCTAAGGATTATATTTCTTAGATATCTAAAAATTGTCTAATAAATTTTATTTCCTTAATTACATATTTATATGCCTTTATTAATAAAATAAATGAAATTCTAGATGTTACATTAAATATTTATGTACTTTTATTAATAAATGAAATAAAATTAGGGATGTTATATGGAGAGACATTATCAAATTTCTCTTAAATTATATCTAAGTTATAGATATTTACCTCATAGACATTATACTTTTAATTGATTTAAACTTTCTAATAATCTTCGTTGATATTGTATTATATAATTTGAGATTTTGATTATAATATGTAATTTGTATTAAGTTTTATATATGTTAAATATTATAAAATTTTATGAACATTAATTATATCAATGTTATTGAAATGATAATGTTATTATTTAATACTATGTTATTTAATTTTATATATCTATACTATTAATATTATGTTAAAAAATTTTAAAATTTAAAATAAATATTGTTTAAAATAATTTGATAATTTCTTAAAAATTTTTTGTTTTTATGAAATGTCCAAACGTTTCTATTTTTGAAATTACCGAAACAATATCTCAAAATGAATTTTAGTTTCTTGTTTCCTACTTTTAAAACTTTACTTTTAAAAAGTCATAAATTATTTTTTAAAACTTATACTAACAAATGTTTAATGCATTTTGTTCATTTTTTGTTAAAAAATTAATGAAGATACCACATTTCTTTTCGCATAACATTCCACAGTTGAGATTACATATACAATAGTGAGACCACATTTTTATTAATTTTGTTAAACAAAAAATGAATAAAAAATGTTAAATACCATGCGTAGTGAAAATTGAGGGAGTGATTTTGAAGTTTCAAAATTGAAAGATGTTTTTTTGCAAATTGTCTAGAAGCTAAAAGGAGCGTATACATTTTTTTCGTCAAAGCTGCAACTCAGGCTGTGCAAGAGTCAGTTTCTTTGTTTCTAGTCTAGGCATCAAATTCATCTTTATATTAAAAAATAAAATTAATTTATGTCATATTATCAGTAATGGATGACAAATATTTAAAATTTTTAATATAAAGACAAAGACTAACTAATCCAAGGTGCAATTAAATGTCGCACCAGCTACTGTCCAAATACGCAAAATTGAAGGTCTCTAATTGGTATCAATTTCAATCCAACTATAAATAATTTTTTTGGTCTAACTAAATATAGATCCAAAAAATTTAGGATACATTTGATTTGTAAAATTAATTTTAATTTTAATTTCTATTTAACATATTTGTTTTATGAAAAAAATTTGTTCATATTTATTTTTAAATTTAATTGATATATATAACTATAAATATTACTTACTTTTTAATTTTAAGATTCTATAATTATGATATTATTTTGATTCTATTTAACAATTATGATGTATTCTCTTTTAAAATTACAAAAATATCATTGGTTATTTTTTGAAAACACTAAAAAAAAAATTTAGACATTTTTTTATTTTCACCTTGTTTTAGAAAATATTTTCAAAAAATAATTTCTTTTAAAATTTACCAAACATAATATTTTAAGTCATTTTTTATTTTCAATAAAAATAAAAACAAAAATAGAGAAACCAAACAGCCTCACTTTTTTTGAAATAGAATGTAATTCATAGATGTATTCTACAATTGCGACTAAAACCTTTTATACTAAACACTAGTTTTTCTACAATTGCGACATTAACATTTTAATATTTGTATATCAATCACTTCTCAAATTTCCCATTCAATTTTTGTAATTCCTTCATGATAAATAGTTTAAGTCATTTACTATTTCATGTATTAATTCAATATAAAAATTTATAGACTTCACACATGGATAATATGAATGGTTGTTTCTATGTTTTAAAAAAAATATTTCATCAATAGTTGAAATATAAAGATAATTTTTTTTTCTTCAACATTTTTAATTATATGATGAATTTTTTTGTTATTACTAATTAAATTAAATAATATACTATTAAATTTTAGGTACCTAAAAAAAATTATTAATAAATATATTAATATTAGTTAATTTATTTAACAATACAAAAGTTAACGGTTAATATATTAAAGAGATAGTATTTAATTTATTGTTAATAAATAATTTTTTTTATTTATTAAAAATATTTTAATTAATAAAATTAATTTTAAATAATATTATTTTAATAGTGTATAATTATTATTTGAATACCTTTGTAGATCCAATAATTGTCGATGGGACAAATGTTTTTCCTATATTAAAATGATTTGGCCGTCCCAGATTGGAAAGCATTGAAAGCTCCGAAAGCGAAGGCGCCACCAACATTCTTCACAAAAGTGCCTACTGCCGCGTACTCCTGAAGCGTCCGTTGTTGAACCTTATACCGGAGAAGCTGTGGGAAAAACAGCCGAAACGCGGTAACCATCACGAATCCAACGGTCAAAAGCCCCGATATTACT
Organism: Gleditsia sinensis; assembly: GCA_037074535.1. Taxonomy (NCBI): domain Eukaryota; kingdom Viridiplantae; phylum Streptophyta; class Magnoliopsida; order Fabales; family Fabaceae; genus Gleditsia; species Gleditsia sinensis. Next base: position 31,505,783 of record CM073473.1, on the reverse strand, counting down.
CTGGGTAACCGGAACCCGCCTGTAAGTTTCGTCTTCAAAGCGATCTCGACGAGTAAACAAAACCCATGGAGGAGAAAGAACCGCGTTACCTCCCATGTGGGTTTCACGCGCCCCAGGTAGTAGAATATGAGCTCGTGCATAAGACCCGAGACCAGAAATGTGGCAGCTACAGCAGGAGCCGAGGCCCACTTGCGGTCCATGTAACGCCCGGCCACGTGGAGCACAGGCTCGTATACGGTGGGTCGTAGAATCTCGGTGACAACGATGTTCCATCTACGGCCCCAGAAGTCCTGAAGTGAGGTACAGAGGTATGGCTCATCGAACGGTGGGTCGAGCTCAATCCCTACAAGGGTTCGAGCCAGGGCTGCAACCGTGCCTAGAATGACCTCAAGGATTAGATAGATGTGGAGGCAATAGAGGGTGAGTAGCGCCTTGAGGTGCATTGAGTCGCTGTAGTCATAGACTCTTACAACAGCTACAAAAATCAGACCTTTCATGGCATAATTAAGAAGTGATTTGTATCCATTCTTATGGTTTTTTATTGGGGGCGTGGTACCATAATGGGATTTCTTCGACGATTTTGGACGTGGGTTTTCTTGGATCTTGATGGGGAAACAGGCAATAGCCAAAAATCTTTTGAGAGAGAGAGATGGGTGAGATAAAGGGCCCTTTCCCAAAGCAAAGAGCAAGAGCTTGAAGTTAGCAAGCCAAGAGATGAAGAAAGCAAAAGTGCCCCCAAGATGTAGGGTATGGAGGGTAAGAGGAAGTGCAAGAAAGAGGCACAGGATCGGAAGAATAGCCAAGAGTCTAGAGATACCCTTAGGAGCAAGCTTACCAATGGAATAGCAATAACACAGAGATAGTATGACTTGAAGCCATGCCATGATGTAGTTATGGATTTCACCCTCCATTTTTTGTATCCCACTTGTGGATAATGTTAATGACTCTGCAAGCTATTGTGCTTTCTCCACTGATCTTGTTTTATTTGGGGGGTGGCTGGTGAGATCTGAGAGAAAATACCAAAATTTTACTTTCTGCGGAAAGGGAAGTTTTGATGTTTGTTATTGTTCACAAGGGAAGAGGAAGTTTTCAAGCAGGGTGGGCTCTTTCATATACGGTTCAACGAGCTTTCAAGGTGTTACTTGCGTGCATGACACTTTCAGTGCCCATAACCAAATATTCTGCATTTCTTTCTGGTGATCCATTAATCATAGTTTCCATGATGCAAAATACGAGCTGCGGATTATTTTGTTTATCATTTTCTGTGCATAACATCTGGCCAAGTTTGATGTTGTGATCGAACCTGATCTACTTAGTCTTCTTCATCATCTTGGTTTTATTTTATATCTAAGATCCCTTGTGGAATTAAGACTTGGCCTAAGAATACACTACAAGAAATTTAAGCTTTCGTGGCGACTTTTCAGTGGCGACCTTTAAATTCGTCACTAAAAGCTACTTTCAGTGGCGACATTTAGGGTCGCCACTAAAAATTATGCTTTTAGTGGCGACACAAGCATGTCGCCATTAAAAATGGGGGTAAAAAGTGATTTATAATTTTTTTTCGACAAAAGGTACACTTTCGGTGGCGACATTTCATGTTGCCACTGACTCCTGGCTTCCGTGGCAACTATTTGTTGCCACCAAAAAGGTTTTAGTGGCGACATGTGACGTCGCCACTGAATCTTGGCTTCAGTGGCGTTTGTTTGTCGCCCCGAAAAGAGTTTTAGTGGCGATTTAAACTAAATCGCCACTGAAAGTAAACTTTTGGTGGCGACACGTGAAGTCGCCACTGAATCTTGGCTTCAGTGGCGACAATTTATCGCCACTGAAAGGTTTTAGTGGCGATTTATATTAAATCGCCACTGAAAGGTAAAATTAGTTTTTTTAAAAAAAAAAATTATCTTTAATTTATTTTTAATATATGCATAAAATTTAAAGTTTTTATATAAATTATATAAAAATTTATATTTTTTAAAAGATTGTTTTGTTGAGAGTGTTAAAAAAAATGATTAATATAGAGAAAAATTTAATATAATTATATATTTATTTCAACTATATAAATTCTTATTTATACTAAGTAAGAAAATAAGTAAAATACACATTGTTGTCATGTTCTATCTTTTTTTTAATTTATTTTAATAACAAAGGGTTTGTTTCAATTTTAATTAATCATCAAAAAATTTTAAAATTTAAAACTTTAAAGTTAAAAGATCATTTTGTTATTTTAATCTATTAAAAATATATTTTGAATTTAATTTTGTTGAAGTTTAATTTTTAAACATATTACTTAAAAAATTATTTTCCTTGTATAAATAATTGTGCATTAACTATATTAATAGAAATTGAATAAATTTTAACTAAACTTTAGCTTTGCTTTAATTATAAAAAAAATTGTTAAATATTTATAAATAAAATAAATTTGAAGACATTTTTTAATTTAATTAATTCTTAAAAGATTAAATTGATGAAGGTAACTTTAAAAAAATAAAGTTGAATATATATATATATATATATATATATATATATATATATATATATATATATATATCAATAATATGCAAAACCTATATTCTGATTATCCATTAATATATTTTAAGAATAGATTTTCTTTTTTTCTTTAATAATTAACAAAATGTAAAATAGTTCATGTATTAAATACAAGATATCAATTGTCATGAAAAGATGGCAATCTTTTCTCGTAAAAGTTTTATTAAAAATTCTAATAGATAATACCACTAGCGTAGCTTTAATAGAAATTTTTGTTGCTCATTCTAAAATTTCAACTATGATTTCTAATTCTTCTTTTGTAAAAAATGATTGTGTAAAACTTAAAGATATGGTATAAATACATGAAAGTACAACATATATATAAGAAATGTAAAGAAGGAATATAATGTGTTATGTACAAAAGTACAAACATGTAAAAAAGTTGCTAGGAAGAATATATGAACATTCTACTAACATAACTTGCTAAATATAATAAGCCACTTTTACATATAGAGTATGTTTGGCAAGTTAAATACACTAGCTTATAGCGTATTTGACTAGTTTATAAGCTTGTTTGACCAAATTAGAGGTGTTTGGTAAACGAGTTTATTTGAGTAGCTTATAGCGTATTATCATACGCTACTTTAAGTAGCGTATAGTTTTTAGCTGATAGTTTTTATAATTTTATTTCTTTTTTATCCTTATTATTTTATTCAAATTCTAACACTATCTTACTCATAAGATGTCATTATTTTTACTATGTTTAAACAACATTCAAATTATATACCCTATGATGAACTTTCATATATTATTGATAGTGACACAAAAAATAAAAATTTAGAGACATCTATTAAGATAAAAGAAATTCGTAACAATATTATTAATTTATTGTGAGACACTATATAATATGTTTATTTTGTATTTTTTGGAATTACATAATGAAGTGTATCCTTTTATGTCATTTTACATTTATCAGTTAATTCAATAGATAATTTTACCAAACACTTGTAATTCAATAAATTAGTTTAACAACTTTCAGCTTTCAAATAAAAATTAGATTTTAAACTTTCAGTTAACTTTTAAACTTTCAGTTAGCTTATCAGTTATTTTTGATAAACATAGTCATAGTCTTATTGTATGGCTTTTAACTAGTCATTTATTATTATTTTTTTTTTCTTTGAGTTTCTTCTAATTTCTATTTTAAGTCGCATACCAACCTCCTACAAGAAAAAAACAAGTTAAAATCATACAAATTTATTTTGATTATACAAGATCATGTCTTCAATCTCTAAAAAAATTAAATGTAGAAGAAATGTAATAAAAAAATGTTAGAATTATGAATTTAAGATCATCTCATATATATATATATATATAGATATATATATATATATATATATATATATATATATATATATATATATATATATATATATATATATATATATATATATATATATATATATAGATGATGTAATAGAATTGAAAAAATTTAAACAGTAATTTGTGTGGAACTCAATGTCAAGCCCATTGCCAATTTTACATAATATATACTATAGAACAATTAAAATAATCGTAACTAATATTTAAAATAATTTCGGCTTTACTTTTAGAAATAATATTTAAATTGTTGTTAGAGATAGAAATTAGAGATGAAACTTTTCATCTCTAATTCTATCTCTATTTTTTAAAATAATAATGAAATTATTATTAGAGATTGGAAAAATTTATTCCTAAATTTTTAATCTCTAATTCGGTCTTTGTTCTTTGAAACATAAATTAAATTATTATTATAGAAGAATCCTATTTGATTTGCAGAAATGAGCTAATAGAATGGGAATTGAGATTCCATTACATTGATTTATTGTGTTTGCTTAGTAAATTTGACTCAAATCTTGATTTCCACAAAATATGGATTTCCTCTTATATATGATATTACTTTACCTCGAAAAATTGATGAAAAAGGAAAAAGTGAAATTGAATAAAAAAAATTAAAATACTCTTCTTTATCTGTCCTTCATATCTCCATTTGGTGCTATATTTATATTTTATTAATTATTTATAAAATATTTTATAATTAAAGAAATATATGTTTTAACTTTTTAGTTATTAATTATTTTTAAATTTTTCAAGTTAACAAAAAATGTAATAAACTAAATTTTGTCACCAAGACGATATTTTGTGAGCCTTATTTTCTATTTTAATTCATTCTTTTATTTAGTTAGTAAAATGAGTCAATAAATTTGTGGAGTGAACTGAGCATAATAAAACTCAGAAGAAGAAATATGCCACAAAACGTCATATTTATAGTAAAATAGGCATAACTTTCAATTTCGGTGAAGTTATAGCTTTTTATTTTGAAACTCGTTTAGAGTTTAATGATATAGCAACCAAGATTGTTTCAAACCCAAAAAACCTTTAAAAATATGAGTTTCAGGTTATTTTTTAATCTTATTTTTAAGGATTTATTTCTTATTTTCTCATTTAATGTTGATTAATATTCTATCTTGAATTATTTTTATTTAATCATATATTATTAAGACTTTAAATTAATACAAATATTTCAAAACTAATATAAAGTTTTTAGATTTTTCCTATTTATTTTCAATTTAACACTTTTCAAAATTCATGAATGAATGTATTTCATCAATATTATGGGTAATAATTTTATAGTTCTAAAATATAAGTAAGAGTTTATGAAGAATAAAAGTAGGTCTTCCTAAGAAATATAGGTGTGCCTTAATAATTTCATCCATGAGAAAATTACAAAAATTTCCTTCAATTTTTTTTTTCTACACATCACATTCCTAAAATTAATTATAAATAGGTATATTTTTACAATAAACAAAAAGTCTATCTATTTTTTCGCTTACAAAAGTGTAAGAAAATGAGTAGTCTAAATCAATTTTTAAAAACTGATAAAATTATGTAAATTTCACACAAATTGAGTCTTTTTTTTTCAATTTTATCTTATAAATTTTTTTTAAAAATTTATAAGTATTTTTATCCAAACTTGTAACACTTATAGTGAAAAAGAATTGTCAAAATTATATGTGCTTTTTTTTAAGGAATAAGGCAGTATTTTTTTTTTGGTCACAAAATCTAGCGGCAAAACACACTTTCTTCTCCCCAAAACTGAAAATCACTCTCTCCATCTCCCTCGTGAATTTTTTTCCAAAATCTCCCTCCTTCGCCAAAATCTTCTTTACCCCTTTTCTTCACTCACATCACCTTCGTTCTCTCTTAAATCGCTCGCCCAAATTCCCCGAAGGCAAGCCTCCCTCTACTGCATGTACCGCCGTCCTTCCATCGGTCTTGAAGGTTGGAGGTCGCAACCCTCCTTTCCAGTTTGTACATCACATCAGAAGACATAAAGGCTTGTACTCATGTATAATAAAGGCATCCAATGAGAATCCCCTGCTACAATATTTGTTAATGCCTACTTTAATGGGTGCTAGGTGCTCCCGTGGTTTGCGAGAAGGAAAAATGCCTATATATAAATGTGTATATGTCATTCCTTCATTCATCTATATTCCCCCTATCTTATAATTTTTGGAACCTGCTATTGATATCAGTACATGAAGTGGAAGAGTGGAATGAATGACAATGAACAAAAGTCACAGGAGCGGCATAACAGCTCTGGACATACGAAGGCAATGAATAGTCCCTTCAAAACTCCTATGTCTGCAAAAGGGGGAAGGAAATTCAATAAGTCAAAAGTTCTTGAGGAAGGCAGACCTGGTCCTCAGACATCCATATCAATGCTGGTAAATTCTGCTTCTTGCCTTCTTGGTTGCTGTACTGTGGCCATAATAGATTATGGTTTAATCAGGAAGTTTATGTTGGATTGCTGGTTCCCCTTCTCCTCTTGCTCCTGCTGGTAGCTGTCGTTTTGATAGTTCCTTAGGTAATTTTGGAAGAACTGTAAATCAACAATTCCTTGAGGTTATCTCTTTTCAGCCTCATATGGCTATTGAAGTTCTTTCCACGAGAAAAAAGTGACAAAATTGTACCCGAACTTCACAGGTGCCCTGACAAAAAAGTTCATCACTTTGCTCAAGCATGCAGAGAATGGTATTCTCGACTTGAATAAAGCGGCACAAACTTTGGAGGTCTTTGTTTAAAAATCATGGCCAAAACATTTGTTTATTTTGATATTCATCATATAGGAATTGAATTTTTTTTCTTATTATACAGGTGCAAAAGAGGAGAATATATGACATAACTAATGTCTTGGAAGGCATTGGTCTAATTGAGAAAGAGCTAAAGAACAGAATACATTGGAAGTAATTTGTGATGCATTATACATCATGCTATGATTTATGTGGCTTCTAATTCACAATTTTTACATCAATCCTTGTGGAATAACTAATGTAGGGGATTTGATTCTTCAATGTCTGAGGAGATGGATGGTGATGTCTCTACGCTAAAGGTATGTGATTTTGGGTGCTGTTTCCATGAAAAGGACATATTGACGCACAAGGAAATAATTGTTATAGAATAATGAGTGTCATTGATAGGGCCTTTGGACATGTGACTTTGTGTCCATCTAAGATGTCTGGACAGCACTCAGATCCAGATTTCTTTTGATCAAGTACATTGCTTTTCATTACATATTATACAAAGTTATTAAGAGAATTAGAATGACTTAGTAGTTATTAGCAGTGTAGCGCATATTGTAAATTACACAGTGGGGCTCCTGGGTTTGTCTTGCAGGCCCATGTTGAGAAACTTTCCTTGGAAGAGTTCACTTTAGATGATCAAATAAGGTTGTATAACGATGATGCCTTAGAAAAATCCCAAACACTAATTTAAAGCTGTTGGCTAATGCTGATGCTTCTAAACTATTTGTAGGGAAATGCAGGAAAGACTGAGGAGTTTGAGTGAAGATGAAAACAACCAGAAGTAATTTTCTTTCCATTCAGTCCTGAGATTGATGCTCTCCATTTTTATAAGGAAATGAAATTTATCACAATGATAATTTTGTACCAAATTTGAACTTTTTGTAGGTGGCATTTTTTAACTGAAGAAGATATTACGGGCCTGCCTTGCTTGCAGGCAATTTTTCTTGAATTATACTTGTTCTTTGTTTATTGCTATTTAATTGCAATAGCTTAGCTTCCTTTTCATGCTGAAAATTTTGAAATTTAACTTTTTATTTATACTACTAGTGCATTTCTGCTTGCAGAATGAAACTCTGATAGCAATTAAAGCTCCACATGGAACTACCCTAGAAGTCCCTTATCCTAAGGAAGTATGTTTAGCCTGTTTAGGACAGATTTTTAGGAAGGTTCATGATATTGTTGTAACTGAGGTTTCTGATGCATAATGGAGAATTTTCGCTTTTACATACATCAGGTTGTTGACTATCCACAGAGGAGATATAGAATCATTCTTAGAAGCACAATGGATCCCATTGATGTCTATCTTGTCAGGTATGACTGCCTTGTCCAGTAATTTTTTTTTTCTATTCTTTCTAGAAATTTCATTATTACTTTGCATTCCCTATCTGCTAATGGATACCTTGCGGTGTTTTTTTTCTCATCAGTTTTCATTATAATCTTTAGAACTGATGAACTGTTTTCTAGTCAATTTGAGGAGAAATTTGAAGAAGTGAATGGCGTTGAGCCCCACATGAGCTTTCCACTTGCTTTGGGTTCAGGGTCCAATGAACACCTAACAACAGGATTGGTTCCTGTTGAATGCAATGTGAAGGGACTTGACCATCAGGCTCAACTTCCTTCTCATACATGCTCTGATCTAAATTCTTCACAAGAGTTGGTTGGGGGGATGATGAAGATTGTTCCTTCAGATTTTGATGTAAGTCTAACATAATTAATTCTTGGTTGCTCTACTGCCTCTGTAGCTTAAGAAAACTGATTTTTATTATACAAAGGGCAATGCAACGATTTGACATGCTGGTAACTTATATTTTTTACCACACCCCACTTTCTTTTGGACTCAATAAGGTCACAATTCTTGAATTGTCAGGTGAACCTACGTGCTAAATGCTGATACCAGGATAAGGGAAAATATGTGTAGCATATTTCAATAGATTGCAATTTTTTTTTTATCTTTATTAACCTGGCTCATCTGGTGTAAAGATGCCCCCATTGTGGCTGCATTGATATATCCTTTTGCAGTCATCATATCTTTTTGATGGTATCCGTTCTTTTTTTTTTGGAAACTTAGCATGCAAGTTCCGTCAACAATGGTTGAATATGAGTCACTCTTTGATAGAATGAGTTGGTTTTGGCTGCGTTGCTAATGTTCTCGGTAATTTTTACAGAATGATACAGATTATTGGCTTTTATCGGATGCTGAAGTTAGCATTACAGATATGTGGAAAACAAATTGTATCCTTGATTTTGAATATCTGCGTGCCTTTCTGTTATCCTCTGTCCTTTTATTTCTTCTTCTGTCTTGAATCATTCAATTCCTTGACACCAGAAACACAACTAGTGTTAATTGGAATGGGGCGGACATGCTTCATCTTGATTTTGGGATCATCTCAAGGCCACAAACTCCATCACCTAAGTTTGCTGAAGCGCCATTGATAGTGGGTAACTCTTCTCAGAGGTGAATATATATTTGCCTAATCGTGCTGTATCAGAAAGTATTGTTAGCCGCAGCCATTTGTAGATACCATGGATCTGCTTCAATATTTTGGTAACCTTATGAATGTTGAGGATGTTTGTCAAGAACTATTGAATGTCTAGCCGGGTTTGTTGTTATACTGCACAGTTTACATCATTGATTACATGTTTTGATTAAACTGGTCACTGCTGATACTTATCTGGTGGAGCATATAGCTTGGAAGGTAGATCAGTTGATTCAAGTATTCTTACAGAATGTTGCAACTGTACGCAACACACAAAACAAGGTAGGCTACATTTTATAATTGCATCAATCAATCACATATGGATTTGATGGTTATGTGGTCAATTTTTAATTTACTTGTGTTTCTCAAATTTGTTTGCACATTAGCATGTTGATTTATCTAGCTAAATATTTTTTTTCATATTCAATATTGTTATAATTAGGGTCTCATGTCTTACACTATCTTGTGATGTAGGTTCCTATAAAAAATTCATGACACATTTGTTCTCTGAACTTATCATGTCCCAAAAGATATTGATAACAGCACCAATAGCAAGTGATTTGTACATAATACTACAGAGTTGCAACTTTATTAGTGAAGAGAAGGAATATGTATAAACCTTTAGTTTTGTAAATGCATTGTATATATGAATTTTGTATTGGATGTAGTCTCTTGTTTTATTTTTACAGAACTTGCATGTATTGCGTATCTATTGTATTTAAACTATGTTTGATCTTGTTTTTTTCTATGCTACAACCATATTCCTGGCAAGTATGATAATTTGATTGTTTTATGCTCTTTATGTAATTTAGGGTGTATCTATATTCACTTTATTTTGTATAAAAGGATCTTTTTTATCTATATATAAATGTTAAAGAAAAATATTTTATTAATTTTTACTTTTCATTTAATTTTGTTATATATTATCAGATTTTTATGATAAAATATAGTGTGAATATAAAATAAAAAAAATAAATATAATTTTATACTGTCAATTTTAAAATTGTATAAATTTAAAAAAAAATGGCTTTACTAGCGACCATAATTTCTGTTGCCATTAAAAAATTATTTTTCGTGGCGACAAATATTGCAACTAAAATCTGTCTTTCAGCAGTGATTTGGAAATGTCGCTACATAATGGTTTTCGGTGGCGATATCAAAAAGTCGCCATTGAAGGGTTTTCAGTGGCGACTTATTACGTTGCCACTGAAAACCCTTCAGTGGCGACTTTTCTATGTCGCCACTAAAGGGTTTTCTGTGGCGACCTAGAAAGGTCACCACTGAAACCCTTCTGTCACGACAGAGAAGGTCGCCACTGAAACCCTTCAGTGGCGACAGTAAAATTCACCACTGAAACCCTTCCGTGGCGATTGAGAGATCGCCACAACGACTGAGGAGGTCACCACTGAAACCCTTCAGCGGCGACTGAGGAGGTCGCCACTGAATCTCCGAAATTCACAAATCGCCACCTTATACCCAATTTTTAGTGGCGATTTTTTATATTTTGATGTTAATTTTTTCTTTTAGTGGCAACTTATTTTGCCACTGATAATATAATTTCTGTGGCGCATCATATAGTCACCACTGAAGATATAATTTTTGGTGGCGACTCGTTTTTGTCGCCACAGAAACCCTTTAGTGACGGTCGTATTAGTGGCGACTTTTTGGTGGCGAATTGTCGCCACTAAAAGCTATTAGTGGCGATTTTCTAACTTTTAGTGGCGAAAAAAGTCGCCACCGAAAGTCAAATTTCTTGTAGTGATAGTCAGCTATTCATTTATTTAAAACTATCTTTTTCTTTCACATTTATACTTCTTTTAAGTACAAAACCATGCAATTACAAATAATAGATACCACCTACCAGCTTGTGATTCAAGTGGTAATAAACAATATTAAACTCAACGATTGAAAGGTATTTGTCATTTTAAGGGTTTCAGTTAGTAGAAAAATGCTTGTGGGTAGAGAGTTTCAGTATATCAAACTAAACTAGTCTAATACCCAGAAAGTGTGAAAATATTTGTTCCACCAAAAGAAAAATAATAGATACCAATATACATTTGAGAAAAAAATAGCCATTATAAAGAAATTTGAGTATCAAGTAGTCATTTTTTTTATAAATATGATATAAAAATTTAATTATTTAAAATCTCTTATTATAAATGATTAATTAATTATATACTAAATATATTTTGTGCAGTTATAAGATCATTTCTTTCCATACAAGTTAGAAATTAACTACTTAAAGAAAAAAGGAACTTGCACTTTAGTTGTAAGTATTAGATACCAATATGTTTTTGAAAGAAGAATAGACATGAAACAAACAAATTTGAATAAATTTAATATTTTTAATATACTATAAGTATAATATTTAAATTGAAAATTTCTTATAAAATATTAATTAAAATATTAATGTGAACATAGAAAGCCAAGACTATGTAATATAATCAATCTCATATTTCTAGAAAGGGAAACGAGCTTTCCGAGTCAGCAAATTGCGAGGGTTTGCCAAAATTTGACTTAATTTTCGAAGAAAAATGCTTATGTGCAGTTGCTATAATTTTTTATGATAAAATTATAATATATGGATATTTTTAGATTTCAGCACTATATGATTGAATCTTTTAAAAGAAACTTTTTATTTGTTATTTTTTTTATTATAAAACTTCATAGCAAACATTTAAATATTTTTAATTAAATTTGTTCCATTTCTAACTATTCAGGTACTCCTGGTTTTCCCCCTGTAGCTGAAGTCAAAATTGTTGTGTCACAACTCACAAATGTACTTTGGAAATTCATAGGCTACAATGGAATTCGATTAATAAGGGATCAAAACCAATTACTCTAACCTCGAGCTATAAAAAAAATTGATCAAAACTAATTTAAATAGATTTAGTTTAATGTTCTAAAGCGAAAATTGAGTGGTTTGATTAAATTTTTGGTTAAAACTTATCCAAACTAACGGACCAATATACATTTTTTTTATAATTTATAATTTTACATGTAGTGACTTTTTAAAATCTGCTGTGTTGCTGGTGTTATGAAAAAGCTGTTATTTAAACAGTTTAAAAATAATGTTTGATGAAAAATTTATACAGGCCGCTTTTAAGAATAAAATTAATTAATAGGATTGATGTTTGATAATAATTCCTAAAAGTTTATGTGAACATGTAAAATGACAATAAGAAATATAGTATTTTATATATTAAAATAACTTTATTTGGTACTATTGAAAACTTGACATAATCTTATTATTCATGACCTATAATTATTTGATTTAAAAAAATATTTCTTTGGTATTTATAAGAAACTAAAAATTAATAGATGCGTCGTTTAATAAAAGTAGAAAGAAATATGTAATATTTGTATATTTGATAACATTATATACCTGGTGCTTCCAAAAATATGACAATAAGTGTTTTGGTGCGAAACTACAATGGAAATAAAAAGGTATATAGGTGACGGTATGAAAGACATAAAAATAAATATAATATGGATAGTATGGGAATTTAATTAAAATATAAATTCCATTTTAGACATTTTAAATTTATAACATTCACAATCATCCTTTGTGGTACTTCTCAAAAGTAGCTGACAAAAAATTACGGTTTTATCTGTAAAAAAGCAACAATAACAAGCGCTACCCCATTACGAAACATGGTGATGAAGATCATAAAGGCAAACAAAAAGAAGAGAAATCACAATTTTAGAAATATCTCAATATTATTAATGATTAATCAAATGGGTCACTATTTTATAGACCTAATGCCGCAGACATAGGAACACAAATTATTTAATTCCTAATATTTAAGTAAATACTTCGAATAACTAATAATAATCCTTATGAAATATTAATGGAATAATAATTCCTTAGACAAAAATGATAGCCATAAATTTGTATTCGTACAATAAATTAAAAGCAGAAGTTTAATAACATACCTCAAACTATAGTAATCAGATTTCACATAAACACAATCATAAGATATAAGTTAAAATAAAGAAAATTTGTCTAGTCTATCCAAAATATTGATATGTGTACTTGATGGAGAATCACAAATTTTCTTATAGACTAAAAACCCTTATATCAAAAAAAATATTTTTTGAGTGTTTTACTATATCCTTCTTCTAATCAAAGAAGAGGTATTTATAATCAATAAATGGTTGTCATAACTACTATATACCTTTTCATATAAAGACAATTTTTTATATAGGAATACATTTTCATATAGGAACACTTTTTTACATATGGACACCTTTTTATATAAAGACACATTTTCACATATCTTTACATATGGTCACTTTTTCATGTAGGATCACCTCTTCTCATAGGGTCACATATTCACATAAGGAGATAACTACCATATAAAATGGGCCACACATATTTTTTTAATTAATATAATTAACATTCTCCAACTTGACCTATTGAACACTTTATATGTATCAATTCAATGTTGATACATCTTTAAATCTCCCTTGGACACAATATCCTTATACCCAAACAAAAGAATTTAAATTGCATGAATCATAGCGATAAATCCTTTTAGAATAAGTATTACCTTCTATGTATCATAATGCAACTAAATTTCCTTGAATGATAACCATATGTGGTACATATCTTTATAAATGAACTTCCAAATGCTCATTCATGGTCACTAAAACATACATGGCCATTCTCTTGAACTTTATATATATACAACTAAATAAGAGAAGACAAATATAAATTAATAGAGTTTTTCCAAATCGACAAAATGCAATACCAAAATATAAGGGTACTTCAATTACACATGATTACATATTAGAACTAAGTCTCATATGCTTAATATGTTACTTATAAACAATAGGTGGTAAAATTTTTGTTAAGGGATTTACAATCATTTGTTTAGTACTAATGTGTTTTATAACTACCTTATTAGCTTTAACATGTTCTCTAATAGCTAGATACTTAATGTTAATGTACTTATTACGACTTTGGCTCTTATTATTCTTGGCCCAAAACACTAATGTGAAATTATAACAGTAAATTCTCAATGGCTTAACAATTGTATCAACAATTACAAGTAAAAAAAACTCTTCAGTCATATAGCCTGTGATGTGACTTCAAAGTATGATACAAACTATGCTTCAGTGATAAAAGTAGTAATCAAAGATTTTTTTTTACACTTCTCCAATAAATGGCCCATCTAGCTAACAAGAAAATATATCCAAATGTTGACTTTCTTGAGTCAAGGAAGCCAGTAAAGTCAGAGTCTGAATATCCAACCACTTCTAAATTATTAGATCGTTTGTATGTGAGCTTGTAATCTTTAGTTCTATAAAGGTATCGCATGAATTTCTTTGTAGCTATCAAATGGTCCAAATTAGGATTACTTTGATATCTTCCCAATATTTCAACTGCATATGCAATGTTAGGTCTTGTGCAAACCTGAGCATACAATAAACTTCCAACTGCAGAAGCATAAGGAATGTTTTTCATTTATTTCCTCTTTAAAATATTTCTTGGACTTTGTTCCAAACTGAATTTGTCACCTTTGGCTACAAGTGCAACACTGGATCAACAATTCTTCATACAAAATCTCTTTAAATTTTTATTGATATAGGCATTTTAAGACAATCCTAATATCCATCGAGATCCGTCTCTCTCAATCTTTATACTTATGCCATAAGAGGCTTCACCCATATCTTTCATGTCAAATTGTTATGAGTGAAATCGCTTAACCTCATAAAGTAAGCTTAAATCACTTGAAGCAAGTAAAATATCATCTACATATATGACCAAAAAAATTATTTTACTCCCATTGACTTTATGGTATATACATTAATCCATAATATTTTCCGAAAAACCAAATGAAGAAATAACATTATGAAATTTTAAATAACATTGATGAGAGGCTTGTTTTAGTCTATATATAGATTTCTTAAACTTACAAATTAAGTGATCATTACCCTCTGAAATAAAACCTTCTGGTTGTTTCATGTAAACATCTTCATCTAGATCTCTATTGAGAAATGTTGTTTTCACATCCATTTGATATAGTTTCATATCAAAATGAGCTACTAATGCCATGATTATCCAAACCGAATCATTCTTATAAACAGGAAAGAAGGTATCGTGATAATCAATTCCTTCTTGTTGAGTGAATCTTTTGACTATAAGGTTTACCTAACACATTTCAATATTGCCTAAAGAGTCTCTTTTAGTTTTAAAAAACCCACTTACAGCCAATGACCTTTTCTCCTTTAGGAAATTCAACAAGATCCCATACTTGATTGTTAGCCATTGAATTCATCTCATCTTTTATGGCATCATACCATAATATGGATTTATTTTCACTTATAGCTTGTGAAAACGAGATAGCCTTATCTTTAACACCAATGTCCATGTCAAATTCTTGTAGATACATAATATAATCTGAAGATATTACAGGTTTCTTAACTCTTGAAGATATTCTTAATGTTACATCAACATTCTTAATTTAAGAATCTTGAGTAACTAAATCTACAATGGTGTCCTCTTAATGAAATGATTCTTTAAACATTGGTTGTTCTTGAGTAATCGAATCCTAATAATAATCATGAAAAGCAACCAATTGTTTTGAAGATGTAGAAATAGATTCAACTCTATTATGTTCCTTAAAGACTAAGTTTCGAGGATGGTTACTCTCACTAATCTCATCATTCTCAAGAAACCATGCATTCTTAGATTCCACAATTCTCGTTATATGATATGGACAGTAAAATTTATATCCCTTAGACTTTTTTGTATAGCCAATAAAATATCTACTGATTGTTCTTAAGTCTAACTTTGTCTCATTTGGATAATAAACCCTAACTTTAGCTGGGCATCTCCAAATATGTATATGAATTCAATGGCATTTTCTGAATCGCCTTGGTTTGAACCCTATTTAGTACATGTGCCACAGTTTTTAAGGCTTCACTCCATGAAGACAATAGAATATTGGAGTTACTAATCATATTCCTCACCTTGTCCATCAATGTTCGGTTCCTCTTTTCAGCCACACCATTTTGTGATGGTGAGTTAGGTATTGTGTATTGTGCCACAATTCCTTCTTCTTCAAGGAATCTTGTAAATAGACTTAGTAACTGTCCTTATTCAGTGTACCTTCATAAAATTCACCACTTTTATCTAACCTCACTATCTTAAATTGTTTACCTAATTGTTTCTCTACTTTTGCTTTATAAACCTTAAAAGCAGCTAGTACTTCACTCTTATTATAAAGCAAATAGAAATACATATATCATGAATAGTCATCAATAGAGGTATTGAAATATTTCTAACCACTAAAGCATATATCATAAGGTCTTAAAATATCAGTGTGTATAATCTCTAATACATCAGAATTCCTCTTGGCACTTTTCTTGAAATTGTTAGTTTGCTTTTAATGTAATCTAAATAAGTACCAAAATCAATAAAGTCAAGAGCCTTAAGAACTCCATCATTTAATAATATCTTAATTCTGTCAATAGAGATATGACCTAATCTCATATGTCATAACATAGAGGATTTTTCATTTATAACACTACGCTAAATGAAAATATTATTACCATGCACAATTATAAGGTTACAATCAAAAGTGGAACTCAAATGATGTTTAAATAACTCATTATCCATAATACCATTACCAACTAAAACATTGTCTTCATACAAACATAAAGTATTATCAATGAAATTGAAACTAAAACTATAAGGTACAAGTCTTGAAATTGAAATAAGGTTTCTTGAAAAGGAATGAACATAAAAGATTCTTTCAAGGTCTAATACAAAGCCAGAATAAAGTACAAGTCTATAGGTTCCTATCGCCTCTACATGTGAACACATCATGTTTCCCGAATAGATGGAATATTCACTTTCAATCAATTTTCTATGGTTTACAAAGCTCTACATGGTATTGGCAACATGGATTGTAAAGTGTTATATGAAACATGAACCATATTAGACTCAAAATACACTAAGGAGATGAGATTACCTTTCTTTTCAACACAATGCATGAATTTAGGATATGTCTTCTTTATATGTCCTTTCTTCTTACAAAAGAATCATTTGACATTACCTTTATTAACTTGATTAAGAGACTCTTTATCCTTCTCTTTCTTATATGATTTCTTATCATGAGTTGCAAAATGTTCATTTTCAATCTTTCTTGATTCAATCTCCTTTCCTCTTCTACACACATGGTCAAAATTTCATTAATTGACAATTTCTCCTTATGCGTGTTATAAAATATCTTAAAAGGTCCAAAAAGAGGAAAGAGTGAGTTAAGGATGAAGTGAACAAAAAATGATTCAGAAATCTTAATCTCCAAAGATTTTAATTGAGACGATATGTCCCACATCTTCATTATGTGTTCACGCACACCACAAGTGTCATTAAACATTATGGAACATAATTTTATCATTAATGTGTTTGCTAATGTAACATCCCGTAATTTTTAGATATTTTCCTTATAAATTCTTCACCTTACATATATGCATAGAAATGTTCTAATATTAATGGAATAGGTAAAGAAAGAAAACCTAAGAAGAAATATTAGAAATAAACATGCTAAAGAAAGGTGAAATTCTTAGGTAAGGAAAATAAATTTTTGTGAAGTAAAGGTCTTAAAATTTCAAGAAGATTGGATTAGGGTACTTTTTTTCCTAATTTAAGAGTAAAAGTTACTAAGTTTAGTATCTCCACCCATAAATTGGGCTTTCACTTATGGACACTTCATATAGAGTTTTTCTACTTCACATAAATTTTTAGCAAGCCAATAGGATAGCCCAATGAAGAAATAAAACATAGACTTGGACTAAGATATAGAAATTGGACCGGTAGCCCCAAAATCATGAAAATGTGACCAAGCCCATTATGAAAGGTAGAATTTTAACCAAAGTAAAGAAAATGAGCAAGAATGAGCCCAAACCCAAGAGGAAAAATAAAAATAAAAATAAAAATAAAATTAAAGTGATGAAATAATGGTGTAATCAAGATTAGGTGATTTGACATTAAGACAAAAATTTAGCAAGTGGTATGATAATACAAGAATTTAGGACAAAACATCAATATCCTACACTCATAATTTTAGCAAGTGGGTAATAATACATATCATTATGACAAAACATCTTTATCCCAGACAAATAATTTCAACCAAATAAAGGAGATTCAAGGGCTAGAAATTTGCCACTTAAAAAGGTAAATCTATCATACTTGATTAAGACAAAAGAAAAAGGAAATTAATCCCTAAATCAAAGGGATCTTGTCCCATATCTTAAGAACATATTATCATAATTTTCAAAATACAAATCTACTTTTCCTATGCATATCTTGACTAAGGAAGAGAAAGACAAAAACATAAGTTGTTTGTTTTCCAAAAATTCAACCAAGTGTAATCTAATTGTGATAAGGTAGACCCATGATCATGAAAGGTAAATTATTTGAGAGTCTATTTAAGCAAAACCCAACCTTACAACATTAGAATTTTCGTCCAAGTGAGGGAGAGAAAAAATAGAAGTAAGGTAGAGTGAGGAAAGGAGAGGAAGAAAGGAAGAAAGAGGAAGGAGAAGTTTAGGGAACTAAGTGCTCCAGGTAAGTTTAACAATATTTCTTTTTGAAGAAAAGTTTTGAAACTTGTAATATTTATATTGGATTTTGATCTTAAAACGTTGATGATTGGTCCTGGATTTTGCTATATTATGTTACATATTATGTATGTTTGAATACTTAAGGTTGGTGTAGATAGTTCTGCATGGGTATGGCTATGGGTGGCAGAATTTTAAGCTTCTGTGTTTTAATTTATAGTAACATTCTATAGGGAATCTAAACAAATGTTTAACATAACAAATGTAGATTTATATCTCACGGATTTTTAGCCACTAGAATCATTCAATTTAGAGTTCATATGAGGTAGATATGGTCCGATTAGTAAACAAAATTCAGAAAAATGGTTAATTAGGGAAGAATATGTTAGGATAGCTTCGGTGTTTTAATTTTTGGGAACATTATATAAGGAATTAAAATAAATGGTTAACATATGAATTATAAATATATGTGTTACGGATTTATAGCCACTGGAATCATTCCATTTAGAGTTCATATGAGGTAGATATGTTCCGATTAGTAAACAAAGGTCAGAAAATGGTTAATTAGGGAACAATATGTTAGGATAGCTTCGGTGTTTTAATTTCTGAGAACATTTTATAAGGAATTAAAATAAATGGTTAACATATGAATTATAGATATATATGTCACGGATTGTTAGCCACTGGAAGCATTCCATTTAGAGTTCATATGAGGTAGATATGTTCCGATTAGTAAACAAAGGTCAGAAAATGGTTAATTAGGGAAAAATATGTTAGGATAGCTTCGGTGTTTTAATTTCTGGGAACATTCTATAAGGAATTAAAATAAATGGATAAAATATGAATTATAGATATATGTGTCACAGAGTTTTAGCCACTGGAATAACGTAATTTGGAATTCTTATGAGGGAGATATGGACAGATTAGTAGGTAAAGGTCAGAACCTATCTGAGAAGAAATAACCTGTACATTGAGGGAGTAATATCACCTTGATTTCTTAATATTTCGCTACAATGTTCAACATAATAGTTTTATACAATTGTTTTATCATGAAATTGACACCAAGATCACCTACATCGGAGTTAAATTGAGGGCGTTATGCTCTGATTAGTAAGAGAAGGTTAGATAGGATGAAAACTTGCATCAAGAAAATAAAGAAATAAAATTAATATTTAAAAAAGAAGATAAATCTTATAAATGAAAATAATAAATGACTAGTATAGACATAGCCATTGCCATTGTATGAACCTTTTACCATCTTAAGTGTGAAATTTTGACATGAAAATATTTTATAAAGTGATATTTGAAATGGTTATGTTCATGACATGATTACCAATGATTTTTGGTAATAGTTATATTTTGATGAACATACTTGTTATTGAAAGCATATTTTTGGCTATCATTGTGAAAAGAAAAGAAATGAGCACAGTCACATGGCAATCCGTGTAGTGCACCAGTAGGGGACGCCCTACCAACAGTTATGATCATGTTAATGAGAAAAGAAAGAGAAAGTGGGCCATGTCGGACGGAGCGAGAAAAGCCCATACCGGAGAGTAGAAAATACTCACCCTGACCGGGGTAGCTTTATATGAGAATAAATTGATAGTCATCATATGATATTCTGAAAATAATTAATCCTGTCATACATGTCATTACTGTACGATTCTCATGTGCATAGATATATTGCATTCATGTGACCAAAGTTATTTATTGTAGTTTATACAGTTGAACATGACATGATGAGCTATATTGATAATGATTTTTTGTTGAACTTACTGGGATTTAATTCTCACTATATTTCCATGTCATGTTCAGAAAATTAGTTATGCATATTTTTCTATAGCTCTGGCTTTTAATGCACGTTGGATCGAGTTATTATATGATGGGTGGATCTTAAATAAAATGTTTGTGGGCGAGTTGGCATAGATCCCGGTGAAGGTGCAACCACTCGCATCCGAATCTCCAGAATTGGTCAACCAGAATAAATAAGATGTAGATATTTATGTGTTTGAAATGTTGTATGTACGTTTTGATTAATGATGTGTATATAAACTTTATATTGTATAATAATAATAAAAAAGTCATTACATAATTGGTATCAGAGCAGGTCGATTCTAGATGGCCAGTGGGTGGTTGGTTATCTGAATCGATCTTATAGTATCTTGAGTATGTTGTGGTAGTGCTGTGTAGGGGATCAGTGATTTCATATAGGTAAGAAATTACTAGTGTTTCCTATCTATATGCTGAGGTGGTGTTATGACTGCTGTTAAATATGTTTTTTTTAAACTAACTATTGGGCTTGATCACCTCAATAGTAGCATAACTTTATTTTTGCCACAGTAGGAAATGGCACCACCAAGGAGGAATCCGGCAAACAATGCGGAGGAAATCCTGCACAACCTTACCACAGCAATTCGGGAATTTGATATTGATTTACTCCTTAGAACCCAACTAGTATCTATATCCCTATATAGAATGATATCGATTGAATTTAAAAAAAACAAAAAATTAGTTACAAGACTTGTTAGACAAGGTATTTAAATGCCCCAGTACTTTTATTCGGAGTGCTCCAGTTCTATTTGTGAAAAAGAAAGATGGATTACTATGACTATGCATAGATTATAGGCAGTTGAATAAGGTGACAATGTAGAATAAAAACTCATTACCTCATATAGATTACCTGTTTGACTAGTTATAAGGTGTTCAATATTTTTCCACAAATTGATTTGGGATATGAGTAACATTAATTAAGGATAAGAGAAGAGGATGTGCGAAAATTTTATTTTAGGACTTATTATGGGCATTATGAGTTCTTGGTGATGTCATTTAAATTGAAAAATATTTTAGCTGCATTTATAAATTTAATGAATAGTAATTAGGTCATCCCTGGATCAGTTTGTTTTTATTGATGATATACTAGAATATTTCAAAAGTTCAGAGGATCATAAGCAACATTCAAAGATAGTTTTACCAACTCTAAAGGAGTATGGTTGGTAAATATGGTATCCAAATAGACTCTAAGAAAGTAAAAGTAGTACAATAATAGCTACGTTTTACTACATTTAAAGATGAAGATCCAAATCCAATTTACGCTTCCTGCGGTTATCTGCCGTCCATTCTATTTGAGTCATAGTTGGATCAGGTACATGAACATATGCTTGTAAAGTATCAATCAACTCCTCAGCATTTGAAGCTGAGATGAGAATTCGTCGTGCTGAGTGTGAGATGAACCTTTGTTCCACAGCATGATCAAGGAAAGACAACAAACCATCAAAGAAGTGGTTAACATTTAACAAACCTATCGGTTTGTGATGCATATTTAGTTGTGCCCAAGAGACTATTTAGAAAATTTCTTCTAAAGTACCAAAACCCCCTGGTAAGGCAATGAAGGCATCAGCATTGCTCATCATTCTACCCATACGCTCATGCATGGAAGCTACCCTAAACTCTTCTCCAATTGTCTTTCCTATGATGTTAGATGCAGCTAGAGTTGTAGGAATAATACCTAGAACTTGGCATCCTCCTACATGGGCAGCTGTAGACACACATCCCATTAATCCACGGTTACCTCCACCATAGACTAAATGAATTTTTCTCCTGGCCAGTACCATACCCAGGTTTTGTGCTACTTTCACATACTCTCCATCTTTTCCAGGACTAGAACCACAAAAGACACAAATATTTCGAAATTGACGAAATGTGATTCCCTCCATAGTTGTACACACCTTGACTTGGAATATGAAAGTAAAGATATTAATGTGCACATTTATAGAACTCGGAGAATGGCATACTTATGATAGCTATGCTAATAGGCCGGGAATAATTAGAACAGTTATGTGAGTGATTGGTGGATATCAGTTAAATTGAAGGTGAAATTTTCTAAAATGACGGCAAGCATGTATATGTATAGTAGTTGTGACAGTCGCTCATATTAGGCATATAAAGAGAATAAGGTTAAGATATCATCAAAAATTTGTCTTTGTTGTCTTTGATGAAATCTTGATATCTTGATTCTTGTAGAGAAGTTATAGGTGATAGGCGTAATTGAAAAACAAAAGAAAGTGAAAATGTAAACAAGTTAATTGTTCAAGAAGGACAATCAAATAATTTATTTTGTTTTTCCAATATTTTTGCCAGTCGACTATTGATATTATTAAGTCAACTAGCTATTTTGAGAAATTTTAATTTGGACTGGTTATTTTACAGTTGATTGATTACATCTATTTTGAAGCAATCAACTGCATCCTACCAGTTAACTACGTATTCTTTGATTTTCATAGACTTTTATAAGCTCAGAAATGTTTCTTTTTTCCATGTGATATCTTTCCACCGAATACCAACAGATTTAGAGTAGATTTTGGCATATATATTCAAACCTTGCGGCCACCGATTTTTGCCGATATAATAGCTAAATTTTTGTTTTCATTTTCAAGAATTACGGCCACCGATTTTAACTCTCTCTAATGTTTTGTCCAAACTTTTGACTTTCTATTTTAGCACCGTTCTTTATTATACTTTTCGTCTGTTCTACTGCATTGTCCTACATTAATATTTGGCATTAAATGCAAGATTCTTTTCTTACATTAAAAGAAAAGTTAATTTATTTTCTTTGAAACTCAATTATTATGGTGACTAAGTTGTTAGTAGGTTAAAGTAATGAAAATTTTGAAAAGAATGGACGGATGATGGTCTTATGGTGTTTTGACGAATGTAATCAAGAGAATTAGTGGTGTTGAAGTTATTGAGGAATAAAATATAGGAAGTAGGATTTAAGTTAGTCTTTGAACTCTTAATTTGAAAATATAGAGAATATTCTGAGAACCATGTCCGAAAATAATGTAAGTGATCAAGATATTTGTGTTAAAGGATTATATCATGCTAAATTGAGTCTAGTATCTAGGATGTGAATTATGTTGGAATTGAGAATTTATGTATGAGTAATTGTTAGGAAAAATCTTCTTGAAATGATTGGGTGAATTAAATGGGATTGACATAAGCTAGAATGAGGTGCTTTTGGATATGATAGAAGAAATAATTGAAATTTTTGACAATGAGTTTAATGGTGTTAATAAGCTTGTATAGAATTACTGTGATGAGGTAAGTTAAAATTATTAGACATATATCAATGGTACACGTTATTAAAGGTTTGAAGGATTTATTGCTACGTATGTTTAACATATTTATTAAAGGATTTGAGGATAAAAATAGATGATAGATTAAGATGATGATATTCAAGGGATGATGTTGATATATGAAAACCAAAAAAATGACTTGATAGAAGTTTGGAATAAGAAAAGATAGTTACCCAATATGAAGTTGAATATGTTCCTTTATATGTGTGTTTTCTAATATCGACCCATAGATATATCCATGCGAGCTAGAGGATATAAATTGAAGAACTTATGAGTGAAAGAAATCCTTATGGTTAAGTTATATGGCAAAATCACTTAAGTGAATAGACATATTAAAAAGTAAAGATGTTATACAGAAAAGATATCCCTAATTATTTAGGTAATATGGTTGGTAACTCTAAATAATGCCTTAATTTCATTCCCTACATGTGGTAAGATGGACTGAAATTCGGGAACCGAATTTCTTAAGGGGGGAAGAATGTAACATCCTGTAATTTTTAGATATTTTCCTTATAAATTTTTCACCTTACATATATGCATAGAAATGTTCTAATATTAATGGAATAGGTAAAGAAAGAAAACCTAAGAGGAAATATTAGAAATAAACATGCTAAAGAAAGGTGAAATTCTTAGGTAAGGAAGATAAATTTTTGTGAAGTAAAGGTCTTAAAATTTCAAGAAGATTGGATTAGGGTAATTTTTTTCCTAATTTAAGAGTATAAGTTACTAAGTTTAGTATCTCCACCCATAAATTGGGCTTTCACCTATGGACACTTCATATAGAGTTTTTCTACTTCACATAAATTTTTAGCAAGCCAATAGGATAGCCCAATGAAGAAATAAAACATAGACTTGGACTAGGATATAGAAATTGAACCGGTAGCCCAAAAATTATGAAAATGTGACCAAGTCCATTATGAAAGGTAGAATTTTAACCAAAGTAAAGAAAATGGGCAAGAATGAGCCCAAACCCAAGAGGAAAAATAAAAATAAAAAATAAAATTAAAGTGATCAAATAATGGTGTAATCAAGATTAGGTGATTTGACATTAAGACAAAAATTTAGCAAGTGGTATGATAATACAAGAATTTAGGACAAAACATCAATATCCTACACTCATAATTTTAGCAAGTGGATAATAATACATATCATTATGACAAAACATCTTTATCCCAGACAAATAATTTCAACCAAATAAAGGAGATTCAATGGCTAGAAATTTGCCACTTAAAAAGGCAAATCTATCATACTTGATTAAGACAAAAGAAAAAGAAAAAGAATCCCTAAATCAAAAGGATCTTGTCCCATATCTTAAGAACATATTATCATAATTTTTAAAATACAAATCTCCTTTTCCTATGCATATCTTGACTAAGGAAGAGAAAGACAAAAACATAAGTTGTTTGTTTTCCAAAAATTCAACCAAGTGTAATCTAATTGTGATAAGGTAGACCCATGATCATGAAAGGTAAATTATTTGAGGGTCTATTTAAGCAAAACGCACCCTTACAACATTATAATTTTGGTCCAAGTGAGGGAGAGGAAAAATAGAAGCAAGGTAGAGTGAGGAAAGGAGAGGAAGAAAGGAAGAAAGAGGAAGGAGAAGTTTAGGGGACTAAGTGCTCCAGGTAAGTTTAACAATATTTCTTTTTGAAGAAAAGTTTTGAAACTTGTAATATTTATATGGGATTTTGATCTTAGAACTTTGATGATTGGTCATGGATGTTGCTATATCATGTTACATATTATGTATGTTTTAATACTTAGGTTGGTGTAGATAGTTCTGCATGGGTTTGGCTATGGGTGGCAGAATTTTAAGCTTCTGTGTTTTAATTTCTAGGAACATTCTTTAGGGAATCTAAATAAATGGTTAACATAACAAATGTAGATTTATGTCTCACGGATTTTTAGCCACTCGAATCATTCAATTTAGAGTTCATATGAGGTAGATATGGTCCGATTAGTAAACAAAGGTGAAAAAATGGTTAATTAGGGAAGAATATGTTAGGATAGCTTCGGTGTTTTAATTTCTGGGAACATTTTATAAGGAATTAAAATAAATGGTTAACATATGAATTATAGATATATATGTCACGGATTGTTAGCCACTGGAAGCATTCCATTTAGAGTTCATATGAGGTAGATATGTTCCGATTAGTAAACAAAGGTCAGAAAATGGTTAATTAGGGAAAAATATGTTAGGATAGCTTCGGTGTTTTAATTTCTGGGAACATTCTATAAGGAATTAAAATAAATGGATAAAATATGAATTATAGATATATGTGTCACAGAGTTTTAGCCACTGGAATAACGTAATTTGGAATTCTTATGAGGGAGATATGGACAGATTAGTAGGTAAAGGTCAGAACCTATCTGAGAAGAAATAACCTTTACATTGAGGGAGTAATATCACCTTGATTTCTTAATATTTCGCTACAATGTTCAACATAATAGTTTTAGACAATTGTTTTATCATGAAATTGACACCAAGATCACCTACATCGGAGTTAAATTGACGGCGTTATGCTCTGATTAGTAAGAGAAGGTTAGATAGGATGAAAACTTGCATCAAGAAAATAAAGAAATAAAATTAATATTTAAAAAAGAAGATAAATCTTATAAATGAAAATAATAAATGACTAGTATAGACATAGCCATTGCCATTGTATGAACCTTTTACCATCTTAAGTGTGAAATTTTGACATGAAAATATTTTATAAAGTGATATTTGAAATGGTTATGTTCATGACATGATTACCAATGATTTTTGGTAATAGTTATATTTTGATGAACATACTTGTTATTGAAAGCATATTTTTGGCTATCATTGTGAAAAGAAAAGAAATGAGCACAGTCACATGGCAATCCGTGTAGTGCACCAGTAGGGGACGCCCTACCAACAGTTATGATCATGTTAATGAGAAAAGAAAGAGAAAGTGGGCTATGTCGGACGGAGCGAGAAAAGCCCATACCGGAGAGTAGAAAATACTCACCCTGATCGGGGTAGCTTTATATGAGAATAAATTGATAGTCATCATATGATATTCTGAAAATAATTAATCCTGTCATACATGTCATTACTGTACGATTCTCATGTGCATAGATATATTGCATTCATGTGACCAAAGTTATTTACTGTAGTTTATACAGTTGAACATGACATGATGAGCTATATTGATAATGATTTTTTGTTGAACTTACTGGGATTTAATTCTCACTATATTTCCATGTCATGTTCAGAAAATTAGTTATGCATATTTTTTCTATAGCTCTGGCTTTTAATGCACGTTGGATCGAGTTATTATATGATGGGTGGATCTTAAATAAAATGTTTGTGGGTGAGTTGGCATAGATCCCGGTGAAGTTGCAACCACTCGCACCCGAATCTCCAGAATGGGTCAACCAAAATAAATAAGATGTAGATATTTATGTGTTTAAAATGTTGTACGTACGTTTTGATTAATGATGTGTATGTGAATTTTATATTGTATAATAATAATAAAAAAGTTGTTACAGCTAATACCTTGTCAGAAGTCTCAAACTGATCCTGAATAGCTTTGATATATTTCTTTACTTTAGCACATTTAGGGATAGATTCGTGGATACTTTTTCAATGTGAAACGTAATAAATATCAAACTTAAACGATTAGATCCCTCCCAAAGATCATATGATGTTTTCTCATCTTAGGTGCTTGATTCTGTGAGCTTTGGTGGTTCATCTATTCAAAGTGCTAAATCAAGGTCCATTCACCCTAATGCAAAGAGAATTTTCTCATTCCAATAAGAATAATTATCATCACTCAGAGGAACAATATTTGAGGAATCAAATATTATGATAGATAAAGTATGAACTACTGCAAAATAAATAACAAGCTTACAACTCATGCAATGAAAACCGATATGGAATACTTACCCATGAAAATAAATTCAAACAAATAAATCAATACGTTATTATAATCTTTCCTATGTGTTTAGACTATAACACACAAGTGAATTAATTTCTTTATGATGGGACTAGAACATGATTTATAAATAATTATCTAGGCCTGTGGGCAACTAGAATTTAAATATATTAATATTAATATCACATTCTAATTAATTATGTAATTATAATAATTACCTTGTTGGGTTAAATTATTATATAACAATAATTAATTACAATTATTGATGTTATTAAATTTATGTGACTAAACTTAATATCACTTGACATTTTATGTAATTAAGAATAATGTGGCTATTACTTAACTACACAAATGTCAACTTAAATATGACATCAAAATTATTGACTGAATTTTATTTTAATAATGAATTCTATATATTTAGGAGAAAATAAATATATGCATATAAAATTAAATATGCATAAAATCATAAATAAATATGAAGAATTAACTAAATTACAAAATAAAAAAAATTAATTTTGCAAATAAATTCTACATAATGTCAAAAATTACTATAAATAAATTTATAGGGCAACCATTACTGAATATGTTGACAGTTGAATTGGTGAAAAGGTACCTTGATTATTCAAAGAGGCACAGGTTCAAGTCCTCCATATGGGTGTGACATTTTTTTTTGTACACCCGTGATACATCTCATTGAGAACAAAATAGAATATATTCTATATATGCTTTAATCATGTGCCAGAAGCACAATCATGCACTAGAACAAAAAGCTATATATATATATATATATATATATATATATATATATATTCACTTCCCAATTTTCAAACAATATTAACAACATTATTTCTCTCATGGAAACCATAAACATCATCATCATATATGATGGGATCAATAAAATTTTCAAATTGAAAATTTATATGAAATAAAAAATTAGACTAGATGCATGGCTTTGATACCAAATGATAGCCATAAATTTGCATAAATGCAATAAACTAAAAATGGAAGTCTAAGAATATACCTTTGGCTATAGTAATCAGATTCCATATAAATGCGATCACCAGATATAAGTCAGAATAAAAAAAATTTGTCTAGTTTGTCTAAGATCTTGATCCATGTACTTGAAGGAGAATCACATGCTTTCTTGTAGACTAGAGACCCTTATATCAGAAAAATATTTTTTAAGTGTTTTACTATATCATTTTTTTCATCAAAGAATGGGTATTTATAATTAATGAAGAGTTTCCATAACCACCATGTACCTTTTTATATAGGGATACCTTTTTATGTAAGGATACCTTTTTATATAGGAAAACCTTTTCACATAAGATCACCTCTTTACATATGGTTAACTTTTCATATAGGGTCACCTCTTCACTTATGATCACATTTTCATGTAAGGTCACATTTTCTTATACGGTCACCTATTCACATAAGGAGATAACTACCATATAAAATGGGCCACACATATTTTTTTAATTAATATAATTAATAAAAAACTTTACTGATAATTACTAATAACCCTTGAAATATCCTAATTATTTAATTACAAACTCATGATTATCTTATATGATAAACACATTTAAATAATAAAACTAATTAATAAAATCTCTATTTTCTCATCTTACATCATTTTCTCCTTGTTGGAAAAACTTGATCTCAAGTTTTGTAATGAGAAGCAAGGAAAAAATGTAGGCAATCATAGGTGGTGGTGTTGCAAGAAACATCAGTAACAGTAATTTTGGATCAATATAATCTTCAAAGGTGATGAACTCAATTAATTTAAACATATCAACAATTTCAGTATTGTTGATATTTGTTCAACTTCAGACTTAACAACACAATATTGTTGACCTCATCTTGTGTAGGCCCTATATTAGTAAACTCACTTTATCAATATTTGAACGCTCTATCTCATAAGACTTTATTTCTTCATCTATATTTTACGATAATACATCTACAGACTCAACGGTAATATCTTTAGTAACAGTCAATTCCAACCACCTAATGAGAGTTTTCTTAGAGTTGATGAATTCTCTCAATGAATTTATTTTTCTTCCCATATAATGCACAAAATTCGTCTTAAAATTCTTCTAATTCGTTGATCATGATATCTTGAAGAGCACTTAAATTTTCTCAAAAAGAATTTTCATTATTATTAACACAGTTATCATCTAAATAATTATAACTTGAATGCAAAACTATGAAAATAACAATTTAGCCTGTGATTGTGAGATCTTTGTTGTAACTTTCAAAGATCATACATCTAATTTGAATTTTTCATAAAGTAACGATTCCTTTCTTCATATTTATCATCATATGTTCCATATGCTTCATACTATTGATTGTGAGATCTTTACTGCAGCTATCAAAGATCATATCTCTAATTGGAATTTGTCATAAATTAATGATTCCTTTCTTCATATTTATCATCATGTGTTCCATATGCTTTGTACTATTGTTAATCTCAATAATAATGATCCATAAATATTTGATGAACCTTAACAGTTTTAAACTTCTAAAACCCATCACAATAGTCCATGTTTTTGTGGGGTTCAAGTTCGGGGTGAGTCTGATGAATATGATCCATGCACAAATTTATGGTGCCATTTGCCAACCTTCTAGTGGTATATGGCAGTGCATCACTACAACTATGGAAACAAACTTTTAGGCATTCAAAAATCAGTACCCTATGAAGATGTGAGGTGGTGGCGATCTCATATATGAAGGTTTACAAATGCATGGTTTCATATTAGATGATAGTTATAGTTTGAGCTTTTCAAGAAATTTTTATCAATTTTTAAGTCTTTTCAAGAGACAAAAAATGACAAATTTGGATTCAAAATAAGGCTTCAGAGTTGAATGATTTAATGGTCACTCAAGAAAATCAAAAATTCAAAACATAATAGTAGCATATGGATTCGAAATAAGGCTTTGATACCGAACTGGTTAATTAAAACTTGAAGGTAATCAAAGAGAGGAAATCACAATTATCAAAATATCTCAATATTCAATTATTAATCAAGGGTTACCATTTTGTTGATCTAAAGCCATATATATAGGCAATATAAATAAGAAGTTCTATTCTTATCAAAGTACTAGCAATAACTAATTCTAATCCTTATAAAATAATAATAGGGTAATGATAATATGAGAAGTGGGCTAACCCAAAATGTCCAAACAGGTTTGGGCCTATCAATCTTGAATCCTTTGGGCTCGAAATGTTTGAAGGCTTTAACCCTTATCACTACAAGAAAGCGACAGTTTGGCTATGGAGACTTAATGATGGTCAACAAAAACTATAGCCAAAACTAAGAATAACGACAGTTTCTGAATCTTTTGGGCTCGAAATGTTTGAAGACTTTGACCCTTATCACTATAAGAAAGCGATAGTTTGGCTATGGAGACTTAACAATGGGCAATAAAAACTATAGCCAAAACTAAGAATAATGACGGTTTTGAAACTGTCGTTATTCCAATGCATTTAATGACAGTTAATTACGACGATTTGGCCAAACCATTGTCATAAATTGACTGTTCATGCAAGTATATAAGTTTTAACTACGGTTGCAACAAAGCCGTCGTCAAATAACGACGGTTTCTTAAAAACCGTTGTTAGAAATTTATCATTCATGGGAGTTTGTGAATTTTAATTACGATTGTATCAAAATCGTTATAGTTCAATGACAATTTATGTTAATTTTCATTAAATCCTGTGCCTATTTAACGACAATTTATTAATAAACAGTCCTTAAGTTATAATTTGACAACAATTTATTAATGTATTGTCATTAAGGTAAAATTTAATGATAGTTTATTAAAAATCATCGTTAAATCCTTTATATACTCCCTTTCCCCCGTGCTTAGACTCCATTTCCTCTTCTCCTCTTGCACTCTTCTTTGTTCTCTCATGAAAATAATCTTATTTTCACTCGTTTTGATTGATTTTTTTTCCTTTTTTCTTCTTCATTTTCTCTTTTTGTTACATATTGTGCTCGTTGTCTACCATTTGTAGCTCGTAGCTCTTTATTTCATTGAAGATATATATCCTATTTTTTGTCTGTTAATGTTTGTCATATAATACTTTTGTGAATGAGATTATGACATGAATGATATCATATAGCTTCAAATGATCGATAATATATTGTATATGTTGTATATATAGTTTCAAATTGTATATTTTTCGATATGATGTATTGCTTCAAACATAGAATAGACATATTGTTTACTTATATAAGTTTAATTTTATTGTTTTGTCATGTATATATGTACATAGTGCTTATGTTATATTGTCTGATTATATTATATATACTAGATATATTGCATTCTTATAGTAGAATTAGGAGGAAGAAATAGTTAGTGTTTGTAATTGTTATAATAAAATTAAAATAAAGAAATGAGAACATATAATTAATAGAAAAATATAAAAATAACAAAATTTTGTGGTAAGAATTATTTAGTGTAGTGCTCATCCAGTTTAAACAATTTTAGAATAAAATAAATAAATATTAAATTAATTAATCTACATAAAAAATTAATAGAGGAAATGGAGTAAGTTAATTGTTATGCATAAAGTGAAATTAGGATAAATAAATAGTTTGTGTTTTCAATTGTTATAATAAAATTTAAATAAAAAAGTGAGAACATATAATTATTAATAAAAAAAATAAAAAATAAAAAATTTTGGTATAAGAATTATTTAGTATAGCTCTCATCCAATTAATTTATTTTAAAGAAACTAAATAATTATTAAATTAATTAATGTACATAAAAAATTAATAGAGGAAACGGAGTAAATTAATTGTTATGCATAAAATAAAATTATTATATAGGGACAAAAGGATTGAAATAGTTATTAACTCTGTATCTAAATTTTAAAAAGTTTGAATTAATAATTTTTCATTGTGCAATATACATTTAGAATGTATAGAAATTATAAAAGAAAGAGAAAAATGGGCATAGGATAGGAAGATGCCAATGATAACTTGTTAAATTTCAATAGAAAATTATAAAAATAGAATAGTTTTACTTAGATTAATATGTTGGTAAATAAATTAGCGTAATTTAGAAAATTAGATCGTTCTAATTATTTGTTAAAAAAATATAATAGCTAAACTTATAAATGGAAAGAAGGTGGGTTAGTGAACTGTAAAATATAAATACAAAATACAAATATTACAAGTTATGGAGATATTAATCAAAATAGAAATTCATGAAATTTTTTATGCTATATTAGTTAATCTTCAGAGAACACCAAAGATGAATTAGTGAGGTCATTAGTGTATTAATTAGTTGATGTAATATTTAATATTTTAATTTTATAATAATTTTAGATATGGATAAGTCTTGGATTCTCAAACGTCAACACACCCGTGAATATTTGGATGAAGTATAGGGATTTTCAAACTTTGCAATTGCTTACTCGGGTATGGAAGGTAGAATAATATGCTCATGTCTTAAGTGTAGATTTAAGAAATGACAGGCTATAGAAGTTATGTATCAACACTTGATTGTTAAACCATTTCCATAAGGATATGATTTCTTGGGTATGCACGGGGAAAAGTTAACAGAAGAATGAGATACAGGACATCATATAATACCGCAAGTGAGACAAGAATCGATTACTCAGGATGACCCTATGCAGGATATGTGTAATAGTCGTAAATTTAATAAAGTCTAAAGTAAATAAAATTTTGAATAATAGAGAGAATTTTGAAAATGGAGATAAGAATCGGTAGAAATAAAGTTATTACATGGATTAAAGAATTATAAAAGGAATATGAGAATTGACGTTTTGGCGCGTAATTTTTATTTTTCAATAATAGTATTTTGTTATAAGCAAATATATTTTTATTTGTTTAAAAATGATTATGTTTTGTTAAAAGTAAGAAGACTTTTAAGTAAAATAATTATTGTTTTGCTTAAAATAATTATACGAGCCTCTAAAGAATTTTTGTTGTATTTTTAGAAATATTTTTTCTTTTAATATGAATAAAAATATTTATTTTAAAATTTGTTTTATTACGATTTTTGTCAAGAAAAATCATGATTTAAAGATTTATGAGAATGGAAATTTTTAGAAATTTTTGGGATATTTTATGATGAAAAAAAGAATTTATATAAAAGAAAATCCTATTATTAATTATTTAATTATTATTATTATATTAAAAAAGAAGAAGCAAATGATAAAACGAAACCGGGGGAAACGAGTAAACAGATCTTCAAAGAAACGAGAAAGTGTGAATAGTGAGTAAATAGTGAATGGCTTCCGATCTGGAGTGCCTAATGGCTTCCGATCTCAAAACTGAGGTGTTATTGGATTCAGGACGAAAAGTACTATGGTTTTGACCGATCAATTTTTCAAGTCAGCCGTTGAATCGCCGTAGATCTGAAGTAGAAAATTTCGAGAAAAGGTAAATTCTAAAACTTTTACTTAGAGATCTCAAATTAGAAATCTGACTCTGTAGATGGATTCAGAAGTTAGATAAACATTAGGATATGAATTCGTTTCGGTGATTTGGTAATTTTTGTGTGACGGTGAATAGTGATTTTCGACAGTGAATAGTGGTGGTGAATAGTATTTTTCGACTATAAATAGTACCCATAGCGTTGACCTGTGTTGACTGAGCTCCTAGAGGCCAAATTTTACAAATCTGGAGTCATTTTCAAGGTTTTTGGACTTTTTGGACTCGATTTTGGAGTTTATTTTACCGAATTCAAACTAAAAACGAGGATTTTAAGGGTGTCCAACTTTGTATCTCAAATTTGTGAGTAGATAATTCTTTCTATGGCTTGTTTTTACTCTTCTTAAACTTTACATTGATAAATGAGTATGATTACATGTTATTTATACTTTTATATGTTTCTGAAATGGTTTGAAATATCTGAAATGGTTGAAATATGATATTTAGTTCAAGAAGAGTATGAATTTTGAAATGAATTTTGATACACATTGAACATGTGATATTTAAATGTATTTCGCATTACACGGCAAATAAATTATATTATGCATGTGACGTTGATTTATAAAGTGATACGTTTGCCTCGGATATGGGCATGATTATATGTTTCCCCTGATTGGGAAGTTTTGACAGATGAATATACTGAGATTGAAAAGTCTGTTTTATATTAAGAATTTTATACTGGATTATATGGCATATGTGCATATGGTATTTTCTATGGAGGAATCCTATTAGAAACACTGTCTGCTAACAATAGGTGATGTTAGCCCTGGTGCGCACCTTGATTGCCTCAACTAGCAGGGGAGGTGGTGCTAGCCTCGTGTGAGGGCTAACACACGGGAGATGATATGTGATGGAGAGCGGTATGCCTCCTATATATGGGCGAGATGCCAGTTATATGAGATGTTATTTTCCTTCCCTTGTTGTGTGCTTGGGAAAAGACCCACATAGAGTTCCTTCGCGTGTCCTCTTGAATGGTAGTAGGGAAAACCTCAGCAAGAGGCTGTGTAACATCCCTAATTTCATTTCTTTTATTGATAAAAGTACATAAATATTTAATTAAGGAAATAAAATTTATTAGACAATATTTTAGATATCTAAGGAAATATAATCCTTAGAAATTCTTCACCTTATGTATATGCATAGAAAATGTTTCTAACATTAAGAGAACAAATAAAGAGGAAAAACCTAATAGGAAAAACAATTAGAAATAACATACTAAAGAGATGCAAAATTCTTGGATAAGGAAGATAAATATTTAGAAACAACTAAATGTCATAAAATTTCAAGAACATTGGATTAGTGTAATTTTTTCTAATTCAAGAACTAGAGTTACTAAGTTTAAAATCTTTATCCATACATTGGGCTTTTACCTATGGACACTTCATATAGAGTTTTTCCACTTCACATAAGTTTCTAGCAAGCCCATTGGATAACTTAAGTAAGAAATAAAACATAGACTTGGACTAGGATATAGTAATTGGACCAATAGCCCAAAAATTATGAAAATGTGACCAAGCCCTCCAAGAAATGTAGAATTTTATCCAAAGCAAAGAAAATGGGTAGGAATAAGCCCAAATCCAAGAGGAAAAATAAAATAAAATAAATTAGGTGATGATATAATAATGTAATAATAATAAAGATTAGGTTACATGTCATTAAGATAAAAATTTAGCAAGTGGTTTGATTCTACATTCATAATTTTGGCAAGTGGCATGATAATACAAGGCTTTAGGACAAAAACATCTATATCCTACACTCATAATTTTAGCAAGTGGTATGATAATACATGGCATTAGGACAAAACATTCCTATTCCACACAAATAATATCAACCAAATAATGGAGATTCAAGGGGTAGAAATTTGCCACCTAAAAAAAATGGAAATAAATCCCTAAATCAAAGGGACCTTGTCCCATATCTTAAGAACATATTATTATATTTTTCAAAATACAAATCTCCTTTTCATATGCATATCTTGACTAAGGAAGAGGAAGACAAGAACATAAGTTGTTTGTTTTCCAAAAATTCAACCAAGTGTAATCTAATTGTGATAAGGTAGACCCATGATCATGAAAGGTGAATTATTTTGTGGTCTATATAAGAAAACCCACCCTTACAACATTGTAATTTCGTCCAACTAAGGGAGAGGAAAAAGTAGAAGTAAGGTAGAGTGAGGAAAGGAGAGGAAGAAAGGAAGAAAGGAAGAAAGAGGAAGGAGAAGTTTAGGGGACTAAGTGCTCCAGGTAAGTTTAACAATATTTCTTTTTGAAGAAAACTTTTGAAACTTATAATATTTATATGAGATTTTGATCTTAGAACTTTGATGATTGGTCATGATGTTGCTATATCATGTTACATATTGATCTTGCATGTGATGTATGTTTGAATACTTAGACTGGTATAGAAAGTTCTGCATAGGTATGGCTATGGGTGGCAAAATTTTTAGCTTCTGTGTTTTAATTTCTGGGAATTATCTATAGGGAATTAAAATCAATGGTTAACATAAGAATTAAAGATATATGTGTCACGGATTTTTATCCACTGGAATTATTCAATTTGGAGTCATATGAGGTAGATATGGTCCGATTAGTAGTCAAAGGTCAGAAAATGGTTCATCAGGGAAGAATATGTTAGGATAGCTTCTGTATTTTAATATTTGGGAGTTATCTGTATGGAATTAAAATAAATGGGTAACATAAGAATTATAGCTATGTGTGTCACGGATTTTTAACCACTGGAATCATTCCATTTGGAGTCCATATGAGGAAGATATGAGCCGATTAGAAGTCAAAGGTTAGAAAATGGTTCATCAGGGAAGAATATGTTAGGATAGCTTCTGTATTTTAATTTCTGAGAATTATCTTTATGGAATTAAAATAAATTGTTAACATAAGAATTATAGCTATGTGTGTCACGGATTTTTAGCCATTGGAATCATTCAATTTGGAGTCCATATGAGGATGATATGAGCCGATTAGAAGTCAAAGGTTAGAAAATGGTTCATCAGGGAAGAATATGTTAGGATAGCTTCTGTATTTTAATTTCTAGGAATTATCTTTATGGAATTAAAATAAATGGTTAACATAATAATTATAGCTATGTGTGTCACTGATTTTTAGCCACTGGAATCATTCAATTTGGAGTCCATATGAGGAAGATATGAGCCGATTAGAAGTCAAAGGTCAGAAAATGGTTCATCAGGGAAGAATATGTTAGGATATCTTCTGTATTTTAATTACTGGGAATTATCTTTATGGAATTAAAATAAATGGTTAACATAATAATTATATCTATGTGTGTCACGGATTGTTAGCCACTGGAATCATTCAATTTGGAGTCCATATGAGGAAGATATGAGTTGATTAGTAGTCAAAGGTCAGAAAATGGTTCATCAGGGAAGAATATGTTATGATAGCTTCTGTATTTTAATTTTTGGGAATTATCTGTATAGAATTAAAATAAATGGTTAACATAATAATTATAGATATGTGTGTCACAGAATTATAGACACTGGAATCACTCAAGTTGGAGTCCATATGAGTTAGATATGATCCGATTAGTAGGTAGAGGTCAAAACCTATCCGAGAAGAAATAACCTATACATTTAGGGAGTAATACACCTTGATTTCTTAATATTTCGCTACAATGTTCAACATAATAGTTTTAGATAATTGTTTTATCTTGAAATTGACACAAAGATCACCTAAATCGGAGTTCAATTGAGGGAGTTATGCACTGATTAGTAAGAGAAGGTTAGATATGATGAAAACCTGCATCAAGAAAATAAAGAAATAAAATTAATATTTAAAAAAGAAGACGAATCTTATAAATGACTGGTTTATGCCATAGCCATTGCCATTGTATGAACTTTTTACCATCTTAAGTGTAAAATTCTGACATGGAAATATTTTATAAAGTGATATGTGAAATGGTTATGTTCATGCCATGATTACCAATGATTTATGGTAATAGTTATATTTTGATGAACATACTTGTTATTGAAAGCATATTTTTGGCTATCATTGTGAAAAGAAAAGAAATGAGCACGGTTACATGGAAATCCGTGTGGTGCACCAGTAGGGGACGCCCTACCAACGGTTATGATTATGATTATGAGAAAAGAAAGAGAAATTGTGCCATGTTAGACGGAGCGAGAAAAGCCCATACCGGAGAGTAGAGGATACTCACCCTGACCGGGGTAGTTTGAAATAAGAATAAGTTGATGGCCATCATATGATATTCTAAAAATAGTTAATCCTGTCATATATATCATTACTGTATGATTCTTATGTGCATAGATATAATGCATTCATGTGACCAATGATATTTTCTGTAGTTTATACAGCTGAACATGACGTGATGAGCTATATTGATGATGATTTATTGTTGAACTTACTGGGATTTAATTCTCACTATATTTCCATATCATGTTCAAAAAATTAGTTATGCAGATTTTTCTATAGCTCTGGCTTTTAGTGCACGTTGGATCGAGTACTTTATGTTGTGTAGATCCCAGAAGCAAATAAAATGTTTGTGGTCAAGTTGGCTTAGATCCCGGTGAAGGTGCAACTACCCTCACCTGTATCTCCGGAATTGGTCAACCAGAATAAATAAGATGTAGATTTTTTATGTGTTTGATATGTTGTACGTATGTTTTGATTAATGACATGTATGTGGACTCTGTATTGTATAAATTAAATAAATGTTATATTGAGTTAAGTTGTAACGAGGTAATAACTTCATGGTATTTAAAAAAAAAATTGATACTAAAATGGAGTTGTTACAGGCTGTGTTTAGGAAAATCCTATACCACCAAAGTATAGAAGGGGATTAGACTCTGATGTGGTGGTTCTGATATGGGATCCTCCGAATATTTTATGAGACATGTTTTGATGTATAACATATTTTGATTAATGATTTTACAGTATTGAATACGATTATGAACTTGATATGAGCATTGTTTATATAGCACCGCATATGGTTTGAAAGACCTGGTAATGATTTTTGAACAGAGAATATTTGGAAATGCGGGTCCCATATGGATGTACTTCTAAAATGTAATTTTTGAATACTTAATTTTTATTAGATGAGTACATCTATATGTTGATATGAGAGGTCTTAAGAGGTATTATCTACTCACTGAGTTGTAAAACTCACTACACGTGGTTGATATATTTTTCAGATAAAGACCCAGAGTCTAGTCCTAGGACTTCTTGATCGATTGGGTGTCGTACTTCAGTGGTGAGTCTAAATTGTTTTTGGGCTCTCAGTATGTAAACTTGTAATATATTTGTACTCTAGAGTTGCTCTGAACATCACAGGCAGGATCCTTGTTTCTGCTGTAAACCTTATATATATAGACTTGGCATGTATAACTATTAGTATTGTTAACTTGAAAACGTGTGATATTATTCATATATGTGGTATTATGAAATGATTTACAATTGCATGATAATAAAGTTTAACGGATAATAGAGGTATTCACATTCCTAAAGTAGAGGCGTGACAAGTTGGTATCAGAACATTAAGTTTCCCTGTGACAATGAGAGCAAATGATTCTTTAGTAGGACCTTTAGTATCGATATGTGCCGGACATATCTATACTTCAGGTGCTGCTGAGGGATTCTATAAGATATCATCTTCCATTCTATTCTAAGTCTGTAAAGCTCATAGTATAAGGTTGATCGAATGTGATGGTATCTTAAAAAGTGTTTTATTCTCTATAGTAAATGATGCCGCCAAGAACTAGAGTGGTCGCTAGAGAAGAAGCTGTAGATCGTGCACCCTCTACTGAAGAGTCTGCATAATCTACAATTCCAGTACAAAGAGGTCGTGGAAGAGGCCAACCTAAAGGAAGTGGTAGAGGTAGAGGTAAAGGACGTGCATGGGGTGTAAGAACTCTAAGATAAGATGAACAAGTCCCTGTGTCTGATAGAGTCTCTGAGCAAAAAGTAGAACCTCCTCAGGAGCCACATGATAGGACAACAGATATGATTGTTGGTATACATAGAAGCTTAAATACGTTGGCTGGATTTATAGTGGATCAAGGCAGAAGGGTTGGCCAGCCACCAGAAAATGCTCTTGAAGTACAAGAACTGAGAAGAACAACTGAGCAATAAGACAAGACTACATGGATTGAGGTGTCATTACCGCAGTTCCTTAAGCTAAAACCTCCAACTTTTTCTGGGTCGAATATTCGAGAAGACCCACAGATATTCGTTGATGCTGTGGAATGAGTCCTTAGAGCTTTAGGGTGTGCCTCTAGAAGATCTGTTGAACTAGTGGCCTTTCAATTATCAGATGTTGCCCAAGTTTGGTTTGAAACTCTGGTACTAGGAAGATATGATACTTTACCCCCAATGGAGTGGGATGAATTTAAGGAAGCATTTATGAATCGCTTCCTACCAATGAGTGAAAGAGACAAGAGGGCTAGAGAATTTAAAGAATTAAGACAGACACCGAATATGACAGTTTCTGAATATGACATCTGTTTTACCCGGTTGTCCAGATATGCACCATATCTGGTCCTTACTGAAAAAGATAGAATTAAGAGGTTTGTTTCAGGATTGATATGCCCATTGTTTAAATCGGTGGGCCCTCAGATGCATCATTTTTCAACTTATTCAGCAGCGGTGGATTGTGTTAAAAT
Source organism: Gleditsia sinensis (assembly GCA_037074535.1). Classification (NCBI taxonomy): domain Eukaryota; kingdom Viridiplantae; phylum Streptophyta; class Magnoliopsida; order Fabales; family Fabaceae; genus Gleditsia; species Gleditsia sinensis. Next base: position 31,464,978 of record CM073473.1, on the reverse strand, counting down.
GATGGAAACACGAGAGCAAGCAGATATTGAAGGTTTAAAAAGAAGAAAAAGAAAGCGAGATAGTAATGTACATACTAGATATAATCCTATAGTCAGTGGATCAAGAGTTCAAAATCCATAGCGCTTTACTCAAACAGGAGCTGGTAGTTCTAACTAGCCATCAGTTAACATCAGTAAGCAGAGAATGTTCCAAAGAGATATGAGACCCCCGAGTCAACAAGACTCAAGATCAATTCCACCATGTCCAAATTGTGGCAGGCCCAATACTGGACAATGTCGCAAAGAAACAGGTGCATGTTTTAAGTGTGGACAAATGGGTCATTTGATGAGGAATTGTCCACAACTGCGAAGTTTTAGTCAAGCATCAGTACAACCAGTTTCACCTCCTGCATCTGCACCAACACAACCTAGTAGGGCAGCTTCAGTTCAAGCAAGTAGTGGTGGTACTGGAAGACGATCAAGAAGTTGAGGCTGAGAGCAAGCTCGAGTTTTTTCCTTGACACGACAGGATGCTCAGGCTTCAAATGCAGTTCTGAAAGGTACATTATCAGTATGTTCCCATAAAGCATATGTCTTGTTTGATCTTGGTTTTACTCATTCTTATATATCACCATGCTTTGCTAAGAAATTGAGTAGAGACTTTACTAGTTTGCATTGTTCTTTTATGGTTGCTACTCCAATGGGAGAATTCTTGTTGGTAAAAGATGTATATAGATCGTGTGAAATTTTGATAGAGGATAAGAAGACTCTTGTAGATTTGATAGTTCTAGATATGGTAGACATTGACGTGATTCTAGGAATGGATTGGTTGTCATCATGTCATGCCATTCTAGACTGTCACCAAAAGGTGATTAAGTTTGATGTCCCTGGAGAATTTTCCTTCATGATACAAGGAGATTGTAGTAAGGAGTCTAGTAATTTAATTTCAGCTTTAACAGCTCATAAACTGTTACGAAAAGGATGCCAGGGGTATTTAGCAGTAGTCAAAGATGTTGATATGAAGTATACAAGTGTAGAGCAGGTTCCAGTGGTTAAAGAATTTTCTAATGTATTTCCTGAGGAATTACCAGGATTACCACCAGACCGAGAGATTGAGTTTAATATTGATCTTCTCCCTGGAACACAACCAATATCCATACCTCCTTATAGGATGGCACCTGCAGAACTTAAGGAATTAAAGGAGCAACTACAAGATTTACTAAATAAAGGTTTTATTCGACCTAGTACATCTCCCTGGGGTGCTTCTGTTCTCTTTGTGAAGAAGAAGAATGGATCTTTACGCCTATGTATTGATTATAGGCAGTTGAACAAAATGACTATAAGAAATAAATATCCTTTACCCAGAATAGATGATTTGTTTAATCAGTTACAAGGTGCCCAATGTTTTTCAAAAATTGATATGAGATCTAGGTATCATCAATTGAAGATAAAGAAGGAAGATATTTCAAAAACTGCTTTTAGGACTTGGTATGGACACTACGAGTTCTTAGTAATGCCATTTGGTTTAACGAATGCCCCAGCTGCATTTATGGACTTAATGAATAGGGTATTTAAACCTTTCATGGACTAGTTTATCATTGTATTTATTGATGATATTCTGGTTTATTCAAAGAGTTCAGAGGAGCATGAACGAAATTTAAGGATAGCTTTACTAACCTTAAGAGAACACCAGTTATATGCTAAGTTCTCAAAGTGTGAATTTTTGCTCAGTAGTGTTACGTTCTTAGGGCATGTAATTACTGAAGATGGCATTCAAGTTGATCTCAAAAAGATAGAAGCGGTGCAGCAATGGCCACGCCCTACGACAGTAACTGAGATTCGTAGTTTTTTTGGGTTAGCAGGCTATTACCTAGATTTGTTAAAAAATTTTCAAAAATAGCTGCTCCTTTGACCAGGTTGACTAGGAAAGGAATAAAATTTGAGTGGTCTGACGCTTATGAAGAAAGTTTTCAAAAACTAAAGGAGTGCTTGACCACATCCCCAGTCCTTACCATTCCTACGGATACTGGAGATTATGTAGTATACTGTGATGCATCTAGAGTGGGCTTAGGCTGTGTTAATGCAAAATGGAAGAGTAGTTGCTTATGCATTCAGACAGTTGAAGAAACATGAACAGAATTATCCCACCCATGATTTAGAGATGGTAGCTGTAGTATTTGTTTTAAAGATTTGGAGACATTACCTGTATGGAAAAACTTGTGAGATTTATACAGATCACAAGAATCTCAAGTATATTTTTCAACAGAAGGATCTTAATTTGAGGCAAAGGAGGTGGATGAAACTACTAAAGGATTATGACTGTATGATTTTGTATCATCCAGGCAAAGTAAATGTAGTAGCTGATGCTTTGAGCAGAAAATCTATGGGAAGCTTGGCCCATATAGCAGAGGTTTGACGACCCTTATTGGAAGAAATCCATAAGTTAGAAAGTAAGGGGATAAAATTTGAATTAAAGGAACCGGGGATATTTTTGGCTCATGTGCAACTTCAATCTTCTTTAGTTGAACAAATCAAAGCTAATCAAGATAAGGATGCCAATTTGCTCAAGATTAAGAATGAATTAAAAGATACCCAAGATTCTGAATTCTCAGTGGACACTGAAGGGGTATTAAGATACGGTAGACGATTATGTGTCTCAAATGTCAATGATTTGAGAAAACAATTATTAGAGGAAGCATATCGATCTACATATATCATACACCCAGGAATGACAAAAATGTATCAAGATATGAAGGAATTGTATTGGTGGGATGGTATGAAGAGGGATATCGCAGAGTTTGTTTCCCATTGTCTGACATGCCAACAGGTGAAAGCTGAACATCAACGACCTATAGGGTTACATCGGCGAATAGAAATACCAGAATGGAAGTGGGAGAGAATTACTATGGATTTCATTACGGGATTACCAAGGACTCCCAAAGGATATGATTCTATCTGGGTCATTATAGATCGCATGACGAAGTCAGCACACTTTCTACCTATGAAAACTACCTATAACGTAGCTCAGTATGCAAGGCTCTACTTAAATGAAATAGTTAGGCTACATGGAGTTCCTATATCTATTATATCTGATCTGAGCACAGCTTTTCAAGAGGCATTAGGAACGAAGTTGGATTTGAGCGCAGCTTTTCATCCCCAAACTGATGGTCAGCCTGAGCGTATGATTCAGATTTTAGAAGACATGCTCCGAGCCTGCATTTTTTTATTTTGATGGAAGTTGGGATATGTACTTGTCTTTGGCTGAATTTGCGTATAATAATAGTTATCAGACTAGTATACAGATGGTTCCATTTGAAGCTTTGTATGGTAGACGGTGCAGATCCCCCATTGGATGGTTCGAAGTGGGTAAGGCTAAACTTATATGGTCAGATCTTGTACAAGAAGCTTTGAACAAGGTTAAGCTGATTAGAGAAAGGCTGCAGGCAACTCAAATTAGACAAAAGGCGTATGCTGATAATAGGCGAAGGGAGTTAGAATTTTTAGAGGGTGAACAAGTGTTTCTAAAAGTATCACCCATGAAAGGAGTGATGAGATTTGGAAAGAAAGGGAAATTAAGTCCTCGGTATATTGGTCCTTTTGAAATATTGGATAGAATAGGTGTAGTGGCATATCGCATAGCTCTGCCACCAGAACTGAGTGATGTTCATCCAGTATTTCATGTATCTATACTACGAAAATACTTACCGGATCCTACTCATGTCATTCAACCCCAAGAAATTCAATTGGATAAGAATTTAACCTATGAGGAAAGGCCGATGTGCATTGCAGATCGGCAAGTGAAAAAGTTGCAGATAAGAGAAATTCATATGGTTAAAGTGATATGACAAAATTACTCTTTTGAGGAGGCTACCTGGGAAAGAGAAGATGAAATGCGCGCCAGATATCCACTTTTTTTTTATCAATGAAGTTAGTGTTTATCTGCCATTACGGTGATGAAATTCGGGGACGGAATTTCTTTAAGGGTGAAGAATGTAATAGTCGTAAATTTAATAAAGTCTAAAGTAAATAAAATTTTGAATAATAGAGAGAATTTTGAACATGGAGATAAGAACCGGTAGAAATAAATTTATTTATTACATAGATTAAAGAATTATAAAAGAAATATGAGAACTTACGTTTTGGCGTGTAATTTTTATTTTTCAATAATAGTTTTTTGTTATAAGAAAATATTTTTTTATTTGTTTAAAAATGATTATGTTTTGCTAAAAGTAAGAAGACTTTCAAGTAAAATAATTATTGTTTTGCTTAAAATAATTATACCAGCCTCTAAAGAATTTTTGTTGTATTTTTAGAAATATTCTTTCTTTTAATATGAATAAAGATATTTATTTTGAAATTTGTTTTATTATGATTTTTGTCAAGAAAAATCATGATTTAAAGATTTATGAGAATGTAAATTTTTAGAAATTTTTGAGATATTTTATGATGAAAAACAGAATTTATATAAAAAATCCTATTATTAATTATTTAATTATTATTATAATATTAAAAAAGAAGAAGCAAATGATAAAACGAAACCGGGGGAAATGAGTAATCAGATCTTCGAAGAAACGAGAAAGTGTGAATAGTGAGTAAATAGTGAATGAATAGTACCCTTCAATTTTTTCTCTAAATCTGAAGTTCCTAATGGCTTCTGATCTCAAAACTAAGGGTGTTATTGGATTCAGGACGAAGAGTACTATGGTTTTGACCAATCAATTTTTCAAGTCAGCCGTTGAATCGCCGTAGATCTAAAGTAGAAAATCTCGAAAAAAAGTAAATTCTGAAACTTTTACTTAGAGATCTCAAATTAGAAATCTGACTTCGTAGATGGATTTATAAATTAGATAAACATTAAGATATGAATTCGTTTCGGTGATTTGGTAATTTTTTTGTGACAGTGAATAGTGATTTCTGACAGTAAATAGTGACGGTGAATAGTATTTTCTGACGATGAATAGTACTCATAGCGTTAACCTGTGTTGACTGAGCTCCTAGAGGTCAAATTTTGCAAATTTGGAGTCATTTTCAAGGTTTTTGGACTTTTCGAACTCGATTTTGGGGTTTATTTTACCGAATTCGGAATAGAAACGAGGATTTTAAGGGTGTCCAACTTTATACCTCAAATTTGTGAGTAGATAATTCTTCCTATGACTTGTTTTAACTCTTCTTGAACTTTACATTGATAAATGAGTATGATTACATGTTATTTATACTTTTATATGTTTCTAAAATGGGTTGAAATTTCTGAAATGGTTGAAATATGATATTTAGTTCAAGAAGAGTATGAATTTTGAAATGAATTTTGATACACATTGAACATGTGATATTTAAATGTATTTCACATTACAAAGCAAAGAAATTATGTTATGCATGTGACATTGATTTATAAAGTGATACGTTTGCCTCAGATATGGGCATGATTATATGTTTCCCCTTATTAAGAAGTTTTGACAAATGAATATACTGAGACTGAAAAAGTCTGTTTTATATTGAGAATTTTATACTGGATTATATGGCATATGTGCATATGGTATTTTTTGTGGAGGAATCCTATTGGAAACACTGTCTGCTAACAGCAGGTGATGTTAGCCCTGGTGCACACCTTGATTGCCTCAGCTAGCAGGGGAGGTGGTGCTAGCCTCGTGTGAAGGCCAACACATGGGAGATGATATGTGATGGAGAGCGGTATGCCTCCTATTTATGGGCGAGATGATAGTTATATGAGATGTTATTTGCTTTCCCTTGCTGTGTGCTTGGGAAAAGACCCTCATAGAGTCCCTTCGCGTGTCCTCTTGAATGGTAGTAGGGCAAACCTTAGCAAGAGGCTGAGTTTAGGAAAATCCTATACCACCAAAGTACGGAAGGGGTTTAGACTATGATATGGTGGTTCTAATATGGGATCCTCCGAATATTTTATGAGACATGTTTTGATGCATAACATATTTTGATTAATGATTTTACAGTATTGAATACGATTATGAACTTGATATGAGCATTGTTTATATATAGTATTGCATATGGTTTGAAAGACCTGATTATGATTTTTGGACAGAGAATATTTGAAAATGCGGGTCCCATATAGATGTACTTCTGAAATGTAATTTTTGAATACTTAATTTTTATTAGATGAGTACATTTATATGTTGATCTGAGAGGTCTTAAGAGGTATTATCTACTCACTGAGTTGTAAAACTCACTACACGTAATTGATATATTTTCTAGATAAAGACCCAGAGTATGGTCTTGCGGCTTCTTGATCGACTGGGTGTCGTACTTCAGTGGTGAGTCTAAATTGTTTATGGGCTCTCAGTATTTAAACTTGTAATATATTTGTACTCTAGAGTTGCTCTGAACGTCACAGGCAGGATCCTTGTTTCCGCTATAAACTTGATATATATAGACTTGGCATGTATAACTATTAGTATTGTTAGCTTGAAAATGTGTGATATTATTCATATATGTGGTATTATGAAACGATTTACAATTGCATGATAATAAAGTTTAACGGATAATAGAGGTATTCGCGTTCCTAAAGTAGGGGCGTGACAATATGGTCCGTGATGTATTTGAGATTCATCGTGAAAATGAAAGTATTAATTCTATGGATATGCTAGTTCCATCGTCAGCAAAAAGGGTGAGTGACGATATAAAAGATTTTTATGTGTTAATTAAGGATGGTTAACAAAAACTGTATGAAGGGTGCGAGAAATACTCCAAATTATCTTTTTTGGTAAATTTGTATCACATCAAGTGTTTGTGTTTGATAATCGAGAAGGTCATGTTGATGATACTGGAGTTATTGGCCGATATCTTCCCAGATCTAAAAATCCCACCTTCATTTTACAAATATAAGAAAATTATTAATAAGTTGAGGCTTAACTACAACAAAATCCATGCATGTCCAAATGATTGCATGTTATACTTGTAACATCCCTAAAACAATTAGTGATTCTCATTTATATATGGATTAATAAAAGAAATAAAAGTGTAAGTATATAATTGAAATGTTTTAAGGATGAAAATGAAAAATTGTTAATATTTTTGGGGTCAAAATGTAATTTCCTAAAAGTTTAGGTGTCAAAGTGTAAATAATAAAATTTGCAAGGACTTCCTCCAATAATTAGTAAATTGCTATTTGGTCCTTCTATCATTTTTTTAAATCTTCCGTAGGTTTATCAGGAGATTACTATTCACTCTGTCTCCTCTATTTTCTCTCTCTAGATCTTGAGTACTTTCGAGTATCCGATCTCAAAATTAAAGGTACCACTAGATTCAAGACGGAGAGTATGACAATATTGGTTAAATAATTTTTTAAATCGGCCAAAGAACTGCTGTATATTAGAAGTAGAAAATCTTAGTAAAAAGTAAACTCTAAAACTCATATTTAGAGACTTTAAATTAAAAATATGACACCGTAGATAGATTCAAGATATATATAAATTATAAGATATGAAATTTTTCAGCTATCTGACAACTTTTTGTGCATTGTGAACAATAAATCCAACCAGCATGAATAATGATTCCAACTGTGAATAGTATTTTTTTTACCGTGAATAGTATTCCATCAATTGATTAGTGTTGACCAAACTCCCAGAGGCCAAATTTTACAATTTTGAAGTCCTTTCTTAGGTTTTTGGACCCTCCAAACGTGTGTTTTTGGTCTATTTGATCAGACTTGACTTGGGGCTGTCCAACATAGAGCCCTGACCCTGTGAGTTGATAATTCTTTCTATGTCTTACCCCATGCTCTTCTTGAACTTAAAATGTATAATTGGTTATATTTACAAGTTATTTATGCTATCATAAGTTTCTGAAATGTGTTAAAATATTTGTTTTGCTTACTAACTGGCACATAGTTTAAGAAGAATAATGGATGAATATCTGTGGGTTATATGGCTTGTGATAGTATTGAGTATAGGACGCCCTATTAGCCTAAGTAAGCCAAGGGAGGACTGCTCCAACCGAGTGACAGTGGTAATGTGAGGAGGCAGATGGGTGATAAACTTACATTCTCTAATCACTTATTGTGACTGTAGTCGATTGGTCACTATACGTATAGCAAATGAGTGAATTGAGAGCTGTGACATGCTTGAGCATTATGTAAAAAGAGTGAATTTTCAATGCATATATAGTATGTTAATTATGTATAAACAAAAGTTATGATTTTATCTCAAAAGTTAAATATTTTACTGTGGATAGTTCTAATATGGGATCCTCTTAATATTTTCATGTGAAATATTTTGATGCATAACAATATTTGATTAATGATCATACTGTGTTGAATATGGTTTTGGATATCTGAATATCTTCTGATTTGAGAATATTTGAAATGCCGGTCTCATATGGATATACTTCCGAACTGTATTTTCTATGTGACATTTAAAATATGAGTACATCTATATCTAACCTAAGAGGTCATAGTAGGTATTATCTGCTCACTGAGTTGTTAAACTCACTACATGATATTTCTACATTTTTCAAATAAAAATACAGAGTTTGGTCCTTTTCCTTTAGATAGTTGACCACCTAGATGACATAATCTCTAGGTGAGCCTACTTTGTTTTTATGGTTCGTAGATTTTGATTTATATTGTACTTGTACTCTAGAGTATGCTCGAAACACCATAGGCAAGATCCCTGCTTCTGCTGTTACTTTCGTATTTATAACTTGGTTTGTATAATGTGTATACATGAGAGAGCCTATATGTATCTATTTTCATGACAAAGAATAGTGCTATGCATGTTAAGATAAATATCTAATTGCGGAAAGAGAAAAAATATTGTTTTTCACATGCCCTTAAATTAGGGGCGTTACAAGTTGGTATTAAAGTATTAGGTTTTCCTGTGGCTATTAGAGCAAAGGATTCATTAGTAGGACCTTTAGTATGGATATGAGTCGGACATATTTATACTTCAGGTACTGTTGAGGGATTATATAGGATCTCAATTTTTTTTCAATTCCAAGTTTGCTAAATTTCTTAGTATAAGATTGATCGAATATTGTGACATTTTAAAAAAGTATCTATAGGTTAATTTCTACTTGAAAGTGAAAGGGATAGGGGTGCCAGAGAATTTAAAGAATTGAAACATATGTCTAATGTGACCGTTTTTGAATCTGATATCCATTGTACCCGGTTGTCTAGATAAGGAAGACTTTAATGTGATATTGGGAATTGATTGGTTAGAATCATGCCATGCCATTTAGGAATGTCATCTTAAGGTGATTAAATTCAATATTTCTCGAGAATCTTGTTTCTTGATATAAGGAGACTGTAGTGAGTACCCAGTAATCAAATCTTTGCTTTAGTAGCTTATAAGTTATTACAAAAGGTGCCAAAGATATTTGACAATGGTGATAGATGTTGATATAAAGTACACTAGTGTTGATTAAGTTCTAGTGGTTAGAAAATTTCTTGATCTGTTTCTTGAAGAATTGCTAGGATTACCCCCAAAACATAAAATAAAATTTGGAATTGATTTACTTCCTGGAACCTAACTAGTATATATATCCCTATATAGAATGATATCGAATGAACTTAAGGAACTAAAAAAAAAATTAGTTACAAGACTTGTTAGACAAAGGATTTATACATCCTAGTGCTCTCCTTGAGGTGCTCTAGTCCTATTTGTGAAAATGGATGGATCATTGTGGTTATGCATAGATTATAAATAATTGAATAAAGTGACAGTGAGTAATAAATACCCATTACCTCGTATAGATGATTTGTTTGACCAACTATAGTGTGTTCAATATTTAAAAAATATTGATTGAGACATGAGTATCATTAATTAAGAATAAGGGAAAAGGATATTCCAAAATTGTTTTCTGGATTTGGCATGGGCACTATGAGCTTTAGTGATGTCATTTGGTTTGACAAATGCTCCAGTTACACTTATAGATTTAATAAATATAGTATTTAATCCATCTTTGGATCACTTTATTATTATATTTATTAATGATATACTAGTATATTCCAAAATTTTAGAGGATCATAAGCAACATTTGAAGATAGTTTTACAAACTCTAAGGGAGTATCAGCTATATGCTATATTTTCAAAATGCAAATTCTGACTTAGTAGTGTTACTTTATTAAGGCATGTTGTTAGTAAGGATGGTATCCAAGTAGACCCTAAGAAAATAGGAACAACACAATAATGTCCACGTCTAACTACAGCTACAGATGAAAATCCAAGTCTAACTTGTGCTTTCTGCGGTTGTTTGTCTTCCAATCTATTTGAGCCATAGTTGGATCAGGTACATGAAAAAATGCTTGTAAAGTATCAATAAACTTCTTAGCATTTGAAGTTGAGATGAGAATTCATCGTGCTGAGTGTGAGATAAACCTTTGTTCTATAACTTGATCAAGAAAATATAACAAACCATAAAAGAAGTGGTTAACATTTAACAAACCTACCGGTTTGTGATGAATATTTAGTTGTGCCCAGGAGACTACATGAAAAATCTATTCTAAAGTACTAAAATCCCCTAGTAAGGCAATGAAGGCATCAACATGGCTCATCATTCTAACCATACGTTCATGCATAGAAGTTACTCTAAATTCTTCCCTAATTGTCTTTCCTATGATGTTTGATGCAGTTAGAGTTGTAGGCATAATACCTAGAACTTGACATCCTCCTACATGTGCAGTTGTAGACACATAACCCATTAACCCACGGTTACCTCCACCACAAACAAAATGAATTTTTCTCTTGCCCAGCACCATACCTAGATTTTGTGATGCTTTCACACACTTTTCATATTTTTCCCGACTGGAACCACAAAAGACACAAATATTTTGAAATTGATGGAATACAATTCCTTCCATAACTGCACTTACCCTAACTTTGAGTACGAAAGTAAAGATACTAATGTGTGCATTATAGAACTCAAAGAAGGGCATACTTATGATATCTATGCGAATAGACCGGACATAATTAGAACATCTATGCGAGTGATTGGTGGATATCAGCTAAATTAAAGGTGAATTTTTTTTTTAAAATGACAGCACACATGCATAAGTACAGTAGTTGTAATTGTGGCTCATATTAAGCACATAAAGAGAATAAGATTAAGATATCACCAGAATTTTTCCTTTTCCTTGTTGTCCTTGATGAAACATTTATGTCTTGATTCTTGTAGAGAAGTTGTAGGTGATAGGTGTAACAACTCCATTTTTTTAAATTTATATATTTGTAAAATCCCACGAAGTCATTACCTCTTTACTTCTAACTATTTAACTTATAATAATTGTCACAACCCTAATTTTAGGGCACGTGAAATCCATATACCATACACATATATTTTTCATAAATGTACATAATGCCATTCTTTATCATATAAACCAATACATATAAGTTCCCATACACATATACAATATACAGTTTACGTCTATAAACACCAGAGTAACAGTAGAAGCAAGGATCCTGCCTGTGACGTTCAGAGCAACTCTAAAGTACAAATATTTTGCAATTATAAAACATTGAGAGCCTAGAAGCAATGTAGACTCACCACTGGAGTACAACCTCTAGTCGATCACTTGGTTGCTGGACCAAACTCTGTGTCTTTATCTGAAAAATAGATCCACATCGTGTAGTGAGTTTTACAACTCAGTGAACAGATAACACCCCCTATAACCTCTTAGGTCAACATATGGATGTACTTTTCATTTCAAAGTTTCTCATATTGAAAAGTTACATTCAGGAGTACATTCATATGGGACCCGCATTTCAAAACATCTCAGTTCAATTCACATACAAATATCTGTAACCACATATGATACAAATTGATCTTAAATCGAATTTGTTATGCAATAAAAATCAATTCTTTTATATAATACTCAAGTATGTCACAACTTTCAATAAACTCAATAGATAAATATGGAATGTGAGTTCATCACCCTTCTGCCTCCTCACATTACCATAGTCACAATCACAATAGGTAATCAGGGAATGTGAGTTCATCACCCTACTGCCTCCTCACATTACCACTGAGTACAACTTCAATAGATCAACAGGAAATATGAGTTCATCACCTTTCTGCCTCCTCACATTACCACTGTCATCATCACAATAGGTAATTAGGGAATGTGAGTTCATCACCCTACTGCCTCCTCACATTACCACTAATACCACCTTCACAATATCGTCTCAAGCCATATAATCTCGTCATTTCTCATCAATACATATATATATTTATATGAATATATAAACATGTAAAAAAAGTGCATATCCATCATATGGAATGAATTATTATCAAACAATTCGCCATACAATCATATTCGGCAATTTACCACTTTACATATCATTCAAAACAAAGCTTTCAGTCTTAATACAAAATCTTTTATTATAAATTTTCCAATCAAAGAAATCATATAATCATGCCCATATTCGAGGAAAATATAACACTGTAAAATTAATGCCACATGCATATCATATTTTCTTTGCCATGTAATGCGAAATGCATTTAGAATTATCGTATTCAAAGTATTTCAAAATCTATTTCAAAACTCATACTCTTCTTGAACTAGATATCATTTCTCAATCATTTCAAATATTTCAAACCATTTCAGAAACATATGAACATATAAATAACATGTAATCATACTAATTTATCAATGAAAAGTTCAAGAAGAGTAAAAGTAAGTTATAGGAAGAATTATCTACTCACAGATAAGGGCTCCAGATTGGACAGCCCTAAAATCCTCGTTTCTAGTCTGAATTTGACCAAATAAGCTTCAAAAACGTGTCCGGAGGGTCCAAAAACCTTAAATGAGCTCGGGTATTGTTCACCGCCGAAAACACTATTCACCGTCACTATTCACCGCCGAATTACTATTCATCCGCCACTATTCAAACCGGAAATTACTATTCACCGCCGCATAAAAAGTTACCAAATGACCGAAAAAATTACATATTCTAATGTTTATCAAGCTTCTGAACCCATCTACGGTGTTAGATTTCTAATTTGAGGTCTCTAAGTAAGGTTTTTCAAAACTTACCTTTTACCGAGATTTTCTACTTCAGATCTATGGCGATTCAACGGTTGATTTGAAAAACTAATTGGTCAAAACTGAAGCACTCTTCGTCGTGAATCCAATAACACTTTTAGTTTTGGTATTGGAAGCCCCTAAGCACTCCAAATCGAAAGATAAATTTTGATATCACTATTCACTCACTATTTATTACTATGCATCTTTCCTTTTTTTTTTCTTTTTGATATTTCGTTGCCCCGGTTTCAATTTAACATACGGCTGCTCTCTTTTTTTTTTTAAATATTATAATAATTATTAAATAATTAAGAATAAGATTTTCTTTTATAAAAATTCATATAAATTCCATTTTTCATCATAAAATATCCCCAAAATTTCTAAAAATTTCCTTTCTCCTAAACCTTTAGTTAAACTCTTAAATCATGATTTTTCTTGATAAAAATCATATTAAAACAAATTTCAAAAAAAATATCTTTATTCATATTAAAAGAAAGAATATTTCTAAAAATACCATAAAAATTCAATAGAGGCCGATATAATTATTTTAAGCAACACAATACTTCTTTTACTTAAAAGTCCACTTACTTTTAACAAATCATAATTATTTCTACATAAATAATAATATTTTTGCTAATAGCGCGCCAAAATATAAATTCTCATATTTCTTTTGTAATTCTTTAATCCATGTAATAAATATACATATTTTCACTGGTTCTTATCTCTATTGTCAAAATTCTCTTTTTTATTCTACATTCCCTTTAATTGGAATTTTTCGTTAAATTTTACGGTTATTACAATAATATTCAATTAAATTAACCAAACATAATTAAGGTTTATGAAATACTATTAACACTTATATAATTTTGGGTTCACATACACATTTTTAATAAAAACATCTATACAAAAATCAAACACATATAAGTCTACATTTTATTCATACATATTGACCAGTTCCGAAGATACGGGTGAGGGTGGTTGCACCTTCATCAGGATTTTAGCCAACTTAACCCAACGTATGCTAAAAGCTAGTCATAGAGTGTATCTGCATAACTTAGTTTTTTGAATATGATATGAAAATATAGTGAGAATTAAATCTCAGTAGGTTCAACAATAAATCATAATCATCATCAATAATGCTTGTCATGTCATGTTCATCTGTATAAGCTAAAGTAATTATTTTAGGTCACATGAATGCACTTTATCTATGCATATGAAAATCGCACAGTAATGACATGTATGACATGAATAACAATTTACAGAATATCATATGATGACTATCAAATTATTTTCATATCAAGCTACCCTGGTCAGGGTGATTACTTTCTATTCTCCAAAACGGGCTTTTCTCGCTCTGTCTGACATAGCACACTTTCTCTTTCTTTCCCCAATAACATAATCCTAGCCGTTGGTAGGGCGTTCCTTATAGGTGCACCACACGGACCGCCATGTGACCGTGTTCATTTCATTTCATTTATTTTCACATTAATAGCCAAAAATATGATTTTAATAACAAGTATGTTCATTATACTTACAAGCCATAATTTTTCATCAAAATATAATAATGATAAAAAATCATTGGTAATCATGACATGAACATAATCGTTTCAAGTATCACTTTATAAAATATTTTCATGTCAAAATTACACACTTAAGATGGTAAGGAGTTTATGCAATAGTAATGGCTATGGCATACACTAGTCATTTATTATTTTCATTTATAATATTCTTCTTTATTATTTTCCTCTCTCACTAAATAGAGCATAACACCCTCATTTTAAATCCGATTGAGGTAATCTTAGTGTCAATTGAAAGATAAGACAATCCTCTAAAATCCTTATGTTGAACATTTTAGTGAAATCTTAAGTAATCATGGTGTTACTACTCCCTGAAATTCAATGTTATTTCTTCTCGGGTAGGTTCAAACATCTGCTTACTAATCTGACCATATCTCCCTAATACAAACTCCAATTGAGGTGATTCCAAAGCCTCTAAAAAGCTAATACAATTGTATACAAATTGTATGTTTATCATTTCTTCTGATTCCTTAATAATTACTCCTAGAAAATTAAAAAGAAAAACACTTACATTTACCAACTTGGATTTTAGACTGATTCTGACCTTTACTCATTAATCAGCCATATCTCCCTCATATGAACTCCAAATTAATATATTATGTTGAAAATTTACTTTAATTCCCTACATATTTTGCCCTTGAATTTAAACACATAAGCATACTTAATAGATTCTTCCCTGGTTAGCTAGTTTCTGACCTCTGCTTATTAATCTGATCATATCTCCCTTATATTGTTTCCAATTTGAATGATTCTAGTGGCTAAAAATTCATGAGACATATATATATATATATATATATATATATATATATATATATATATATATATATATATATATATATATATATATATATATATATATATTATCATGTTAAACCACAGAAGCATACCTAACAGATTCTTTACTAGTTAACCATTTTTACCACTGCTTACGAATCGGGCAATATCTCCCTGATCTGGACTCCAAATTAAATGATTCTAGTGGCTAAAAATCTGTGAGACATAGATCTAAATTTTTTATTTTAACCATTTATTTTAATTCCTAACCGATTATTTCCAAAATTTCAAAAATAAAAACTTCCCTAGTTACTCCGAAATCCAGTTTCCTAACTAAACCTTTCCTAAGGTTTTAGTACATTATTATATTACACCCTCTTTCATTTTCTTCTTAATTTACATATGATTATATTCCCTCAATTTTTCACCACATTCAAATATACAAAATAACAGCATAAAAATCATAAAATTTAACCACCCATAGCCATACCTATGTAGAACTTTCCACACCAACCGAAATGTTCAAAATATTTATCATATGCAAAATAACATGTAACATGATATAGCAACATCCATGACCAATCATCAAAGTAGCAAATATTGTAAATTTCATCAAAATTTTAAGATCAAAATCCCATATAAATATTACAAATTTCAAAGCTTTTTTTCAAAAAAAAAATTGTTAAACCTATCTAAAGATCTCCCTAGCTCACTTAGTGAATTATTTTTATTGTTTCCTCTTGAAAGAAGTAGAAAGATTCCTTCCTTCCCTTAACTTTTCTAACAACTTAAATAAGAGAAGGAGGGTGAGTTTTGAACCCCAAGGATGAAGATAAAAGATGGATTCAAGTAGAGATAAAGCTAACTTACCTAGAGTACTTAGTCCTTTAGACTTCTCCTTCTTCTTCCTTCCTTTCTTCTCCTCTCTTTCTCTCATTTCCTCACTCTACCTTGCTTCTATGTTTCCTCTCCTTCACTTGGACAAAATTATAATGTTATAAGGGTGGGTTTTGCTTAAATAATCTATCAAGGGGCTCACCTTTCATGATCATGGGTCTACATTATCACAATTAGGATACACTTAATTGTTTTTTGGGAAAAGACAACTCATGTTCTTGTCTTCCTCTCTATTAGTCACGATATGCATAGCAAATGGAGATTTCTATTTTGAAAATTATGATAAAATATTCTTAAGACAAGGGAGAAGGTCCATTTGATTTAGAGATTCATTTCTTTTTTTTTTGTCTCATTTAAGTTCCTTTCTAGGTGACAAATTTTCAGCCCTTGAGTCTCCCTTGCTTGGCTGAAATTATTTATGTAGGATAAGGACGTTTTGTCATAATGTTATGTATTATTACCCACTTGATGAAATTATGAATGTAGGATATAGATGTTTTGTCCTAATGCCATGTATTATTACCTTCTTGTTGAAATTATGAATGTAGGATATAGATGTTTTGTCCTAATGTCATGTAATCTAATCTTGATTATTATTATACTACTATTTCTTCACATAATTCTTATTTTTTTTCCTCTTGGATTTAGGCTCATTCTTACCTATTTCCTTTGCTTTAGTTAAAATTCTACCTTTCATGGAAGGCTTGGTCACATTTTCATAATTTTTGGGCTATCGTTCCAACTTCTATATCTTTGTCCAAGTCTATGTTTTATTTCTTGCTTGGGCTATCCAATTAGATTGCTAGAAACTTATGTGAAGTGGAAAGAAAACTCAATATTATGTATCCATAGGTGAAAGTCCAATGGATGGTTGGAGATGTTAAACTTAGGAACTCTAACTCTTGAATCAGGAAAAATTAACCTAATTCAATCTTTTTAAAATTTTAAGACCTTTACTTACTTCACAAAAATTTGTCTTCCTTACCTAAGAATTTTGCCTCTCTTTAGTATGTTATTTCTAATATTTTCTATTATGTTTTCTTTCTTTACCTATTCCCTTAATGTTATAAACATTTTGTATGCATACATATATGGTGAAGAATTTCTAAGGATTATATTTCCTTAGATATTTAAAAATTGTCTAATAAATTTTATTTTCTTAATTAAATATCAATGTATCTTTATTAATAAGAAAAAAAATTAGAGATGTTACATCAAATATTTATGTACCTTTATCAATAAATGAAACGAAATTAGGGATGTTACATTTCTCTCCCCCTAAAAGAAATTGTGTCCTCAAAATTTCATAAATTACCTAATAAGAACAATTGCAGATATTTCTTCCTCATGACTTCTTCTAGTTTCCATGTTGCTTCTTCCAGAGTCAAACCTTCCCATAACACATTATCTAGGGGAATGGTCTTATACCTTAATTGCTTCACGTCGGTGTCCAATATGGATGCCAGTATTAGCTGGTATGTCATGTTCTCCTTTATTTGGATTGGTTCATCCCGTATTACATGTGATGAATCTGGAAGGTACTTCTGGAATTGTGATACATGGAAAACATTATGCAGGTTGGAAAAATTAGGTGGGAGGGCAATTTGATATGTTGACGTTCCCACTTTCTTCAAAATTTGGTAGGGTCCCAAAAAGCGTGGACTTAGCTTTCTGGTTTTGAGAGACCTACCAACTCTAGTAGTTGAGAAAAGTTTTAGAAATATATGGTTTCCTTCCTCAAAATCCAGAGGTCTATGACTCTTATCATAGTAACTCTTTTGCCAACTCTGAGTTGTAAGTATTTTGTCTCGTATTATCCTAATTTGTTTAGTGGTTTGTTTGAACTAGATCAGGACCCAACAAGTTCTTTTTTCCTACCTCAAACCAACATAGTGGAGATCGACACTTCCTAACGTATAAAGTTTCGTAGGGGCCTATCTTAATACTAGAGTGATAACTATTTTTATAAGAAAACTACACTAAAGGTAGGTCCTTATTCCATCTTTTACCTTACTCTATCACACAGGCCCTTAACATATCTTCTAGGGTTTAAATGGTCTGTTCTGTCTGCCCGTCAGTCTGAGGATGGTAAGCAGTACTAAACCGCAACTGGATTCTAAAAGCTTCTTGTAACGCCTTCCAAAACCTCGATGTGAACCTTGAATCTCTATCAGAAACGATATTTAAGGGAATTCCATAGAGTTTAAATATTTCTTGGACGAACAATTATGTCAATTTATCTAGTGAATAGTTAATTTTTATGGGTAAAAAGTGAGCGAATTTAGTTAATCTATCAACCTAAATAGAGTCATGTCCAACTAAAATCTTAGGTAAGCCCACCATAAAGTCCATCAAAATACCGTCCCATTACCATTTAGGGATCTTAAGAGGTTGTAGAAATCTCGTTGGCTTTTGATGCTCTACCTTCACCTTTTGACAAATTAAATATTTCGCCACAAACTTAACAATGTCTTTTTTCATCCTTGGCCACCAGTATATCTTCGTTAAGTCTTGATATATTTTAGTGGATCCAAGATGGACTGTGTACTTACTCTGATGTGCTTCTTGCAGGATCTTAGTCCTCAACTTTTGTTCTTGAGGGACACAAATCCTTCCCTGATACATGATTGCTCTATCTTCCAAGACAGAAAAATTATCTTGATCTTTGTGATTCTGTAAGTATTGGTCATGAGCGTGAGCTTCTTTAATCTGGGCTCTAAGATCACACTTTATACTCAAACCATTAATGATTAGCTTCTTTGGTGTAAGAGTAGTGGCCACCTTCAAATTTCAAACTCATCTAGTATCTGTATCTCATACACCAGCATCTGACCCATGTGCAGAGATTTTTGACTCAAAGCATCAGCTACAACATTCGCCTTCCCTAAATGATACTTTATCTCAAATTTATAGTCATTTAGAAATTCCACGCATTTTCGTTGCCTCATATTTAACTCCTTTTGATCAAAGAGATATTTAAGACTCTTGTGATCACAATATACTTCAAGGTTGCTTCGTATAAGTAGTGTTGCCAAATCTTTAAGGCAAACACTATCACCACTAATTTAAGATCATGAGTTGGGTAGTTTGCCTTATGCGGTCTCAGTTGTCGAGAGGTGTAAGCAACTACTCTCTTGTCTTGCATCAGCACACACCCTAACCCTTTCTTTGAAGCATCACTATATACTTCAAAATGTCCTGTGGGGTTTGGAATAATTAAAACAGAAGGAGTGGTCAATCTTGCCTTAAACTCCTGGAAACTAGCTTCACATTGATTAGTCCATTTGAAAGGACTTCCCTTCCTGGTTAATTTAGTCAATGGAAAGGTTATACAAGAAATTTTTATATAAACCTCTTGTAGTATCCTACCAAACTCAAGAAACTTCTGACTTCTGTAATCGCCTTTAGTCTTTCCCACTGAATCATTACTTCTGTCTTACTAGGGTCTACAGCTACCCCTTTATTGAAAATGACATGTTCGAGAAATTTTACCTTTGACAACCAAAATCCACACTTCTCTAATTTAGCATACAACTTCTTCTCTTTCAGCACTTGCAGCACGATTTAGAGATGTTGTTCATGTTCTTTCTCACTCTTAGAATATATCAAGATGTCATCAATGAACACTACCACAAATTGATCTGGGTAGGGTCGAAAAATGTGATTCATGTAATCCATGAAAATTATAGGTGCATTTGTTAACCCGAAGGGCATTACGAGAAACTCATAGTGCCCATACCTAATCCTAAAGGCTGTTTTTGATACATCCTCCTCCTTGATCCTAAAATGATGGTATCCCGATCTCAAGTCAATTTTAGAAAAGATGGAGGTTTTCTTCAGTTGATATAATAAATCATTTATCCTAAGGAAAGGGTACTTATTTTTTACAATCACCTTATTCAACTATCTGTAATCTATGCATAGTCTCAAGCTCCTGTCTTTCTTTTTAATAATCAATATAAGAGCTCCCCAAGGTGATACACTTGGTCTAATGAATTGCTTGTCTAACAATTCCTCCAACTGTTTCTTAAGTTCCTGTAATTTCTTCGAGGCCATTTTATAAGGTGCAATAGAGATAGGCCCTGTCCCGAGTAGAAGATCAATAGAGAAATCTATCTCTTGGGAGGTAAGCCTGGAATATCTGTTGGAAATATTTCAAGAAACTCATTAGCTATTGGAATTTCATTAAGCTTCGGTTCAAATTCTAGTTTTGATAAACACAAGAGAATGTAACCAAGTACTCCACTCTTCAACTCCCGATTGACTTGATGGGCACTTAGCATCAATAACTGCATCTCCTCTTGTGGAGTAGGAGGTAGAAATTCAATAGTATTAGTGCAACAATTTAGCAAGACCCGATTCCTAGACATCCAGTTTAACCCTAGAATGACATCAATACCTTTTAAAGGTAGACAAACGAGGTCTATAAAATTTTTTTTATCCTGGATAGTAACCTAACAGTCTTTACATACAAAGAAAGTTAAGACCCCTTCCCTTGTGGGAGTTATTACAATAGGTTATAGGGGATTTCAGAAATGGGATATTAAAAATCCCTAATACATTCTTCTGATATAAATGAATCACTAGCACCAGAGTCAAACAACACCATAAGAGAAAATCCATAGATATAGCATGTACCTTGTATCATTTCAACGGATTGAGCTGCCTCTTGTCCGCTCAGGGTGAAAACTCTTTTTTTCACCTGAGGCCTCTGTTCTAGCTGCTTCTCCACATTCTGTGGATAGTTCTTTACAAAATGATCCTTCTCTCCGCATTTGAAGCAAACATCCCATCCCATATAGCATGGCCGGTTGCCATGAATACATCCGCACTTAGTACACTTGACTGTAGAAAAGTTTTGTTAGAAGGGTTCGGGACTTATAGTCATTGGCCTCTTGCCAATACCTTGTCTTTTTTCTCTAATATTTCTGCTAGAGTTTTTGGCCCGTTCTTCCTTTTTCAGAAATTCCGTCTTTGTTTCTCATTCTCCACTGCCCTTAAACTTTTATCTAGGAGTCTGTATTTATTTATCAGAGGTACAAACTCCCTGATCTCTATAACTACAATAGCATTCCTTATCTCTGGGTTTAATCCCACTTCGAATTTAATAGCCTTCCATGCTTCATCGGGGTTCAATAGCAGGTAAGAGGAGAACTTAGACAACTCCTCGAACCTCATGATGTATTGTTCTACGATTATGCTGCCCTGCCTGAGCTAAAAAAATTCAATCTCCGTCTCCGCTCGCGGTGTCTTTGAACACCTGCCAAGTGATCTACCTTCCTTGGTGAGCTAAAAGCTCTCTAACTCCACGCCACCAGTATTCTGCTTCATCTTTCAATATATATGCAGTGAAGATAACTTATTGCTCCTTAGTATAGTGTAACACCTATTTTTTTTTTTGTGATTACGTATTAGATCAGCATTATATCAAAAGATATGCATATTATATTTACATACATACAAAAGTTACATACATTGGGATTAGCAGCATACATACATATGTAACTCGAGGTACTGAGCATACATCACAAAAGGCAGAGTAACGTGGGGTTACATCAAAACAATGGGGTTAGCCCATTTACATCATTAGAACTATTTACATAACCCTACTTCACTATTCCCTCCCTTGGTCGTCACCCTTAGGGTACTACTGGTGGAGGAGGTGGGCTCGGAACAGGGATCTCTACCATGTTTATCACTAGCAAGTTCACTATGATTGTGAACTGTCCCAAGTAAAGGACATCTACGGTTTGTAGCTCTAGTAAAATCATCAGCACTACAAACGGTATATCTACTAATCTGAACATAACATAACATAGTGAGATATTAAAAATCCTAGCAAGGTTAACATCCAATAAACACAAGCTTATAGAAATACTTACATGTTATGTTAAGCTATAGAAGCTATAGAAAATATTTTCTCTTTTTATACAATAAAGGTATAGTAAAATTCACACATGCCTTTTATAGGTTGTGCATTAATATCACGCATGATAAAATGAAACATGTATTTATAAAATACCTGTGCCGTTGTTCATGGCTCATACATCACTCATAATGGCTTATCATTTGAAATTTCTCTCAATTGCAATCCTCAATGTGGCATGAGCCTTACCCCTCCAGCAACTCACCCACCATTTGACGGCCATTGGTCGGAGCGGTCCTTCCCGTATTGATCACTTTAGGCTATAGGACGTTTCCTATCCCGATACCGTATCCAAGCCACGACCCTTCAGTCACCTTACCTCGTAAGGTACCATACTCCCAGTTTACCTTAATGGGTAAGGGTCATCTTGGACTCGTCAGTCTCCTCAATACAGCAAGGGAGACACCTGTTACCAGGCCACCCTGCTTCAAAGAGAATCATTCTGACTTGTCAGTCTCCTCAATACAGCAAGGGAGACAATTATTACCAGGCCACCCTGCTTCAGAGAGGGTTCTCTTGACAAAGCTTAAGTCTTTTATACCTTTTCAGCCACTTAATTCAATCAAATAACATGCATATTAATAAGTATCAAAAGCATAAACCATACTCATTCTCAAGCATGTTATCACAATCTCATCATGGATGAACATACATGCCTTGATAGCCTTCCATAATATTCATACATTAATTACTCACTTGTAGCTACACATACAAGTAGTTTGTAGCATGCAAATATAGCATTCATGCATCATTCTTCATGCTTACATACATAATTCAATGAGCATACACAATGAAATAGATATTACACAGTTCTTTTAACATACATGACTTATAAAACTCTCATTAACATCCCACAAACATTGGTGGTTAATTAAGATTCAGAAAGGAAACAGAAAACACTGAAAAAGGGTGGGACAACATGAAGTACGACCGTGTTTTGTAACGTCCCCAATTTTCAAGCACGTGAAACAAATATATATTTTTCCGCAATTAGATATTTTTCATAACATGCATTACATTATTCTTTGTCATAGAAATAGATACATATAGGTTCTCTCATGTATATACATTACACAGACCAAGTTATAAATGTCAAAGTAACAACAGAAGTAGGGATCCTACCTGTGGCGTTCAGAACATAGTCTAGAATACAAACACATTATAATTTAAAACTGTGAGCCTTAAAAGCAACGTAGACTCACCTAGAGAATATGTCACCTAAGTGATCGCCTATTTGCAGAATTAGACTCTGTATTCTTATCTGAAAAATGTGAAAATATCGTGTAGTGAGTTTGACAATTTAGTGAGCAGATAATACCTCTTATGAGCTCTTAAGTCAGCATATGGATGTACTCATGTTTTAAAATTTGTCACATAGAAAATACAATTCAGAAGTACATCCATATGGGACCCGTATTTCAAATATTCTCAAATAAAAGAATATTCAAATATCCAAAATCATATTTAGCACGGTATGATCATTAAACAAATGTTGTTATGCTCAGCTGTATAAACTATAGTAAAATATTCGGCTTTTAAGATAAAGTTATAACTTTTAAAATGACCTGCCTCATTCGGTGATCTGGTCAACCCACACACTCAATTCACTCATTTGCTATACGCATAGTAACCGATCGACTATAGTCACAATAGTGATAAGGAAATGTGAGTTCATCATCCATCTGCCTCCTCATATTACCACTGTCACCCAATTGGAGCGGCCCTCTCTTGGCTCACTCAGGCTAATAGGGCATCTCTTATTCGGTACCGTCACAAGCCATACAACCTATCGATATTCATCCATACATATAAATACATATATATAAATGGATATTCATCAAATGCAATGTAAAATTATCAAGCAACTCGCCATAAGCTTTACGCTTGTCATTCAATCATAATTAGTAATTTTATAGTTTTACAAATCAATGTCTCATGTACATAATATTCACTTTATCAAACAATAATAAATACATTTAGAACCACATATTCAATGAGTTTCAAAATCTATTTGCAAAACGATACTATTCTTGAACTATGTGCCAATTTGTAAGTAAAACAGATATTTTAACACATTTTAGAAATATATAAAAGTGTAAATATCTTATAAACATAATCAAATACACATTTAAAGATTAAGAAGAGTATAGGGCAAGTCATAGAAAGAATTATTCACCCGCAGGTCAGGGCTCTAGGTTGGACAGCCCCAAATGTAGTTTTCCAAGTCAAATTTGATCAAATGGATCTCAAAAACGAGTCTAGAGGGTCCAAAAATATAAGAAATGACTCTAGGAGCTTGGTCACTATTCACAGACGGAAAATACTCTTCACGCCAGCCGAAATCACTATTCACCACCGTAAATCACTATTCACAAAAACAAAAAGTTGTCAGATAACTGAAAAATTTCATATCCTAAGGTTTATCTAACTCTTGAATCCATCTATGGTGTCAAATTTCTAATTTAAGGTCTCTAAGTAGAAGTTTCAAAACTCACTTTTTTTTAAAGATTTTCTACTTCCGATCTGCGGCAATTCTGCGGTTAATTTGAAAAATTGTTCGGTCAAAATCGTAGTATACTCTATCTTGAATCCAGTGGTACCCCTAGTTTTGAGATCGGAGGCATGTAGACACTCCAGATATAGAGAGAAAACTTGGAGGTTTCTATTTATATTATTCACACTATTCATGGTGGTTTTTCCATATAATCTTAACCATTGGGATTTCCTTCAACCATAAGTTCTTTACGTGTTGATCAATAATAAACATTAGTTTTTCTTCATGATTAAGCCAAATTCTCGTCCAATTGAGTTTCTTAGAATTAGATAACATGAGAAGAATCTGATAGGTACTTCCTTAGCATTGATGTAAGAAAGACTATACCAACATCACTTAATCCTATGGGTAATGCTAGGCGATATATACTATGCATACTTTATCTAAAATGTCAAAAAAGCCTATACACTAGAGTTTAACTTTTTCTTTCTTTCCAAACCTCATTACCTCTTTCATGGGTAAGTCCTCTAAGAAGATTTAATCACCAACTGATAATTTCTAGTGCTCAACATTCATGGTCCTTATAGACTTTTGGCCTGTATCGAGTTTTGCTTGTATTGTTTTTCTAATCAATTTCACTTTATCAACGACATCTTACCATAAGTCTGACTCCATTGAGTCATCTAACAAAAAGTCTGTAACACCTCTTACATAAGGATTTAAGTCATCCAATAACATTTTATTATAGGCAAATTCTACTAAGAGATCTTTTGCCAAACTCAAAAGAGATTTATGATATTTCATGTAAAATCTTAAATGGTGTCATTTGTATATTGGCTTGATTATTACCAATAGGGGCAAATTCAACTAAGGATAAATGATTTTCTCCAACATTTCACCAAAATTATATAAAGATACATAAAGCATAACTTTTAATGTGTAAACACATCATTTAGATATACTATAAGCCATACTATAATCTAACAAAGATCTTTAGGCTTCTTGAATAGCTCTCCTGAAACAAAATATTCAATTCTTACTTGCTGACATACCAAACAACGAAAGAAATATCACTTGTATTTTCTTTTTACCATTATATTAGTACAATTCTTTCATATCTTAGTATATCCTTATTGCCTTGAAGTTATCCATATTCACAATCTATAGTTTCTTCTAAAATCTCCTTTCTCAATAATTATTCACACGTGAATTCCCAATCTCAACTTAATTTACATCCTAGATACTAGACTCAATTTAGCATGGTATAAACCCTTAACACAAATGCATTGATTGCTCTACATTATTTTTGGACATGGTTCTCAAAATATTCTCCATATTTCCATATTAAGAGTTCAAAGATTAATTTAAATTTTACTTCTCATATTTTATTCATCAAAAACTTTAACACCACTAATTCTCTTGATTACATTCGTCAAAACACCATAAGGCTATCATCTGTCTATTCCTTTCAAAATCTCTATTACTTTAACCTACTAACCACTTGGACACTATAATAATTGAGTTTCAAAGAAAATAAATTAAATTTTCTTGTAATGAGGGAAAAGAACTTTGCATTTAATGCCAAAAATTAATAAGGGAGAATGCAGTAGAATAGATGAAAAGCATAATAAAGAATGGTTCCAAAATAGAAAGTAAAAAATTTGGACAAAGCATTGAAAGAAAATTAAAATTCGATGGCCATAATTCTTGAAAATCTATAAATAAAATCTAGCTGTTATTTTGGCAAAAATTGGTGGCCACAAGTTTTGAATATATGTGCCAAAATCTACTTTAAAGATGTTGGTATTTGATGGAAAAAAATATTTCTGAGCTTATAAAAGTCTGTGAAAAACAAAGAATACATAGTTAATTGGTAGGATGCAGTTGATTGCTTCAAAATAGATGTAATCAATCAACTGTAAAATAAATTAGTCCAAATTAAAAATTCTCAAAATAGCTAGTCGACTTAATAATACCGATAGTCGACTGGCAATAAAAAAAATAAACCATTTGATTGTCTATCTTCAACAATTAACTTGTTTGCATTTTCACTTTTTTTTTTTTACAATTACGCCTATCACTTATAACTTTCCTACAAGAATCAAGACATCAATGCTTCATCAAGGACAACAAGGAAAAGACAAATTTTTGGTTATATCTTAACCTTATTCTCTTTATGTGCTTAATATGAACCACGATCATAACTACTGTATATATACATGCTTGTCGTCATTTTTTGAAAATTTTCACCTTCAATTTAGCTGATATCCACCAATCACTCACATAACTGTTCTAATAATACTTGGTTTATTCGCATAACTATTATAAATGTCTTTTTATGAGTTCTATAAATGCTCATGTTAGTATCTTTACCTTCATACTCAAAGTTAGGGTGTGTACAGCTATGAAGGGAATCACATTCTGTTAGTTTCGAAATATTTGTGTCTTTTGTGGTTCCAGTCCTGAAAAAGATGGAGAGTATGTGAAAGTAGCACAAAATCTGGGTATGGTGCTGGCCAGAAGAAAACTTCATTTAGTCTATGGTGGAGGTAATCGTGGGTTAATGGGGTCTGTGTCTACAACAGTTCTAGCTGCATCCAACATTATAGGAAAGACAATTGGGGAAGAATTTATGGTAGCTTCCATGCATGAGTGCGTGGCTAGAATAATGAACAATACTGATGCCTTCATTGCCTTACCAGGGAGTTTTAGTACTTTAGAACAGATTCTCTAGGTAGTCTCCTGGGCACAACTAAATATCCATCACAATGTTAAATGTTAACCTTTTTTTTATGGTGTGTTGTCTTTTCTTGATCAAGATGTGGAACATATGTTTATCTCACACTCAGCACGACGAATTCTCATATTAGTTTCAAATGCTGAAGAGTTGATTGATGCTTTACAAGTGTATGTTCATGTACCTAATCCAACTATGGCTCGAATATATTGGAAGACAGACAACCGTTGATAGCGCAAGTTAGATTTAGATCTTTATCTGTAACTGTAGTAGGACATGCCATTATTGTATCACTTCTACTTTCTTAAGGTCAACTTGGATACCATCCTTACCAACCATACTCTCTTAGAGTTGGTAAAACTATCTTTAAATGTTGCTATGATCCTCTGAACTCTCCAAACATATTAGTATTTCGTTAATAAAGACAATAATAAATTTTTCTAAGAATAGTTTAAATACTCTATTCATTAAGTCCATAAATGCAGCTAGGGTATTTGTCAAACTAAATGACATCACCAAGAACTCATAATGGACATAATGATTCTTAAAAGAAAATTTTCGAATATCCTCTTCCCTTATCCTTAATTAATGATACTCATATCTCAAATCAATTTTTGAAAAAATACTGAGCAACTTGTAACTGGTCAAACAGATCATCTATATGAGGTAATGGGTATTTATTCTACATTGTCACCTTATTCAACTGTCTATAATCTACGCGCAATCGTAACGATCCATCTTTTGTTTTTCACAAATAATATTGAAGCTCTCCAAGAAGGAGTACTACAGTATAAAAATATCTTGTTCAACAAGTCTTACAAATAATTCTTCAATTCCTTGAGTTTAGTCGTTGCCATTCTATATGGGAATATAGACACTTGTTAGGTTCTAGGAAATAAATCAATACCAAATTTTATTTTACGTTTCAAGGTAATCTTGGCAATTCCTCAGGAATTACATCAGGAAATTCTTTAACCAATGGAACTTGATTTACATTGGTATATTTTATATCAACTTCTCCCACCATTGCCAAATATCCTTGGCACCTTTTTGTAATAACTTATAGGTTGCTAAAACAGAGATTAGATTTTAGGTACCTCACTATAGTATCCTTGTATTAAGAAAGAAGATTCTCTAGGAATATTGAATTTAATCATCTTCGGATGACATTCTAAAATGGCAGACATGTTGTCAACCAATCCATTTCTAATATCATAACCATATCTAGACATTCAGGTAAAATGGATATTATATTCAGAAATAATCATATTTGGCATTTGTCTCAATTCTTTAAATTCTCTGGGACACTTATCCCTTTCACTTTCAAGTAGTAATTGACCCATAGATACCTTTTAAGATGTCACAATATTCAATCAACTTTATACGAGGAAATTTAATAACTTGGAATAGAAAGGAAATTAAAACCCTATAGAATCCCTCAGCAGCACTTGAAGTATAAATATGTCCGACTTATACCCATACTAAAGGTCCTACTAAAGAATCCTTTACTCCAATAGCCACAGAGAAACCTAATGCTCTGATACAAACTTATAATGCCCCCAATTTTCGAGCACGTGAAACAAACATTTTTTTTCCGCAATCAGATATTTTTCATAGCATTCATTACACTATTTTTTGTCATAGAAATAGATACATATAGGTTCTCTCATGTATATATATTACACAGACCAAGTTATAAATGTCAAAATAACAACAGAAGCAGAGATCCTGCCTGTGGCGTTCAGAGCACACTCTAGAATACAAACACAATATAATTCAAAACTGTAAGCCTTGAAAGCAACGTAGACTTACTCAAAGAATATGTCACCTAACTGATCACTTATCTACAGAATCAGACTCTATATTCTTATATGAAAAATGTGGAAATATCATGTAGTGAGTTTGACAACTCAGTGAGCAGATAATACCTCATATGACCTCTTAAGTCAGCATATGGATGTACTCATGTTTTAAAATTTGTCACATAGAAAATACAATTCAGAAGTACATCCATATGAAACCCGTATTTCAAATATTCTCAAATAAAAGGATATTCAGATATCCAAAATTATATTCAGCACGGTATATTATTAAACAAATGTTGTTATGCTCAGCTGTATAAACTGTAGTAAAATATTAAGCTTTTGAGATAAAGTTATAACTTTTAAAATGACTTGCCTCATTCGACGATCTGGTCAACCCAATTTAAAATGACCTGCCTCAATTGGCGATCTGATCAACCCACACACTCAATTCACTCATTTTCTATACGCATAGTGACTGATCGACTACAGTCACAATAGTGATCAGGGAATGTAAGTTCATCACTCATTTGCCTCCTCACATTACCACTGTCACCCGGTTGGAGTGGCCCTCCCT
Source organism: Gleditsia sinensis (assembly GCA_037074535.1). Taxonomy (NCBI): domain Eukaryota; kingdom Viridiplantae; phylum Streptophyta; class Magnoliopsida; order Fabales; family Fabaceae; genus Gleditsia; species Gleditsia sinensis. The sequence continues at coordinate 31,435,227 of CM073473.1, read as the reverse complement.
TGGCTCACTCAGGCTAATAGGGCGTCTCCTATTCGGTACTGTCATAAGCCATACAACCTGTCGATATTCATCCATACATATAAATACATATATATAAATGCATATTCATCAAATGCAATGTAAAATTATCAAGCAACTCACCATGAGCTTTACGCTTGCCATTCAATCATAAGCAGTAACTTTATAGTGTTACAAATCAATACCTCATGCACATAATATTCACTTTATCAAATAATAATAAATACATTTAGAACTACATATTCAATGAGTTTCAAAATCTATTTGCAAAACCATACTCTTCTTGAATTATGTGCCAATTCGTAAGTAAAACAGATATTTTAACACATTTCAGAAACATATAAAAGTGTAAATATCTTATAAACATAATTAAATACACGTTTAAAGATCAAGAAGAGTATAGGGCAAGTCATAGAAATAATTATCCACTCACAAGTCAGGGCTCCAGGTTACACAGCCCCAAATGTAATTTTCCAAGTCAGATATCATCAAATGGATCTCAAAAAGGGGTCCGGAGGGTCCAAAAACCTATGAAATGACTCTAGAAACATGGTCACTATTTACGAATGGAAAATACTATTCATGTCGGCCAAAATTACTATTCACCGTCGAAAAGTACTATTCACGAAGGACAAAAAGTTGTCAGATGATTGAAAGATTTCGTATCCTAAGGTTTATCTAGCTCTTGAATCTATCTATGGTATTAAGTTTCCAATTTGAGGTCTCTGAGTAGAAGTTTTAGAACTTACCTTTTTCTAAGATTTTCTACTTTCGATCTGCAGCGATTTTGCGACTAATTTAAAAAATTGTTTGGTCAAAATTATAGTATACTCCATCCTAAATCCAATGATACCCCTAGGTTTGAGACTGGAGGTCTGTAGACACTCCAAATCTAGAGAGAAAACTTGGAGGTTACTACTCATACTATTCATACTATTCATGGGAATTTCACAGAACACACTGCCTTTCGGTTCGTCTCCCCCTCCCTGTTTTCTTTATTATTATTATTATTATTATTTAATAATTAAATATTTAAGATTATTTTTATTTTATTTTATATATATTCATATAAATACTGTTTTTTATCCTAAAACATCCCAACAATTTCTAAAAATTTATATTATTGCAAAACTTTAGTTGAACTCCTAAATCATGACTTTTCATGATAAAAATTTTAATAAAACAAATCACAAAATAAATATCTTTATGCATAATAAAAGAAAGAATATCTCTAAAAATAGAACAAAAATTTATTAGAGGCCAATATAATTATTTTAATTAAAAATATACTTACTTTTAGCAAAACATAATCATTTAAAGTAAAAATATATTTTTTTATTGTAAAATATTTTTATTTAAAAATTACGGGATATTACATGTTTCATGGCCGTGTTCCCCTCGGTGTTTCCCTCTCAACATGGCCGTGTTACGCACAAACCCGCACCAAGCATGGTCGTGCTTCGGGTCGTGTTCCGTATTTTTTCCCATTTCCAGATTTCCAGCCCAGAGCACGGCCATGCTCTGGGCACGAAACTCACCAAAAACTCTATTTTTCTCCCAAACCAGCCAAGAAAATCCAACAATAAATATATCAATGTTTTGAGCATGAAAAACACAATTTTTTCTAGAGCATATAACCACCAAAAACATGAATTTAATCTCAAAACTAACTACACAAAATTTCTCAAAATCACCATCACCTACATATAAATGAACTACAGCCATAACCACCATAAATGATTCAATAACAGCTCTAACTACCTTCCCACATCCTTAAATGCACACATATAAATCAACCATTAAGCTATCCAACTAGAAATTGTAAAGGAGGATGTTGATCTTACATTCTCTTCTTCAAAAAACTTGTTTCTCTTACTAGTTTCAGCTACTTCCTCTCTTTAGAAAAACTTCACCAACTGCATATTTTTCCCACCATCATGAGACCCAAGAGATTTCCATGACTCAAACACAAGATTAAGGAAGATTTCTTACCTTTTTCCTTCTTCTCCTTCACTTTCTCACTCCACTTCTTCTTCTCTTTCTTTCTTCTTCTTCTCTCTTTCTCCCTTCTTGCCGTGGGTGTCTCTCTCTTTCCTTAGGCTGGATTGGCAACTTGGTCACCAAGTCTTCAAGAAATATTAAAATAACATTGGCTTCTTCAAGAAGCCACCTTTCCTTAACCAATACCCATGCTTTATCTAAGTATTTCCAAAATGCCACTCCATTACAATATGACCATTTGGTTGGCTAAGGCCTTGTTTGGGTGAAGAAAAAGCTTACCATGTGTTTAATTCCTTCTTGAGCCTTACTTCAATGGATTTTTGTGCAACTTTCTTCATGACTCCCTATCTCTATTCTTATTGTCCATCTATGGTCCTGTAGACAAAGAAATTACTATCTCATCCTTAAACATTTCTTCCAAAAATGAGAAAATCCTTATTAAATATTCGCAATTATTTCCTCATAACTACCCTATTTAACCCTTTTTAATCCTTCCTTAATATTCCATTTTGTGAATATAAATAACAGAATTTCGGGTGTTACATATAGCACATCACTTTAAAGATTTTCTCCAGTTCCCTTATCCACCTTTCAGCTAGAATCGGGTCAAAGCCACCTTGAAAAGAAGGTGGTTTAGTCCTTAAGAACTCGGATATGCCGTAATCATTCTCTCCCATCCGATTATTAACACCATTCTCACTATTCGGGCTGTTAGCATTCTGGAGGTATTGTAGAATTTGGTTGGTGGTTGTAAATTGGTCTCAAATTGCCGTGGCAAGGTTGTATAGGGTTTTCTCTGTATTGTTTGTCAGATTCCTCTTTGGTGGTTCCATTTCCTACTCTGGAAAAAATTAAGTTATGTTGCTATTGAGGTGATCAAACCCAATAGTTAGTTTCAAAATATTTAATGTCAGTCATAACACCACCTCGGCATATAGATAGAAAACACTAGTAATTTCTTACCTATATGAATTCACTGATCCCCTACATAGCACAACCACAACATACTCACGACACTATAAGATAATTTCAAATAACCATCCATCCACTGGCCATCTAGAATCGACCTGCTCTTATACCAATTATGTAACAACTCCATCTTTTTAAATTTATATATTTGTAAAATCCCACAAAGTCATTACCTCTTTACTTCTAACTATTTAACTCATAATAACACTCAATTAAATTAACTAAATATAATTAAGGTTTATGAAATACCATTAACACTTATACAATTCTGAGTTCACATATACATTATTAATCAAAACATCTATACAAAAATCAAACACATATAAGTCTACATTTTATTCATCCATATTGATTAGTTCTAGAGATACGAGTGTGGGCGGTTGCACCTTCATCGAGATCTTAGCCAACTCGACCCATTGTACGCTAAAAGCCGGTCATAGAGAATACCTGCATAACTTAGTTTTCTGAACATGATATGAAAATATAGTGAGAATTAAATCCCAGTAGGTTCAACAATAAATCATAATCATCATTAATAATGCTTGTCATGTCATGTTCATCTATATAAGCTACAACAATTATTTTAGGTCACATGAATGCACTTTATCTATGCACATGAAAATCACACAATAATGACATGTATGGCATGAATAACTATTTATAGAATATCATATGATGGCTATCAACTTATTTTCATATCAAGCTACCCTGGTCAGGGTGAGTACTTTTTAATCGCCAAAATCAGATTTTCTCATTCCGTTTGACATGGCACACTTGCTCTTTCATTTCTCATTAACATAATCATAGTCATTGGTAGGGCATTCCCTACTGGTGCACCACATGGACCACCGTGTGACCGTGCTCATTTCTTTTCTTTTCACATTAATTGGCAAAAATATGATTTCAATAACAAGCATGTTCATTAATCTCACATGCCATAATTTTCCTCAAAATGTAATTATTACCAAAAATCATTAGTAATCATGCCATGAACATAATCGTTTCAAATATCACTATATAAAATATTTTCATGTCAAAATTACACACTTAAGATGGTAAGGAGTTCATGCAATGACAATGACTATGGCATACACTAGTCATTTATTATTTTCATTTATAATATTCTTCTTCTTTATTATTTTTCTCTATCACTAAACAGAGCATAACACCCTCATTTTAAATCTAATTGAGGTGATCTTGGTGTCAATTGAAAGATAAGACAATCCTTTAAAAACCTTATGATGAATATTTTAGTGAAACCTTAAGTAATCATAGTGTTACTACTCCCTAAAATTCAATGTCATTTCTTTTCGGGTAGGTTCAGACCTCTACCTACTAATCTAACCATATCTCCTTCATACGAACTCCAATTGAGGTGATTCTAAATCTTATGAAAAGATAAGAAACTTATATACAACTTTCATGTTTATCATTTCTTCAAATTCCTTACTAATTACTCCAAGAAAATCAAAAACAAAAAACACTTACATTTACCACCTTGGATTCTAGATTGATTCTAACATTTATTCATTAATCAGTCATATCTCCCTCGTATGGACTCCAAATTAAGTGATTTTAGAACTTATAGATCTGTGATACATATATCTATATTTGTTATGTCGATAATTTTCTTTAATTTCCTAGAGTTTGCCAAAACATTCAAACACAACTTCATACTTAATCTGACCATATCTCCCTCATATTGTTTCCAATTTAAATGATTTCAGTGGCTAAAAATTTGTGAGACATATATCTATATTTCTCATGTTCAGCATTGCGTTTAATTCCCTATAGATTTATCCCAGAAATTCAAACACAGAAGCATACCTGATAGATTCTTCCCTGGTTAACCATTTTCTTAACACTGCTTACAAATTGGGCAATATCTCCCTCATTTGGACTCCAATTAAGTCATTCTAGTGGCTAAAAATCCGTGAGACATAGATCTATATTTTTTATGTTAACCATTTCTTTTAATTCATAACCGATTCTTCACAAAATTTCAAAAACAGAAGCTTCCCTGGTTACTACGAAATCTAGTTTCCTAACCAAACCTTTCCTAAACATCCTCTTCCATTTTCTTCCTAATTTACATATAATCATATTCCATCAATTTTTCACTACATTCAAATATACAAAATAGCAGCATAAAAATCTTAAATTTTAACCATCCATAGCCATACCTATGCAGAACTTTCCACACTAATCGAAATGTTCAAAATATCTATCATATGCAAAATAACATGTAACATGATATAGCAACATCCATGACCAATCATCAAAGTAGCAAATATTTAAATTTCATCAAAGTTCTAAGATCAAAATCCCATATAAATGTTACAAATTTCAAAGCTTTTCTTCAAAAAGAGATATTGTTAAACCTACCTAAAGATCTCCCTAGCTCACTTAGTGAATTCTTTTTCTTGTTTCCTCTTGAAAGAAGTAGCAGGATTCCTTCCTTCCCTTAACTTTTATAGCAACTTAAATAAAAGAAGGAGGATGAGTTTTGAACCCCAAGGATGAAGAGAAAAGATGGATTCAAGTGGAGATTAAACTAACGTACCTTGAGTACTTAGTCCTCTAGACTTCTCCTTCTTCTTCCTTCCTTTCTTTTCCTCTCTTTCTCTCCTTTCCTCACTCTACCTTGCTTATATTTTTTCTTTCCTTCACTTGAACAAAATTATACTGTTATAAGAATGAGTTTTGCTTAAATAATCTATCAAGTGGTTCACCTTTCATGATCATGGGTCTATCTTATCACAATTAGGATGCGCTTGGTTGTTTTATTGGGGAAAGACAACTCATGTTCTTGTATTCCTCTCCATTAGTCAAGATATGCATAGCAAAATGACATTTGTATTTTGAAAATTATGATAAAATGTTCTTAAGACAAGGGACAAGGTCCTTTTGATTTAGGGATTCATTTCCTTTTTCTTTTGCCTCATTTAAGTGCCTTTCTAGGTGGCAAATTTTCAGCCATTGGATCTCCCTAGCTAGGCTGAAATTATTTATGTAGGATAAGAATATTTTTTCATAATGCTATGTGTTATTATCCACTTGTTGAAATTATGAATGTAGGATATAGATGTTTTATCCTAATGCCATGTATTATTACCTACTTCTTGAAATTATGAATGTAGGATATAGATATTTTTTTAATGCTATGTGACCTAATATTGATTATTATTGCACTACTATTTCCTTACATGATTCTTATTTTTTCCCTCTTGGATTTGGGCTTATTCTTACCCATTTCCTTTGCTTTGGCTAAAATTCTACCTTTCATGGAGGGCTTGGTCACATTTTCATAATTTTTGGACTATTGGTCCAACTTCTATATCTTAGTCCAAGTCTATGTTTTATTTCTTTCTTGAGCTATCCAATTGGCTTGCTAGAAACTTATATGAAGTGAAAAAAAACTCTATATGAAGTGTCCATAGGTGAAAGGCCAATATATGGTTGAAGATGTTAAACTTAGGAACTCTAATTCTCGAATTAAGAAAAATTACCCTAATCCAATCTTTTTGAAATTTTAAGACCCTTACTTACTTAACAAAAATTTATTTTCCTTACCAAAGAATTTCACCTTTCTTTAGTATGTTATTTCTAATTGTTCCTATTAGGTTTTCTCTCTTTACCTATTCGCTTAATGTTAGAAACATTTTCTATGCATACACATAAGGTGAAGAATTTCTAAGGATTATATTTCCTTAGATATCTAAAAATTGTCTAATAAATTTATTTTTTTAATTAAATATTTATGTACCTTTATTAATAAAAGAAACAAAATTAGAAATGTTACATTAAATATTTATGTACCTTTATCAATAAATGAAACGAAATTAGAGATGTTACAATTGGCGTCATTGTAAAAAAAGAGTAAAAATGTAAACCAGTTAATTGCTGAAGAGGGGCAATCAAATTATTTGTCTTGTATTCCCAATGTTCTTATCAGTCAACTATCAGTATTATTAAGTTGATCAACTATTTTGAGAATTTTTAATTTGAACTTGTTCATTTTACAGTTGATTGATTATATCTGTTTGAAGCAAACAATTGTATTTTACCAGTTAACTACGTGTTCTTTGTTTTTCACAAACTTTTATAAGCTCAGAAATGCTTCTTTTTAATGTGATATTCTTCCACTGAATAACAGTAGCTTTGAATTAAATTTTGGCACATATATTCAAAACTTGCAACCACTAATTCTTGCCGAATATAATAGCTAGATTTTGTTTATAGCTTTTCAAGAATTATGACCACCGATTTTAATTTTCTTTCAATGCTTTGTCTAAACTTCTGACTTCTTATTTTGGCACCATGCTATATTATATATTCCACTTTTTCTACTGCATCGTCCCTCATTAATGTTTGGTATTAAATGTAAGGTTCTTTTTCCTTATTATAAGGAGGGTTAATTTCTTTTTTTTGAATCTCAGTTATTATGGTGTCCAATTGGTTAGTAGGTTAAAGTATTGAGAATTTTGAAAGGATTTATCTAACAAAGAATGTATTTGAAAAAAAAATCTTTATATCAAGTATGTATAACTGTGTAAGTTGACAAATTATTTGCAAATTAAAAAGAATAATGAGTTTACAATATATACTGATTGAGTACTAAGGTATGAAGAATACCAAAGTTTACTTAATGTAGTTGAGTAGGGAAAGGAGAATATTTTGAGAACCATGTCCAAAAATAATGTAAAGTGATCATGGTATTTGTATTAAGGGTTTATACCATGCTAAGTTGAGTCTAGTATCTAGGATGTGAATTATGTTGAGATTGAAAATTCACGTGTGAATAATTGTTGAGAAAAGAGATTTCAGAAGAAGACATAGATTGTGAATATGATAACCCCAAGGAAATAAGGATATACTAAGATGTGAAAGAATTGTACTAGTATAATGGTAAAAAGAAGATACAAGTGATATTTTTTTTCGTTGTTTGGTGTGTTAGTAAGTAAGAATTGAATATATTGTTTTAGGAGAGTTATTCAGGAAACCTTAAGATTTTAGTTAAATTATATTATAGCTAATAGTAAATCTAAATGATGTGTTTACGAAGTTATGCTTTAGGTATCTTTATATAATTTTGGTGAAAGTTGGGCAAAGTTATTTATCCTTAGTTGAATTTGTTAATATCAGTAATAACCAAGCCAATATACAAATGACACCATTTGAGATTTTATATGAAACATCGTAGGTCTTCTAATAGGTGATTGAGTTGAGTAAAGTTAAATTTTTGGAATGTAATTTGGAATAACATACAATAGATAGAATATGACTAACATAAATTGATGATGCTAGTTTGGAGAGTGTAACATCCCTAATTTCATTTCTTTTATTGATAAAAGTACATAAATATTTAATTAAGGAAAGAAAATTTATTAGACAATATTTTAGATATCTAAGGAAATATAATCCTTAGAAATTCTTCACCTTATGTATATGCATAGAAAATGTTTCTAACATTAAGAGAACAAATAAAGAGGGAAAAACTTAATAGGAAAAAAAATTAGATATAACATACTAAAGAGATGCAAAATTCTTGGATAAGGAAGATAAATTTTTAGAAACAAGTAGAGGTCTTAAAATTTCAAGAATATTGGATTAGGGTAATTTTTCCTAATTCAAGAACTAGAGTTACTAAGTTTAAAATCTTTACCCATACATTGGGCTTTTACCTATGGACCAAGCCCTCCAAGAAAGGTAGAATTTTATCCAAAGCAAAGAAAATGGGTAGGAATAAGCCCAAATCCAAGAGAAAAAATAAAATAAAATAAATTAGGTGATGACAAAATAATGTAATAATAATAAAGATTAGGTTACATGGCATTAAGACAAAAATTTAGCAAGTGGTGTGATTCTACATTTATAATTTTGGCAAGTGGCATGATAATACAAGGCTTTAGGACAAAAACATCTATATCCTACACTCATAATTTTAGCAAGTGGTATGATAATACATAGAATTAGGACAAAACATTCATATCCCACACAAATAATTTCAACCAAATAATGGAGATTCAAGGGCTAGAAATTGGCCACTAGGCAAACCTATCATACTTGATTAAGACAAAAGAAAAAAGAAATGAATCCCTAAATCAAAGGGACCTTGTCCCATATCTTAAGAACAAATTATCATAATTTTCAAAATACAAATCTCCTTTTCCTATGCATATCTTGACTAAGGAAGAGGAAGACAAGAACATAAGTTGTTTGTTTTCCAAAAATTCAACCAAGTGTAATCTAATTGTGATAAGGTAGACCCATGATCATGAAAGGTGAATTATTTGGTGGTCTATATAAGAAAACCCACCTTTACAACATTAGAATTTCGTCCAAGTGAGGGAGAGGAAAAATAGAAGCAAGGTAGAGTGAGGAAAGGAGAGGAAGAAAGGAAGAAAGAGGAAGGAGAAGTCTATGTGTATCACGGAATTTTAGCCACTGGAAGCATTCAATTTGGAGTCCATATGAGGTAGATATGGTTCGATTAGTAGTCAAAGGTCAGAAAATGGTTCATCAGGGAAGAATATGTTAGGATAGCTTCTGTGGTTTATTTTCTGGGAATTATCTATAGGGAATTAAGATAAATGGTAAACATAAGAATTAATGATATATGTGTCACGAAGTTTTAGCCACTGGAATCATTCAATTCGGAGTCCATATGAGGTAGATATGGTCCGATTAGTAGTCAAAGGTCAGAAAATGGTTCTTCAGGGAAGAATATGTTAGGATAGCTTATGTATTTTAATTTCTGGGAATTATCTGTATGGAATTCAAATAAATGGCTAACATAGGAATTATAGCTATGTGTATCACGGATTTTTAACCACTGGAAGCATTCAATTTGGAGTCCATATGAGGTAGATATGGACTGATTAGTAAGCAAATGTCAGAAAATTGTTCATTAAGGAAAAATATGTTAGGATAGCTTCTGTATTTTAATTTCAGGGAATTATCTGTATGGAATTAAAATAAAAATTTAACATAAGAATTATAAATATGTATGTCGTGGATTTTTAGCCACTGGAATCATTCAATTTAGAGTTCATATGAGGTAGATATGTTCCAATTAGTAAACAAAGGTCAGAAAATGGTTAATCAAGGAAGAATATGTTAGGATAGCTTTAGTGTTTTAATTTCTGAGAAACTTCTATAAGGAATTAAAATAAATGGTTAACATATGAATTATATATTTATGTGTCACAAATGTTTTGCCACTGGAATCACTTAATGTAGAATTCATATGTGGGAGATATAGTCAGATTAGTAAGTAAAGGTTAGAACCTACCCGAGAAGAAATAATATTAAAATTAAGGGAGTAATAAAACCAAGATTAATTACTATTTTCTTGATATGATTAACATAATAGTTTTAGATAATTGTCTTAGATTTCCATAGACACCAAGATCAACTCAATCGGAGTTAAAATAAGAGAGTTATGCTCTGATTAGTGAGCAAAGGTCACAGAACATGGCCAGGCCGTGTTCTGGTTGCTTCAAGCACGGGTTAGCCGTGTTCGGGGCTATTTTTGAGTATATTTGAAGTATTTTTAAAGTAGGGCCGTGTCCTAGAACATGGCCAGACCGTGTTGGAAGCTAGTGAAGCCTATTTTCAACATTTTTCTACCCTAGATAAACCTCTTTAACTATAGGGTAATAGTAGAAGTCAAATTGGAGAAAAATGCTCTATAGATTTGTAAGAACATGTGTTAGAAATGATATAAATAAGAAGAAATTGACTAAAGGCCAAGCATAAAGAAAATGAAGAGATGAAATTAATATTTAAAAAAGAAGACGAATCTTATAAATGAAAATAATAAATGACTAGTATATGCCATAGCCATTGCCATTGTATGAACTTCTTACCATCTTAAGTGTGAAATTCTGACATGGAAATATTTTATAAAGTGATATTTGAAATGGTTATGTTCATGGTATGATTACTGATGATTTATGGTAATAGTTATATTTTGATGAACATACTTGTTATTGAAAGCATATTTTTGGCTATCATTGTGAAAAGAAAAGAAATGAGCACGGTCACATGGCAATTCGTGTGGTGCACCAGTAGGGGACGCCCTACCAACGGTTATGATCATGTTAATGAGAAAAGAAAGAGAAAGTGGGCCATGTCGGACGGAGCGACAAAAGCCCGTATCGGAGAATAAAAAATACTCACCCTGACCGGGGTAGCTTGACATGAGAATAAATTGATAGTCATCATATGATATTCTAAAAATAGTTAATCCTGTCATACATATCATTACTGTATGATTCTTATGTGCATAGATATAATGCATTCATGTGACCAAAGATATTTTCTGTAGTTTATACAGCTGAACATGAGGTGATGAACTATATTGATGATGATTTATTGTTGAACTTACTGGGATTTAATTCTCACTATATTTCCATATCATGTTCAGAAAATTAGTTATGCAGATTTTTCTATAGCTCTGGCTTTTAGTGCACGTTGGATCGAGTACTTTATGTTGGGCAGATCCCAGAAGCAAATAAAATGTTTGTGGTCGAGTTGGCTTAGATCCTGGTGAAGGTGCAACCACCTGCACCTGTATCTCCGGAATTGGTCAACCAGAATGAATAAGATGTAAATTTTTATATGTTTGATATGTTGTACGTATGTTTTGATTAATGACATGTATGTGAACTCTGTATTGTATAAATTAAATAAATGTTATATTGAGTTAATTTGTAATGAGGTAATAACTTCATGGTATTTTTTTTTAAAAAAAATTGATACTTAAATGGAGTTGTTACATAATTTGTATCAGAGATGGTCGATCCTAGATGGCCAGTGGGTGGATGGTTATCTGAATCGATCTTATAGTGTCTTGAGTATGTTGTGGTTGTGTTGTGTAGGGGATCAGTGATTCATATAGGTAAGAAATTATGCTGTGTAGGGGATCAGTGATTCATATAGGTAAGAAATTATTAGTGTTTCCTATCTATATGCCGAGGTGGTGTTATGACTGCTATTAAATATTTTTGAACTAACTATTGGGCTTGATCACCTCAATAGCAGCATAACTTTGTTTTTGCCACAGTAGGAAATGGCACCACCAAGGAGGAATCCAGCAACCAATGCAGAGAAAACCCTGCACAACCTAGCCACGACAATTCGAGACCAAGTCATGACCACCAACCAAATTTTACGATATCTCCAGAATGCTAATAACCCAAATGGTGAGAATGGTGCTAACAACCGGATGGCTGGAAACAATAATGGCATATCCGAGTTCTTGAGGACTAGACCACCTTGTTTCTAAGGTGGCTATGACCTAACGGTAGCCAAAAGGTGGATAAGGGAATTAGAGAAAATCTTTGAAGTGATGGGCTGTACTGAAGAGCAGCAAATTATTTTTGCTGCATATATGTTAAAGGATGAAGCAGAATACTGGTGGCGTAGAGTTAGAGAACTTTTAGCTCATCAGGGAAGATAGATCACCTGGCAAGTGTTTAAGGACATTTTTTTTGAAAAGTACTTTCCAAGTACTGTACGAGCAGAGAAAGAGATTGAATTTCTCCAACTCAGGCAAGGCAGCATGACCGTGGACCAGTATATCACAAGGTTCGAGGAGCTATCTAAGTTCTCCTCTTATCTGCGATATAACCCAGATGAAGCATGGAAGGCAGTTAAGTTTGAAGCGGGACTAAACCCGGAGATAAAGAGTTTAAGGGCAGTGGAGGACGAGAAGCAAAGGCAAAACCTATGGAAGAGGAAGAAAAATTTTTCCAACCCTGGAAAGAACGTAAGAAGTGGATATGGAGCTGGTAAGAGGCCATTGATTGCAGGTCCTAGACCTTTTCAACAAGACCTCGCCCCATACAAGTGCGCTAAGTGCGGACGGATGCATGGTAACCGGCCATGCTACATGGGACAAGATGTCTGCTTCAATTGCGGACAGAAGGAACATTTTGCGAAAAATTGCCCACAGAATATGGGGAAGCAGCCAGAACAGAGGTCTCAGGTGAAAGGAAGGGTTTTCACCCTGAGCGGCCAAGAGGCAGCTAAATCTTTTGAAATGATTCAAGGTACATGCTATATCTATGGATTTGCTCTTATGGTGCTATTTGACTCTGGTGCTAGTCATTCATTTATATCGAAAGAATATATTAGGAAGTTTCAATTTCCTATTTCTGAAACTCCCTATGAGCTATACGTAGTAACCCCTATAGGGGAACGGGTATTAACTTCCTCTGTATGTAAAGATTGTCAAGTCACCATCTAGGAGAAAACTTTTTCTGTAGACCTCGTCTGTTTACCTTTAAGAGGTATTGAGGTCATTCTAGGGTTAGACTGGATGTTTAGAAATCTAGTCTTGCTGAATTATTGTAACAAGACCGTTGAATTTCTACCTCCTACTCTCAAAGAGGAGGTCCAGTTATTAATGCTAAATGCCAATCAAGTTAATAGGGAGTTGAAGAATGGAGTACTTGGATACATTCTCTTGTAGTTATCAAACCTAGAAGTCAAATTGAAGCTTGATGAAATCCCAATAGCCAACGAGTTTCCTGAAGTATTTCCATCATATATTCCAGGCTTACCTCCCAAGAGAGAGATAGAGTTCTCTGTTGATCTCCTACCTGGGACAGGGCCTATCTCTATTGCACCATACCGAATGGCCTCGAAGGAACTATAGGAACTCAAGAAACAGTTGGAGAAACTATTAGACAAGCAATTCATTAGACCGAGTGTATCACCTTGGGGAGCTCCTGTATTGTTTGTTAAGAAGAAAGACGGGACCTTGAGACTATGCATAGATTACAGACAGCTGAATAAGGTGACTATGAAAAACAAGTACCCTCTCCCTAGGATAGATGACTTATTGGATCAATTAAAGGGAGCCTCCATCTTTTCTAAAATTGACTTGAGGTCAGGATATCATCAGATTAGGATCAAGGAGGAGGACGTACCAAAAACTGCCTTCAGGACTAGGTATGGGCACTATGAGTTTCTCGTAATGCCCTTCGGGTTGACGATTGCACCTTCAATTTTCATGGATTACATGAATCGCATTTTTTGACCCTACCTAGATCAATTTGTTGTAGTGTTCATTGATGACATCTTGATATACTCTAAGAGTGAGAAAGAACATGAACAACATCTCCAAATCGTGCTGTAAGTGCTAAATGAGAAAAAGTTATATGCCAAATTGGAGAAGTGTGAATTTTAGCTGTCAGAGGTAAAGTTTCTCGGACATGTCATCTCTAATAGAGGGGTAGCCGTAGATCCTTGCAAGACGGAAGCAGTGATTCAATGGAAGAGACCAAAGACGGTTACGGAAGTCAGAAGTTTCCTGGGTTTAGCAGGATACTATAGGAGGTTTATACAAAAATTCTCTCGTATAGCCTTGCCATTGACTAAATTGACCAGGAAGGGAAGTCCTTTCAAATGGACTGATCAATGTGAAGCTAGTTTTCAGGAGCTTAAGACAAGACTGACCACTCCTCCAGTTTTAATTAATCCAGACCCCACAGGACATTTTGAAGTGTATAGTGATGCTTCAAAGAAAGGACTAGGGTGTGTGCTAATGCAAGACAAGAGAGTAGTTGCTTACGCCTCTAGACAACTAAGACCCCACGAAGGAAACTATCCAACCCAAGATCTTGAATTGGTAGCGGTGGTGTTTGCTTTAAAGATTTGGCGACATTACTTATATGGAGCAACCTTTAAAGTATATTGCGATCACAAAATTCTTAAATATCTCTTTGATCAAAAAGAGTTAAATATGAGGCAACGAAGATGGGTGGAATTTCTCAATGACTACAAGTTTGAGATAAAGTATCATCCAAGAAAGGCGAATGTTGTAGCTGATGCCTTAAGTCGAAAATCTCTACACATGGGCCAGATGATGTTGTATGAGATGCAAATGCTAGAGGAGTTTTAGAATTTGAAACTGGACACTACTTTTTCCTCAAAGAAGCTAACCATTAATGGTTTAAGTATAGGGTGTGACCTTAGAGCCCAGATCAAAGAGGCTCAAGCTCACGACCAATACTTACAGGATCATAAAGACCAAGGTAATTTTTCTGTCATGGAAGATGGAGCAATCATGTATCAGGGAAGGATTTGTGTCCCTCAAGAACGAGAGTTGAGGACTAAGATCCTGCAGGAAGCGCATCAAAGTAAATACACAGTCCATCCTGGATGCACTAAAATGTACCAGGACTTAAAGATGATGTATTGGTGGCCAGGGATGAAAAAGGATATTGCGGAGTTCGTGGCGAAATATCTAATTTGTCAAAAGGTGAAGGTGGATCATCAAAAGCCAGCAGGATTTCTACAACCTCTTGAGATCCCTAAATGGAAATGGGATAGTATCTCGATGGACTTTGGTGTGGGTTTACCTAAGACTTCAGTGGGACATGACTCTATTTGGGTAATAGTTGACAGATTAACCAAATCTGCTCACTTTCTGCCCATAAAAATTAACTTTTCACTGGATCAATTGGCCCAACTGTACGTCCAGGAAATAGTTAGATTGCATGGGATTCCCTTAAATATTGTTTCTGATAGAGATCTGAGGTTCACGTCGAGGTTTTGGAAAGCGTTGCAGGAAGCTTTTGGTACTCAGTTGCGGTTCAGTACTGCCTACCATCCTCAGACTGACGGGCAGACAGAACGGACCATTCAAACTCTAGAAGACATGTTAAGGGCCTGTGTGATAGAGCAAGGTAAAGGATGGGATAAATACCTACCTTTAGTAGAGTTTGCTTATAATAATAGTTATCACTCCAATATTAAGAAGGCCCCCTATGAAGCTTTATACGGTAGAAAGTGCCGATCTTCACTATGTTGGTTTGAGGTAGGAGAAAAGAACTTGTTGGGTCCTGATCTAGTTCAACAAACCACTGAATAAATTAGGATGATACGAGACAAAATACTTACAGCTCAGAGTCGGCAAAAGAGTTACTACGATAAGAGACATAGACCTATAGAGTTTGAGGAATGAGACCATGTATTTCTGAAACTTTCCCCGACTACTGGAGTTGGTAGGTCTCTAAAAACAAGAAAGCTAAGTCCGCGATTTTTGGGACCCTACCAAATTCTGAAGAAAGTAGGGACATTAGCATATCAAGTTGCTCTCCCACCTAATTTGTCCAACCTTCATAATGTTTTCCACGTATCACAGCTGTGGAAGTATCTTCCATATTCATCACATATAATACATGATGAACCAATCCAAATAAAGGAGAACATGACATAGCAGCTAGTACCTGCATCCATATTCGACACTGACGTGAAGCAACTGAGAAATAAAACCATTCCCCTTGTTAAGGTATTATGGGAAGGTTTGGCTCTGAAAGAAGCAACTTGGGAGCTGGAAGAAGTCATGAGGAAGAAATATCCGCAATTGTTCTTATTAGGTAATTTCTGAAATTTTGAGGACAAAATTTCTTTTAGGGGGAGAGAAATGTAACATTCCTAATTTCATTTCTTTTATTGATAAAAGTACATAAATATTTAATTAAGGAAAGAAAATTTATTAGACAATATTTTAGATATCTAAGGAAATATAATCCTTAGAAATTCTTCACCTTATGTATATGCATAGAAAATGTTTCTAACATTAAGAGAACAAATAAAGAGGGAAAAACTTAATAGGAAAAAAAATAGAAATAACATACTAAAGAGATGCAAAATTCTTGGATAAGGAAGATAAATTTTTAGAAACAAGTAGAGGTCTTAAAATTTCAAGAATATTGGATTAGGGTAATTTTTCCTAATTCAAGAACTAGAGTTACTAAGTTTAAAATCTTTACCCATACATTGGGCTTTTACCTATGGACCAAGCCCTCCAAGAAAGGTAGAATTTTATCCAAAGCAAAGAAAATGGGTAGGAATAAGCCCATAATGGGTAGGAATAAGCCCAAATCCAAGAGAAAAAATAAAATAAAATAAATTAGGTGATGATATAATAATGTAATGATAATAAAGATTAGGTTACATGGCATTAAGACAAAAATTTAGCAAGTGGTGTGATTCTACATTTATAATTTTGGCAAGTGACATGATAATACAGGGCTTTAGGACAAAAACATCTATATCTTACACTCATAATTTTAGCAAGTGGTATGATAATACATGGCATTAGGACAAAACATTCCTATCCCACACAAATAATATCAACCAAATAATGGAGATTCAAGGGCTAGAAATTTGCCACCTAAAAAGGCAAACCTATCATACTTGTTTAAGACAAAAGAAAAAAGAAATGAATCCCTAAATCAAAGGGACTTTGTCCCATATCTTAAGAACATATTATCATAATTTTCAAAATACAGATCTCCTTTTCCTATGCATATCTTGACTAAGGAAGAAGAAGACAAGAACATAAGTTGTTTGTTTTCCAAAAATTCAACCAAGTGTAATCTAATTGTGATAAGGTAGACCCATGATCATGAAAGGTGAATTATTTGGTGGTCTATATAAGAAAACCCACCCTTACAACATTAGAATTTTGTCCAAGTGAGGTATATGAAAAATAGAAGCAAGGTAGAGTGAGGAAAGAAGAGGAAGAAATGAAGAAAGAGGAAGGAGAAGTCTAGGGGACTAAGTGCTCCAGGTAAGTTTAACAATATTTCTTTTTGAAGAAAACTTTTGAAACTTATAATATTTATATGAGATTTTGATCTTAGAACTTTGATGAGTGGTCATGATGTTGCTATATCATGTTACATATTGATATTGCATGTGATGTATGTTTGAATACTTAGACTGGTATAGAAAGTTCTGCATAAGTATGGCTATGGGTGGCAAAATTTTTAGCTTCTGTGTTTTAATTTCTCGGAATTATCTATAGGGAATTAAAATACATGGTTAACATAAGAATTAAAGATATATGTGTCACAGAGTTTTAGCCACTGGAATCATTCCATTTGGAGTCCATATGAAGTAGATATGGTCCGATTAGTAGTCAAAGGTCAGAAAATGATTCATCAGGGAAGAATATGTTAGGATAGCTTTGTATTTTAATTTCTGAGAATTATCTGTATGGAATTGAAATAAATGGTTAACATAAGAATTATAGCTATTTATATCACGGATTTGTAGCCACTGGAATCATTCAAGTTGGAGTCCATATGAGGTAGATATGGTTCGATTAGTAGTCAAAGGTCAGAAAATGGTTCATCAGGGAAGAATATGTTAGGATAGTTCTGTATTTTAATTTCTGGAAATTATCTGTAGGGAATTGAAATAAGTGGTTAACATAAGAGTTATAGCTATGTGTATAACGGATTTTTATCCATTGGAATCATGCAATTTGGAGTCCATATGAGGTAGATATGGTCTGATTAGTAAGCAAAGGTCAGAAAATTGTTCATCAGGGAAAAATATGTTAGGATAGCTTTTGTATTTTAATTTCTGGGAATTATCTGTATGGAATTAAAATAAATGGTTAACATAAGAATTATAGATATGTGTGTGACAGATTTTTAGTCACTGGAATCATTCAATTTGGAGTCCATATGAGGTAGATATGGTCTGATTAGTAGTCAAAGGGCAGAAAATGGTTCATCAGGGAAGAATATGTTAGGATAGCTTCTGTATTTTAATTTCTGGGAATTATCTATAGGGAATTAAAATAAATGGTTAACATAAGAATGAAAGATATATGTGTCACAGAGTTTAAGCCACTGGAATCATTCAACGCGGAGTCCATATGAGGTAGATATGGTCCGATTAGTAGTCAAAGGTCGGAAAATGGTTCATTAGGGAAGAATATGTTAGGATAGCTTTTGTATTTTAATTTCTGGAAATTATCTACATGGAATTGAAATAAATGGTTAACATAAGAATTATAGCTATGTGTATCACGGATTTTTAGCCACTGGAATCATTCCATTTGGAGTCCATATGAGGTAGATATGGTCTGATTAGTAAGCAATGGTCAGAAAATTGTTCATCAGGGAAAAATTTGTGAGGATAGCTTCTGTATTTTAATTTCAGGGAATTATTTGTATGGAATTAAAATAAATGTTTAACATAATAATTATAGATATGTATGTCACAGATTTTTAGCCACTAGAATCATTCAATTTAGAGTTCATATGAGGTAGATATGTTCCAATTAGTAAGCAAAGGTCAGAAAATGGTTAATTAGGGAAGAATATGTTAGGATAGCTTCGGTGTCTTAATTTCTGAGAAAATCCTATAAGGAATTAAAATAAATGGTTAACATATGAATTATATATTTATGTGTCACGGATGTTTAGCCATTGGAATTACTTAATTTGGAATTCATATGTGGGAGATATAGTCAGATTAGTAAGTAAAGGTTAGAACCTACCCGAGAAGAAATAATATTGAATTTAAGGGAGTAATAAAACCAAGATTTATTACTATTGTCCTGATATGATTAACATAATAGTTTTAGATAATTGTCTTAGCTTTCCATAGACACCAAGATCACCTCAATCGGAGTTAAAATGAGGGAGTTATGCTCTGATTAGTGAGCAAAGGTCACAGAACACGCCAAGCCGTGTTCTGGGTGTTTCAAGCACGGGTTAGCCGTGTTCACAGTTGTTTTTGAGTACATTTGAAGTATTTTTAAAGAATGGCCGTGTCCTGAAACATGGCCAGACCGTGTTGGAAGCTGGTGAAGCCTATTTTCAACATTTTTCTACCCTAGATGAACCTCTTTAACTGTAGGGTAATAGTAGAAATCAAATTGGAGAAAAATGCTCTATAAATTTGTAAGAACATGTGTTAGAAATGATATAAATAAGAAGAAATTGACTAAAGGCCAAGCATAAAGAAAATGAAGAGATGAAATTAATATTTAAAAATAAGACGAATCTTATAAATGAAAATAATAAATGACTAGTATATGCCATAGCCATTGCCATTGTATGAACTTCTTACCATCTTAAGTGTGAAATTCTGACATGAAAATATTTTATAAAGTGATATTTGAAATAGTTATGTTCATGGCATGATTACCGATGATTTATGGTAATAGTTATATTTTGATGAACATACTTGTTATTGAAAGCATATTTTTGGCTATCATTGTGAAAAGAAAAGAAATGAGCACGGTCACATGGCAATCCGTGTGGTGCACTAGTAGGGGACGCCCTACCAACGGTTATGATCATGTTAATGAGAAAAGAAAGAGAAAGTGGGCCATGTCGGACGGAGCGAGAAAAGCCCGTACCGGAGAGTAGAAAATACTCACCCTGACCGGGGTAGCTTGACATGAGAATAAATTGATAGTCATCATATGATATTCTAAAAATGGTTAATCCTGTCATACATATCATTACTATATGATTCTTATGTGCATAGATATAATGCATTCATATGATCAAAGATATTTTCTATAGTTTATACAGCTAAACATGACGTGATGAGCTATATTGATGATGATTTATTGTTGAACTTACTGGGATTTAATTCTCACTATATTTTCATATCATGTTCAAAAAATTAGTTATGCAGATTTTTCTATAGCTCTAGCTTTTAGTGCACGTTGGATCGAGTACTTTATGTTGGGCAAATCCCAGAAGCAAATAAAATGTTTGTGGTCGAGTTGGCTTAGATCCTGGTGAAGGTGCAACCACCCGCATCTGTATCTCCGGAATTGGTCAACTAGAATAAATAAGATGTAAATTTTTATGTGTTTGATATGTTGTACGTATGTTTTGATTAATGACATGTATGTGAACTCTGTATTGTATAAATTAAATAAATGTTATATTGAGTTAAGTTGTAACGAGATAATAACTTCATGGTATTTTTTTTTAAAAACAAATTGATACTTAAATGGAGTTGTTACAGAGAGCATGCTTCAAGCATATGTCTTCGTGTTTGATGGAAGATTTCTTAGCAAAATTCATCTATAATAAAGTGATATTTGATTACTTAAAGCCTTATGTAAGAGATGTTATTAACTTTCTATTAAATGATTCAATGGGGTCAAACTTATTGTAAGATACCATTGATAAAGTGAAATTGATTAGGAAAATAATACAAGTTAAAATGTCTATAAGGACCAGGAATTTTGAGCATTAAAAATTATCAATTGGTGACCAAATATTCTTGAAGGACTCACCCATAAAAGAGGTAATGAGGTTTGGAAAGAACGAAAATGTTCAGCTCTAGTATATAGGCACTTTTGAAATTTTGAATAAAGTAGGCATAGTGTATATTATCTAGCATTGCCATCAGGATTAAGTGATGTTGATATAGTGTCTCATGTATCAATGCTAAGGAAGTACCTATCAGATTCTTCTCATGTTATCAGATTTTAAGAAATTTAATTGGACAAAATTTTGGTTTAATTATGAGGAAAAACCAATGTCTATTGTTGGTCGACAAATGAAGAACTTATGGTTGAAGGAAATCCCTATAGTTAAGGTTATATGAAAAAGTACTCAAGTGAAGAAACTTCTTAGGAAGTAAATATGATATACAAAAGAGATGTTTCTAGTAGCTAGAGTAGTGAGGATAATAACTATAATTTATATTTTGGTTTCATTTCCTACTAGTGATAGTATGGTTTAAAATTTGGGGACCGAATTTCCTATGGGGGGAAGAATGTAACGTCTCTAAAAAAATTAGTAATTCTCATTTATATATGGATTAATAAAAGAAATAAAAGTGTAGGGATGTAATTGAAATTTTTTAAGAATGAAAATGAAAACTTGTTAATATTTTTGGGGTAAAAATATAATTTCCTAAAAGTTTAGGGGTTAAACTGTAAATAATGAAATTTGCAAGGACTTCCTCCAACAATTAACAAATTGCTATTTGGTTCCTCCATCATTTTTTAAAAATCTTCCGTAGGTTTATCGGGAGATTATTATTCACGTTTTTTCCTCTATTTTTTTCTGGATCTGGAGTTTTTTCGAGCATCCGATCTTAAAACTAAAGGTACCACTAGATTCAGGACAGAGAGTACTACAATATTGGCCGAACAATTTTTCAAATCGGCCAAAGAATCATTAGTTGACCAAGATCCTAGAGGCCAAATTTTGTAATTCGAAAGTGATTTCCTAGGTTTTTGGACCCTTTAGACTCATTTTTTAGGTCTATTTGATTAGATTTGACATGGAAAAATACATTTGAGACTGTCTAACCTAGAGCTCTGACCCTGTGAGTTGATCATTCTTCCTATGACTTACCCTATGCTCTTCTTGAATTTAAAATGTATAATTAGTTCTATTTACAAATTATTTATGCTATCATAAGTTTCTAAAATGTGTTAAAATATATGTTTTGCTTACGAATTGGCACATAGTTCAAGAAAAATATGGTTTTATAAATAACTTTCGAAATTCATTGAATATGTGGTTCTAAATGTGTTTATCATTATTTGGTAAAGTGAATATTATGTCCACGAGGCATTGATTTGTAAAACTATAAAGTTGTTGATTATGATTGAATGGCAAGCGTAAAGGTCATGGGGAGTTGCTTCATAATTATACATTGCATTTGATGGGTGTGTATATATATATATTTATTTATTTATATTTATATGTATGGATGAATATCGACGAGTTGTATGGTTTGTGATGGTACTGACAGTGATAATGTGAGGAGGTAGATAGGTGATGAACTCACGTTCTCTGATAACTTATTATGACTGTAGTCGATCGATCATTATATGTATAGCAAATGAATGAATTGAGTATATTGAGAGCTATGACATGCCTGATCATGATGTAAAAAGAGTAAATTTTCAGTGTATATATAATATCTTAATTATGCATCAACACAAGTTATGATTTTATCTCAAAAGCTAAATATTTTACTATAGCTTATATATCTAAACATAACACCATTCCTTGCTGTCTACTTGGGATTATTTGATGGTTCTGATATGGGATCCTCCTAATATTTTCATGTAAAATATTTTGATGCATAACGATATTTGATTAATGATTATACTGTGCTAAATATGGTTTTGAATATCTGAATATCTTTTGATTTAAGAATATTTGAAATGCGGGTCTCATATGGATGTACTTCTGAACTGTATTTTTTATGTAAAAAATTTTAAAATATAAGTACATCTATATCTGACCTAAGAGGTCATAGGAGGTATTATCTGTTCACTGAATTGTCAAACTCACTACATAATATTTCTATATTTTGCAGATAAGAATACAGAGTTTAGTCATTTCTCTTCAAATAGTTAACCAGCTAGATGACATAATCTCTAGGTGAGCCTACTTTGTTTTTAGGGCTCATACATTTTGGTTTATATTGTACTTGTACTTTAGAGTTTTCTCTAAACACCACATATTAGATCCTTGCTTCTGCTGGTACTTTGGTATTTATAACTTGGTATGTATAATGTGTATACATGAGAGAACATATATGTATCTATTTCTATGACAAAGAATAGTGTTATGCATGTTAAGGTAAATATTTGATTGTGGAAAGAGAAAAAAATAATTTTTTTCACGTGCCCTTAAATTGGGGGCGTTACAATACTGAGTGAGGATGAAAATAGAGACACTTGTAATAAGTGTAACACGTCTAGATGGAAATCGAAAAAAAGGTGAGAAGCGGAAAAATATGCTTAATAAAATCCTTATATACTTTCCACTTAGGCCACAGTTGCAAATGTTACTCATGTCTTTTAAGACTGTTGAATATATGAGATGACATTCCATAGACAAAAATAATGATGGCATGATGAGGCATTAGAGGGACTCTAATGGGTTAAAGAGATTTAACCTTATGAATTCGCAATTTGCATCAGATCCTCAAAATGTATGTATAGGCTGGCCACTAATGGTTTCAATCCATATGGTAACTTAAGTACATCTTATAGCGTATGGCCAGTAGTACTGATTGTAACACCCCAAATTTTCTATCTTTTTTTATGAAATAATGTGTTAGGAAGTGTCAAAAATAATGAAATGGAACATTGAAGAAACCTTAAAAAAATGATAAAGTAACTAAATGGCAAAAAAGGGAACTAGAAGAGGAGAAAGTGTAATATTCAAATTCCTTGGGACTAGAACTGAATATCAAGAAATGAGTTAGAGATATGCCTTCAGATGTGACTCTAAAGCCTATTAATATCCTCCCATTAGAAGATTAAAGCATTTGGAGATTGGAGGAAGCCAAACAAGGCCTTAGTCAAGGGGCTAGTCACAATGTAATGGGATGTCACTTTTGTAATAGTTAGGCTTTTTGAGGCTCATGTTAAGGAGAAGCAAGATTCTAGAAGCCTTAGATTAAAATAAAATTTTTTGCCTTAACTTGGAGAGGAAGTCGACCAAGCACAAAAAGAAAGAGAGGCAGCGGCCAAGGGAGAAGAGAAAATGAGAGAAACTGAGAAAAGAAGGAGAAGGAAGAAAAGAGAGAGAAAGGCAGCAAGGAAAAGATCTAAGGTGATTCTTGCATGTATAAACCTAAACCCACTCTTCTCTTCATCTTGGATGCTTTAAGAACTAATTTTCTATGGTGAAAGTGCAGGAAATTGTAGAGAAAGAAAGAAAGAGAAGTGATCAAAAGAGAAAGAAATCTAAGGAGGGTTTGAGAATAAAAAGGATTTCTAGGTTTTTGGTAGGTTTAACATTAATATATCTTTAAAAGTTCATGTATTTTGAAAGATCTAAAAGGATTTCAGATCTCTTATTTTGATGATGCATGATGCATATTTATGATTAGTTATGTAGAGTGAAAGTTTGGATGCATATGTGATATATGTTTTTGTTGAAATTGGCTTAAAAAGGGTGAAAATCAATGCTCTAAACAATTCGTTATATAAGTTATGATTTATGTGAAATTTGGAAAAATGTCTAGCACATAAGTTGTAGCCCTATGTTTTAAATTTATAAATCCTTTGGAACCACTTTAATCGGATTTGAAATAAAAGAGATATGCATTGATGAGTGACAAGAGGTCAGATATAACGTACAGAGTGACGATGTTGTTTTAGGAACCCTTTTTCACCTGTTTTTATTTCTAATTTGTCAAAGATATAAACATAAAAGTTGTAGGTAATTGTATTATATTTCTATAAATACCAAAATCACCTTAATTAGAGTTAAAATGAGGGATTTATGATCTTTTGAGTGAGAGGAGGTCAGGTTAGATGAAAACTTGGAAGACAGGATAGCCTAGAACACAACTCTGTTCCAAGACACGACCAAGCCATGTTTCAGGTTGTTAATAGGTTAGAACATGTTTGGCATAATCTCAAACATGGCCATGTTACAGGGCACGGCCATGTTGTACTATCCCTAATTTCATTTCTTTTATTAATAAAGGTACATAAATATTTAATTAAGAAAATAAAACTTATTAAACAATTTTTAAATATTTAAGAAAATATAAGGCTTTGAAATTCTTCACCTTATGTGTGTGCATAGAAAATGTTTCTAACATTAAGGAAATAGGTAAAGAGAGAAAACCTAATATGAAAAATTAGAAATAACATCGTAAAGAGAGACGAAATTCTTCGGTAAGGAAAATAAATTTTTGGAAGTAAGTAAAGGTCTTAAAATTTCAAAAAGATTGGATTGAGATAATTTTTCTTAATTCAAGAGCTAGAGTTTCTAAGTTTAACATCTTCACCCATACATTGGGCCTTCACTTATGGACGTTTCATAGAGTTTTTTTTACTTCACATGAGTTTCCAGCAAGTTAAATGGATAGCCCAAGCAAGAGATATAACATAGACTTAGACTAGGATTTAAAAGTTTGACCGATAGCCCAAAAATATGAAAATATGACCAAACCCTTTATGAGAGGTAGAATTTCAGTCAATATTTCTAATTTTTCATATTATGTTTTCTCTCTTTACCTATTCCCTTAATATTATAAATATTTTCTATGTATACACGTAAGGTGAAGAATTTCTAAGGTTTATATTTTCTTATATATCTAAAAACTATTTAATAAGTTTTATTTCTTTAATTAAATATTTATGTACCTTTATTAATAAAAGAAATGAAATTAGGGATGTTACATTTCTCTCCCTCGAAAAGAAATTTTGTCCTCAAAATTTTAGAAATTACTTAATAAGAACAATTACGCATATTTCTTCCTCACGACTTCTTCCAGCTCCCAAGTTGATTCTTTCGGAGTCAAACCATCGCATAACAACTTAACAAGGGGAATTACTTTGTTCCTCAATTGCTTTACATTGGTGTTAAATATGGATGTTAGTACTAACTGATATGTCATGTTCTCCTTTATTTGGATTAGTTCATCCCATATTACATGTGAGGAATCTGAAAGATACTTCTAGAGCTATGAGACATGAAAAACATTATGTAGGTTGGACAAATTAGGTGGGAGTCAACTTGATATGTTAATGTCCCAACTTTTCTCAGAATTTGGTAAGGTCCCAAAAATCGCGGACTTAACCTTCTGGTCTTAAGAAACCTACCAACTCCAGTAGTCGAGAAAACCTTCAGAAATACATAGTCCTCTTCCTCAAACTCCAGAAGTCTATGTCTCTTATCACAGTAACTCTTTTGTCGACTCTAAGTTGTAAGTATTTTGTCTCGTATAATCCTAATTTACTTAGTGGTTTATTGAACTAGGTCAGGACAAAGCAAGTTCTTTTCTCCTTCCTCAAACCAACATAGTGGAGATCGGCACTTCCTACCATATAAAGTTTCGTATAGGGCCATCTTAATACTAGAGTGATAGCTATTATTATAAACAAATTCCACTAAAGGTAGGTACTTATCCTATCCTTTACCTTACTCTATCACACAGTCCCTCAACATATCTTCTAGGGATTGAATGGTCTATTCTGTCTTTGAAGATAGTAGGCAGTACTGAATCGCAGCTAGGTTTCAAAAGCTTCCTACAATGCTTTCCAAAACCTCGACGTGAACTTTGGATCTCTATTAGAAATGATATTTAAGGGAATTTCATGTAGTTTGACTATTTTCTAGACATACAACTAGACCAATTTGTCCAGTGAATAGTTAATTTTTATAAACAGAAAGTGAGTAGATTTGGTTAATTTGTCTACTATTATCTAGATAGAGTCATGTCCAACTGAATTCTTCGGTAAGTCAACCACAGACTCCATCAAAATATTGTCCCATTTCCATTTAGGAATCTCAAGAGGTTGTAGAAATCCAGCTGGCTTTTGATGCTCTACCATCAACTTTTGACAAATTAAACATTTCACCACAAACTCAGCAATGTCCTTTTTCATCCCTGGCCACCAGTACATCTTCTTTAAGTCTTGATACATTTTAGTGGATCCAAGATGGACAGTGTACTTAGTTTGATGTACTTTCTACAAAATCTTAATCCTCAATTCTTGTTCTTAAGGGATACAAACCTTTCCTCGATACATTATTACTCTATCTTTCGAGACAGAAAAATTACCTTGATCTTTGTGATCTTGTAGGTATTGCTCGGGTGATTGAGCCTCTTTAATCTGGCCTCTATGGTTACACTTTATACTCAACCCATTGATGAATAGCTTCTTTGGAGTAAGAGTAGTGTTCAACTTTAAATTTTGAAACTCTTTTAGCATCTGTATCTCATACACAATCATCTGACCTATGTGTAGAGATTTTCGACTCAAGGCATCAGCTATAATATTTGCCTTTCTTGTATGATACTTTATCTCAAACTTGTCGTCAATGAGGAATTTTACCCATCCTCATTGCCTCATATTTAACTCCTTCTAATAAAAAAGATACTTAAGACTCTTGTGATCACAGTATACTTTAAATGTCACTCTGTATAAATAGTGTTGCCAAATCTTTAAGGAAAAAACTACCGCAGCTAATTCAAGATCATGGGTTGGATAATTTCTTTCATAGGGTCTTAGTTGCCTAGAGGTGTAAGTAACTACTCTCTTATCTTACATCAGCACACACCCCAACCCTTTTTTTGAAGTGTCACTATACACTTCAAAATGTCCTGTGGGGTCTAGAATAATTAAAATAGGAGGAATAGTCAATCTTGTATTAAGCTATTAAAAACTAGCTTCACACTCATAAGTCCATTTGAAGAGACTTCCCTTCCTGGTCAATTTAGTCAGTGGCAAGGCTATACAAGAGAAGCCTTGTATGAACCTCCTGTAATATCTGGTCAAACCTAAGAAACTTCTTACTTCTATAACTGTCTTTGATCTCTCCCACTGAATTACTACTTTCGTCTTGCTAGGGTCTACGACTACCACTCTATTGGAGATGATATGTCCGAGAAACTTCATCTCTATCAGCCAAAATCCATAATTCTTCAATTTGGCATACAACTTGTTCTCTTTTAGCACTTGCAGCACGATTCATAGATGTTATTCATGGTCTTTCTCACTCTTAGAGTATATTAAGATGTCATCAATGAACACTACTACAAATTGATCTAGGTAGGGTTGGAAAATGTGATTCATGTAATCCATAAAAATTGTAGGTGCATTTGTCAACCCGAAGGGTATTATGAGAAACTCATAGTGCTCATACCTAGTCTTAAAGACTATTTTTGGTACATCCTCCCCCTTAATCTTAATCTGATGGAATCTCGACCTCAAGTCAATCTTAGAAAAGATGGAGGCTCCCTTCAGTTGACCCAATAAGTCATCTATCCTAGGGGGAGGGTACTTGTTTTTGACAGTCACCTTATTCAACTGTCTGTAGTCTATGCATAGTCTCAATCTCCCATCTTTTTTCTTAACAAAAAATACATGAGCTCCCCAAAGTGATACACTCAAACTAATGAATTGCTTGTCGAACAATTCCTCTATTTCTTGAGTTCTTGTAGTTCCTTCGAGGCTATTCTATAAGGTGCAATAGAGATAGGCCTGTCCCGAGTAGGAGATCAATAAAGAACTTTATCTCTCTCTCAGGATGTAGGCTTAGAATATTTGGTAGACATACTTCAAAAAACTCATTAGCTATTGGGATTTCATTAAATTTCGGTTTGACTTTTAGGTTTGATAAACATAGGAGAATGTAACCAAGTACTCCACTCTTTAACTCCTGATTGACTTGATTGGCATTTAGCATCAATAACTGTATCTCTTCTTGTGGAGTAAGAGCTATAAATTCAACGGTCTTAGTGCAACAATTTAGTAAGACTCGAATTCTAGACATCCAGTTTAACCCTAGAATGACATTAATACCTCTTAAAGGTAGACAAATGAGGTCTATAGAAAAAAATTTCTCCTAGATGGTGACCTATCAGTCTTTACATACAGAGAAAGTTAAGACCTTTTAGTCTGTGAGGGTTACTACAGATAACTCATAGGGGTTTTCAGAAATAGTATACTGGAGCTCCCTAATACATTCTTTTGATATAAATAAATGACTAGCACCATAGTCAAACAACACCATAAGAGCAAATCTATATATGTAGCATATACCTTGAATCATTTCAAAAGATTGAGCTGTCTTTTGGCTGTTCAAAGTGAAAACCCTTCCTTTCACCTGAGGCCTCTGTTTCGGCTACTTCCCTACATTCTGTGGGTAGTTCTTTGCGAAATGACCATTCTGTCCACATTTGAAGAAGACATATGGTCCCATGTAGCATAGTCGATTACCATGCATACATCTACAGTTAGTGTACTTGAATGTGGCGAGGTCTTGTTGGACAAGTCGGGGACCCGCAGTCAATGGCCTCTTACCAACTCCATATCCTCTTCTCCTTACGTTTTTGCCAGGGTTGTAAAAATCTTTCTTCCTCTTCCACAGGTTTTGTGTAGCTTGAATAAGAGAGGGAAGGTGAGTTTTAAACCCTAAGGATAAAGAGAAAAGATAGATTCAAATGGAGATTAAGCTAATTTACCTTGAGTACTAGTCCTCTAGACTTTTCCTTCCTCTTTTCTCCTCTTTTTCTCTCATTTCCTCACTCTACCTTATTTCTGTTTTTTCTCTCCCTTACTTGGATGAAATTCTAATGTTAGAAGAGTGATTTTTGCTTAAATAAATTATTCAAGTGGTTCTCCTCTCATAATTATGGGTCTACCTTATCACAATTAGGATGCACTTTGTTGCTTTTTGAGGGAAGATAAATCATATTCTTGTCTTCCTCTCCTTTAGTCAAGATATGCATAGCAAAAGGACGATTTGTTATTTGAAAATTATGATAGAATGTTCTCAAAATAAGGGGCAAGGTCCCTTTAATTTAGGGATTCATTTCCTTTTTCTTTTGTTTCACTCAAGTATGATAGATTTGTCTTTCTAAGTGGCAAATTTCTAGTCCTTGAGTCTCCTTTACTTAGCTGAAATTATTTATGTAGGATATGGATGTTGTGTCCTAATGCCATGTATTATTACCTACTATATCATCATATAGTTTGCTGAAATTATGAGTGTAAGATATAGAGGTTTTTTTCTAATGTCATGTATTATTACATACTATTTTATCACATGGCTTGTTGAAATTATGAGTGTAGGATATAGATATTTTGTCCTAATGCGATGTAACCTAATCTTGATTATTATTACACTACTATTTCATCACATGGTTCTTATTTATTTTCTCTCTCTTGGATTTGGGCTCATTCTTGCCCATTTCCTTTACTTTGGCAGAAATTCTACCTCTCATGGAGGGTTTGGTCACATTTTCATAATTTTTGGGCTATCGGTCCAACTTCTATATCCTATTCCAAGTCTATGTTATATCTCTTGCTTGGGCTATCCAATTGGCTTACTAGAAACTCATGTGAAGTAAAAAAAAACTCTTTGAAGTGTCCATAGGTGAAGACCCAATGTATGGGTGGATATGTCGTTTAGAAATTAAAAGAAATGGTTAACAAGAAAATTTAGATATATGTCTCACAGATTTGTAGCCACTGGAAACCCAATTTGGAGTTCAAATGAGACAGATATGGTTTTATTAGTAAGTAGCGGTCAAAAAATGGTTAACTAGAGAAGAATACTCTAAAATCCAATTTTCTAATCAAGCCCTTCCTAATGTTCTAGTTCATCCGTTTATTATAATCTCTTCCAATTTCTTCCTAATTTACATCTAACCATAAGATTACTCATTTTAACATTTTAATTAGATTACTCACTTAATTTAACATATTCCATAATCTATTTTTCAAGAAAACAGAAATCAAATCATGTATTATTAAGGGTGTTTCCCAAGGGAAAGGAAGCTTGATATGAAAATGATTTGATTTATATTTTCTTGAAAAGTAGATGATGGAATATGTTAAATTAATTAAAGAATCTAATTAAAATGTTAAAATTAGTAATCTTATGGTTAGATGTAAAATAGGAAGAAAATGGAAGAAGACATAATAAAATGATGAACTAGAACCTTAGGAAGGTTTTGGTTAGAAAACTTGATTTTAGAGTAACCAGGGAAGCTTCTATTTTTTCATTTTTGAGAAGAATCGGTTAGGAATTAAAATAAATGATTAACATAAAAAATGTAGATATATGTCTCAAAGATTTGTAACCACTGGAATCACCTAATTTGGAGTTCAAATGAGGACGATATGGTTCGATTAGTTAGAAGTAGTCAGAAAATGGTTAACTAGGGAAGAATCTGTTAGGTAAGTTTCTGTGTTTGAATTTCTATTAAAATTATGTAGGGAATTAAAAGAAATGATTAAAATGAAAAATATAGAGATATGTCTTATGGATTTTTAACCATGATGCGTATTTTCGCAAGTGTACGAATCGTTCAAGTAATAAAGTGTACAAAAGTACGGATATCGAACCCACAAGGAATGGTGTTACTAAGTACCGAAATTGACTAATCCTAATTTTATCTTAAAACCAAATTGTTGATTGTGTAAAAGACAAATTAACTTACAAATAAATGCAAAGAACACAATTGAATGTTTGTTCACAAATGATTAAAACGCTAAGGCATTTGATTTCGCTGAATCAATTCACTCCAATTTCATGGCATGTTATATGAGGATCAAAGCTACAATTGATGGTTGAAAAACCCAAACTTATCTAATACTCTCTCTCAAGTTATATTAGAATTACTTGTCCATGCTAATCAACTATATTTCTATGAAGATTAATCACAAACAAGCACATTATGATATAAGGAATTTCCAGGATAACCACATACATCATGCATTAGTTCTCACACTCGCATTCAACATATGGTACTTATCACAAGAAGCATTCATTACACATCTCCTCTCGGTCTCAATATAATGCAACTAATCATCTAAATTTTGGCCAGAAATTCAGAAGCATTAAGCATGGAAATAAATACTCAACTGAAAACAATGAACTCATATACCCATAACCACAAAAATCAGAGTTTCATGATTCAACTACATCATAGCCTTAGCAAAAATGAATTAGCTCATAATTAAAATAAGAACATCAACTATCTCAACTGAATACATAACTATAAAAATGAAATGAACTGCAGAAAAACAGAGCTAAGGAAAAGAGATGAAGAACTCTTGGAGATGAATACTTGGCAGCAACAATGGTGATGATCCTTCAAGAATATCCAAGCTTTCAATCCAAAATGGCTTCTTCTCCTCCAAAAACGCCTATTCTAGGTCTATTTCGCCGTCCACTCTCTCTGTACCTTATGGTATTTATAGATCCAGGGTTTTGGGGACAAATTTGGAACAAAAAGTTTGGAAAACGCGTTTGGCCACCGAAACTCGCCGCCGGCGAAGTAATTCTCGCCGCGGCGAGTTTCTGGGAAATGATCGCGCCGCGGCGAGAATATTGTCGCCGCGGCGCAATTCGTGTTTCGCCGGCGGCGAGCCATATTTCGCCGCCGGCGAAAATGATGTCGCCGGCGGCCAGATTCGAATGCAAAAATCGCGCTCTCGGGAAAATTTGCTGCATCATTCTCGCCGCGGCCAAAATATTCTCGCTGCGGCCAGACTTCCAAACCTTGAAATCTTGCTTTTCTTGATTCTAACTCAATCCCGGTCATTTGCATTTATCCCAAACTTCTCCAAACTTATGATTTTACCTGAAATTGCACTTTAAACACAAAATACCCGTGAAATGACATTTGTCGAATAAATAATCAAATAACCACAATTTTCACACAAATATCAATATTTAAATCATAACAAAAGTGCAATAATATGACTCTTATCAAACCACTAGAATCACTCAATTTGGATTCCATATGAGGGAGATATAGTCATATTAGTAAGCAGTGGTCATAAATTAGTTAACAAGGGAATAATCTGTTAGGTAAGCATCGATGTTTGAATTTCTGGGCATAATATGTAGATAATTAAAAGAAATAGTTAACATTAATATATTAATATATATATATATATATATATATATATACATATATATATATATATATATGTATACATATATGTACATATATATATGTATATATATATGTACATATATATGTACATATATATATACATATATATATACATATATATATATACATATACATATATACATATATATCTATATACATATATACATATATATATATACATATATACATATATATGTATATGTATATATATATATATATATATATATATATATATATATATATATATATGTCTCACGAATTTTTAGCCATTGGAATAACTTAAGTTTAGAGTCCATAGGAGGGAGATATATATATATATATATATATATATATATATATATATATATATATATATATATATATATATATATATATATATATATCGTAAAAATTCAGAAACGAAGAAAACAACAAAACAGCGAAACAAACGTAACGGCTCTTCGCGGGTGATACGCTCTTGACGCCACGTAGAGAATATTTTTCATGCATGGTAGTCTGACAACCAGTACGGAGCCTTCCTCTCCCTTTTCCTTACTTCCGGAACTTTCTCGTGGGCTATGGGCTCTGGTATGAGATCTTCTTTGTGGATGGATCCTTGCGTTGGGCTTGAAATGCTATCAATACCCTGCCCTTCAAAAACAACCTTGTCCTCAAGGTTGAAGTTGGGAAATAAAGCCCTGATGGTTTCTTGATCTTCCCAAGTAGCGTCTTGTGCTGCTTGGTGAGCCCATTTGATTAACAGCTGCTGCCTGGTAAGGTTGCCCACTGGGATGGCTCGAGTTGCTAACACTTGCGAGGGCTCAAGTTCAGTAGCCTTATCGTGGTCTAAGGGTTCCAAGGTCTCGGGTATAAGGGCAGCTGGATTTTGTCCCTTATATTCTTTCAAGAGGGATACATGGAACACGTTATGGATTCGGGCGTGAGCTGGTAGTTCCACCGCATAGGCCACGGGTCCGATTTTCTGAGTAATCGGAAATGGCCCATAATAACGTTGTGCTAATTTGAATTGGCCCCTCATGGTTACTGACTGTTGTTTGTACTTGTGAAGTTTGAGCCAAACTAAATCACCCACCTGAAAAGTTTTCTCTACCCTGTGCAAGTCAGCCTGTTTCTTCATTCGGGCTTGGGTCTTCTGCAATTGCTGTTGCAATTTAAGCAAAAAGTCTTGTCTATCTTGTAAGGCAACATCCACGGTATGCACAGAAGAATGTACAGCCCTGTAGTCTGGAATATGCCGTGGTTTCATTCCAAAGACTGCTTCATATGGAGACATTTGAATGGACGAATGAAAGCTGGTATTATAGGATAATTCAGCCCATGGAAGATACCAATTCCAATGGTGGGGTTTGTTATGGCAAAAAGCCCGTAGATATTGCTCCAAGCACCGGTTTACTACCTCGGTTTGGCCGTCACTTTGGGGATGGTAAGCAGAGCTATACCGGAGAGTGGTGCCACTATTTTTAAGGAGATGCTTCCAGAAATTGCTCATAAAGATGGGATCTCTATCTGATATAATGGAACTGGGAAAACCATGAAGGCGGACATATATTGCTATGAACAAGGCTGCTACGTGCGTGGCCCCAAATCCATTTTTTAAGGACCCAAAGTGTGCCATCTTGGTCAACCGATCGACAACAACCAAGATGTTGGTAAACCCCTGTGAGCTGGGCAATTTGGTGATGAAATCCATAGTTATATCCTCCTATGGACGAGTGGGGATGGGCAGAGGCTGTAGTAACCCATTGGGCTTCGTGGTTGGAACCTTAATTTGTTGACAAGTCACACACTCGGCCACGTAGGTATGGATATCATGCTTCATATTTGGCCAACAGAAATGTTCTGAGATGCGCTTAATGGTCTTTGGAAATCCTGCATGTCCCCCAAGACTCGAGGCATGGCATTCATGAAGAACAATGTTAATGAGAGGGGACCCTTCTGGTAGGTAATATTTGTCATGCAAGCGCAGGACCCCGTCTTGAATGGTGAACCCTTTGGAAGCTGTGCCTTGTTTAACTGCTGCTTGGAGGTTCTGTAGCTCCTTATTGGAGTTATTTTCCTTTTGCAATTGCTGCCAGAATGTAGAATTTATGGATGATAACCCCCACATGAATCCTACTTCGCCATCCACCTCCTCAGACCTACGTGATAGGGCATCAACCACCACATTAAACTTGCCTGGTCTATAGACGATGGTGTAATTGAACCCCATGAGTTTGCTGAGATAGTGTTGTTGCTCGGGTGTTTGTAAAACCTGAGACATCAACTCTTTTAAGCTCCTATGATCTGTGATGATTAAGAATTCCCTGCCAAGTAAGTAGTGCTGCCATTTTCGAACCGCCTGGGTGATGGCATAGAGTTCCTTCACGTATGCAGAAGCTTGGCGAAGTTTGGGGCTAAGCTGCTTGCTAAAGTAAGCTAATGGGTGGCGTTTCTGTACCAGGACTGCCCCTATACCTGAGAGGGAAGCATCTGTTTCTACCTCAAATTCTACCGTGAAATCCGGTAATGCAAGTACGGGAGCTTGAACCATTGCCTTTTTGAGGTTCTGAAAGGCCATTGTAGCTTCGGTGGTCCAGTGGAAACTATCTTTGCACAACAGTTGGGTAAGTGGTGCAGCTTGTTGGGCATAATGTCTAATGAACCTCCTATAGTAGCCCGTGATGCCCAAGAAACCCCGAAGCTGTTTGGTGTTGGTTGGCTTAGGCCAATCCACCATCGTTTGTATCTTTGCTGGGTCGGTGGACACCCCTGAAGCTGAGACTACATACCCCAAGTAGTCGATGGTAGGTTGAAAAAAATGACACTTGGATTGCTTCAAGTAGAACTCGTTTTGAACCAGCTTGTCAAATACGAGTTTCAAGTGGGATATGTGATCGGCAGAATTTCCACTATAGATAAGAATGTCATCGAAAAATACCGTGACAAACCTTCTTAAATACGGCAGAAATACTTGATTCATAATTGACTGGAAAGTGGCAGGGGCATTTGTCAAGCCAAATGGCATGACCATGAATTCAAAGTGGCCTTGATGAGTTCGGAATGCTGTCTTGTGGATGTCTGGCTCTTTCATGCGCACCTGGTGGTAACCCGAACGTAAATCCAGCTTTGAAAAGAACTTGGCCCCATGTAATTCATCCAGGAGTTCATCGATGGTGGGGATGGGGTATTTGTCCTTCACTGTGGCCTTATTCAGAGCGCGGTAGTCCACGCAAAAGCGCCACGTTCCGTCTTTCTTCTTCACTAGGAGCACGGGTGAGGAGAAAGGGCTCTATGGCTGGGACGGATGACTCCTGCTTGTAGCATCTCAGACACTAAACGTTCAATCTCTGCTTTTTGGAAATGGGGATAGCGATATGGACGAACGTTTACTGGAGTTGTGCCTTCCATCAAATGGATTTGGTGATCTTCACTGCGTACAGGGGGCAACATTTTGGGCTCTTGAAAAAGCATCTTATAAGTTGTAAGTAGTTCCTGTAAGTCAAAAGGGCTGTCGTGTGAGATAGGAGGAGGGTTGAGAGGGCCCGATACGTGAAGCTGGAACATGCAAGCTATGTTGCCTTCCAGTTTAGCCAATTTTTTTGAGGAGAGGGGCTGCAGATTAAAGGGTGTCTCCCCTTGTAGGCATATGCGTTGTCCTTTCAGCGTGAACTCCATGGTGGGCAACGGTGCTTTCCTACTATGTAACTCACGGTGTGATAACGTGATGATTGAAGTGCAAGGGTACCAGCTACTGGCCGATTTATTTGTATATATATATATATATATATATATATATATATATATATATATGTCTCACGAATTTTTAGCCATTGGAATCACTTAAGTTTAGAGTCCATAGGAGGGAGATATGGTCAAATTAGTAAGTAGAGGTCAGAACCTACCTGGAAAGAAATAACATCAACTTTTAGGGAGTAATAATACCAAGATTTCTTACGACTTCATTAAAATGTTCGACATAAAAGTTTTATAGGATTGTCTTAGCTTTAAATGGACACCAAGATCATCTCAATCGAAGTCAAAATGAAGGAGTTATGCTCTGATTAGTGAGAGAAGATCAGGCTGGATGAAAACCTGCATTAGTGGATGAAACACAACACAGAACATAGCAGTGTTCCACGACACAGCCAATGTAACATCCATAATTTCTTTTTTTTTTTTACTAATAAAGGTACATAAATATTTAATTAAGAAAATAAAACTTATTAAATAATTTTTAGATATCTAAGAAAATATAAGCCTTAGAAATTCTTCACCTTATATATATGCATAGAAAATGTTTCTAACATTAAGGGAATAGGTAAAAAGAGAAAACCTAATAGATAAAATTAGAAACAACATCCTAAAGAAAGGAAAAATTCTTGGATAAAGAAGATAAATATTTGGAAGTAAGTAAAGGTCTTAAAATTTCAAGAATGGATTAAGGTAATTTTTCCTAATTCAAGAGCTAGAATTCCTAAGTTTAACATCTTCACCCAAACCTTGGGCCTTCACTTATGGACACTTCATAGAGTTTTTCCACTTCACATGAATTTTTAGCAAACCAATGGGATAGCCCAAGCAAGAGATATAACATAGACTTGGACTAGGATATAGAAGTTGGACCGATAGTTAAAAAATCATGAAAATGTGACCAAGCCCTCCATGAGAGGTAGAATTTCAGTCAAAGCCAAGGAAATGGGCAAAAATGAGCCCAAATTCAAGAGAGAAAAAAGAACCATGTGATGAAATAGTAGTGTAATAATAATCAAGATTAGATTACATGGCATTAAGACAAAACATCTATATCCTACAATCATAATTTCAGCAAGCCATGTGATGAAATAGTAGGTAATAATACATGGCATTAGGACAAAATATCTATATCTTACACTCATAATTTCAGCAAGCCATGTAATGATATTGTAGGTAATAATACATGGCATTAGGACAAAAGTTTTTTATCCTACACAAATAATTTCAACCAAGCAAGGGAGATTCAAGGGCTGGAAATTTACCATATAAAAAGGCAAATCTATCATACTTGAGTAAGACAAAAGAAAATGAAAAAGAATCTCTAAATTAAGGAGACCTTACCCCTTGTCTTGAGAACATTTTCTCATAATTTTCAAATAAAAAATTCTCCTTTTGCTATGCATATCTTGACTAAGGGAGAGGAAGACAAGAACATGATTTATTTTCTCCCAAAAAGCAACCAAGTGCATCCTAATTGTGATAAGGTAGATCCATGATTATGAGAGGTAAACCACTTGATAATTTATTTAAACAAAAACTACCCTTATAACATTATAATTTTGTTCAAGTGAAGGAGAGAAAAAATCAGAAGCAAGGTAGAGTGAGGAAAGGAGAGAAAGAGAGGAGAATAAAGGAAGGAAGAAGAAGGGGAAGTCTAGAGGACTAAGTACTCAAGGTAAGTTAGCTTAATCTCCACTTGAATTTATCTTTTCTCTTCATCCTTGGGGTTCAAAACTCACTCTCCCTCTTTTATTCAAGCTATTGGAAAAGCTAAGGGAAGGGAGGAATCATGCCATTTCTTTCAGGAGGAAACAAGAAATAGAATTCACTAAGTAAGCTAAGGAGATCTTTAAGTAGGTTTAACAATATCTCTTTTTGAAGAAAAGCTTTGAAATTTGTAATATTTATATAGGATTTTGATCTTAGAATTTTGATGAAATTTATAATATTTGCTACTTTGATGATTGGCCATGGATGTTACTATATCATGTTACATGTTGATCTTGTATGTGATAGATATTTTGAATACTTTGGTTGGTATGGAAAGTTCTGCATAGATATGGCTATAGGTGGTAAAATTTTATGGCTTTTATGCTATAGTTATGTATATTTGAATGCGGTAAAAAATTGATGGAATATGATTAGATTGATAAAATGAGTATGGCCTTAAACACTTAGAAGAAGACCATGAGAAATTTCTGTTGGGAAACATCTTTAATAATACATGATTTCATTTCTGGTTTCTTAAGAAGTAGATGATGAAATATGTTAAATTAAGTGTAACGAATCTAATTAAAATGTTGAAATGAGTAAAGTCCATACCGAAGAGTAGAAAGTACTCACCCTGACTAGGGTAGTTTGATATGAAAATAAGTTGATAGCCATAATATGATATTATGAAAATAGTTATTCATGATATACATGTCATTACTATACGGTTTGCATGTGCATAGATAAAGTGCATTTATGTGACCTAAGAAATTTGCTGTAGCTTATACAGATGAACATAATGTGATGAGCAATATTTATGATTATTATGATTTATTGTTGAACTTATTGGGATTTAATTCTCACTATAGTTCTATATCATGTTCAGAAAACTAGTTATGCAGATTGTCTCTATAGCTCTGGCTTTTAGTGCACGTTGGATTGAGTTACTCTATTTTGGATAGATCCCAGTAATGAACAAGGTGTTTGTGGTTGAGTTGGCTAAAATCTCGGTGAAGATGCAACTACCCACACCTGTATCTCTGTAATTAATCAACATGAATGAATAAAATGTAGATATATATGTGATTGACTTTTGTACGAACGTTTTGATTAATGATGTGTATGTGAACTCAGAATTGTATCAATATTAATGATAGACCATAAACCTTAATTATGCTTGATTAAATTAATTAAATGATATTATGAGTTAAGTAGTTAGAAGTAAAGAGGTAATGACTTCATGAGATTTTACAAATATATATAAAAAATGGAGTTGTTACAGCCAGGCTGTGTTTTGTGCGGGTAAGGGCTTGTTGAAGCCTAGAGCATGGCTGTATTATAAGAAATGGCCAGGCTATGTTAGGAGCTGGTAAAGCTTATTTTCAACATTTTTCTATCCTAAATGAACCCCATTAACTATAGGGAAATAATATAAACCAAATTGAAGAATAATGCCCTATAAAATTTGTAAGAACATGTGTTGGAAGTGATATAAGTAGGAAAAAAGTGACTAGAGGCCAAGCATAAAGAAAATGAAGAGATGAAAATAATATTTAAGAAAGAAGAAAAATCTTATAAATGAAAATAATACATGACTAGTGTATGCCCTAGCCATTGTCATTGCACGAACTCCTTACCACCTTAAGTCGGTACTTTTGACATAGAAATACTTTATAAAGTGATATTTAAAAATGATTACGTTCATAGCATGATTACATTTTACCAATGATTTTTGGTAATGATTATGCTTTGATGATAAATTATGGTATGTGAGTATAATGAACATACTTGTTATAGAAATCATATTTTTGGTTATTAATGTGAAAAAAAAGAAAAAAAAAAAGACAAGCACGATCACATGGCAGTTCGTGTGGTGCACCAGTAGGGGACGCCCTACTCACGGCTATGATTAT
The DNA here is from genome assembly GCA_037074535.1 of Gleditsia sinensis. NCBI lineage: Eukaryota > Viridiplantae > Streptophyta > Magnoliopsida > Fabales > Fabaceae > Gleditsia > Gleditsia sinensis. The sequence continues at coordinate 31,394,686 of CM073473.1, read as the reverse complement.
GCTAATGAGAAAAGAAAGAAAAAGTGTGCCATGTTGGACGGAGCGAGAAAAACCCGTGCTGGAGAGTAAAAAATATTCACCCTGACTAGAGTAGCTTGATATCAAAATAAGTTGATAGCCATCATATGATATTATAAAAATAGTTATTCATGCCATACATGTCATTACTGTACGATTTTCATGTGCATAAATAAAGTGCATTCATATGACCTAAGACATTTACTGTAGCTTATATAGATGAACAGGACATGATGAACTATATTGATGATAATTATGATTTATTGTTGAACCTAATGGGATTTAATTCTTACTATATTTCTATATTATGATCAGAAGACTAAATATGCAGAATTTCGCTATGACTGGCTTTTAGTGTACGTTGAGTTAAGTTGACTAAGATCTTAGTAAAAGTGCAACCACCCATACCCGTATCTCCAAAATTGGTCAACATGGATGAATAAGATGTAGACATATATGTGTTTGACTTTTGTACATACTTTTTAATTAATGATATATATATGAACCCAGACTTGTATCAGTGTTAGCACTAGTAGGGGATGCCCTACTCATGGCTATGATTATGTTAATGAGAAAAGAAAGAGAAAGTGTGCCATGTCAGACAGAGCGAAAAAAGCCCATATTGGAGTGTAGAAAGTACTCACCCTAACCGGAGTTGCTTGATATCAAAATAAGTTGATAGCTATCATATGATATTTTAAAAATAATTATTCATGCCATACATGTCATTACTGTACAATTTTTATGTGCATAGATAAAGTGCATTCAAGTGACCTAAGATATTTGTTGTAGCTTATACAGATGAACATGACATGATGAGCTATATTGATGATAATTATGATTTATTGTTGAACCTACTGGGATTTAATTCTCACTATATTTTCATATCATGTTCAGAAGACTAAATATGCAGAATTTCTCTATGACCGGCTTTTAGCATACGTTGGGTCGAGTTGGCTAAGATCACAGTGAAGGTGCAACCACCCACACTCATATTCCCAAAACTTGTCAACATAGATGAATAAGATGTGGACATATATGTGTTTAACTTTTGTACAGACGTTTTTAATTAATGATAAGTATGTGAACCCAGACTTGTATCAGTGTTAATAGTATATCTTAAACCTTAATTATGCTTGGTTAATTTAATTGAATATTATTATGAGTTAAATAGTTAGAAGTAAAGAGGTAATGACTTCATGGGATTTTACAAATATATATATATATATATATATATGTATATATATATATATATATGTATATATATATATGTATATGTATATATATATATGTATATGTATATATATATATATATATATATATGTATATATATATATATGTATATATATATATATATATATGTATATATATATATATATATGTTAAAAAAATGGAGTTGTTACACAGGTTGTTTTTGCCCTGTTTTAGTTACAAATAGCATTAAATGAACCCCATTAACTAGAAGATCATTATAGAAACCAAATTGAAGAAGAATGCATGCAGAATGATTAGATGATATAATGTATGCATTGTTACATGATGGTAAGTGTATTAATACATATTTGTCAAATGATATGGTTATGATAACAAGTATGATATTAGTGATGTACTTGGTTAATGCATAATCATATTGTGATGGTGATGATGATTAGAAGGTCTAATGCATACATTGTTATATGATGATATATGGATTAATACATATTTGTTAAATGATGTAATGATGAGTTAACAATAAGGCTTGTTAAGTATAATGCATACATGGTTACACGATGTTAGACGTATTAATACATATTTGTTATATGATGATGACAATGATGAATATGATGTCATTAATGTAGCTGAAAATAATAACAAGATGAAATAAGATTCAGGATGACCTTTACACAAGTAAGGTGACTAGTTGGGTCATATAGCCACTCCGATCATGGTGGGTGAGCAGCCGGGGGGAATGACTCATTGATATGCGATAGTGGAGTGTGAGTAGCGGGGAGGGGTATGTATCACACCTCCCGATTGTGAAAGAGAATATAGAAGAGACAAATATCAGTGCTATGTGAGTAGCAGAGGGAATGGCTCACATTACCTTATTATTGTGAGAAGAGACAAATATCAATGCTATGTGAACATGAGGGAATGGGGGAATGGCTCATTTTACCTTGTTGTGCTATGTGAGTAGTGGGGGAGAATGGATATGTGAGTACTGGGGGGAACGACTCACATTATCCTATTGTTAAGACAGAGAAGTTGATGAGTAAGTAACCATTATGCATGCTGATTTGTTATCTTGTATATATGTGTATAATCTGTTTTTATCATACTGCCTGTAAGTAGCAGACACATGCTTTCAATAAAAAATATCTTTTTTTTAACTTATATAGTTGGATATAACACTGTGATAATTATGTATTATATGAAATTTTTAATGTTGAACCTATAAAGACTTTGTTCTCATTAATGTTTGGAGTTATGTTTAGATAAAAGTAGTTGAGATGTCGATAAATCTTCCTGTTGCTATTTTGGAGACCTTTATGCAGTAAAGGTTGTGGAGATCCCAATGTCAGCACCACCTCCTCCACCCTTTATACCTTAGGGGTGATGTGTTGTATAAGGACTTATGTTAAGTTAATGTAACTATGTCACTCAATGTTGCTCTTGTACGAACACTAATCAGTGATGTAGTCTTTGAGTGTGATGGTTATTAAATACATGTTGTTTATATACATGTGCATTATTTGATGTTTGAATTGCGATAATTTCTTCCATCATAAACCTAAGAACAAAAAAAACCGGTAATTACACTAATTCCTTACAATGTCCTTCCTTGGATATGTATGAAATAGAGTTCTTTCATTCTTTTAACGATAATTCCAAGTAGAAATTCCTTAGGAAATTATATACATGTGTTTTTACAACTATTGATAGAGGAGCTGAAGGATTTATGGTTTAATGGTGTTCAAACATATAATTAAGACATTAATAAAATATTCAATATGCATGCAACTTTGATGTGGACAATAAATGATTTTCCCGACCTTGTAACTTTATCAGGGTGTAATACTCATACTGGATTAACTTGTCCACACTGTAATTTTGACTCAACTTTTGTGCACCTCCCTCACAGTTGAAAGTCGCATTTTTTGGGCCATCACCACTTTCTAAATTTAGGTCATAAATTTAGATTGGCATGCAGTAGGTTTAATGGAAAAGAGGAAAGGAAAAACCCTTCTTTGCAGTTGAACTGACATATACATATTAAGACAAGTAGAGGATGTTCATGTTGTTTTTGGTAAAAACATAGAAGTTAAAGGTCGAGAACATAGACCTCAAGGAGCTGGTGGGGTTGAGACTCAGTAATGGTGTATAAAAGCATATTTTTTCAATTTTCATATTGGGTGAATAACTTGTTACGCCATAATCTTGACCTTATGTATATTAAAAAAATGTCTATGAAACTATCATTTACACTTTGCTCAATGATACTGGCCGATTGAAAGACCACATAAATGCACAAAGAGACTTATAGGAAATGGGTATTAAGGCTGATCTATGGCCAGATGATAACGGTATATATCCTCCTGCTTTGTTCACTAAGACAAATTGAAGTAAAGATGTCTTTCTCAGAACATTGAATAATATATTTGTGGCAGATAAATATTCAAGTAATATCTCTATATGCATTGACGTAAGACAACAAAAGATAGGAGGATTAAAAAATTATGATTCACATGTTCTTATAGAGCAAGTGTTACACGTAGCCATAAGGAAAGCACTTCCTAATTAGGTGTCAACAGTTTTGATCAAGTTATGTTCATTCTTTAGACAAGTATGTAGTCAAGTATTAAATGTGAATGAATTTCATCAACTCTAAATTTGAGTTGTTATGACATTGTGCCATTTGGGGATGTTATTCCTACCTTCATTCTTTATAATTATGGTTAACTTGATAGTTTACCTAGTTGAGAAAGAAAAGTAGGAGGACCAGTCTGATATCGATGGATGTATCCCATTGAAAGCTAAAAAAAAGTTCCATCTATGCCTTATTTTCCATTATTTGTTTCTCAATGTTTTAATGTAATTTGTACATATACTTAGGGAAGCTAAATTCTTTTATTCGGAATAAAGTAAGGCCAGAAGGCTCAATAGTTAAGTCTTATGTGGCTAGTGAAGTTTTAGTTTTTTGTTTAAGATACTTTAATGGAGAGACACGTTATTCAATTGACCTATTTGTGTGGATAATTTACCCGATGTTAGGACATTCGACATAGAAACTTTGTTCCTACCAGTAGAAAGACTAGGGAGGTTTTGAATATTACACTCTTTTCCTTTAACAATAATTGCAAGCACATTGCCATGTGCTCACGAATTGCAAAAAGTTTATCCTTACCTATAGTGAGTAAACTAAGTCAATTAACTACATTAAGGTTTACTCGATGAGGTGTCACATTCAGTTTATCTATATTGTATTATTTACAAGGAATTTAGAGACTACGTAAGGAATAGTTTAAGAAATTGAACACAATCATTCTCTGAGATAGATAAAAACGTTTATAGGGAATTTGTCTCATGGTTTTCTCGTCGTGTAAGTAGAAAAAATATGGATAATGTGTATATGAATTGATCATGATAACACTTTAAATCATCGTTTCTTTTTTTTAGATAACAAATTATGGTGGTGGTTCTCAATAAACTGACTTAAAATTCCTTACACTTAGGCCATTGGATAGAGTTAGGGGTGTTCAAAGGTTCGGTTCAGTCAGTTTTAGAGGTTTAACCAAACCAAACCGATCAAGTATTCTTTTAGAAAAAATGGACCTAATTAGTTTGATCAAAGTGTGTGAAACCAAACCACTAAAAATCAGTTCGGTTTGGTTTGGTTCATTAATTTTTTTCTTGCCTTCTGTTGTACTCTTTGGCCTGCGTACGTTTTGAGTTATTAATCCAGAGTATAAGGAGCAAACTTACCTCCGAAGAAGAATACGATGCATTTGGTCATAGTTGGCAATGACAGGATCCGTGCACATGTCTAAGTCTAGCGATTAGGTGACCAGACAGTTAAAGGCAGTGCCGATAGAGCTTTTGTGACTTGAGGTGGCAATATCTTCAGTGAAGGCCTTTGGCATCAAAACACAACGTGTGGCACGTGAGTTGTTTGCTCTGATTGACAGTTTAGTGGCATTGGAACTGCCAGTGATACCATACCATTTCGAGTTCATATATTAGAGCTGTTAACTGAGCTACTCAAGGAAGGGAGGGGTCTGAGATTCATGAAAAAAATAAAGAAGGTAGTGGAAGCTAGATAGTTTGAAGTCGTCATGTATTCATCACTATTTAACAGCTTAGAATATAAAGAAAAAATAGAAAATAGATGTCTAGTTTCTTGAACAAAATGAATTACACTTTTAATTTTATTAAGATATCGAGTGGCTCAAGGTAATAATGACAGCTGATAAAATATAGTTTACAGATGTGACTACATGTAGCACAGGGCATGGGGAACTAAATGGTCACTGTAGATAGGATAAAAGCATGCTGTTAAGTGAATTGCATTTAATATATACAGGTGAGTAGATGGAGTAGCAAAATTGAGGCAAGAAATAATAGTAAATAATTTTAATTAAATAATAAATATATTAAAAATAATATAATTTAATCGGTTGGTTTGATTTGGTTTGATTTAAATTTTTTAAAATCGAAAACTGAACCAAACCAATTAGTTTTCTCTAATAAAAAATTGATCTAAACCATTTTTAATCATTTTTTTGGATTTTGCTTTGGTTCAGGTTGGTTCAATCGATTTAGTTTGGTCCGAATCGGTTTTGTACACCCCTAGATAGAGTAAGGCATATAGTGAATACAATATAAACATATTTAAATTTTGGACATTAGACTAAGATCAAGGACAGAGAACTCAAAATAATGGAGTTTGTGGGATGTTTAGGATGAGAAGTTATGCAATTACAAGCAACAGGAACATGCATTTCAGTGGTGTCCTATATTATGGAAAATTATTAGATATTATTGAATTAAAATATGATGGATGCTTTACGGTAACTTTATTCAAGTGTATGTGGGCTAATACAACTAATTCTTGAGGCATTACAATTGATATTGTTGATTTTTCATGGTTGATTTATATTGGTGAAAGTGATGATGATGAGCCATACATCTAAGTCTCCGAGGTTCATCAAGTATACTATGTACAAGATGAAAGGAACAATAAATAAAGTATGGTTGTACATTTGAAAATTCGTGACTTATACAACATAGGAAAGAATGATGATAATATTTTATACGAGAGTGATCTATTACATGCTCAAAATTTAGATATATTATTTTTAGATAGGGAAGTCAATTTATGCTTGTCTAGGTATTAATTTTTATTAATTTTTTTAATTATATTTTATTCCACTTACAATAAATGTATCATTGTTACATGTTTATTATAGCTGAACTGATATTTTTTTTATCTTACAGGAATTATAAAGATGAGGAAGGCTATATCATTATTTACAAGCATAGCAAGTGTATCTAGTTCAGATAGTCCTCTACCTCGCCCAGTGATTACTAAGGGTAGACAATCTAGTGATGTTGATGCTTTGAAATTTGAGGTTATCTCATCCACACTCCCCCTTTTAGACACTCAGGCACTAGAGGATGAGTTTGAGATTAACATTGATGACCACTTTGTCGATGAGGAAGAGGATCATCAGCCAACGCACAAGGACCATACGAGACGCATAAAGAGTTGGTTGGTTGACGTTATTGGTAAATATCATAAAACTCTTTTGTTGATAGTTATTTCCTTTTGTTAAATTAATACACTAACTTTATCTATGCTAGACTGGACTGGGAAGGTGACACCAATGTAGTTAATGATCCATGATGTCTAGGCTCTTCCCAGTAGGCAGAAGATCATCGTCTAGTTTAACAACACACACTAGCCCATTAAAGATAGCGATGGTCTGCTCTATGTCTTTCTAGGCACTATTAGAGATAATTTTCAATTCTTCCTCATCTCTTACAGAGATTGGAGAAGTATTCCAATAGACCACAAGACCAATTAATCTTAAACACTAAACAAGTACTACCACTTTTTTGTATTATAGTGACTTTATTTTGTACTTTTATTGACATTTGTATTTTTTTGTAGGAAACATTTGTAATGTGGACCCTTCACAAGAAGCTCATTTTGCAGTCACTTGGATAGAAGTGGAAAGCCGCACGCTATAATATGTTTAGAAAAAAATGATAGGAATAAGACCAGGAAAGTGTTGTACAATGACGTCCCAGCTGACATCCCTCGTGATCAGTGGGTGACTTTCCTAGACTATCGCCTTGAGGTGAAGTATATATATATATATATATATATATATATATATATATATATATATATACACACACACACACACACACACACACACATATAGTTTGGCTTACTAATATGTTTATGCAACTGACTAAGATATGGCTAAGAAAAATAAATAAAATAGAAGACATCAAACGATGCCATATACCATTGGCTCGAAGAGCCTTGCACCTAAAAAGGTTGAGATGGTAGGTTACATTTCTCAATAGTCTATTTGAAATTTAATTCATACTAAATATAATATACACTACATTTGTTCAAATTTTCAAGAGGTTGAGGTTGGGTTCCAATGACCCATGGAGATGTAGGGACTACAACCTATAAAAAGGTTGATAGATCATACATTAATGACGAAGACCTAAATAAAGTATTATGATCTTATTTGGTTGTAATAATACATTTTTAACAAGATTTATTTTTCTCTCTTCGATTTTGTAGGAAAAAGTTGCCTCGATCTAGCAAAATGACTCTTTTCCCCAGAACTATCAACTACTGATTCACTGGCAAAAGTTTTAGGAACTAAGGAGCACTCGGATCGAGTTTAAGGACTCAGGTTGGGTATTTCCCCAACCCAAGTCTTTAGTCGTGGCTATGCTAGGTCGAGCTCGTGATTTGAGCCTTTTTACAAAGAGTTATAGTCTAAGGTGGCATATCTTAAAATAATGATGGAGGAGTAAGTGGTTGAGCAATAACAACGAGAGGCTGAAAAAGTAGCATGTGAGGCTAAATGGAAGCAGCTATGGCTTTCCTATTTTCGAATTTTCAAGGTCATGTGCAGTCTAAGATTGCATATGTACCCAATTCAAGTCCTAGGGTAATTTTCTAAAATACTAGTTGAATTCTAAAAACAAATATTCATACAACTTATTCTAAAAATGCTGACATAACATTTTTTTTAAAGTCCCAAGTGGTCATGCTTGTAAACACCAGCTCTTTCAAAACCTTCAAGGCTCGAGAACCTAATTTATCTATATTGTATATTTAATATAATTCTTATAGGATATACATTGTAATTTATATTTTTCAATGAATATCATTTTTATTGCAAATTTTTTGTGTACATGTTTATGTAATTTTCTTTTGAATATTTATACTATATTTAAATTAATGATCAAATTATAAAGAAATTGAAGAGTAAAAAATATTTACAAGCAAGAATGTAAAAATATAAAAAACAATATATATGAAATTGTTTTATATAAAAAGAGGTATACAAATAAAAAAATTATGTTTAACGACGGTTACATAAAATCGTCGTTATTCCATAATCTAACAATGATTTCTCAAATCATTGTTAACAATTTTAATGGAAACCCTTATAAATCATACTTGTGTAACAACGTTATCTTAACGACGGTTGCAAAAGATGTCATTATTCTATAACTTAACAGCAGTTTCTCAAACCATCATTAACAATTTTAACAACATTCTTCATAAATCATACTTGTGTAATGATGGTTAATTGACAATCTTTAACAACAGTCAGTAAACTGTCGTTAGGATAAGTCTTAGTGACAACTTTCCCATTGTTAAAGGGAAAAATTGAGTGTTTAATGATTATATTTTATCCTCTAATTAATAGTAAACTTGTGATTATTTCCTTGTTTTTGGTTATGCTTTGCTTTGAATACTGCTTTGATTTGTTTTATGTTTGTAGGTGAGCAAAAGAGGCTAAGAAGCAAGGGAAAACACTCATGTGAGGAGCCATATAGACTTGGTACATGCTGAGGAGGAAGCAAGGAGCCAACCCAGAAGAAATTGGCAAAAAAAGAGCTTGGCATCCCCAAACACAGCCAAGTCGTGCTTGGTGTTACATAAAGCATGGCTAGTCTGTGCTCTGTGAAGAAAACATGATTTTTCCCAGATTTTCAACACAAACCACAGTCGTGCTTCGTGTTCGTACACTCCGTGTTTTTTAGGGTTTTCAGCAGCCAAAGTGATATATATTGAGGGGGAAATGTAGCCAAAGACATCCAGACTCATAAAGACCTACTTTTACTCAGTTTTTAGCTTAGGAAACACCATTAGATTAGGTTTAGAGTATGATTAGTGATTAATTTATGTTCTTAGAGTAGAATTTACAGCAATTCAAGTTTGTATTCCTATTTCATTATGCACTCCAGGTTTTATCTTTTCATCTCTATTTCTACTTCTACTCTTTCTCTTTGATTGTATTGAACACTTATGAATTATTTAATGAATTTGATGATGATTTATTTTTCTATCATAAGTGAGTAGATATTGATCTAGGGTTTCGATAAACCCACTTATGGTATAATGATACTGAATTATTGAATTGAATTGTTGGAACCCTAATTGTATTATCCATGGTTAATTAGGATTAGCTATTATGTGCATGTTTAAGAGTTGATAGAATGCCTGCTCACCAATTTATCATGTCTTAGGTTATTAACCGATGAACTGAAAGGTGAAAGTTAATATCGAAATTTAATAGTTAATTAAGGATATCTTAATCATGAAAGTAGTTTAAGGTTCTCTAGGAATTGAATTAATTAGTAGGCATGAGAAAACTAATTAATTGCATTCTATGGTTGGCATAGAACTTAATGGACTTAGGTTAAACTAAGAACCACGAAAGTAGGCAATTAGATTAACCTAGGTGTGATTGGTAACGCTTGAAAGATGTTATTAGTTAATTAAGACTAAATCAGCCCTAATTACCTAGATAATTGCAATTAGAGCTACATATTGATTGTTGAATATAATAAGTGTGGTAAACCCTAACCCTAGGCTTTTGTTAATTGAATTACTTATTTACTTAATCGTGACATACTCTCTCATCGAATTGCATTGATTTAGATATTATATTTTGTAGAAGTCTAGTAATTGACCATTTTTCTCTGTGAGATACGACCTGTACTCGTCGGACTAGCTACAACTACGCTGTGCGCTTGCGGTTATTTATAAAACACACACAACACCCATGATTCACTGAAATTGTCGCAATGTCATTGACTCTACAACGATATTATGAACAATCATTAAGTGCTTTAGTGACGGTTAAAACGGTCACTAAAACTTGTTATTCTTGTAGTGTATCCAGCCCAAATGAGTTTGAGACAGTTATTTAACCCTTAGGCCAATTATTCAATCTAAGATAGATGAAACCATTCCTTGCAATCACATTTCTCCACTCCTGCCATGATCCAAGAATTAGGGACTTTAATGAATAAATTTCCCAACTACTAAAAACCAATATATCATAGAGAGTAGTAGTTTTGATAAGGTCAATTACTCTTTTATTCTTATAGATAGCCTTGTATAGTCCCTAAAAGGATAAGATGATGGATATCCCTAAAAATTCAATTATCACTTTAGTTTTATTTATGGAAAATAATTTTTTTTTCCTTTTTAAAAGTTAACATAGTTTTTGCCACTATGAGGAGAGTTACCCATAGGGCAACAGTAGTCAGGCATGAAAAGGAAGTTTCTTTAAAAGATCAAGAGGTAGCATTGGATGTCTCATCCCAAGCAACTCAAATTGGGAAAAGACCTCGTGTAGGTATGACTGGAAGGGATAACTCAACACCTAAACCCATTAGAAGAAACTTCCCTAAGGCTAATGACACAAATATATCACCCACTACTGGCCCGATCAATCTTCATCCAACTTTGTGAGCATAAATCCCACAACTTGATAAGAGAATGGAAAAAATGAAGGAAAGATTACATGTCAACCCTTTAACAATCAAAGAAAAAAACCTATCACAATGATAACAAACAAACAATTAACTCAAAATCTCTTATCTTGGCCTACCAACTAACTACAACTACTAAGAAAAAACCCCTTAAAGCACCATTTGAAAGTTCCCCAACTTGAACCATAAAGAGAGGTGAATGACTGACATCCACAAGTCAACTATGTCTCTATTGATCCACAAAGAAGCTCACAACCACACAAGCTACCATCCCTAATACCTTTTATCTATGTACCACTACCTGCTAGTTCACCGCATCCTTTCTATCCTATAAATATTCTAATCCTTCCACCCTAGTATATACCTTATCCACTATATTATCCACCCTTATATCCTATTCCATTTACAACCCATCATCTCTAAGCACCTCAAGTTGACCAACCTGATGAGTCTCCTTTAGGTGATCTTAATCCCATCATCATAAAGCCACCCTATCCAATTCACCACAATGACAACATTCAGGACAATGTCACAAACTTGGGATCTCACCACTAACAATAAGTAGTAGTTCCATATGACCATGATTAAACATTCATATTAACAACCTTATTCTATTCATCTATGATGATCATTGAAATGTCTCAATTTTAAGTCCCCTATTGAACAATATGATGGCCCAACAAATTCCCAAGAACATTTGGATGCCCATATTTATTCCATGATGCTAATTAGCTAGAGCAACAAAACTAGTACTTGTTAAGGCCTTCCCCTTTACGTTGGAGAAAAATGCTATATAGTGGCTTACTATTCTTCTTAAACACAACATATATACCTTTAAAGACCTATTCGATGTATTGCAAACCCATTTTAGCACCATTAGAATTATACAAAAGAAGACTTCTGATTTATTCAATTTTAAGTAAGGTAAGAATAAAACATTGAAAGAATAATTACCTCAATTAACTATTTTTTCCTTATAGATAAAAAAACCTTAAAGAAAGGGTGGTTGTACATGCAATAAAGATTGAACTCTGCAATGTCTTTTTTTCATCTTCCTTAGTTAAAAAGCCACTTGTCGAATTGGATGAACTTTTTACATTGTCAATAAAGTACATATAGATGTAAAAATATGGAATGCTTGGAAGGCAACCAAGGGAGATAAGTTAAGGAGAGGCCTAGAAGGAAAAAAACTAGAAATATCCAAAAGCATGAGACCACAATCTAACCATTAATAATGCTTATAGAAACTGCCTAGAAGTTATTTTTTAACTTATGCACCATTGAATAAGTCCTGAGTTGAGATGCTTGAGGAAGTCTACATTATCCAACTTCTAAGATTCCCTTAACCGAGAGTGCAAAAAAGGCCTATTGGAAAGAACCAAATATTTTTTTTTATACAAATTATGGTCACAAAACGAATTATTTCATAACTTTGAAGGATGAAATTAAGGATCTCATCAGACAAGGACATCTTGCTCAATATTTTTAATGTTCATAATGGAAATCTAAAGGAATAAGCTAAACGGATAGAAGGATTCATCATTGCCTTAAGGAGCTATATCCCTCAACAGTACCAATACCAATTGAAAGGAAGGTGAACGGCCCATGATACATATAAAGAAGAGCTAGAGGAAGCAATCACTCGATTATTAGTGCAATATAAAGAGGAATCACTTAGGAGAGAACTTCTTCACATAGCCAAAGACAGATTGAGAAAGCTATCCTAAAACTTAACTATATGCCACAAAAAACTTAGTACTGAAGAAAGATGTCCTCCCATCAACTTTACATATGTTAACGTCTAATGAATTGACCCTAAGCATGATAGCTCAATGGTGATAACTATCATAACAGCCAATTACACAGTGAAGATAATTCTATTCGATTAAGGAATTTCAATATATGTGCTTTTCTATGAAACTTTCCAAAACCTTATTCTTTTTTACTAATTAATTTCTTTATTCACAAGAAGATTAATTAATTTCTCAAGAACACTAGTACTAGCTAAAGGAGTAGTGTAGTTAAGGGTTACCTTAGGTGATCCCCTAAGAAATAAAGGCATAGATATGGACTGTGTTATTGTTGTTGCCCCCTAATGCATAAAATGCCATATTAGGATGATTGGTACTGAACAAAAGAAAGGTAGTAGTGTCTACTTGGTCATGAAATGTCCTACTACCAACAGTGTTGGTGAAATACAAATAAATAAAATTTTTTCCAAAAGGTACTATGCCATTAGCCTTAGAAAATTGATGCGACATGTAGATGGAAGCATGGAAACATGATTGCCAAGCATGGATAGCAACATCAATGATATAGCTAAACCTGAAGGCCAAGTCATTACCATCATCAATTGATTGAGCATTTTCAGCATAGAAATCTTGGATTTGTAAGATGAAATCCATGGTCAATGACCTGAGATACAAGAGTTATAAGATTTCAAACTGCAAGGCAGTGAACATAAGCAAGAGATATGAATTAGGACTCAAAATATCACATTCTTTTCTAAATTAGCCATCAATATTTTTATGCCAAAATCATAATGTATTTGCAAGGACACCAGATGTTATGCCTAGAATTGTTCTGACATTAGTAAGTCATAGCCTTTCCCTTTATGATTTGTTAAGGGTAATATAAAATAAAAGGGTGTTCAAAAAGAACATCATCAAGCTATCATGGAAGAAGTTGATAATTTGCTTTAGGCAAGATTCATAAGAAAGACTTAGTGTCCTTCATGGTTGTCTAATGTAGTTATTGTCAAAAACTCAAATGGTGATCGTGTATGTGTGCTGATTTTATAGATCTTAATAAAGCTAGTCAATAAGATCATTACCACCATTTGACCATGGACAAATTAGTTTATGGCACGTTCGATCATTAATTACTTAGCTTTATTATTGCTTTTTAGGGCATAACCAAATATGTATGAGTCCAAAGGATGAAAAATAACTACTTTCATCACCAAGAAATTGGTATTTTGTTGCAAAGTAATGATTTTTAGTCTAACTACGTATCAACAGATGATGGAGTGGGTGTTCCATAAGTAGATTGGACAAAAATTGGAGGTATATGTAGATGATATGGTTGTCAAATCAAAGTAGGAGAGAGATCATCTAACTGACCTTGAAGAGTTCTTTACAAGCATAAGATAAGGCTTAATCGTGCATATTTGGAGTTAGAATAGGAAAATTTTAGGGTTCATGAAGGATGTCCAAACAAGGCATTGAAGCTAACCTAAAGAAATGTAGGGCTATACTATACATGGAAAGACCAAAAACATTGAAGGATGTCCAAACACCTAATGGCTACATTGCTACCCTTAATTATTTCTTATCCAGGTTAATCGATAAATGTTTTCTATTTTTTAAGATTATTAAAAATGCTAAAAATTTTAATTTGACTCTTAAATTTAAGGTTTCTTTTAAACACTAAAGCAATACTTACCCTCTCCAACAATTCTCTCTAAACCACTTAAAGGGGAACTATTATTTTTCTATCTCGTGGAAACCAAATATATAGTTAGTTAGTCCTCATCTGAGAAGTCTATTGATAGCAATATCTATTTTAGTTCACTAACAGGGTGTTGCACAGTCTAGAACTTTAATACTAGGGAATTGAAAAACTAGCCTTATCCTTTGTAACTCCAGCTTGACAGCTTCGATCATATTATCAACAACATGACATAATAGTTTTTATGGATCAACATTTGCATCAAGTACTCCATAAGCCTAATGTAGCTAGACATATGGTGACCTAGTCCATAGAGTTGTCAAAATTTGTTTTAACATATGATTCCTCAAAACTCAATTATAGAACAAGTACTTGCTGAATTTGTAGTAGAAATAACGAAACTTTATATCAGGCAAAGGATTAAGGAAGTAGAAGTAAAGTATGGACATTGTATGTAGATGGCTTATTTACAAGAAAAAAATGGAATAGTTAGGGTGCTTATAGAAAGCTTGAAAAGGGTAATAGTACAGTAAGCACTCAAGTTGCAATCTAAGTCTTCTAACAATCAATCTAAATATGAATGTTGATATACTAATAGTTGATACATAATTATTTTGTGGCTACAGTTACTTTTACTAGTAGTTTACTTGCTAATAGTGTCTTTTTTTTAATACAATTATAAGTGTTGCTATAAAGTAAAAAAATATATGGTAAATCCTATTTTTATTGCAATTGTAAATGCTATCACACAGTATAAATAACTGCTAGTATAAATCAAACTAGTGACCTTTTTTTGGCAACTAAAAAAGTTGTATAATTTCAATTGATTGAGAATTAACTTGTATATAATATGTAAACATTAGTTAATTATAACAAAATTTATGTACCAATACAGAGTAATACTATTAATGCCAATGAAAAAATATTTATTTTCCTATCTATACTAATTCATGTCAAATTCAATGTTCATTTCATTACTAAATGGTTGTGGGTGAAATTTGATAGGTGAAATTTGTCCTAAGTATTAGTCTATGTGTATTTTTTTAGTCCATATCATAGTACATGTGTTAATTTGATGGTTAGCTTAGTACGCACCATTAGATAGTTCATGGATCTTTAATAAATGGGTAAAATTCAACAATTTCAAAAAGGAGAAGGGCAACACCAATTGCTTTTAAACTAGGGGGATCAAATTGATGCATTTATGAAATTAGGGGGACTAAATTGTATTTAAGGCCTTTTAGTCCTTTTAGTTTTATGGTAAGACTAAACTCACAAAATCGTCCTCGAATTTACTAGATCCTTTAACTTGAGCCCTTGCATTTTTATCACTATACAAGTTAATTCCTAAATTTACATACTTCACAACAAATTAGTCCCTCTATCATCTTCCCCATAAATGTTGTCCAAAAAACATTGACCTATCCCATTAAGTGCCTAGTTGGCATGTTAAATCCATTGTGGCACTCTAGCACATATTGCTTACTCATTTTTTTACCAAAGTGTGTTTCGTTCACTATTTCAAAACTCACCATTTTGATTTTCCCCTTTTCCCCTATCGCCAATTTGATACCCAAGTTCCCCTATAGGTTATTTGAAAATCCAAATAGATTATTGTTCAAAACTTTGTCTCCTTAACTCATAAGAGTTTTTTTCGATAGAAAAAAGTATAAGGTAAGGGGAGTCTATTACTAATAAGTGTCTTTTAACACAACAACATCGAGCATCACTCTCACTTGCACATGGATGGAGTAGTTTCTTTTTTATGACATTCACCAAATATTTCTTCCTTTATTACCATTATTCCCATTAGCCCTTAAATTGTTGCGGAGGTTAAAAATACCAAAGAAACATCACTTTTTGATGTGGGAGATGTCGCCACTGGAAAGTCTCCTCCTTCATTATCCCAACTTTCCTTATCACTGTCACTTGCATTTGTTAGAGGTAAAAGCTCTCCCATGAATCCAAGCATAGCCAATGTATTGGGGGATAGAATACCATGTTTTATATTACCTTTTGCCTCCTCCTTTGTGTCAAATTGTGCGAGCTTAGGAATATCTCTTCTTGAAACTCATTCAGACTATGATTGATTCCTTACCAATTTTTTGATTTAGACCACTGTTGAGTGAGATTTATACTCATAAATTAGGTATCTTTAACTTTATTTTTTGTTAGTTTTTAAATAAAATTAATTCAAAAATATGTTTGATAGTGTATTTATTTATTTAGGTGGAAATAAATGGGAGAATGGAGGAAATTCAGAGAAAATAAAGAAACAGGAGCAAGAATGGCATATTTTCAATAGCTTTAGTGTTGCTTCACTAATTTAAGTATAACTCTCTTATGAGGTGATTCAAAAGGCTATGGAAAGTTAAGAAAAAGATTTATAACTTTTGTGTTGGAAGTATTGTGAGATAAGGTGCGTCACAACCTGAAACAAGCAAGTAGTGATGTAAGGAAGGTTGTAGCACGTTTTGATGTGTAAAAGAAGATGTCTCGCGACCTAGAACAGTGTAGGTCGTGACCTAAGGAGGATAGGTCGCAACCTGCACAACTAGGTCGTGATGCAAGACATAAAAAAATGAAAAAGAAAAGAAAAAAATCTAGGTACCAATGCGCACTATGCAAGGTCACATAGCAAATACGTTTTTGGGCCAGATCGCATGAATTTCATCTCAAATAGGATTAGAGCCTGCTTAGGTATTATAAATAGGAGTAGCTTATGTAATTTAAAAGAAATTTTTAGTTCTCCATTGGATTTTTTTTAGTTTGAGTTTTTATAATTTCATTATGAATTAAATCCCTATTTCTAAGGTGAAGATGCATCCTAGTTACAATTGTTTTGTGAACTTACATATTGAATTTTTTATTTGTTCTCTTCTTTTGAGTTTTATTCTCAATTCCTCATGTTTCTAATTAACTGGATACTAATTAGATTATTTGCTAATCATAATGAGATTGGAAGGTGATTTATGTGTCTAGAGCTAAGAGATTAAAACCATAGATTGCATGTTGGTGCGCACTGTCGCAGGTGCACCCAAATTAATACCTTACCTCAAAACTAACCTGTAATAGTGGGAGTAAGGGTCGATCCCACAGAGACTGGAATTACCTTATGTGATTAAAATAGGGGAATTGATGATCGCAAATTAAGTAAAATAAACAATAATGAAAATAAATAAGCGAAAGTGACGAATAATAAAGACGTTGGTTTCGGTTGGTATCCACCGTCAAGGGATTACATTGATCATCGACAACATACTCAATCTGTAAAAGAATATCTATCATTGGGGTTTTAACCCTGTTTCTCCTTAAGCCTAGCAAATTAATGACAATCGCACTAATCAAACCCTAATTAACAAGCCATTCTTTAGCACATCGGTAAAACATAACTTGTTAACCGCATGAAGAACTAGAGAAACTAACAGAGCTAAACAAATATAAGCACATCAGTTATATCTAATTTAGTTAATCATTCATCATAGGTTCAATGATTTATAATCCAAAACCCTCAAACCTATTTGCCTCACGAATCGCAGAATTAAAGACTTTGTTCAAAACACAATTCAGCGGTAGATTAAAACAGACGAAATACTAGTAGGCCTCCTAGCAAACATATGCGTAATCATTAAGAACAAGAACAGATGAACAATCAATATTCAAAAAAAATTGAAATAATAACATCAGATCCACATCTCACAATGTATAAAAATCCCTTGAGGTTTCAACTCACCTCAACCAACTAAAGAGAATTAGCCACGCAGGGCCATAAGATAAACAAAAGAAGAATTGAAGAATTCGGTGAAAGATTCGATGATGAATTGGATTCCTTCTCTGGTTGCTTTCCTCTCTTTTTATAGATTCCCCCCTCCAAATCAAAGTCAGAATGTATTTTAGGTCAAATTCCTGTCCATTCCCTTCAATTTTGAGCGAAAACGACCTAAAATCGTGAAATTAGCAGGTCCCCTACGGCGCACGGGCGCCGCGGCGCTTAAGTGGAGCGCCGCGGCGCTACGAAGATGAAGCCACGGGGTACCGCGGTGCTCTTTGTCGAGAGAGCTAAGACGCCGCGGTGCCATGGGTTGAGCACCGCGGTGCTATGTCCTGGGTAGCGCAGCGCCGCGGCGCTTCGGATTGTCTTACCGTGGCGCCGCGGCGCTCCCTTGTGAGCGCCGCAGCGCCCAGATTCTTCTAGATTTTGCCGAAGTGCCAAACATGAAAGTTGTAGCTCTATGTCTCTTCTTTTCATAGCCACTGAAATCACCTTAATCGGAGTCCAAATGAGTGAGATATGCCTCAATTAGTGACACAAGGTCAAAAATCAGCATTTTTCTATGATTTTCTCTCTATTTTCCTCTTCATTTCTTCTTTATTATTCCTAAAACACAAAACACAACACTCAGTTAATTCATACCTATTTTCTACTAAAATTAAATAAAAAGCAACTTAAAATATGTCAAAAACATGCTTATTTTATAGCATGTCAAATACCTCCACACTTACTCTTTTGCTTGTCCTCAAGCAAACATTGATTCATGTAAACAGAATTCAATACATGAAATGAGTGAATGGCTTACCAATATGCTGCCTCATAGTGAAAATTGTATGCTCTTGAAGAAATTTCAGAAAATGTCATGACCATGTGCAACATTTAATTCAAAAGCAAATTATAATTTATTCCCTAAAATCCATAGTGTGTGTGTATTTGGATAATTAAATTTTCTTTTACCTAAATGAGCTTATATATCTCAGGAATTATAGCATGGCTGTCTATTTAAAATTTCCATAGGCTTATTTTTCATGCTACTCTCCACTAATGTAGGCTAAAACTACTTTTTAGGATCAAAAGGACTTAACTCAGCTTGTAATGTGGCTAGGCTATGGGGTGAGATAAAAGATATAATTTTAAAGCTCAATCCCCCAACATCACATGATTAACTCTGATCTATTTGAGCTAATTCTCAAGATTGGGGAAGTTTTTCCCCCACACTTATTTCCTTGCTTTTTTGCATTCTACTTTTCTTTGATTCTCTATTTCTTCCTTTTTCAATCACTGGATAGACTTTCGTTAGTCTTTTGAGAATATATATATATATATATATATATATATATATATATATATATATATATATATATATATATATTTTCTTTTTTTTTTCTTTTTTCTTTTGTCCTTGCTCCACCCTTCCACCCTTTCATTAATGTAGATCTATAAAACAAATATTCAGAAATTAATCATAGAGTGAGTGAATCAGGTAGAAAAAATAAAGGTGTTAATCACAAAAAAAATTTGGTCTTGGCTATTTTGTGGGTATAGAATAAAATGTTAATTAAGCTCAAAATAGAGGTTCTAAGGATATTCACTTGTTTGGGTTAAGCTTGAAAGGCTCAATCTCAAAAAGAAATGCCTAAATCATCTCCTAATTGTTAGAATTAGCCTAGGATTTCGCCTCAAGTAGCATTTAAATAAGTTCTAGAAATTTAAATGAGATCATAAAATAATTTTGAGTTATATAATCTTTTTCTAAGTAAAAGAAAAATTAAATATCCAAAATTACTGTGCAAAAGAATTTCAGGATTTTTAGAAAATAGGTAGTCATAAATTGAAAAGAAATTAAAATTACACATAATTATGACTTTCCTACATCTCTCAAGAACTATAAGCAATTTAAATAGTTATATCATTGGCTATTGGTTCAGCTATCACAAACTCATAAATTGAAATTTTGTTCACATGCTCACCTCATGACAAGATTAAAAGTGCACATATCATAAAATGTATCAAAGTATGAAAGTGCACACGTGTATTATACAGTCATCCAGCTGAATTATAAAGTGACCCCCCGCACACTTAAAAACATACACTGTCCTCAATGTAGGAATATAAAAGAGAATATAAAAGGGACAAATAAAAACATAAGGAGGGGTTCAGTGAAACTTTCCTGACTAGTGATCACCATCCATCTCATCATGCTCAGGTGCAGGCCTAAAGGGTGGTTCAGGAGGTGCCAGGAAAGCAATCGGGAGGTTCAGGGCATGAGCTAACTGGCTAAAACAAGCATGATGATGCTGTGCAATAGAGTGCTGATAGAGGGCCAGATTGTTCATTTGATGGCTCAGAAACTCTGTGCGCTCCCATAAATCTTCAATGGTAGGCTGGGACGGTGGTGGAGTTGAGTTGCTTCCCGGTTCCTCTGTAGGTATTGGCTGAATCCCTAGCTCCTCCTCTGCTGCCTCTTCATGGCCCTTGTATTTTTGGATGTCTGCATAGGAAATAGGCTTCATCGGGTGAATGAGAGCCTCAGTGGAATCCCAGCTTACGCCCGCTTTCTGACATAGACCAGTAATTAAACTAGGGGCAAATAGGGATCCGCCTCTAGCACTGATACAGCCAAGCAGCTGCCTATGAATAACCTTGCCTACATCAATAGAAAGCCCTTTTAGTACTGCATAAAGCAAAATGGCCCTTTCCCGCCTGACTTGACTCATGTTGAGGCTGGGCATGAATCTGGCTGAAACGAAATAGTGCCATGCTTTAGCCACTTTATTCATGTCAGCTCTAGCAAGGTATAACGGATGGCCATTGCTATCCAATTTCCAAGAGGCCCCCCTGTAGCATAGAGTGCAAATAACGTCGTCAAAGTCAATGTAAGATTGAAGAAGCACCGTATATTCATCATCCTCAATATCCGGCAGGGAATAAAATTCATTAATAGCGTGCGGAGTGAATGGCACCATCTTGCCTCTAACCCTTGCTTGATGATGTTCGTGAATTGTAGCATTGGAGTAGAACTCCTGAACTATGGGAATAACTCCTGGTTCTGGGTTCCTGCAAAAAATCTCCCAATGCCTATGGAGGATATTGTCTCTGTGAGGTAGCCCTTCGGTGATCAGAAATCCAGGTTCTGGAACTATAGGCTTATGCACCACCACTTTGATGTGGTGTTGATAAACCGCTTCAGTCACAAAAGCTCCGGTGTCGAATGCCGAAGGGTCCTCAACTCTGTTCTTCCTCTTAGAGATGCCTAATTTGGAAGTTTTTGGGGCCATTGCACTTGGCAAACTCTCTGGGGCGTTTTATCAAACACCTAGTGTGCACTTTTGAAAAATGGAGAGAATGGATGGTAGATTCGTAGCTTGAAGTCCCAATGCAGTAAAAACCAGTAGCAAGGAAGTATAGAGATCAACTTCAGCAGGAAAAACAACGTAAATCGTACCAAATGCAGCGTGATTTGTGGCTGGAAAGTGTGAGATCAAAATTGCTTGAGAACCTTAGAAGATTGACATTGAATCCAAGCCAAAAGCTGAAAGAATTAGTTAATCCTGCAAAAGAAGATGAAAAATCATGTAATTTCAGCAAGAAAACGTAATAGGAGGTGGTTATGGGTGATTGAAGGCAATAAAATGGATTGGGAGTTGCAAAGGAGGCAAAAACGGAGGTGGGGAACGAAGAGCATCGCGATGCTCTTATAGAGCGCGCCGCGGCGCTCTCTGCTGCAGCGTGGAGCGCCGCAGCGCTATGGGTGAGCGCTGCGGCGCTCACCCATTCTGGGTAAGCAGCACCGCGGTGCTGTTCTAGAGTGCCGCGGCGCATGTGCGCGTCCGCAGATCAAACCTTTTTTTTTTGTTTTTTTTTAAACTATGAAGAGAAAAATTAAGAAGAAGAAGAATAGATGTTGGGTTGCCTCCCAACCAGCGCCTTTGTTTTACGTCGTTGGCTCGACCCAGCTCCCTATCTTTGTTCACGGAGGCTCTTTGATGTTCATTTTAAATTTCTGGGAATGATTCAATCCTTGAAATTCAATTGCATAACCAGAAGCCACATTAGTAATAACAAGTGGTCCTAACCAAGGGAGAGATTTCTTACCTTTAAGGGGTCTAACCCCTTTGATTTCTAGAACTTGATGCAACTCTACAGTCAGGTCTATGCCTTTAAGATTTGCAATTGCTTTTATAATGGCATTTCTTTTTTCTTGAAAAATATGCATCAATTCCTCTTCTTTTTTAACACCTAAACTTTTTGCAATTATAATAGGTGATGCATCTCTTATTTCCAAGTATTTCAGGTGATTAGGAAGAGATGACAAAATTGATCCATGGTCCTGCAAAACAGAAGGTGCAAGAGTGGTATCAGAATTTGATAATTCCATATAAGAAATCTTACCCTTTGGTGGCTCTTTTGAAGAATCATTGAGTGCAGCCAGTTTCTCCTTTGTTTCTTCATCTAAGTCTATCTCACCATCATCTGCTGTTATAGATTTGTTCACACTTTCCTCCATTTTATCCTTTTCATCTAATTCAAACACATCGTATGCCAACGAATCAAGTACATCAATGGAATAGATAGGAGTATCATCACCTGGGTATTTTATGGCTTCATACATATTGAATTTTATTACTTCACCATCAAATTCCATAGTGAGTGTGCCATTGTGAACATCTATCTTGGTTTTGGAGGTTTTCAAGAATGGTCTCCCTAATAATATTGGAGAAGTAAAATCCCCATTGTCCATGTCAAGCACATAAAAATTTGCAGGGAACACCAAATCATCTACCTGCACCAAGACATCCTCAATTATTCCCTTAGGATATGCAGTGGACCTATCTGCTAGTTGAATTATCAAATTTACAGATTTCAATGGTCTCAAATTCAAAGATGTATATACAGAATATGGCATAACATTGATGGAAGCTCCTAAATCTAACATAGCCTTTTCAATGCGAGTTCCCCCAATTTTGCATGGAATAGTAAACATACCTGGATCCTTGCATTTAGTGGGGAGTTTTGCCTATATCATAGCAGATACATTCTGACTCATATGAATCTTTTCAAAATCCTTTAATTTTTGCCCTTCTTTTTTAGTGCATAGTTCTTTCAAGAACTTTGCATATCTTGGCACCTGTTTAATGGTATCTAGAAGGGGGAGATTAACTTCACATTTTCTAAAGACATCATACAATTCAGAAGTTTTCTCATTTAGCCTATTCTCTTTAAGAGCTTCTGGAAAAGGAGGCACTACTTTATAATTTAAATTAGAAGAAGACTTACCTGTAGGTGCTTCATTCTCCTTAATTGATTTTTCTTGCTTTTTAGGAGAAGAAACATATGGTGGACTTTCAATTTCCTTACCATTTATTGAAATAATTGAACTGACATTTTCTCTAGGATTCACCACAGTTTGAGAAGGTAGCTTACCTGATTCTTGAGCATCTAACCGATTGACTGTGGTTGCTATTTGGCCTATCTGAGTTGTCAAGTTCTGAATGCTAGCTCTCGTCTCTTGCTGAAATTGTTGAAAATTATGTGCAAGAGACTTGACAACATCTTCCAACGGATTACTTACCTGTTGATCCTGGGATGCATTCTGTCTAGGATAATATGCTTGCTGATTTTGTTGAAAATTTTGTCCTGCAGGCCTATTTTGTGCATTCCCATATCTGAAATTGAGGTGATCCTTCCATCCAGGATTGTATGTATTAGCCTATGGATCATACCTCTTTGGTTGGCCAGGAAAACCTCCTACAGCATTCGCTTGTTCTGTGGACTCCTCTTGAAGTGTAGGACACATGTCAGTTGGATGCCCTGTGGCTGAGCATATTTTACATACTTTAACTTGCTGCAGTGTACCTGTAGCCATTTGGCGCACAAGAGAAGTAAGTTCAGATATTTGATTCTGAAGAGAAGTAGTACTTACCTCATGGGCATGCCTAATAGGAGGATCATGCCTAACGCCAAATTGTTGTGAATTAGCAGCCATATTTGAGATCAGAATTCTGGCTGCTTCAGGAGTTTTATCTACTAGTGCTCCTCCACTAGCTGCATCTATCATGCTCCTATCTCCCTGCAAAAGACCTTCATAAAAATATTGGATTAGTAGCTGCTCACTAATCTGATGATGTGGGCAGCTTGCACAAAGTTTCTTAAACCTCTCCCAATATTCATAAAGGGTTTCACCATGCAATTGCCTAATGCCGCATATCTCTTTCCTAATAGTAGCGGCTCTAGATGCAGGAAAATAACGTTCTAAAAACATTCTCTTCATCTCATTCCAAGTAGTGATAGTACCAGAAGGCAAATAATACAACCAATCTTTGGCTGAATCTTTTAAGGAAAAAGGAAAAGCCCTGAGTTTTATTTGTTCCTCAGTTACTCCAGGGGGCTTCATACTGGTACATACTACATGGAACTCCTTCAGATGTTTATGTGGGTCTTCACCTGCAAGACCATGAAAACTTGGTAAGAGATGAATTAATCCAGATTTCAATTCAAAATTAACATTATCATCAAGATTAGGAAAAGTAATGCATAAGGGTTGCTGATGCAAATCAGGAGCTGCAAGCTCCTTCAGAGTGGGGTGTCTAGCCATGATCACTTCCTCCTTATCCTGATCAACATCTTCTTGAATTTCTCTTCTGTGCCTGTATACAGATTTTCCAATATCTGGATTGAACTGTAAATCTCGAGAATTAGAAGAACGAGTTACAGGCATAAATAAAAAAAAATCACAAAAAGTAATGACGCAGTCCCCAGCAACGGCGCCAAAATTTGGTGCGCACTGTCGCAGGTGCACCTAAATTAATACCTTACCTCAAAACTAACCTGTAGTAGTGGGAGTAAGGGTCGATCCCACAGAGACTGGAATTACCTTATGTGATTAAAAGGGGGGAATTGATGATCGCAAATTAAGTAAAATAAACAATAATGAAAATAAATAAGCGAAAGTGACTAATAATAAAGACGTTGGTTTCGGTTGGTATCCACCGTCAAGGGATTACATTGATCATCGACAACATACTCAATCTGTAAAAAAATATCTATCATTGGGGTTTTAACCCTGTTTCTCCTTAAGTCTAGCAAATTAATGACAATCGCACTAATCAAACCCTAATTAACAAGCCATTCTTTAGCACATCGGTAAAACATAACTTGTTAACCGCATGAAGAACTAGAGAAACTGACAGAGCTAAACAAATATAAACACATCGGTTATATCTAATTTAGTTAATCATTCATCATAGGTTCAATGATTTATAATCCAAAACCCTCAAACCTATTTGCCTCACGAATCGCAGAATTAAAGACTTTGTTCAAAACACAATTCAGCGGTAAATTAAAACAGACGAAATACTAGTAAGCCTCCTAGCAAACATATGCGTAATCATTAAGAACAAGAACAGATGAACAATCAATATTCAAAACAAATTGAAATAATAACATCAGATCCACATCTCACAATGTATAAAAATCCCTTGAGGTTTCAACTCACCTCAACCAACTAAAGAGAATTAGCCACGCAGGGCCATAAGATAAACAAAAGAAGAATTGAAGAATTCGGTGAAAGATTCGATGATGAATTGGATTCCTTCTCTGGTTGCTTTCCTCTCTTTTTATAGATTCCCCCCTCCAAATCGAAGTCAGAATGTATGTTAGGTCAAATTCCCGTCCATTCCCTTCAATTTTGAGCGAAAACGACCTGAAATCACGAAATCAGCAGGTCCCCTACAGCGCACGGGCACCGCAGCGCTACGAAGATGAAGCCATGGGGCACCGCGGCGCCCTCAGTCACCACCGCGGCACTCTTTTTCGAGAGAGCTAAGGTGCCGCGGCGCCATGGATTGAGCACCGCGGCGTTATGTCTTGGGTAGCGCAGCGCCGCAGCGCGAAGTGTAGCGCCGCGGCGCTTCGGATTGTCTTACCGTGGCGCCGCGGTGCTCCCTTGTGAGCGCCGCGGCGCCCAGATTCTTCTGGATTTTGCTAAAGTTCCGAACATGAAAGTTGTAGCTCTATGTCTCTTCTTTCCATAGCCGCTGAAATCACCTTAATCGGAATCCAAATGAGTGAGATATGCCTCAATTAGTGACACAAGGTCAAAAATCAGCATTTTTCTATGATTTTCTCTCTATTTTCCTCTTCATTTCTTCTTTATTATTTCTAAAACACAAAAAACAACACTCAGTTAATTCATACCTATTTTCTACTAAAATTAAATAAAAAGCAACTTAAAATATGTCAAAAACATGCTTATTTTATAGCATGTCACATGTAGATAGGAATATACCCATGGATTTGTGTAGCCATTAAAGAGAATCATAGATCATAATAAATTCTTGATTAATTGATTCGCATAGGAATATAGTGAATTAATAATTAGATATATTTCTTTTGCTGCTCAGAAGAGACTAGTAAATAAATTAGCATTCTTGGCTAGCAAAAGGATTGAATGAATTATAGCTATTTGATTATATAAGAATCAAATCAGAGTAACAATAGTCAAATTAGATCCCTACATATTTCTCTCGTTGCGTATCTATAACTTCTTTCTTACAATTTGCTTGATTTTTCAATATACTTTTAGCTGTTATCTCTCATTCTTTATTACCTATATAATTTTATTATGGTTAAATTTTGGTATTTAATACACAATCCTTGTAGGACAATAGCCTATGCTCACTCTTATTACTTGCAAATATATGCATGCAATTGCGTGTCAACAACTACTTTAATTTGGAGGTTATTGATTGAGTGCTACTTACACAAAATTTAATTACAAAATAATGATATGGTTAACAAACTAGGGATAGGGGAAATGGGGAAAACCAAAATGGTGTGTTTTGAAATATTGATCCAAAATACACCATTTTAACAAAAAATGACTCAATAATAGGTGTTGGATTGCCATAGTGAAATTAGTGTGTAAATTGGGCACTTAACAAAAAAATAAGTAGTTTTTAAACAATATTTGTGAGGAAGATGATGGAGTGATTAATATGCTATGAGTTTTTTTAAATTAAGGAATTAACTCTATTTGCCCCATTGATGTGTTTTCATAATTTTGAAGACAACAAACAAGTAAAATTTTTTTTAGGGAATATACAAAGTATATCATGGACTCTAAGTCATGGAAACTTAAATCTTGAAGAAATATCCCTTTTTAGGTATCTTAAACTTTAATTATATGTAAAAAAGATTTAGAAACTCTTAAGCTCACAAAATTTATCTCTATTAAGAGTTGTTCTTGAAAAATTGTTGGAAAAAAAATAGCAAAATTTCTAAGAAAATCTTTTTTAGAAAGCAACAATCATTTGTTACCTTGAATAGTTACCTTTTAATTAAGAAATTTAGCAAGTTTGCTACCCATAAGTTATGATTTGACAATTAGAATTAACAATCAACTATTAGCCTCTAGATTTTTAGAAGTAAGCTTCTTAAGTAGCCAAAAGTTGACTATTTAATACAACAATTGTTTGTTGCTAGTATGAACAGACTAGTTTAGCATTTTATTTTCTTACCTAATCCACTGTAAATTATCCCTAATAACTATATTGACCAAAACTAGATAAACACAAAGGTTTATTAAGCTATTATTCAACTGATAACAACTCAAAATCATTTGTTAATCTATCTTAAGCTTTTTTTATTCTAAATTCCTCTAAGTTGCTTTTCATTTGTATATTCACTCTTGTGAAAGATTTTTTCTTGATTCAAAACCTTCTACCTCATTATTGGTGATTTGATCATTCAAAGGAAGAGTCCCTTGAAGTTTGGAATTGAAAAATCCTCATAATGGGAAAAGACACCTTGACACAAACTCCGAGTTGAGCAGTTGCAATGGTTCACAAATATCCAATTTAAAACTTGTTGATATAGTAAAAAATCTCAAGTTGAAGATTAGAAACTAGATGTAGACTTAAGTTTATGCTAAACTAGAATAAATTTCTAGTGTTTGATTTTATCTTAACTCTTGTCTCTTAAGTTTTTTTTCATTTTATTCTTAATTCTTTTACTTTACTTAAATATTCAGGTTGGTTGCTTTATTTTCAAATATAAAGTTTTGCATTAGCATATTGAAAAACTTCTTAGCTTCTAAATTGTGAAAAGGATTTTCAAAATCAAATATCATTCATTTAATTTAGGTTTATTTTTTAAAAACACCAAATTCACGCCCTTTTGGGTGTATAGCCATTCCTAACAAGTGGTATTAAAGCTTGAGCTCTTGATTGAAGACTTAATCTTCCTAAGAGTAACATGATTGGTATGGGTAATAATGGTTTTCTTAATGGCTCTTCTATTAACAAACCACCTAGTTTTAATGGTCAAAAGTACACATATTGGAAGCTAAGATTGAAAAACTTTATTGAGATTATTGACATTAATCTATATGATGTTACTAAAAGTGGTCCCTTCATTCCTATTGTATTTGAAAGGAACTAAACAAAACCAAAGCCTAAAATAGCTTGGATTGAAAAAATAAAAGGAAAGTATAGCTAAATGCAAAGAAAAACTAATTCTTACAGGTTCTTTAAGCCAGTATATGTATTTTTGAGTTTCAATTATAGTAATGCTAAAGAAATGTGGGAAGCTTTAGAAATTAATCATGAAGGAACTAGTGAAGCAAGAGAATCAAGAATAAATACCCTAACTCACTAATATGAATTGTTTAAAATGAAAAGTGATGAGTCTATTAAAGATATGCAAATGAGATTTACTTACATCATGAATAACTTGGTAGCTCTTGCCAAAGTATATACAAGTAAAGAGCAAATCAACAAGATTTTAATGTCTCTCACCAAGGAGTGGCAACATGAAGTGAAAACCATACAAGAAGCTCAAGGATTTTCCACTCAATCCATCAATGCTTTGTTTAGAAATCTCCAAGAACATGAAGCCAAACTTGTTGAATATCACTTTAAAGAGGAACAAGATGAGAAAAAGAAAACTATAGCACTTAAAGCATAATCTTTTTACCAAGGGGGAAGAGAAAGAAATTGAGGAAGGTAATGAATCTCTTATTAAAGGTTTGAACTCAATCAAAAAAATCTTGCTCTCTTTGTTAGAAAAATTGATAGATTCATGAAGAAAGGACAAAGAGGATGAAGGTCACCTCCAAGGAGATATCAAGAAGAAGGAAGCAATGATAAACCTATATGCTATGAATTCAGGAAACTCTATCACACGAAATGGGAGTGTCCACAATTCTTAAAAAAGCAAGAAGCTTATGAGAAAAGAAAAAGGAAGGAAACAAATATGCAAAAAAAAAAGGCTATGTGGCAACATGGGAAGAAAGTGACTTAGACTTCGATGGTGATAAAGGAAATAAATAGGATCACCTTTGCTTGATGGAAAATAAAGAAAATGAGGTAAATGACTCTCAATCCACCTATGATGAACTTTAATATGACTTTGAAGAATTGCATGTTGAATATTTAAAATTTGGTCAAAAGCTTACCCTATCAAAGAAAAATTTTCCAGCTTTAAGAGAAGAAATTTCAAGATTAAATGAAGAAAGTTTTTCTCTAGGGGAAGAAAATTCTATTTTGAAATATGATAGTATGTATTTAAAGGATGAAAATTCTTTCTTAAAAGAAAATGCAATTTTATCCTCTTCATGTTCCAAATATAACAAATTAGAAAAAGAAAAGGAGGACTTAACTAATACCCTTGTAAAATTCACAAAGGGTAGAGACACCTTAAACATATTACTTGAGAAACAAATAAGTGTATTTGACAAGGTTGGCATAAGTTATAAACCAAAAGCTAGGCAAAAATATTACAAAATTTTCTTTGTTCCAACAACTATGTTATGTAGTCCCTTCACCACTTACACATATTATTGTAAAAAGAGTCATAGTCCTCAAACATCTACTCACAATAATAACTTTTACATTGAGAACAAGAAGAAGTGGGTACCTAAAGGTTCCACAAGTACCTCTAACTCTTAATGACCTAAAAAGGTTTAGGTACTTGAAAAAATGATTGAATTGCCTTGTAGATATGCTTTAAGGCAAGTAGTGAAGAATGATACTTGGATAATGGGTTCTTAAAGCACATTAATAAAGACAAGTTTAAATTCATCTCCCTTAAGCCAAGGAATAAGGGGAGAGTAACGTTTGGAGACAATAGCAAAGGAAACATCATAGATAAAGGTAAAATGGGTAAGAATCTCTCCTTTTGTATTGATATTGCTTTGTTGGTAGATAGCCTTAAGCATAACTTACTTAGCATTAGTTAATTATGTGACAAAAATAATAGATTTATCTTTGATTCAAATTGTTGCATGGTTGAATATAAATATATAGTTTGTTATGTCGTAGAAGATTAACTCATGCAAGCATGGGTCTTTTAGATAAGCTTGCTAAAAAAGGTATTTTCATTGGTTTGCCTAAGATTGAATTTAAGAAATATAAGCTTTGTGATGCATATCGAAAGGTGAAACAAGTAAAAAAATTCTCTTAAACCCAAAGACATTGTTTTCACCTCTAGACCACTATAATTCTTACATATGGATTTATTTGGTCCATTTAGAACAATGAGGTTTGAAGGAAACTTCTATGTACTTGTTATAGATGACTATTTTAGATTCACTTGGACACATTTTCTCCTTCACAAGGATCAAACTTTTAGAACTTTTAGAAAACTTTCAAAATTTATTCAAAATAAAAAAAGTGTGACTATAGTGAGAATTAGAAGTGACCATGGTGGAGAATTTGAAAACAACTATTTCAAATTATTTTACGATGAAAATGGCATTGAGTATAATTTTTCTACTCTTAGAATACTACAACAAAGTGGTGTGGTTGAAAGGAAAAATAGAACTTTAGAGGATATGGCAAGAACTATGCTTAATAAAGGCAGCCTTCCTAAGTACTTTTGGGTAAATGCTATAAATATAGCTTGTTATGTCATGAATGGGTCGTGATAAGGCCTATTTTAAAGAAAACCCCTATGAATTATACAAAGAAAGGAAGTATAACATTTTTCATCTTTATGTGTTTAGTTGTTGTGCTGAATAATGGGAAAGAAAACTTGGGCAAATTTGATGCAAATAAGGCTATCTTTCTAGGCTATGCTAGCTCAAGTAAAGCTTTTAGAGTCTATAAAAAAGAAATTTAGTAGTAGAGGAATCTATACATGTTGCATTTGATGAATCTAACTTTCTTGAGCCAAGAAAGGTGGTATCTTGTGATGACATGATAAATATCTTGCAAAATACATCTCTTAGCAAAGAATAAGAGGAAGAAGAGACCAAGGTAGAAGAGTTGATTGAAGACAACCAGTAACAAGAGGAAGGACCTAGCAATGCTTAAGACCTTCTAAAAAAATAGAAATTTTTGAGGAATCATCTAATTGATAAGTTATAGATGATGTTGATCAAATAGTAACAACTAGAAACTCTTTTAGAAATATTTACAATAGTCTTTCTTTTCTTTCTTAAGTTGAACCTACAAAAATAGGTGGGGTCATAACATATGAATATTGGGTCTAAGCAATGCAAGAAGAACTAAACAATTCAAGAGAAATGGGAACTTATGTCTAGACCAAATGGTCATCCTATTCTTGACACCAAAGGGGGTTTTAGGAATAAACTTGATGAATTTGGAGTTGTGGTTAGAAATAAAGCTAGATTAGTTGCTAAAGACTATAATCAAGAAGAAGGAATAGATTATGATGAAACCCTTGCTTTAGTAACTAGATTAAAGTCAATTAGAATGTTGTTGCCATATGCATACATTAAATATTTCAAACTTTACCAAATGGATGTCAAAAGAGCTTTTCTAAATGGTTTTATCATGGAAGAGGTTTAATTTGAACAGCCCCTTGGTTTTGAAAACTCTTACTTTCTAAATTATGTTTATTAATTAAAAAAAGGGTTTACATGGTTTGAAACAAGCTCCTAGAGATTTCTATGAAAGAT